>JAMJFZ010000239.1:18385000-19585000 GCA_026225945.1 Cricetomys ansorgei
TTTTTTTTTTTCCCCTCAGAATTCAGACCAGCCTGGCTCAACTTTTACTTTCTTTACTGTACAAATATGTTTTCTTTTTCTCTTCAAAGTGGAGCAGACCAGAAACCAGAAGACGTGGAGAACAGAACTGAGACTCCTCGAGATAGTTCCTTTTTAAGCAGTCCTTGAAAACAGCTCTGTGACATGTTTGTACAACTGGATATGCTGGATAAATGAGAAATGGGTTGTTTAGATGAAGGGTGTGAACAAAATCCAGCAACTTCTGGGTGGTGAGCACCGTTTTTTAAAGAATGTTATTGATGTGTTTGATAATATTAAAATGATGTTTGCCATGAAAGAACACTAAGCTATTTCCCCAGAATGGGAGCGGAAGAAATGATCAAAGAGGTGCTTTTCTGTATGGATGTTTATATCTTTATTCCAAGGTGAATAAATAAAGTTGTACTTGCCTAAACTTGTCCCTGGTCAGTCTTTTCTCAGCCATACTAGAGAAAATGAGTAGGGCGAAAGCAGGAAATATATTTTCCATGAAACTTCTCCATCTACACAGATACGGCCAAAGCTGTTTCTCTTTTGCTTCTGAAACTTTCTGATTTAAATAAACATTTGTCGAAAAGACTTCCAAATCTGTATATGGGAAATCTATGGGAATTTCTTAAGACTACTATGTTTCACTTACTGTAATAAACATAACAGTTGAATGGGAAGAAAACCTTAAGTAGATTTGAGAAGGAACACCCACTTTTAGTTCCCAATGCTAACAGTGTAGTGTTGGAATTCTACACTGCACTGTCAAGAGTGAGCTATCACATTGTCTCAAAGAAGTTCAATTTCTGTGTATCAGTGAAAACTAGAAAGATGAGAGACAAATTACTCCATCGGAATGTGGGACAGTAGGAGAACACAGAGCTGCCCTAATCAGAGTATACCTTCATAAATCAACAGCAATTGGAGCCCTTTTTAGTATGTAATACAAGGTCAGGCACCCAATTAGCACTCAATAAATATTAATTGTTAATGCAACTGTGAGTCTGCATCTGCACTAATATGGTGCCAGTTTCTCAGAAAGAAGTCAGTCCATTATAGGAACAGAAGCCATGAGGGCCATGATTGAATCATCTGACAAAGGGACTGAAAGAAAGATTAAGCCATGTGTAGCTCTGACCATAACCATTGTTTACAAATACCAGTCTATAAACACCAAGGCAGGAAAGTCTGTACCACATGGCAGCCCATGGTTATTGGTGACAAACACATACTTAATTGTCACAGTTCTCTGTTAATTTATTCATCTAAGGTGTTGCTAGTAAGGTATTAGGAATACTTTGGGATTCATGTACTTACAGTCCAAAGTAAGAACAGGAGCCTCGTTGAGACCTCTTGGCCTCTACCTGTCACATAGGGCTTTCAGCTTTTAAGTTCTCACATTCTGCTTCATCTTTGCCCTGCCATGTTCACCTTGAGTCCCCATACTCTCTAGAAGTCTCCCATATCCATTCTACAAAAAAAAACCAAATCTTTTCACATTTCTTTTACTTTAGTATTTCCCCCATCACACTACACCTGCCTTCTTACTAAAATCCCTTGAAGATTCTTATTCTGAACCATCTTGAAAGTGAGAGGAAGGAGTACCTTCCCATATAAATATTATGGGTTGAGGGCTGAGATGGCAACATATGTACAACCATGTTACTACCATGACAATACTTTGTATGATGTGATCTAAAAACATTAGCGCATATACTGTCTTCAATGCTTAGCTATTTTCAAATTTTGTGGAGATGATGCTATTCCTTGGGGCTTCTTGTTTGTCAACATACTCTGGAGTTTTACGACTGTTCAAATGATCCCTGAGAGATCAATACAGTTGCCTCTTGGCTTTCTGGACCTGGGGTTGAACAAAAGCTGTCTTTTTATTTTCTTTCTTTGAAAGCTAGCAAGAAGAAAAGAGCCATGAGTGTGGTTTTGAGTTTTGCTAGCATGTATGAAGCCCTGCAATTAATTCCCAACACCATGAAAATCCAAACAGCAAGCAAACATCTGTTGTGACTAAGCACTGGTCAGGGAAGACTTTGCCCTAGTTCTTGACTGGCCTTGTATGCAGTCTCATGTCAGCCAGCTGAAGTTGGGGGTTGATGCACTGTAGAAGTTCTATTCAGCTGGACAGTGGTAGCACACACCTTTAAGCCCAGCACTCAGAAGGCAGAGGCAGGTGGATCTCTGAGTTTGAGGCCAGCCTGATCTACAGAGTGAGTTCCAGGACAGCCAGAGTTACAACAGAGAAACCCTGTCTTGAAAAAAAAAAAAAAAAAGAAGTTCTATTCGACTCATTATGCATTAATGCCTGTGTATCAGTGTATCAGGAAAGGTTCTTCCCTTCAATAAAATACGTAGATATCTTGTGCTTCAGGTCAGAGCCAGGAGAGGCTGAAGTCAGTCAGCTCTGTGAATGAAGCGGGACTATCCAAGTTTTCCATCTCAGAAAGTTGTCTTTGCTCTTTATTGAAACCTGTCATAGACATTAATATTTCCTTTACAGAAACCTAACAAATAGTAGCATTGTATAGTATACCCCTATGGATTGTGTGTGTATAATTATATATCTTTAAAAAGTAGAAAAAAGTGTTTTTAAAGTGCTTCATCATAAATAAAAATAACATATTTAGGATAGATGTGTACCTAACCTGATTTGAAAGTTATGTGTTGTATACATATGTCAAAATATCACATTTTATATTAATTATGCATTGACACGTATGATTTCACATTTTATGCTTCCATTCAAAGAATAAATTTAATTAAAAATCAGTTGAAAACAAAAAGCAAATGAATTCAAGAGCAAAGCAGTCTTTCAACAACAAGGATCACTTCAGAATTGGAGGAAAGTTCACTATTGATGTGTGCCTTCTCCATGCAGTTCTACCTAGTTGTTTTAAGATTATCTGGCTGTTGAGAAAGGTAAACCAGATTCTCTTGATAGAAGTTTGTGAATTAGACCAGTTTCTGTGTTACTGGGCTTTCTGTTTTGATGTAAGAGAAGGACAAACAAGTGTTATGTAGCAGTTTCCTCCAAGATTACAACTTTCCTTCTTGGAGGGAATCTCATTAAGATACCAAGTTTTATTAAGGACTTAAAACAGGATGTTCTAAAGTAAAATAACATGTTTCACCCTTCAGGGAAGCTCTTAAGCTCAGGAAGTAAACAACGCAAAGACTTCAAGAAGTTCCCTTTAACAGACTGGGTTCACTAGGCCCCTCCGTCTCCAAGGTTGTATAAGCAGTAAGGACTACAGAGAGGCACTTTCAGAAAATTGAGCTACTTTGTAGCTGGAATAGCTCAGCTGCTTGGAAGGTACTCAGCCTGACTCAGCCACCTGAAAGGAACAGGTCAGCTGGGGTACACTGAAGAATCAATAGCAAGCTGGACTTCCTAGACTAAACAGTGACAAGCTGAACTGTCTAGAAGAATCAGAGACCACTGCATGGAAATTTAATAGGCTACCAGGACTCTCCAACTTGTTGAACTACCATAGTGCCCAGAATTTGGGTCCCCAAAGACCACCAGAGAGACCGAGTCTGCATGCAAAAAGCAAGTAGCCTTTATTTAAGCTCAAGCAAGGACTTTCTGCAACCACCTAAGCAGAAGGCTCAGATAGAAAAGCCTTGAGCAGCGATTGGGCGGGGTGGGGGGGTGGGGGGGGGGTGGGGGTGGGGGTGGTGGTGGTGGTGGTTAATCATGGTTACAGGAAGCGGAGGGAGTTTCTAACCCAGTTGTTATGGATTGGGTGCTGTTCTGTTCTAGCAAGTTCTGGTGTGAGCGAGTGGGTGGGCCAGGGGGCGGGATCTCTGATTGGCTCTTTGGGGGCGTGATCTCTGATTGGCTCAAAATGGAGTTTCCGGTCCTTCACTACCTGTAGGCTGTGTGGTGTGTTCCGAGTCTCCAGCTTCCGTGAACTGTTATCCGTGCTGGGGTAGAATTGGGTGATTCATCTGAGTCAGGCCTGCACCTGTAAGTAACCCCTCACCCATATAAACTTATCGGTTCATAAGTTGAATCTTGGTGCTATCCTTTGGTCTTTCTTTGGTTCCCTATCTGGGATGAATAGGTATTTGTTATGTCTCACTAGGAGCTGTAATTAGTTGTTCCAATACCTGTTAACAAATGCTAAAAGGAAATAGAGCATGATAAGGGACTACGGAACCATAGGTTTAAGAGTGGCAATAATTTATCCTGGGTAGCCCATAGCAGACCATTCCAAGGAAGTGACACTTAAGAAGAAACCAAGATATGTAGACCTCTGAGGAAAGGAATTTGCATGGCACATAAAGGAAGCCTTTGAGATGAAGACAGACTAGGGAGCTAGAGGAACTGTTGTGTATTGGAGAAAGATGGTGGTCTGCATGGGACCAAGCAAAACAGACTGTAGTTTCTTCTCACAGACTATCAGGACAATTTTTGTGTTCTATGCGAGACATGGAGCCTTATTTAAGAACCACCAATGGTGACATTATATTCTTGCTTATACTCTTGTGCTTATTTGGGATCTAAAGCTGTCTCAATGAAGATAAGTATGGTAAGTATGGAGCAGACAGTGGCTGCCATGCTTTGCAAACCAGTTCAATAAGTCTCACATTGGCTGAGGACCTAGCACTTGCTTCAGGGAAGGCTGGCAAGAGGAGCAACAAAAGAATGAGGAAAATGAGAGGCACATATAGGAGGATGTAAAGGATAGACCATCCTGTCAAAGGAGACTTCAGAAGACAGCACAGATGCCCAAAGCATCATGGCATGCCTGGGGAAAATACAGCCTTGAACTATGCTGGAACAGAAGTGAGATAGGGGTATACTCTATATGAGAGGGCACTTTCCAATAGTAACCTTTCTTAGGAGAACCAGGATGGCTTGATGTTCCTCCTGTGTGTGAAAAAATAAATAACTAAATTGCTGCTCCTGTGTTCAGGGTTGAAACTGGGGTCAGAATTGTGTCTGAAAAAGAAATCCTCCCACATTTCTGACTAAACTTTCTGCAAGCCTATTCTACATGGCATCGACTGCTATTTCAAACCTGTCTTTTAAGGTGTGATGAGGGATGGAGTCTAGAAAGAACCAGCAATAGCCTTTTACTGTTCCACTTAGTACAGTCATGTATTTTGCTGACAAAGTCACAGACAGTAAAATTAACGGAAGTGCAAGCCACCCTCTTGGATGGTAAGTAATACTTTTTTTTTCTTTTGCTCTGTTAGCAAAGACTGGAAAATGCAGTAAAGAATGTTCTTCTGTTTTAGTCCTTCATTAATATGTTCTCTCTAAAGGAGACGTAAACTAATAATTACCACTGAGCTTTAAGGTATTGATTTGAATATAACACACATACTTACACACATGTGTACATACATACAAACATAAATGTATGTAAATATATGCTTACAATACATATTACTATATGTGTATTAATATCAGTTACAGTCTACCTGCTGCCATGAAATGTTCTTCTAATGTCATCTAAATTAACTTAAGTAACTCCATCATTTATGGTTCTAACTCAAAAATCACTAAGTTGAACAGCAGTCTGCTCAGAAAGGGTTAAGGCTGATATTCCAAAGCGGGAGTAGAAATTACTCATAAGTGCTGCACCCTAAGCAATAACTGGTATGTAAGAAACTCAGCAGTTTTTGAACCACACTCACTGGAACTCTGAACTAGAGGTCATTAACAGGCACCCCATGGGGGGGAAAATTGAAAAGCACTCAGTGACTAATATTGTGAATTACGTTGTAATTTATATCCCTGAGAGGATCTCAAAAGTCTAGCACTGGAATGATCATGTAGTTCCTTGCAGCTAATATCCCCCCAATGTATTTGAATACATTCATAGGCACTTTTTCATAGGTGCGTCTACCATAGACTTCCATTTCTACTTTATCACATGTGTTATAATTAGAAACCCACAGAGGATTGAGTCCTGTCAGTTCTTCCCCCCATGTTACAGAAAGAGTACCCATGTCTGCTCCAGATCACTCTCAGTTTCAGGCATCTAACAAGATAGTTTTCCCCAAGTGAAGATTACAAAAGAATGTTAAAAACAACAACAACAAAAACATAGCTGGCACTGGCAACTTAGTCATCTCAGTGATCTGGGCTGTGAGAAAAAACACCTTACGTGGGTAATTTATGAGCAAAAAAGTCAAATGCCCATGGTCATGGCAACTGGGAAGTCCAAGACCAAGAGTCAAGTCTAGCATCTGGTGAGTCCTCACTTGCTGGTAGAGGTTCCTTCTTTTTGCCATCATATGATGGAAGAGGCAAATTGCCTGCATTCAGCAACTTTTCTAAGGATGCTGCATCCACAAAGACCCCACCATCAATATTCTAACTTTGAAGTTTAAATTCCAGTACATGAATTTGGGGAAGTCACAGGCATTCACATAGCAATTGTCTTCAGAATAAAGGCCTCCTTCCTTTGTTTCTCTACCCCTAGAATTGGTTATTCTTCTCAACAACATGTCTCCTAGACACTATTTTTTATGGTTTTTACAAATTAGCTTCTTTGTCCACAGTTGTAATCATTAGAATATTTGGATGGTGCTCAATAGTGGGAAAAGTCCCCTTTCTTGGGGCTACAAATAAAAGATAGGAGGAAATATTCCAGAAGCAAATTCAAACAGACAACTTGAGATAGGAAATCTACGTGGGAGATGTGTGATACACAACCCAGAGGGACTTGCCTCTTGCTATGCTTCCTTGCATCCTGGGATAGGAAGAAGGAAGATGCCATTCTTGAGAGTTACCCTGTCACTAAACTGTACTGCCAGGGAAAGAAGAACATCCTATCCAAATACATTTCCAAACCTCAGGGACAAACCTCCGCTCACACCCTCATATACAAGTGCTGACAGGGAAGTGATGACCCTGACGACGACAGCAATAAAGCAGACAAAGGAACTGGTGGTTGGAGAGCACCCAGTATCTAAGTTAAAAAAAAAAAAAAAGCACAGGTACCTTCTTCTCTAGTCTTGGACACTGAAAAAACCCCTTGGAAATGTGATCACCCAGAATACCAGAGGAAAGGATATAACTGGGGGAAAGGGGATACCAAAATACCATGTATCGCAACTCATGCAGGGGGCTGGGAACTCCAATGGAGAGGCTTATCATTGCACAGAAACTTAACCCAGTAGGAAGAAGATATCTGGCATAACTTATTTTGAGTTACATAAAGTGAAGTATCTGTTCACCTGAATTCAGCTGCAAAAGATATCTTAGGGAGTGGGGAAAATACATTCACCCTAACAAAGTGACTATAGAATATTTTATTCTATTTCACTTAGTATTTTAAATTTTAACTATTCTTAATTTTAACTATTCTTCTTGTTTTAGGTTTTAATCTTAGTTAATAGACTTTTACGACGATTCTTTAGGTTTCTACATCTATGTATCTTTTTTCTGCACCTAGAACATTTTGTATGTTCTCATACATTTAACTCGTATGCTTTCTCTCTTTCTCCTATTTTACTTCCTCCTTATCCTAATTCCCATTCCTGCCTTTTTTTTTAAAATTTCTTAATTATTAGGACCCTTCATTTTAGAAACCTTTGAACTACATTTATCCTAATGGCATCTCAGCTCCTCTGTTTCTGAACCTTATCAAGGATGTAATCAAATACACAAGTGCTGTTTACTGTCTATTAACAACCGGGCTGGATGTGACAACAGCTTCTGTTACCACTGCCTCTTCCCTCGACGTCGTAATGGGTAGCAGTGGAGATCATGGACTCAAGCAAAGACGACCATAAACACAGAGAAGACTCTCAAACAAGAAATCAAACAAGCAAAACGAACATGAAATAGAAAACAAAGGTTGCAAAATGCATTTATTCCAACGGATAGGCAACACACAAGAGCATAATACAAAAATGGTGGCGGGGAAGCCCCTAGGACAGCTCCAAAGCCCACAACTCTCAATTCCTGAAATCTAAGATGATAAAATGGCTGAAATGCCAGGAGGATTTCAGATGCCCGTGTCTAACGATGTCTAATGGCTACACACCAGACTCCAACCAGAAGACCAACAGTATGGAAATCAGTTCAGTGCTCAGATGAGAAAGTAAGGAAGTGGGTGATAAGGCCAGCAGCATGATGAGAGAGGTCAGAAACAGAAGACTCGGTGAGGCGTGTGAGATTCTGAGGAACAGAAAAGCAAGGGTGCTGCGAATGAGTCAGTGGAACAGATTTTATTTCAAATGTGCAAAATGTGAGTAACTGTTAAAAGCAATCAGAAGACGGAAAATATGAGAGATGAGAGGTAAGGTCAGAGTGCTTGATAAAGGAAAAATATTGAAGAACTTAGTCACAGCTTCAAAGAACTTATAGGGATCTCTTTATTCTTTATACTTTTGTATTAGAAGTATTTCATTGTTTTGGCATCTTTCCTATTTTAATAGGCTTGTATCACCATTTCTTTATCTACACTCAAGAATCTATCATAGGTGGAAAGAGCTGAGCTCAAAACTAAAGGCCAAGAATCTGTTCAACAAAAGAATATAACAATTCCAAAATCTAGAGAAAGTAATGGACATCCAAATACAAGTCATTTAGAACCCCAAAATGACATAAGCAGGGAAGAACCTCTTGGGGACATGTTCAAATCAAGATGTCATAAATACTATAACAAACTGTATTAAAAGGGAAGGATTTTTTTAAAGTGGTAACTCCCCTACAAAGACAGAAAGTCAGAATAATATCAGATCTCTCACCAGCAACTTTTCAATCCAGGAAATCAAGGCCTTAAAGTAAACCTTGCCAGGCATGACTGCTATATTCTGCAGAGCCATCTTTTAAAATTAAGGAGAAATAAGGTCATTTATAAAGACAAACACAAAACAATTCATAATCACAAAGTCAGCACTACAGAAAATCCTTAAGGAAACTCCAGACTCATAGAAAGAGCAAGGATAGTCTCAATACCAAGAGTACATAAAGAATGCATTTTCTAAGAGGTATAAATGATTATGAGAACCAGGAAAGAGGCCTAAAGGGGGAAGGGTGAGGGGAACTGTAGAGGAACATTTAACCTTTTAATCCAGCAACATGGCTGCTCTGGGAAAGGATCACATTCAGGGGTCTAGATGAAGAGATCAATTCAGAGACCTGTGTGGTCCAGATGGAATGTAGAAAGGATTAGTACATACCTTTAATCCCAGTATTCAAAAGGCAGTGGTGGTGCAAGCCTTTAATCCCAGCATTTCGGAGATAGGGAGCAGAGCTTGTACACAGGAAGCAGAGTTCAGAAGGAATCAGTGTCAAACAGGAAGTGACATCTGAGATGAGTCAGTGTGAATGGCAGGCAAAGTGATGAATCAGAGGAAGAGTTGGTAGAGTGAGTCAGAGTGATAACATACCCAGTTCTCATGCTAAAAAAGCAGGCTCTCATTTCCGAGAGTCAAGCAGTCAGTCAAGTACAAGCCACCAGACAGAGAATGAGACATGATGACATGGTCTGGGGACAAGGCAGAGAAGCAGAGAGGTTGACTGAGGTAGTATGGACAATGAGAGCTCACAGAGACACTGAAGCAGTCTGAGAAGTTTGAGGAAAACACAGAGGCAGCTCAGCAGAAGAAGTCAGTATCAAATGGAAAGAGTGAGTCAGTTTGAAGTCAAGCAGAGCAGTTCAGTCAGAGGCAGTTAGAGAATCAGCCTGAGTCTGTCAGAGTCATAAGTGTTCAGTCAGAAATAGTCAGCCGGCTCAGAAGATCAGTTAAAACCAATCAGTTTGGAGAAGAGTTTGAGCCTGAACAGTGAGCAAATTGATCAGTACTGCTCTGAGTTTAGAAGGAGCTACACAGAGTGACTCTGTCATCAGTAAGTCCTCAGAGGTTTAAGAATAGATTATACGGAGGCTGAGGCTGAAGCCTTCTAGTTCTGAGTTCAGGCTAGCGTCTAGAAGTTTCGATTATATGGATGCTGAAATGCTCCACAGCTCCAGGACTCAGACCAGTGATTGAAAGAATAAACTGCCTTTTGCCCTGAATCAATGACTACATCTGGCACTCAACATGATTGGACAGCTGCAAGGGTTAATGGGAGAAAGGGAAATACCACATGCCTTCTCTCATATATACATTAGAGATATGTGACTAGAAAGAAGTATGCTCTTTGTGAGGAGAGAAGAGGACCAGAACTGGATGGGGAAACTGAGGAATGGGAGAGGGCAATGTAGGCACAAGTAATAATAAGGTACAGTAATCAATATGCATGAAAATCGTACAGTGAATTCCATTACTTTGTATTCTATCTTAGTTTCTTCTCCTGCCCCTGTGTTAAAATACTGGGCAAAAGCAACTTAAGGGAAAAGGGGGTTTATTCAGGATCCCAGTTTAGATTATAGTCTGTTAAAGTGGGAGAAGTAACAGGTAGTCCATGACATTGTATTCATAATAAGCAGAGTGAGAGAGATCAATGCAGGCATCTGCTTAGGTTCCTCTCTTGATTTATACAGTTAAGGATGCCAGCCAGGGAGGTCTTTCTGCCTCAATTAATGCAACCAAGATAATCCCAGATAGGCATGCCCAAAGAGAGGCCTATCACCCAGGTGATTCTAGATTTAATCAAGCTGACAGTTATTACTAGCCACCACTAAATATATTTAATATATTTAAAGTCTCTTTTGGCTTCATAACCCATTTCCCATTCTTCTGTGGAACAACTGAGATTGTTCTCATCACTGAGTTCTTCACATTGGGTCTATGCTGCCTTTTTCCTCACATGAGCTGTTAGAGATTTGGAGTTGAGCATGGTTCAGAACAGCAGAGGACAGAAATAGATTCAGTCCTCAACTTTGCCAAAGTATTCACACTTGGACAATACATCTAACCCATCTGTGCCTTGAGTCTCTTTTGAAAGACAAGAATAGACAATGAACATGGACTCCTGTTTAACATTTAATGTAGTTGTGCTCTGTGTAGCCACAGTCTAACCACTGCCATTCATCCTCCAGTTGTATAGAACCTTGAGAGTCAAGGGGCAAATGCCATTGCCACCCAATCAGCAAGTTTGTGTGCACATTCACAACCAATGCAACACTTCACCATTGCCACCTAGATGGCATAAGATGTCTCAGATTCCAGGTATTTTAAAAATCCAAAAGAAGATGTAAACAGAAAAAATTAAGAGTTTTACACTCCTGTTATTAAACAGACTCATCAAAACAGAGAGTATAATGGAATTTATCAAGTCTGGAGCGTGTAGGGTATGGGGAAAATTGTTTAATAGATGCAATAGTTCAGTTAGATCAGAAGGCTAAGTGCTGGTATACTGTTGTACATTGCAGCAACTACTTAAAATTGTGTATATTTCAAAACAGCTTAAAAAAATTTCCGTTCTTTGTTTTTGTATTCTTAGAGATCAAACCCAGTGCCTTGCAGCTCATTCTAGGCAACCATTTAACCACTGAGCTATAGCTTTCTTCCTGTCTTTTTGAGAGATAATTCTCACTAAGTTTCTCAGGCTGTCCTTAAACTCTATAGGCCAAATAGCAAGATTTAAAATATTTTCACTATAAAGAAATGAATGTTTGAGCTAATTAATATGCTGATTTGTTGATAATATACTATATACATGTATTGAGACATCACTTTCTCCATAAATCAGACAAAAATAAAATCCTTATTTGATTGTGCGTACCTATAATTGCAAAGCTTGGGAGGTTCTCTGTGTGTCTCTCTCTTTCCTTCTCTCTTTATCTTTTTCTCTTCCCCTCGCTCCCCCTCCTACCCTGTCTATCTGTCTGTCTGTCTGCGTGACTGTCCCACTCTCATAATGCCAGCAAGCAAGAAAAGCCCATATTATACTGGGAACTTATTTTGAAGCTTTGTTTCTGACATACTAGTTGTTTTCAGCTGAAGACTTCCAAATGCATGCAATGAATAAGATCCACGAGAGACTACAAGATCCAGAGGAAGGAGCAGCTTTAAAGTGTTGTCTTTCTCTGAGTAACACTAAGATCTAGCTGTGTTCCCTGGCTCTTAAGAGGAAGGAATTTTGAGGTGAGTGCCTCATTAGCAAGTTTGTTACCCTGTTCTGGCATCAAGAGAGGAAGGTAGCCTCCAAAAACCCTAGCCTCAGGTGCACATCTGGCAGCTGGGAAAAATGTACAACAGTCAGTCCATCTATACATCTGGTCTCCCAGCTGCCATTTCCACTATGTGTTTGCCTTGGTATAGTTACTGAGCTCAAAGCATCATGCTTGATGAGGGAGTTGGAAGCTTTTGGTTTGCTCCCTTAGTGGATTCTTACTAAATAGAGTGCATATACTAATACTCTGCCCTTGATTCAATCATCCATCCATCCATCTATCCATCCATCCATTTGTTTATTATTTTTGAGACAAGGTCTCACTATGTAGACCAGGGTCAACCACTGTTAACTCTGTGAACATGGACAAGTAAACCTTTCATACAGGTCGTCTTAGTTACTCTCACAGGAGTGATGAAATAGCCTCACAAGAACAACTTAAGAGAGAAAAGGTTCACAGTTCCAGAAGGCTTATAGTTCCAGAGAGATACAATTCATCACAGTGGGGGACACCTGGGAACAAGCAGGAATTCTTGGGAGCAAGAGCATGCTGGTCCATTTCATCTGAATGCAGGAAATAGAGCACTGACTTGGGGCTTGACTTTAAAGCCTCATAGGCCACCCTTAGGTAGCCTACTTCTACAGTGGCTCCCCACCTTCTAAAGATCCCACAACCTTCCCAGACACCATCAGCAGCTGACAATAAGCTTTCAAACATATGAGCCCATGAAGGACATTTAACCTAAAAACCACAGCACTTGGTCTCACGTAGCCCAATGTGACAGTGTGACAGAAATCATGATGTAGATGAGGATGATCTTGAATATTCATCATCCATCCATCCATCCATCCATCCATCATCATCCATCCATCCATCCATCCATCCATCCATCCATCCATCCATCAATTTGTTTATTATTTTTGAGACAAGGTCTCTCTGTGTAGACTAGGCTGGCCTGAAATTCACCTGCCTCTGCCTCCCTAGTGCTGGGATTAAAGGCGTGGGCCAACACCACCTGGCTAATCTTAAACATTTACTCCTCTTCTGAGTTTGAGGATTACCCAGACTTGCCACAGTGTCTGTTTCTGTAGCTCTACCTGTCTATGTTCAGTTCCATCATCTATAAACATAGCGATATGATAGGGATGGCATCACAGACTTGTAGTGATTATAAAATACACAGATCACACATGGCAAAATGGCTGGTGCATGATAAGTAGCTAATAATTGATAGCTGCCATAATACTTTAATTTTAAATTTTGGGGTTTTTTTTTTTTAGAATTATATACATGAGTATTGTATTTATATCATTTCCGTCCTTCCCTCTTTCCCTTTCAATTTCTCCCATATCCCTCCCCAACATCTTCTCAAATTCATTTTTTATTAAGTTATTGTGCATGTGTGTGTGTCTGTCACACATACACACATACAGACAGACAGACAGACACACACACACATATAGTCTATTTAGCATTGCTCATATGTATATTTTGGGTTAACTGCTTGGGATTGGATGATGTATCAGGGGATCCTCTCTGGGGAAGACTAATTCACTATCTCTCAGCAGTCCAATTGTCTATAGGCCATCATCTATGTATAGGGCCTTGTGAGATTTCCTGTCTGTTGGCACATCAACTGATGATGTCATTGTACTAGTCTTAATGAGGTGACCATATTGTTGAGGTTTCATGAGTGCTGCTTCCCTGACATGTATAGAAGACACTGTCTTGGAGGGACATTTTTGTCCCCTGCTCTTCTAGTCTTCCTGACCCTTCTTCTGTAATGTTAGTTGACTCTCAGGGTTGTGTTGCAGATGTATCGACTGGGGCTTGTCTTCCACAGTCAGTTGTTCTCTACATTTTAACAAGCTGTGGTTTTCATGTCATGGTCTCAGTCCAAGGCAAAAAGAAACTCCTTTAATGGGGGATAAGAGCAACACTTATCTGTTGATATAAGGATAGGTTTAGAATGTACTTAGGAAGTATACTGGTTCAGGAAAATGGAGGTTCTCCTCAAGGGTCCGTACTCTCCAGTTACAGGGAGTGGTCTACATTGACAGTATCAGGCATGACTTTCTTTCTATTGAGTGGGCCTTATGTACAATTAAACAGCTATTGGTTACCTGCAAGATTATGTGCCTTTGGCCATATCTTACCAAAGCCAAGATATGGTCTTGGTAAGAGCCATATCTTATTGTTACAACTTACATATTGTTATGGTTACAACTTGGTAGGACTTTTAATTATTTTTCTCAGTGGACAGCTTGCATATCACCTTAACATACCATGAGAGATAGTCCTCAGGGAGGAAGCTTCCAGGTCAGTTCCAGTTCAATTTCTCTGTGTTCTGCGTATGAAGTGTGTGGTGTCTTCAACAGTAGGTCTTGCCTTCAAATTCTATTAGGCAACCAACAATAACTATATCATTTGGGGAGTTACTTTGACACCCTTTACCAACAGCTCAAAGGAGATTTCCCATGCCTGGCACTGGCTTGTTAGACAGTCTTCAGCACTTGAGCTAAACATTATCACTCTAAGTGGAACAGCTTCATTTAAGATGCACACACACACACACACACACACACACACACACACACACACATATGATGTATTTTTAAATAAATATGTTTCCCTTCAGCTTTAAAAACCATTCTTACAGTTATATTTACCTTTCCTCACCTGCTTCACCCTTTGTATTGGCCTCTTCTCTCCATTTTTAGTTTCCTGGTTTTTGTGGTGACTCTAGGATATGGATATACCATACCCATATATATCCATATATATAAAAAGATAAAGACCCACCTACATGCATAGAAAGATCCAGAGCTAGGATCCACAAATAAGAGAGATCATGCAGTATTTGTCATTGGAAGTCTAGGTCACCTCTCAATATAACATTTTCTAGTTTCATCTATCTGAGTTCCATGGTGGTGGTATCTGATTACTTTCACAAGCAGCAAAGTGTTCCTTTTCCCTCATATCCTAACTAGCATGAATCTTTACTTTTCTTTCGCGGTGCTATCCATCAGACTGGAGTGAGATGGAATCTCAAAGTAGTTTTAATTTGTATTTCCCCGATGGCTAAGAACATTGAATGCTGTATCAGATATTTATTAACCCCTTTTGTTTCCTTTCTGGAGGACTGCTTAGTAGGATATTTAGTCAGTTTGTTGATTAGATGATTTGGTTGTTGGAATTTAATTTTCACAGTTCTTCCTGTGTTCTAGGTATTAAGTACCTACTGATGGATGGTTGACAAAGATTTTCTAAAAACTAAAGATGGCCTCTTAACTCTGTTGATGTTTCTTTTGCTGTACAGAAGCTATTTAATTTCCTGTAACCCCATTCTTAGTGTCATTTCCCACAATATTGGAGTCATTTCAAGAACGTTCTTGTGCCTTTTCTCTAGAGGTTTCAAAGTCTCATGTGTTGTGTTAAGATCTCTGATTCGTTAAAGAAAAAATTTTGTGCAGAGCAAGAAATGTAGACCTAAGTTAATCCTTCTATGCATCGATATCCAGTTTTTCTAGCACAGTTCTTTGAAGGTGTTGTCTTTTTTCAAATGTATGTTGTCAAAACGTTTGCCAAAAGTTAGGTGGTTATAGCTGTGTGACTTACTGCCTGGTCCTTTATTCTATTCCTTTAGTCTATGTGCCTGTTTTTGTGCCAGGAACCATTCTTTTTAATTGGCTCTGTAGTATAATTTTAGATTATTTATTATTATGGTTTTGTCTATTTGTGAATGGAATATTTTTCTTAACTTTTTTGGCATGTTTGTCATTGGGTTATAGGAAGACTATTGAGTTTTATATGTTGATTTTATATCATAGTTCTTTGCTGAAAATATTTAAAGTTTTCTGAGTAGATTCCTCAGTCTTTTACGTATAGGATCATATCATCTATAACAGGAGATAGTTTGCCTTTGATTACTATTTATATCTCTTTTATTACTATCTCTTATTGTTCTGAGAATCTGAGTACTATATTGAGTAAGAACGAGAAAGTGGGCACCCTTATTTCATTCCATATTTCAGTGGAAGTATTTCCTTTTTTTAAAAACCATTTACTATAATGTTAGGTATATGTTCATTGTGTATCGTTCTTTTTATGTTTATTCTAATGCTCGTTTATTATGAAGGGTATTGGCAGAAATTGTGTCATCGTCTCAATAGACACAGAACAGCATTGTTACCCCATCTCAAATATCTAATGATAAGCACTGGCAGAGAACGTAAGTCCAGAAGGACAGGAGAAACTCTAATGTACTTCATTATTGTCTGCTTCTCTAGAAATTCATTAGAATGACAGTAGTCATACTTTACAAAATGCAATCTAGTTTGCATTTTCTGGGCTTTCAAATTCCTTGTTCCCTTCTTTTTCCTACAGAGTGTTAATTCTGTGCAAGATTATATATCCCTCCTTTATCATAGATCTGAGTGAGGTTCCCACATTGTTTTCCTTAGTCATCATTTTAATTTGAAAATCAACAAAAACTAATCTGTTGTATTCTATCTTGCTCTTCATTTTATAGTCTTACTGTTGTGATTACCTTGATTGAAATAAGCTAGCAAAGGTGAACCACCTAAAGAGTACTCTGCCTAGTTCTTTATTTACTATCGTATCAATCTAGACCAATTGCATCTTTTCTCCTATGGAAAGCAATAGCACAGATGCACGCGCGCGCATGTGTGCACGAACACACACACACACACACACACACACACACACACACACACACCACGTTTCACATTTTCATTTAAGCTTTCAGAAAATGAATTCATTTCCATTGTATTTTGTTTATTTGTGCGTGAGGGAGGGCTGTGTCATGTGCACATGTGGAGGTCAGAGGACAATTTGGGGGTGCTGGTTTTCTTCTTATACCACATGGTTCCTGGGTACTGAACTTGGATATCAGTCTGACATGAGACTTGGTAGAAGTGCCTTTACCTGCTGAATTATCTCACCAGACTCAGAAAATAAAATGCTTGAGGGTTGTTTAGCTACCTACAATGAAGAGTAATTATCAAGTTATGCTTGTTTTCTTTTATCTGGCTCTGCTTTTCTGTGATAAAAATGCACCAAACATAAAATAACGAACAGTGTGACTATGGCCAAGCATTGTACTGTATTATCTGAGCCAAGCCACAAAACAAGTGATGATGCAGTTATGATGGTTGTATTTCATATATATATATATATATATATATATATATATATATATATATATATCCATATATATGCCTTTTATATTTTGTTATTTAGTTTTGACAGCTAGCAGCATACAGAGGGAAGTAGGAAGTCACAGGGAGCATTGTTAATTGCCAAGGGTCACAGAGCCAACGCATGAAAAGGCAAGGCTGTAATCCAGGGCATCTGACAACGAAGCCCATATTTGTAACTGCTTTTATATGCTACAAACATTAAGGGTTATTCTTGCTCTAAAAAAAGACTCAATGTTGCTAACTCATTTAAATGCTGTTCTTTATTTGGGTTTTAAAATGTTTAGTGAAAAAACATGTTATAATTTGGAGAAAACAGCTGTAGCCCTCATTTCTCTTTTGTGGCATGGATAACCGAGAGGTCTATGGAAATCAAGCTCTTTATTCTTTCCTCTGAAGAACAGAGTAAGTGGCTCTTTGTAAAGCAATGAAGTAAGAAATGTATTATTCCCCAATTGGATGAAGCACACATGCCATTAGAAGGAATACGATCCATAATCTATCTCATTCTCTCTCTATGGTAAAATGTTCTTGTGCCTTAATTAAGGAAGAGAGAACAAGAGAGTTCAATATGAGTCAAAGTTTGTCCTGTTGTGAAGCAGCCTAATGGATTTTCACACCTGATTTCCATCTGCAGATGTAATCAGTCAGAATA
This sequence comes from Cricetomys ansorgei, assembly GCA_026225945.1. NCBI lineage: Eukaryota > Metazoa > Chordata > Mammalia > Rodentia > Nesomyidae > Cricetomys > Cricetomys ansorgei. The sequence continues at coordinate 18,402,946 of JAMJFZ010000239.1, forward strand.
GAAAGAGCAGAAGAGCGCTCTCACAGAGTTCAAGGAAGCGACACTCCACATACAGTACTCATAGCAGAGGTTTAGAAGAACAAATCGATTTTTCATCATTTCTACCCAGGAGCATTAATCAATATGATCAATGTGACTACTTAAGAAACGATGTTTGGACACAAGCACTGGAAAGAGAAAAGGGTAGTTACTATTATAACTCCTGGGTTTAGGAGAAGCAGTGGCCGGCACAATGTGATACACCAGCACCATGTAATCGTTATACAGTGTTTCAAAGCCTATTTCTGTGTGTTTGACAATTAAAACTGATGGGAAATTGATTCTCTAAGGAAGAGAATGGTTCTAAATGACACAGTCAAGTGTTCAGTGGTTGCTGGAAATCCATGTTTTGAAAGCATTTTTTTTTTCTCTCCAATTACTAAGTAGTCATTGGTAGAGTCTACTTAACCTAAATAAATCAAATCCATTTATTCATTTGGACCTTCTAGTTGAAAGACAAATGTGGTAAAAACAACAAAAAAAGATCAAAACAAAACAAAGACATTAATGACTAGGTTCTGTACCAAGGCAGGAGCTGTATTGCCACCCCCATGACACATATTTTTCATGGAGTTTACAAAACAGGCCAAGTTCATGGGCAGAGGCAGGACTGAAGCTAAGTTTGTGTACTGTCCAAGTCTGATTCTGTGATGATGTTATATGAGCACTTCCTGCACCGCCCTTTCTGTACCCATTGGAAGCCAAACTCTCTTTTTTTCTTTCCTTTTGACCTCCTCCATCTCCTGTGAGGTCCCTAATATTCCTTTGCCTTTCTTCTACTGAAACTAGCTTAGTCACACTTTCTGACATTGATGTCAACATTTTGGAGGTGTTTACTGCTTAACATGTTTTTGTGGAGGTAGTCTTTAGAGGCCTCAGAGATGGCACACTGTGAAAACACAAAGAACATATCAGAAGGAGAATTTGGGTGTCATTCACGCCACACCATTGTGAAGATCTAGCATTCCTATGATCGTTGCTTTTCCTTTTTCTCCAATATTTTTGCTGTTTTTGAAGCTAACATTTGAAAGATCATTCCCTTTTATTTTTCTAAGTGCTAGCTTCTGCATGACTTTTAGTTGCCAGTTTCATGAGATGGTCCTCATTTTCATTTCAAGTTATGGTTCTCAAGCAAATGGTCTTTATCAAAAAGAGATTCTTTTCTGAGATTATCTTATTTAGGAGAAAACAACACTAAGAACCAGGGGCTAGTGACATACAGAATCCACATTCTGAGAAAAGCACAGTAGGGGAAGAAGTCTGAGCCATCCCTAAGCTGTGATGGCAGGTGAAAGTGATGATGTGCACGTATGTGGTACCTGCTGTATGACTCAAAGGGCCTCTGTTAGTGAAGCTCCTGGATCAAACTGGAGGATCATTCTATATATGACCACAGATGCATGTTGAACCTAATATTGTCAGCAAACTGCTTTTCTATTTCAACTAGTTTAAGAAGGTTATGTTGCTAAAGCCCAGCAAGATCTTTAATGATTGCAAATTTAAATTTCAGAACTATAAATTTCAACAGGCTTGGAAATTAGAATTCTCGAGGGCAAGGAGTCCTGTCAACCAGTAGGTATGTTTGATGTAAGGATCATGGTTTCTGTGACTTGTTGAAAAGATACAGGATGAGGGTAAGAACTGAAAAGAAACTTAGCTGAGTTTAACAATTAAGGATTTGCATTGAAACACAGTTAGACCTGAGTTGTAGCTGTGTTACTTACCCAGGAGCCTTGACTCAGCTGTTTATCCAGCTGAGGTTTCATCTCATGGTCTGTAAGGATGGTTTTTTTTTTTTTTTGGCTTGTGAAAAGTGGTCAGAAAATGTAAACTGTTCTTATCATACCCACAAGTAGGCATCTACTTTGATAATTGGGACTGTTTATAATTACACTTATATACTAGATCATCATCTAGGACTCTTAATAGAGATACAATATGGTTAAGGTAATCATTTATTCCTTAATTACAATAACTAGGATAGTTGAGATAGAAACAGCCTTACTATTTCAGAGGGTTAGAACCTTTATGTTTTATTTCATACTTAGACAACAGCCCAATTACTGTTCGTCACATCTTACCTATGTTCATCTAAGGGCCCCACATCGTCTTGCCGGGCTGGAGAGATAGCTTGGCATATGAGGATGTTTGACCTCAAGACTGATGACCAGAGTTCAGTTTCTGAAACCCAAACGGTGAAAGGGGGAAAAAAAAAAACACCTCTTACAAGTTGTCCTCTGACTCTACATACAAGCAGTAACACATACTCCACCAGAATAAATACATGTAAAAACTTTTTTTAAAAAAAGATCTCTGCCATTTTATCTTATCTTACCTTAAGATGATTAGAGCTCCCACCATTTAGCCAGGAAATAGAGGAAGAAAAGAATGGGTAGTTGCATGTAGGAGAGAGTTTATACCTTAACTGGAATGTGTCACACAGCCCACATTCTGCAGAACATAATTTGGCCTCATAGTTGCATCAAAGTGCAAGGAAGGCTTGAATATGTTGTATCACCCTATTCCCAGGTAGACACAGGACATATTTTGGTGAATAACTAGCTGGCCATTACAACCTTATTTCATTCTCTTGGTCTTGAAAAGTGGAGCAGAGTTCTAAATATGGGAAGAACAGATGTTAGAATTTTATAACTGCTATGAAATATATAGTGTTTTCACTTGGACAATGAGTGTTAGCCCCAGCTTACATTAGAAGAATAATCAAATATTTCTCAATTGGGATTCATTTTCAGTAAATATGGTATACAGATTTGGTTGGTACCATACACTAAAGACATCAAAGGCAAAGAATTCCAGGGTTTGACTATTTCTCTAAATAAGAATATTGACTAATAGTAATATAAATCCTTCTAAGCAGAAGTTGAAACTACTCCTAGAGAGTACCAGCTGTTCCATCCAACAGGAACAAATGGGCTTGAAGAAGAGGCTATGTCAGTAGGCAACAATTAATTTTTTAGCTTCATAAATTGTGCAGCAGAAAGGCCTATAAGCAATCAATAATAGTTTTTGCCTATAATTTTATTACTATGCTCTTGAATTTCAGCAACAAAATTTTATCATAAGAAATAAAAAGTGTTTGAAGAAAATAGTTGATAGGAAAGGAGAATAAATGAATTGTTGCTTGACTCTGAAGGAATAAACATGAACACTCACAAAATCAACTGGAATAACATGGATTACATTTTTTAAGTAAAAGGGTCAAATACAAGATTACATGTTCCTAATTTACAGATTAAGAAACCCACTATGCTAAGAAGTAATTAATGGCACTTTATTGATAATCTATTATTGTGCTTGACTTTGATTGATAACCCATTGGGAATCATGTATTTTTACTTTAGTTACAAAAATTGCAAAGTGTGGTCGCTAGATCACTAGCAAATACGTAATACAGATACTATTATTGCCATTCAGGCACCACAGTAAATAATGGCAACTCTGTTTTTGACCTCAGAATCCTGTCATTAGTCAATCAAAAATAGCGTTCTCAGTATATTGGAGATATCATTTGTGATTTAAAATGCTGGTTTGTGTGTGTGTGTGTGTGTGTGTGTGTGTGTGTGTGTGCATATGTGTGTGTGTGTGTACATTAATCCATGCACATGCACACTTGGTGACTTGATACAGTCTGTTAGAAGGGACAGGAAGTAAAAGCCTAAATACCAAGTTCCATTGTTTAAACTGAGTAGACAAGCCTCCAGGAGTTAATGAAAAGTTGGTCCTAGGGTCCTCTGGCTCCTTCGACTAATCATCAAAGCAAACTTCAGTGGAGTTGATAAGATGGAATTAGAATTCTGTTTCTTGTTGCACAGTCCAGGTCTAAACATATTGGCCCCAGCTGTCTGCCAGTAGATTCAGGAGAATAAGCGAAGCTTTGCTGACGTAACGGGAAATAGTTGGAGTTAGACAGCAGATCAAGAAACAGAGGAACCAAGTGTTTTTCACTCATGGGAGCAGGTCATCTTCTCCTCCTCCCCAGTATTTTCTTACTTCAGAAGTTCATACTTGAGTACTGTGTTTACAACATTTCCACCCTCCTGCCTCTACCAGAACTGATGCCAAGCACTCCCCTCTCAAATCATGGGCTCTTTTAAAATTATTATCGACACCTACACATATTGATGTAGATACATATATTTGTATGCATATACAAACATATACTGATACAAACACTCTTTCCATTTAGTGTTGCTTATTTGTATATATATATTTAGGGCTGACCACTTGGGATTGTGTAACCCATCAGGGAACTCATCCTAGAAGAAAACTGATTGTCCCTCTTTCAACATGCATCAATTGCATGGGATTCTTCATCTAGGGGCCCTTTAAGATTTCCCCATACCTATTGGCATGTCGATTGGAGTTGTCATCATTCAGAACTTGTTTAGACAAGTACGTTGTTGAGATTTAATGGGTGAGGCTTCCCTGTCATGTCTAGAAGACACTGTCTAGAAGCAGGCATCCTAGATCCCTGGCTCTTACATATTTCTGCTTCCTCTTCTGTAATGTCCACTGAGCTTTAGGTATAAGGATGATGCTGTAGATGTATCAATTGTGGTCATGCACCCTAGAGACACTTAGTCTCTGAAGTTTGAGCAGTTTGGCATTTCTGTGATAATCTCTATCTCTTGCATGAAGAAGTCTCTTTGACGAAGGGATTGAGCTACACTTACCTGTGGGTGGAAGAATAGATATTTAGAATGCAGATAGAAATTATACTGGTTTAGTAAATAGGCAATAGTATGTTTCTCCTCTCCACCCATGAGTGGTTGGCTAGGTTTATAGTATCAGGCATGAATTACCCCCTATTGACTGGGTCCAGTTAGACAGCTGTTGGTTTTCCCCAAGATATAGGTCCCACAATTGCACCACTGGAGATTTCTTGCTATGTTGGTCATTGTTGTGGTTCATAAGCTTTACAGCTGGATTAGGCTATTGATTTACTTCCATCCCTGGAAACTTGCACTGGTAGATACTGTGAGAGCTAGTCCCCAGAGAAGAGTCCTCAGGTCAGTCTCAGCCAGATTCCTCCAAATCTTGTATTGGAAGAAGTTGGCATCTTCAGGAGGGACATCTTACCTTCTGGTTCTGGGAGGCATCTTGCCCTTAAATCTTTGCTTGAAGTAAGTGGAGAATCCAGAACAGTAGAAAAGATCACGGAGGGGGATAGAAGGACATAGGTGCTATGAAGCGTGAAAATCGAAAATGGAGGAGAGACTTTAACTGGGAAGGGAGAAAGAGGAAGGAGAAATAAGTAACACTAAGGAACTTGAAAAAGTCATTGTGAAACATATTTTAAGTGTATGTACACACACACACACACACACACACACACACACACACAAATGAAATTATACCACAGAAGAGCATAATGCTACCAGCCCCCCCTCCCGCCCCAATCCATACACTAACAAAATCCTCAGTACCAGGCATGGCAAAGATATCTCCCTTTTGAATTATCAGGGATGTTAAAAACACTCCCCAATCATTACAAGTTGTAGCCATTGCCTTTGTGTGCCTCCCAGGTTATCTTTCTTGTCATTAAAAAGACACACTAGAGCTACCTCTCCCAGGATTTAAAATGCAAAAGCAATTTGAATTAATTGAACTGACCTTCCATTTGTCCTATCTAGGCTGACTGTGTCAAAAGTCTTTTCTTATTGGTGTTCACAGTTTGTTAAATGTCAGGGAGATCCTAAGACCTCTCAGTCATCTGAATATTCAAATATAAATCCCAGTACTTAGAGACTAAGGAAGGAAGATCAAGAGTTTGAGTTTAGCACTCTGTATCAAAAAACCAAAAACATTTAGTCAAGAGACAAAGTATTTTGTGTACTCTTATGTATGCACAATCAAAAACAGGATGCCAGTCTGGAGAAGGGATTTTAATTCAGAACTGGGTTAACTGGAGTCAGGAAAGCAAAATGAAGCCACAACTCCTTGGCATCTTTCTCTTGTCATGGAGCAAGCTGTTTTGGAATCTTTGTTTCTATATCTCCAAATTTTAAGGATGGCGAAACAGCTCCTTATGGCATTGAACGTTATTTCTCTAGTGGCAATTGGCAATGAATAAGTTCACTATAGCAGAGTGGACACTGACAAGCCCTCTACAACTGCCCCATTCATATATCAAAATCCTAATCCCCAAGGTAATGCTATTAGAAGGCAAGGTCTTTGGATGTGACTAGATTATGTACTAAGCCAACAAGAATGGGATTAGGATCCCTATGAATGAGGTCCCAGGGTTGCTTTGCTCCTTTCCTGTAAATGCACAGGAAATGAGCCCTCATTAGAAACTAAATCTAGTGTCAGCATTGTTTATAAGTCAAACATCCAATTTACGAAGATGTGGTACAATAAGACAGACACCATGCGGTCGTGATTACAGTAGGCATGTTTAGCACTGAGATGCTGGTAGGTTTTAACCTCAGTGGTTTTGATAAATGACTGCTCTCTGTTGATATCATGTGGCCATCCATTGCTGGATGCAACATCAGCAAAGAGACTGGGTCAATGTTTGAGTTACCGATAGAACAACTCCAGTGGAAGGGACCACATTATGCAGCCAGCAGAGCTGAGAAGCAAAACTGACCAGTGCTGATAGACTGGAGAAAACCCAGGGTTGTTCACTTCCTGGGAGCATTTACTTTATATGTTCACTGAGTTATTGGATAATAGCTACCAAACTGTTTCTTCAGCCCAGAATTTCACAAAGCATGTCTTTGGTAACCCTGTTGTTCCCCAGAGACTTCTGGCTGGCTGTCTTTGGAGCATTCTGACATTGGAGTTGGGTGTGGCAATATCATTTGAGCTGGCCAGTGATGTTTGCTTAGAGTAATATTATTCCTTGGAAGTTTTAAAGCAGTTTATGATTTGTTGAACTGTTACTATTTCTGTAGTGGCATGCATTAAAAAAAGCAAAAAAAAGAGCACCTCATCCTCCGAGTAGATAAGGTAGGTACTTCCCTCTGAATGATGTGGTATAAAGGAGAAAGGTATTTTGTAATTCAGTGGAAGTGCTTAATATCTAGACATTACTAAGCATATACTGACTACTATGATTTTATATACAATACTATAAAAATGGTTCAATATTCAAATGAATTTGAGATATTCCATTTAAAAATTCAACTAAGGTAAGATAAGTATTTTTAATGATGTATTTTTTTCCTTAGGCTTGGGGTATAATTCAACACACATATTCAATATATAATGATCAAATAAGGATAATTGAAATTTATATCTCTTCAATGTGCTATCTATATGTGTTAAAGCTCATATTTTTATTTTTAAATTTTGTTTATTTACTTATTGTATGTGTGTGTGTGTGTGTGTGTGTGTGTGTGTGTGTGTGTGTGTCTTGTGCTGGGAATTGATCTCTGGGACTTGCACATGCTCACCATGTACTCTACCTGCAATCTACATCCTGTTGTCTAAAGGTGCCTGTTATAGTTGGCTTCAAGTGTTGCAGTGGCTTGGTATTTTAAAGCCTAATGAGAATCCTAAGTGACATGGTACTCACTGCTTCCAATGATGCTAAAAGAGTTTTGGAAGGTACAGAAATATTTCAGACTAGTTAAGCTATATTCAATATATGATTTTTTGTGTGCATTATGAGTATATAACAAAAAGTTATATTTGGGCCAAGTCCTACAGATTCTTCTATTTATGGTTTTTTAAAAAAATCTCCTCTGATTTCACTTCCATAACAAATGCTTCAGCCTACTTACTTTCTCATTTTTTACTTAATAAACTGGCTGTGGTTTTAATAACCCACACTCTAGATAATAGACTGTTCTTTGAGTACCAACTGGTAAGATGATCCTTAAAATGTATTATAGCAGTGTGTAAGGTACTAAGTGACATGCAAATATCTACAAAGATAATGAAGACACTTTGTTACTTAATGAGTTTTAAGTATTACTGAGATGAAAAGAAGAGACACAGTCAGTACAGAGCCAAGCACTATAATTTTGCTGATGGGTATAAACATAAAAATTCGGAGAAGAAAGATTATCAATTTATTATCTTTAAAAAATAATCACTATGTTGAGCTACATTGACACATAGTAATTTTATGTATTTAAAGTATATGTAGTTGATGTTTTGATACATGTATTCATTGTGAAATGAAAATCACAATCAAACTATAGACAACTCAATGGATAAACAAGATTCAACTCATAAGAATTGATACAATCCTATGAAATTTAAAGCACTGTGTAAGGCTGATAACTAGAGACATGTTAAATACTCTGAGAGTCATAAAATATTTGAATAATATGATTTATATCAGCTACTATATAAAACAGCACTATATAGATGCTAATTGGGCACAGACCAATCACATGTTTGAACTAATTCTCATAAAAACCCCAGAGTCCCTCTTTGGGGATAAAATTTGATTAAGTTATTCTTTTACTTTATTTGTTTATTTGTTTATTTTATTTATACTGGAAGGATAAACAAAAATAACCAAAAAAAAGGACTCAAGTAAACATTTTTCTTTTCAAAGATGATATTTATACCAAGAAGCCAGTGTGGTCAACAAGCTCATGAAAATATGTTACACATTATTGGACATTAATAATGCAAAGGCAAGCCACAGCAAAACAGCCCTTCTGAGATTTACTCAGCTTACTGGGATGCACTGCAAAAAATGGGTCTTTGTATGAATGTAAAGAAACTGGATCTTGTACACTGTTGATATGAATGAAGAATAGTTTCGTTACTGACACATAGTTCAGTATTTTCTCAGTAAGTTAAGCAAAACATTACCAGGTGATCCAGCAACTCTACTTCCCAAAGAATTCAATAGGGATATTGAAATCAAGGTACAGAAAGTGATGTTTGCAGAAAAAAACAAAATTAAGAAATAGCCCAAACTCCCAACCATAGATTAGCTACATTTGGCATATTCATACAATGGGACATTAATCAATCATGAGGAGCACTGAAGTACTGATACATTTTACAGCATTGTTGATCCTTGGAAATATTACACTAAGTAAAATGAGCCAGAAACAAATGGACAGATATTATATGGTTCCATTACAAAGAATGATGGCCAACCATGATTTCTATACCTAGCAAGACTATCTATCAGAACTGAAAGGAAAATAATGAGTTTCTGAGATAAATAAATAAACTAAGGAAATTCATGATCACCTGATCAGACTTATCATTTTTAAAAGAGAGTTCTATTTCCAGAAATGAAAGATAACCTCATAATGATTGCATGTGAATCTTAAAAGACTAGATACATGACAGAGCAAAAGTAAAGGAAACACTGTTACCAAATCCATGGAACCACAAGGAGGAATATGAAAGGAAGAAAAAAAAAGACCATTCATAATAAGTAGAAAAAAATTTACAAAATTACTGGCATTAATCTACACTTTTCAATAGTAGCTTTGAGTAGAATGGACTTAGTTCTACAATTAAATGAAACAAGCTAGATGAATGAGTTTTTAAAAAGTCAAAAATATACTGCCTACAAGAAAACACATGTCATTTGCAAAGACACGTAGAACCGAGAATAAAAATATGGAAAATGATATTCCAAGAAAATGGAGTCCTAATGCAAGCCAGAATGGCTTTACTAATATCTGACAAGATAAACTTAAGACAAAAACAGTACAGAAACACAAAATGCCATGATGTAATTATTGATAGATGAGAAAGGCTCCAATATAAAAGAATAGTAGTTAATTTCATGGCTATATTACAAAAAGCAATCTACAGGTTCATATTCTATCTCTATCAGAATTCCTATGATATCAGCACAGAAACAGAGAAAGTAAACCTGAAACTCACATGGAAGCACAAAGACCCCAAATAGTCAAAGCAATTCTGAGCAACGTGAGCAATTCCGGAGCACTACAAACCTTGATTTCAAGTTATATTACCGAAAAGGCTTGGTACTCACTCAAAACCTGACGTGTAGACACGCAGAGAGAACTAGAAATACATGTGTGTAGTTATGGCCACCTAGTGTTTGACAAAGTTGTTAAAACATATGTTGAAAAAAAAAAGATAGCCTCTTTAACAGAACACCTCTGGGAAAACTGCAGAAGAAAAAAAACTAGCTTCCACTCTCTCCATCTGCAAAGATGAATTGTGAGACTAGAGACTTTGAAACTACTGGAGGAAAACAAATGGGAAAAATTTCAAATATAGTCACAGGCAAATCTTCCTCGGTAAGACTCCAGTAGCTCAGGTAAAATTATTAAGGATTAATAAACAGGATGTTGCACAGCAGAAACTTTCAACAAAGTGGACAGATGGGTCTTGGTTTTGTTTAATGCAAGAACATCTTAAAGAAGAAGGGTTTCTATAGCTCACAGGTTACAGTCTGTCCTGGTGGAAAAGCCAAGACAGTTGGAGCCTGAAGCAGCTGCTCACAGTAAGTCTGCAGACTAAAGAGAACAATGGATGCATGCATGCTTACCCTCAGCTCATTCTCTCCACACTTACAGTTCAGAACCCCTACCCAAGGAATAGTGCTAAACAGAGTAGATGAGTCTTCCCACATCCACCAAGGCAATCAAGACAATCCCTCACAGATGTGCCCACAAGTCATCTTCATCTATATAATCCCTCACTGAGATTCTCTTTTTAGGTGATTCTTCATTGTGTCAGGACAATGAAAACTAACCCTAACAGACAGCCTACGGAATGGGAGAGAAATCTTTGTCAGCTAGTCATCTGACAGCTGATTAATATCTGGAATTTATTTAGAACTAAAAGTATTACATACCAAGTAATAAATACTCCAATTAACACATTGAAAAATGGAATACAAATTCTTAAAATATGAAATTCAAATGGCTAATTGATGCCTTAAAAAATAAAAATAAAAATAAAACCAACATCGGTTAATAGGGAATTGCAAATGAAAACTACAGTGATATCCCATATCATCCTAGTCTGAATAGCTTTGATAATGAAAGCCGAGTGCAGTAACTGTTGATGAAGACAGAGAGGAAAATGAGCCCTATATACTATTGGTCAGAATGCAAACTTGTGCAGCCACTGTGGAAATCACTATGGAGCTTTCTGAGAAAGCCAAATAGAGTCAAATGTGAGCCTATCATTCCTAGGTACATAGCCAAAAATATCAAAGGCAGCATAGAAAAGAGATTCTTGTGCACTCCTGTCTACAGTGGCTCTGCTCCCTACAGCTAAACTATAGAATCAGCCTAGGTCCCTAGTAACACCAGAAAAGATAATGAAAATATGCCACATATACAAAATGGAGTATTACTTAGTCATAGAGAAGCATATTTTAAGAAAAAAAAATGATGGAATTAAATTTTCATATTATACAAAGTAAACTAGATGCAGAAAGAGAAACTTGTGGTCTCTCTTATATTCAGAATCCAAATTCTGAGGGATTAATGAGGAGGCTCCATGGTTAAGAGCATGTATTTCTGTTGCAGAAGACTCATGTTCAATTCCCAACACCCACAACAGGTGGTGCACTACTACCTATAACTTCTTTCAGGGCATCAGATGTCCTCTTCTGACCTCCACAGGTACCACACTCACACACATAAAAGAACACTCACACATGTATACACATAATAATGTAAAAAAAAAAAAAAGATTCATGAAAGGAGGAGAGAGACTGTTTAGAAGAGGGAAGGATCAGAGAAAGCAGCAGGTCAGAGAACAGGAAAAAGTAATGGGACTGATCTAATTAAAAAGTACTGAAAGGCTGAACTCTAATATCAACATGTCAGAAAAATATTTTAAAATCAAAATCAAGCATGTGAGTGGAGGGCCATTATGTTTTTATAATACCAGAGATTATATGAGTAAATTGATTTACTTTGCCTACCCAAAAATCCATTTTTATAACCAATGTTGTCTTTTTGTCTTAGAGTTCTACATTTTTTTTTTGTGAAAAAAATGTATTGTGTTTAAATATGATCATGTGACCTGTGTAGATTCTTTGGAGCCTTTAGGACAGAGATGTGTTACTTCATTTGTATTGTAGAACTTGCAATGAATCTTTTCCACCCAGTCTCTAATGTTTCCTTTGGATGTATTCAGTCAGGGCTAAACAGTGTTGGAAGAAACACCTGCAAACTAGATACTTGTGTTTGTGAAAGTCTTGAGGAGAAAACTGACCAAAGTGTATATGCAATGAGACAGAAACCTCAGTCAACATCATCTTGCTGCATTTCCAGTCCCAGTGATACTTACTTCGCATACCCACGATTCAATATTGCATATAGTGGTTCAGGAAGTTCATTTATAATGGATTCCAGTAGACATCATGTTGTCCTTGTAGCTTTCCCTTAATGAGGTTATGAGATATTGTCTCTCTCTTCTCTTCTGTCTCTTTGTCTCTGTCTGTCTCTCCTCTTTCTGTCTCTCTGTCTTTCTGTCTGTCTCTCTCTCCCATTCCTACCCTCTGTTACTGTCATTTAATCCTGTTCTTTGATGTTTTGCCTTTGTTATCTTTTATTCTCCAACTTGTATTTTATTTTTAAATTTGTTTTCATTTTTGTGTGCCTGGTGTATGCACATGTGTGAGGGAGTATGTTCAACTTAAAAAAATAGTTCATTGTATACATATGTGTGATATGCCCCTCCATAGTAAACAAAAATTATTTTTAAAAATTTTAAATATTTTTGTTTATTTTTGAGGTTGCATTTAATTGTAGCATTTCTCCCTTCCCTTTCTTCTGTCCAAACCCATTCCATACATACACAGCTGTCCTACACCTAAGGCTCAGGGAACATTGCGGAAGAGAAGACGGAAAGATTGTATGAGCCAGTGGATCAGGGGCTTTGCTGTGAGACTGTGACTCCCAGTTACAGCACCCGTGAAGTCTTACCAAGATGACTGCCAACACATGACCTTAACTAGAAGACACCAATTAACGTGCCAAACTAGACAAGGGAATCTCTTACTTTCCTTCAAAGTCATGATCTCTTTTATTTTTCATCAATTGTTATTATTGCATGCATATATATGTATTTGTATATACATACATATTCCTAAATATAACATGCTGAGTCCATATGATGCTATTTGTATGCATATTTTCATTGTGGCTTTCTTAAGTGGCCTGTTTCAAAGGGAAGATTCCTTGATGAGGGGTGAGGACTGTATTCAATTTTGTAGGCAGGAGTGGAGACCAGGAGTTGATGCTGGGCATCTACCTCTACTCTATTGCTCTCTTCCATATTTTCATGAGACAGGGTCTCTCACTGACCCAGAATTTGATATTTCTGATAGATTTAGTGGCCAGTGATCCTCCAGCATCCACTAGCCTCTGTTCTCTGCTCCCCTCAACCCTATTTCTACCCCTAGACCTGGAGTACAGACTTGTACCACCATGCCTGGATTTTTCATGGATGCTGGCATGTGAACTCAAAATCCTCATATTGATGTGACTAGCAGTTTTTCCACAGAGCCATTTCCCAGCCCCCTTTATACCTTATCGTTCAGTTTCTTTGGATTGGCAGTAGTTTTCTAGTTATGATCATCTTTAGTTAAATATAATTTAGAAGATACAATCACTAAAATCATTGATCCTCTATTTCCAATTTATCACAAGCTTCAAGAGTTTTCTGTTAAAGTCTATTAGAAATTGAAGAAAGAGCGGGAAGGGAAATTATATGCAGCAATCTGAAGATGAAATCATACTTTATCGTCACCAACAATAAAACGATTTGAGAAGAGCCTCTTCAATAAGATATCAATGCCAGAAACACACTGTAGAAGCTAGAGTTTGTGCCATGGAAATCGCTTTGAATATAAGCCTTGCAAAAGAGCCTGCACATGTCTTCCAAATATAACATAAGTGATGGAAAAATATGATGTGGTTTGCAAGTGTGTTTTTAGGAAAACAATTATTATATAAAACAACCTGCAGTGAATTTTTTTCCATTTTTATTGTTGGGTTATATTTCTTTTAAATCAAGAATACTCCTTCACAGGGAAAATGGCCAAAGCAATTCACTTCCTAAAATTGTCTTATTTTGCACTTTGAGTTGTAAGCTAACATGGTTTAATATACTTTAAGACATCAACTGGCTGGGGAGATAAATTTAGTTTCCGAGGCTTGAAAATGAATGTGTTGCTCGTCTATTATGGTATAGATATGAACTAGTTTTCATAAAGCAAAGTAAAACTTGAACTTGGTAGTTTGAAAAAGTAGGGTTTTTTTCATATATACTATATAAAAGGAGACAACATACTTGAATGCAGATTATGACAGTTATATCTAAAATGTAAGAAAAATGCTGGCATTATGAAAGTGTCAACATAATCAGTAAAAAATTATTTTTGATGACATGAAGAGGGAAAGTGTTAGCAGAATGAGGAGAATTTTCAACAGCAAATACATAGTGAAGTCCTTTCCCCTTGTCTGCCAAATGCACCCACACTTGTCATCAGTGAATGCAATTAAACTTTTTTTTTTTTTTTTTTACAATACTGAAGAGACTTTTGGCAGTCAACGGGGGCTAATTTTTTCTTCTTCACTTATACACAAACCCTTTTAGCCACTGTGAAGATGTGAGAGGAAAGATATTTAGAGAATTGATTTGGTCCTTCAAGTATGAATTTGTGAATAAATTGAGATAAAACTTAGAGAAATTGAAACAGATCACACATTATTCTTTACATATCAACAGAGCCCCAGCCAAAAGGTTAAAATACTTAAGGGTAAAATAATCTCTTTTGGTGCTCTTGGATATTTTTTCAATGGATATTAATTTTTTTAGACAAAGGAAAGGAGGTGAAATAACAAGAATCTCTTTAGGACTTCCTTAGGCAACAAGCTAGCATGAAAATTTAATAACCATAATCTATAAAACATTATCAGAGAGAATTACATTGTGGGGATTTATAGCCCTTTCCCATGTATATTTTTTCTGTTATCTTTCCATGAACCTCAGATAAACACAGTGCAAATTTTTAGTTCTGCAAATGTCAAATATAATAATTGTTTTTGAATTTTGTTATGGTCTGCGGTCATTTCAGCGAAGCAAAATATATGATGGATACAACTCCTCTCACTCCCACTTGTTCACAGAGCAATGCCACATGTAGGTAGACATGAACTGCCCTCTCCCTTAATATCTTTTCCTCTATTGTATTGAATGAGAAAGAAAACTGTTAGAACATGGAGACTAAGCATCGACCAAACTATCTATTTTCTGCAGTAGCCAATTAATTCAAGTAGGAGAAAAATATTGGTAGTAGAAAACCAGGTATATTAATTTAATGAACTCATGCTTTTTTTTTTGCAACTCCATGGCTATACAATTGTATGTTCTAAAACTGTTAGTATTCTTGTAAAATAGAAAATATTTAATATTTCTAATTTGAGGACTGATTTGCTATTTATATTAACCATTCTTTTATTTCTTTCCTCTATTCCTCATTTTTCAGATATATAAATGGCAAATATTTTCAATTTTTTTAATCCAACAGCCATTTTTTTCTTTACTGAATTAGTAGTGATAAAAATTCCTTAATATTGATAGCTTTTGTTAAGTTGTTCTCTTGGGACAACAAACACTTCAAACAAATCATTTGCATCCAATTTCCAACCATTATGACAGCACATAATTAGCAGAATGCCAGCTCTAATTGAAGTACTTTGTGTAGCATCTTCTGTTTGGTGCAGTGGCACTGAATGCACATCAATGGGGCAGGCATTAGTGATCCAGTCAGAAAGTGTATCATACAGCAAGCATCTGTGAACCTACTGTGTGACACTCTGATCCTGGGAATGATTTCTTAGCATTTAGCTATATTTCATTACTCAAATGCACTTGATCATTTTTGCTCAGTCCAGTGGGGCAAGCAGACACTTGACACAAGTCAGGACTGTAAATATTCCCAGTGAAACCTCATTGGAGAAAAGTAATTTCTTCTTTGCAACTGAAGAGGACCCAGCATTTTAATGGCGTCTCAATATTACACCCCCCGTTTCCCCCCAAACACACACACACATACACAAAACCTTAAATGATCTTCTGTCTCTCAATATTGCCATTCTGGAATCCAAATCTTTAACATATAATCCCTTAAGGAAAATTACTCACTATATAAACAATATCAATCCAGTCAAAATTAGGAAATACTGTACATCTGATTAATTGTTCTTTCATTAAAGGTTCTGAGCAATATTTTAGTCTTAAATTTTCACAAATATATATAATGAGTGGTAGTTAATTACATTATTTTAGAGGATGTAAATCTTTTGACTAAGTTGTTTTGTTATTTAGTTGCTTGGTCACATTACTAGATACTGGCCTTTTCGGGTTTGCTCTTTTCAATGGGGCAATTGAGAGACTCACTGTATTTCAATGAGTGAGTGTACAAAATTTGAAGACACCTAAAAATCTCATGTAAATATTCTGATCAAGAATTGATAAATTCAAACTTTTATATGCTGGTTATTATTGTTTAATGCAAATAGTCATTTATTAAGTTGTAACTCCTGTCTGTACTTTTGATGTTACTTATGACATAAACATGAATTCAGTGCCTTAACATATGTAGTGATTTGAATGAGAATGGTCCCCATAGGCTCATATATTTGAATACTTAGTCACCACTTAGTGGAACTGTTTGGGAAGGATTAGGAGGGCTAAGAGGCATGGCCTTCTTGGAGGAAGTATGTCACTGGGAGTGGGCTTTGAGGTTTCAAAGGCCCATGCCTGGCCCAGTCTCCCCCAGCCTCTCCCTCTGTCTCTGTCTATGTGTCTGTCTTCCTCTCTTTGTATGCTCCATGTGGATCTACTGCTCCAGTGCCATGCCTGTCTGCTTCCTGTCATGATGATCATGGACTCACCCTCTAAAACTGTAAGCAAACTCACAATAAAATGCTTTTTTTTTATTATAAAAGTTGCCTTGCTTGTGGTGTCTCTCCACGGCAATACAACAGTAACTAAGAAGTCATATAAATTAGATGCCCAAGATGAGTTAGATAAACACAAATCATGCCAGATTCACGAGGGAGGAGTGATTGGTTTTAACTTATCCTTGCCTTTTCTATTTTATGGTACAGTTTTTCCCAATTAATAGGCATGAGGAAAACTATGTTGAGTTTGTAAAGAGTTATGAAAAATGGGAAAGTAAATTATTCTTAGCCATCACCTTGCAATAACTAATGCTGACATTCTGGTAAAGTTCCCTTCCATATTTTTAATGCATATTGATAAATCTAAAACTGTAAGATAGGTACAGTTTATCTTCCATTAACATTTAACACATCCACTGTGGTTATATATAGAGTTTACCATGACCTTAATTCACATCCACAAATATATATTCTTAAGTGGTTCATAAATCAAAGAGCTTTTTCAGATCTTAATGCCTATTATCTACTTTCTAGAAAGACTTTATGAATTTAAAACCCTGTAGCAGCTACAAAATGCCTCCTTCACTGTATTTTCGTCAACAATGGCCCTAATTACTTTATAATTCTTGCCAGCTTGATGTGTAAATGGTATTTCAGTATTGCTTAAATTCTTTCAGTAACTACACTGCTCAATTATTTTAATTCCCTCTAAGATTTGCTTGTTCCTTTTCTTTACCTACTTGGATGGAATGTAAGTGTAATTGTTACTTTTTATCTTTTGAAGATATTGAGTCCTAATCACTGTTTTTCTTTTTTTTACATACTATAAGTTGATCATTATTTTAAAGATATTTTGTTTGATTTTAAGTTGATTAAAGCACAATACAAAGTGTTTATCATATTGTTGCAATTTTAGCTTACTTGCTGGTGAAATGATCACATAATCTGGTTTTCTTGTGCTTTAAAATATTTTTTTAATTTTATATTTTCTTTAATAATTAATCCTTTAATATTTTTACACTGAATGTTGCATTCAATTTTGTTGAGTAGTTTTATACAAAAATATAGAGAGAATCATTTTATTAATGACTATTGTACTGGCTAATTTTACACCAATATGACACCGGCTAGTATCATTTGAGAGGAGGGAATGTCAGTTGAGAAAATGCTTTCTTTCACCAGATTGGCTTGTGACCAAGCCTGTGTTGCATTCTCTTGACTGATGATTGATGTGGATGGGTCCAGCCCAGTGTAGGTGGGGCCATCCCTTCTGATGGTCCTGCATGATGTAAGAAAGCAGGCTGAGCAAGCCATGAAGTATAAGCCAGTAAATAGCACTCCTCCTCTGAGTCCTTTGGAGGATGAACTACAAGCTGTAATGTGAAATAACCCTTCCCCCCTCCCCAAGTTACGTTTGATCATGGTGTTTTATTATGCAGTAGAAATCTAAGATAACTTAATTACAACTGAAATTGTGAAACAGTTCATTTTTTTCCTACTGACCTCTGACCCTTCCTTTGCAATATACTACATTCTTATACATGGATGAGGAGCATTCAATTTAGGATTGTTCTATTCCAGCCAACCATAGGTTCTAGTGACAACCCAATTCTATCTTAATTTCTTTATGTGTATTACGTATGCCTAAATATCTCTTAAGACAAAGTCCATTTTCCCCACTTTTAAAGTAAAACTCATATTAGCAAACTCAAATAGCAATTTTTCTGCTTTTCTTTTTCTTTTAAAAAATATTTTCATTTGTCTGGATTCCATGTACAGGCCTTATGCATGCAGCCAGAGCCATGGTCAGTTCTTATGTGCAACTGCCCTGCTGTCCAGAAACACTGCTTTACTGTAGCCTTTCACTGCCTCTGGTTCTTATAATCTTCCTGTCTCATCTTCCCTGAACCTTAGGAGAACCCCATCTCCCATTGAAAGGTGAGAACTCTGCAATCTCTTATCCTCCAAACATTAGCCAGCTGTGTGTGTGTGTGTGTGTGTGTGTGTGTGTGTGTTTTAATCATCTACTGAAACAAGGGGCTTCTCTGATGAGTGTTGAGAGATACACTTATCTACAGGTATAAATCTTTAGAAATTTGTTTAATACTGTGTCCATTTAGTAAAATAATAGAAGTAGATTCTTCTCTAGGGCCTATGATATACTTATCCCCAGTTTTTTGTCCCTGTTAACAGTGCCAGACAACCAGAAGGTTGCTGGTTACAAACATGACATCCATGTCACTAATGCCCATGCTGATTGTTACTGTAGCTTACTAGGTTCACAGCTGGGTAACACGAATGACTACTTTTCTTCCCAGGGGAATACATACCATCTCCTAGCACTATGAAAGCTACCCAATAGGGATGAAGTTTTCAAATTAGTACCACCTTGATTTTTCTATGACCTATGACTCAAGAATGTGGTGCCATCAGCAAAAAGGTCTTACTATCAAGTTCTGCAGGCAGGGTTACCATGAGCAATGACTGTAGCCTGTAATATTTGTGAATCTATGGGACCAGATGATCAACAGTTCCAAGAGATAACTTCTGGCACCAACAGTGAAGTTTATCTGCTGTTTACTCTGATCCCACCATGTGAGAGGCACAATGCCAGGCATAGATAAATGTAGATGAAGAAGGCACACAAAGGGCCCAGTCATCAGAGTGCATATGGAGAAGAAGACTTCAGGCAATCAGTTGAGAAACTGCATACCAACGATAATAAGCAGAAAGGAGACCCACACAGTTCTACATAAAACAGTGGGCAGGAACCCAGGCTTAAGCTTGGACATCTAGCAAACTTTCTTTTTAGAAGAGATACTCAACATAGTATATAACATGTCATCTGTACACATTGAAAAATGATTCCCCCTTAAAGCTAATTCATCTGCCTATCAACTCATATATTTACTTTTGTTTGAGAACATTTCAGATTTAAAAAAATTTTAAGTATATAACATATTATTAGTAGCCATAATCACCGTAAAGTTTCATTAGATATCTAGGACTTATGTAATAACTAAGAATCTGTACCCTTTTATTCACTTCTCCTGTCTCTCCAGATCCTCAGTGCTTGAACTAGTAATTCCACAGTTTCTATAAATTCAACATCTTATGATCCTACACTTAATAGAGATTGTGCTGTGTTTATTCCTTTGTATCTGGTTTATGTAACTTAGCGTAGTGTCCCCTCATAAGTCTATGTTGTCCCAAATGGGAGGGTTTCCTCCTGTACTACAACTGAACAATATTACAGACTAAAAAGCTTGCAACCAGAAGGACAAAACTGAACAATATCCCATCGTAAACACATACCACATTTTCTTTAGCTATTTGTTTGTTGAGGAACATTTAGGTGATTTCCATATCTTCACTACTGTGAATAATAATAATATTGATCCTAACGCTAAGTGAAAGAAAATGACTCTTAAAAAGTGATTTGCATATGTTCAAAAATGCTGCACTGATAGGCTTTATTAACAATGCATCTATAACAGATCTCTTCATTACCCAAATTTGCTTAAACTTATGAGTCAGCCTCACTTCTTGTTAAATTTCAGACTTCCTCCCTAGAAATTTGTAATCATTATGTCTGGACTCTGGGATGATGCTTCTTGTGCCAGACAAGGCGGGGAAATCATTATCTGGTTGCCATTACATTGTGGTACAGCCAATTAACTAAATAGCCTTGCAAACATCTAAAAATAGCAGATGAATGATACTGTTCTTGCATATTAATTTAATATTAGACAAATTTACATTTTGAATGAAGCTGTATTGCACATATCCAATTAAAAGGCAATTATATTTATAATTTAGGTCACCATCATCTATCCCATGACCCCCTCCCCCATCCATAATTACCTAATGAATACACATATAAATTATTTGTTTGTTTGGGATGTGTATAAAAATACAGAATGAAGTTGGCTGGTGAATGAGAATGGGGATGGCTTTGTAAAAGGATGTAATTGATTATCTGTGTATATGTATGTACATAGATGAATCCTTTATGAATGATATTATAAATTCAAATAAGATGGTTTTGCATGTATTTCATTGTGGTGTGAATGAATAGTATAGCTGTATCAGCTTTAGCCACAGTACAAACTAACTAGTTACATTTAACAGTCAGATATGAGTCAACTGTAAAGAGCGAGACAGTACTAAGAATCATGTTTCCCAAGACTGCAGATGTCTAAGTTATAGTAGCTACTTGCAGTTTTTATTTTCCTTTTCTCTAGCCTTTGATAATCAGTTTTTTACTCTCTACTTCTGTGAATTGGAATGTTTTCATGTCTACATACATATGTGTTGTTCTTCTTATTTCATTTGTCATAGTGTTTTCCAGCTATACCCACTTTGTTGTAAGCGATACGATGTCCTTCTGCAAGTGGTTGAATAGTATTTTATTACATATACATACAAGTGTTTCACATTTTCTGTATTAACTTCCTAATGATGGATTTTTAACTTGATTCTTAACTACTGTGAATAATGCTACAATGAGCATTTGCAAACAATGAGGATTGCAAATAATTCTTCAGCACCCTAATTTCAAGTCTGAACAAGTACTCAGAAGTGAAGTTGCTGAACTACTTGATGATTCTATTTTTAGTTTGTAGAGGAGTCCTCATGTAGTTTTCCATGGTACTGAATTAATATATGTCTCCTAGCCTCATATAAGGGCTCTGCTTCTCCATAGCCTCACCAGCATCGCTCTCTTTTCATCTTTTTTCACTGTCTGTGTTTATTGTACATGGTACTGTGTTGCACAAGGACACTTTCTTACAAGGACAGAATGCACATTGAGCTTTTTCCCCCACTTCTTTTCACCTTCCTATTCTTCTCTTTCTCCCTCCACTACTTCCTGCATCCTTCATCTCCCTCAACAGCTCACTTCTACTTTCATGTCATATATGCACGCATGAGTCTATGACTATGTATAAAATCTGGGAACAACATATGGGAGAGGATGTTTGATATTTGTCATTCTGAGACTGGCTTTGCTTGCTCCCTGTGATTATCTCCAGTTACATCCACTTTTCAAATGATAGAATTTTATTCTTTATGGTTGAAAGAGCTTCCAGTCCTATATACATACCCCTTTGTAAGAATCCATTTCTTTCTTGTTGGACACTTTATGTTAGCTATTGTCAAAGGTGCTGGGATAATCATTCAAGCATCTCTGTAATATGTTGAATTGGGTAGTGAAGCTGAGTCCTTTGGTATATCTGGGTTTAGGGTTTTGCGACACCTCTGTATTGATTTGCATAGTGGCCAAACTTGTTTACATTCTTACCTGCCGTGTGTACAGAATCCCTCTCTCCACATCCTCAGTGCATCTGTTGATACTTCTTTCCTTAAAGATTGCCACTCTGCTTGGGGAAAATGGAATTCTAAAGTAGTTTAATCTGCTTTTCTTTGATGGCTAGTAAGTTTAAACATTTATTTTGTGTGTTTATTGGCCATTTGTATATCAGCTGTTAAGAAATATCTATTCATTTTTAGCTCATTTTTTGCAATTGTATTGTTTGAAAATCATGTATATCAATAGATATGGAATAGAGTC
The DNA here is from genome assembly GCA_026225945.1 of Cricetomys ansorgei. Taxonomy (NCBI): domain Eukaryota; kingdom Metazoa; phylum Chordata; class Mammalia; order Rodentia; family Nesomyidae; genus Cricetomys; species Cricetomys ansorgei. Next base: position 18,425,413 of record JAMJFZ010000239.1, read on the forward strand.
AAGACTTTCAAGGGGAGCAAAGGGAACTAACGTAAGAGGAAGAAACTGGGATCGAGGGGCATGTGCTCAATGGACTCTATTGTATGAAAATGTTCTTATGTAACAAAGTATCATCCACAATGAAGACATACAAGGAAAATTTATTAAAGTGAAATAGAATAAAATAAAATACCATGTCAGAGTTAACCACATGTACGAAAGGTTAGCATTGATTGAAACTTACCTCTGCTTATATGGAAACTCAAGCAAACTATATGTATGCATCGTGTTGTGATGGGAAAGGTGCTTCTCTTTATTGACTGAGGTTTAAAAATATGAGACTAGGATGCTACCTGCGATTCTACTGTTGTCCTTCTATGAAATCAAATGGCTATGGATACCCGACAAACAATGTACTGCACTTGGAAAATATAGCTCAGAAAGAAAGCGAACAAGAACTAGAAAGCTTCATGGAGGCTGAAAAAGGCTAGCTGGCCGGCACTTTCCTTTCTCATTTTAGTCAATGGCAAGCTGTTAGAGATTCCTTAATTAAGCCCTTCTTCTACCATATTGCGAAAACACAGTCAGTAGCAATTACTACTGCAAGGAAAATATATGTGTGAATCTTTTTTTTCTTTCTTTCTGTTTTTCTTTTGTTTTTGTTTTTGTTTTTTGGTTGCAAATTAAGGGTAAAAGTCTACTTTTTTCTCCCTAGATTTTTGTCCTCCAATCATAGGGAAAGAGAAATAATACATGAGATAGAAGTAAATATGCCTGCTAATATCCATACTTATTGAACGTACATTCCTAAGCAGATTTACTATCTGTACTGTGTATAATTACATAGAAAATCTAACAAAACTCAGTGTGTGTAGTGAAGTCACAATCTGTTTCTTTTGAAACCTCATCTTGTGTACAAGCATTTTTCCAAATATTATCCAATACATGTGGATTAGTAGCTGGAATGGATGGTTTGAAAATGTTAGTTAAAGCTACAACTTAAGCAAGTATGCTAAAGGAACACAGAAATGTGAGTAAAGTCACCTTACTCTGTAGTGCTGGAAATCACAGAGAGATCCTCAAATGTGTGGGCATATGGCTACTTTCTGTTTATTTTTATTATTTAATTTTTTGTTGTTTTTTTGAGACAGGGTTTCTCTGTTGTAACTCTGGCTGTCCTGAAACTCAGTCTGTAGACCAAGCTGGGCTTGAACTCACAGAGATCCACCTGCCTCTGCCTCCCAAGTGTATTTATCCAAATGACCAAATTGTTGTTAAGTTCTCTGGGAACTAAACTCCTCAATAATATTATTTTACATGTTAGCATGAAAAAGTAACTACTTACCTACTACAAGAGATCCTTGAATTTGCTAATGTTGCCTCTTTATTAATTTTGTATTCAACTGTTAGTATTGGTTCTGCTCTGACAAGCCTAGTTTTTTGTTTGTTTGGTTTGGTTTGGTTTGGTTTTGGTAGCCTATTAATATAGATTTTCTAAGTCTGCATAGGTTATTGTAATTAGCTAGTAAATTAATTTCACTTGAACTTTTGCCTATGCTGTCAGATTTTAGCGTGTTAAGAGGGAGCATATTTAATTGAATAGTGTCAACTTATCGCAAACTCATGATGACCCCAGTCAGGAACTCAGTTTTACTGACAGGAATAATTGCAAGCATGTGACATTCAGGTCAGAAGAGAATAAAAAGGGACTAAAATCAAGTTTTTCTCTTGTGTTGCTTAGCATAAAGATTATCGGAATCTCTCAGGATATTTGTACAGTAGATGGGAACTAAGACACTAAACATGTTTTCTGTTGGGATTGTGTGCACAAAAATTGATGGTATTCAGTCATCATGATTTGTTCAATCTTTCTACTTCAGAACAAAGAATTATACATGGGACTCACACCCATGATGCCTGCAGGGCACAGGGTTTTCAGCTTATATTGCTCTACTTGGAGCTCTTTTTCTCAGGAGGTACAGGCTACTATTCATGCAAAGAAAAGCACTTCATTGATTCATACAACTGAGAAATTATAAAGGACAAAGTTCAAGTGTGGCTGAATTCAGAAGCTTACATTTTGGGCATAGTAGCTCCTCTAGATCTTCTGCCCAGCTTGGCCATACTCTCTTCCATGTTTTTGCTTCATTTTTAGAGTCCATGTGGTCACAAGATGGCAGCAGCTGCTCCAGCCCACACCTCAGGTTACAGCCAAAAGGAAGGGGGTGTTGTTCTTTCTGTTTAAATAGTTCTTTCTGGTTGCTCAAGTCAAAGCCCTAAGATTAGTTCTGATTTATTCTGACTGACTTGGCCAGATCTAACTTCTATTCCTGGATCAATGTCTGCAGCCAGGGGAATTCAGAGTTCTGAGTGGCAAAGTAGGCCTTTTGATCCATCCTGAGAATTAGTAATCAAGTCCTAATTCAAAGTGCCTGGATACAAACTTAGGAAGAGTTATAGTTACTGTAAGAAAGAGGAATTGGACGCAAGAACATCAGAGCTACCCACAAAGTCCTGATCATTTTTTTTTTTTTTAATATATATATTCAAGTTAATTCAACACTTAAAAAAATGAAAGTAGAAAATCTAAGTAGGGAAAGAGGACAAGCTGTGTTACTGTATCACTCAAAGGCTCTGTGATCGAGGGCTGATTAAAACTGGCTTGATCTTACTTTCTCCAGAGGCAAAATGGAGATAATATTTTCTTTCTGCCTACCTCTCAGGGGACTATAAAGAGCCAGAAAGGTGTTTGGGATAAAAGTCACAATATGATGTTGAGCGGGCAACTTATGTAGAAACTGTGCCATGCAGCCCTTAAAATACTTCTCTGCTGGTACCATAGTTCAGTTTTAAATGGGAGAGCTAGGGTTGAGAGAGGCTGAGTAATTACACAGCATCAAGTAACTGAGACAGCATTCATATTTGTCTCATTGTAAAATTCCTAATGGTAGTTACCATAACACAAGTATAAATCATTGATACTGGATTTTGTTAACTTTGAGTCACATTTTGGTATACGTTAACATTTTTAAAACCAGCATGAATCTTATATCCCATGATTAGGATCCAGTAATGTCATGGTGGTCACCTACTTAGAATTTAAATTTATAATTTAGAATATGAATTTTGTCACTATTGTCTATATTAATGTCATTTCAATGGAGGCAGCTGTGTGTTGAGTTTAAATGCCAAACAAGGTGCTGTGGAAATATTTTTCTACTATTCAACATTGAAAAGAAAATTCCTTAACAGAAAGACATAGAAAAAGCAATGAAGCATATCTCAGAAAAGTGAAGCCAACATCCATCCCTATTAAAATAGACATGACTTCATATAGTCTTATTGTTTGAAAATTAATATATTTTTCTGGGGCAATGACCACATGCTATATAGTATCTCACAAAAGAAATGTCCTGAAAATAAATCTATGTTATGTTTGTTACTAAAAATACAATAAATGGTTGACAGTCATATTCCAAGATTTATAAATGTCATAATAAATTTATATTGCTGCCATTTTTGTCTTAGACGTGAGTGTGCTGATAAATATTTACGCCCAAAGAACTCTCAAAGAGCTTGCTAATTTAAAAAATGTTGAACAATAAGAAGCCATGTGCTGCAGTTTAGCTGGCATCAATGCTTTTTATTGCAAAGCATATAAAACATTTGCATTTCTTGGGGCTTATTGTTTTACATCTTACAGTACAACCACAGGTACTACTTTGTAGCTACTGTGATGAAGAAATAAGAGAGTTTTGCATTTCAAGCAATTTTTTTTTCTTAGAGATACATTCTGAATCATCCATTTTCAGGAATTTAAATCTAAAATCTGAATCACCAATGAGATTTCAGGGAAAATTTAAAAATCTTAAGTGCATTATTTCTCATTAAAAAAACAAACAAGACAAGAGGACCAGGGCAGAGTGTTGCATGTCATCCCTTTATCCCTGACATTAGAGAGGCAGAAGCAAGTAGATCTCTGAGAGTTTTAGACCAGCCAGGCTGGTCCTACTTAGGTTTCCAGGTCTGCTAGTGAGAACTTGTTTGAAGAAAAAAAGGTAAAAAATACATTCTTGACTTAAAAATATGGAAACAAGGACAGATTTCATTCTGGCCAAGCAACTACCCAGCCTTGCTCCCCCGACCCCGCCAAACCTGACTCTATCTAGGTAAACAACTTTGAAGTATTTTTCAGTTAGCTTTTTATTGAGGCTAAAGATAGCCACTTATCAGCTCTAGTAGCTTAAAACCAGCAACTTATTTTTGTTGTCCTTGTTGCTACTTTTGTAAATTATACTGTCATCTATAGATTAAAAAGTTCATTCAGGAGAGAGGAGATCAGTTGAAATACAGGGATTGTCTCTGTCCCTCCCTTCCTGCCTCCCTTCCTCCCTCCCTCCCTCCCCCATTCTCTTCCTTCATGTCTTTCTTTCTTTTTCTTTTACCATTAATGACTTCTATTCTTCCAAATATACAACTTGATCTAACAATTTTTTTCACAAGAACATATATAACAGAGAGAATACCCATTCTCAAAAGATATCCTTTTCAAAGTATTTACTTAAAACAAACAACAACAAAAAAAACCATACTTGTCCAATATTCATAGTCATTAAATTGTTCATACAGTTGACACCACAGTTAAAACTAGTAACCCACTGCGATTGCATCAGGCCACAGTCAGTAAATTGTAGAAATTCACAGGAATTTCTTATTCTGAGGCTGTGAAGTCACTGAATGAAATAAAGTTAAATTTGGTTGTGGGTTACACTAGACACTCTCATTAGCAGAGGTTGGGTGTTTTTACCTAGAAATGAACCTATTTATCACTGTTTATTGATGATCTTCTAGAACCAGTAGGTTTGGTAATAGAATCTCTTCACCGCTAAAAAGCATGTTAGAAATATGTGTGTGTGTGTGTGTGTGTGTGTGTGTGTGTGTATGTGTGTAAATGGTAATGTACTATGATTGCAAATATTAGTAAATTTGACATAATTTCTAATTTTATATCCCAAAGATCACCCAGTCAGCCATCCTAGTCTTGAGGAATTACTGAAGACATGATACACAAGTAGTTAATGAATCTATTCTGTAAACCTTTACTCCTACTACTTACTCTAAGTACTAATTTTTGTTTGCTGCTTTATAATATCTAGGATTGTTTCAGACACATTATCTTGCTAACATCTTGCCACTGGAGGGAACCTGCTGTCACTTGTTTCATGTTCTGGTTTCCATATAACTCATACTGTTCCCTGCTACAAAGGACTATCTGCAGCTTGGTGGAAGCTCCTGAGGATTATGCACTGTGCCTGCCAGAACAGTTTGCTAGACAGTCCTGATGATTATTCCCCCAGCTATTAGAGTTGCTTTGATACAATGTGTGAAAGCAGAGGTGGAAGCTTTCTGTGGTGCTTTCAGAGATGGTTTAAACTGGAAATTATGGGATAGGATTGACATGTTGGAAACAAAGAAACTGAAAGGAGTGAATAAGAGCTCACCATTTCTCAAAAGAGTTCATTGGCTAATTTGTGGTTGTGTGAGACACGGTCTCCCTTGCTATGTAGCTGAGGCTGACCCTGAACTCACTAGTTTGCTAGTTTTGCACTCAGACCCTCCATCTTAGGTGTCCAGAGAGCTGTGATTAAAGCATATACCACTACACTTGATTGGGTGTCTAGCAGCAATTTAAATGAACTCTTTTTTAACATTAGGGTGCCTAGGCTGGCCTCAAACTCTTAATTCTGTATCAGCCTGCCTCCCCAAGTCTGAAATTATAATTATGTGCTGCCACATCCAGGTATAAATTATCTTATTATGCATGCACAACCTCAGTTAAATTCATGATTTGAGCTTTGGGATCTTTGATTTGAAATTCTGTTCATATTCATCACAGAGGGAAAAAAATCTTAAAAATGCAGTTCTACTGGACAAGATAAGCATTTTATTTTAAATAAAAACTTCCTGATTTGTTTCACTGTAGTACATGGACATGTGTATTTTTTAAAAGCCAGAACGATGAGACTTGTCATTTAAATTGCAATTCTCTGGGAGGACTCTTGCATTCCTGCTGATGCAGGGCACATTCTCATCAGGTTCTCTGGCAGATTTCAATAAGCTGAGGACCCCCTGCATGAACCAGCAGGAGGAAAAATAGGTGGAGAGGCAGTCAGCAGACGCTCGTACTTGCACATGTTTATTTTCAATAATTAGGCATAGTGTTAATAGAAACATCCATTTGAAGCAAAGCCTGCTCATTTGCACCAACAGTGGAAATATGTGGTACTGTAGTTTTTCTATGAAGACTGAAAACACTAACCAAGTAATGAAGGATCAATGCCATGTATATTTGCGAATGTATTTTCAAAGGAGAAATTTGGGGTTATTATGTTAATATTTATAAACATGTGCATGCAAGTTCTTTCACGGACATGTGTATTTTCTATGGAGTATATATGTGGCAGTGTAGTTGCCTGCTTCAGGAGCTGAATAAACTTTCCTGAGGATTCTCTTTTCACATTCTTACGATTTCCTTTGAGGTACAAAAATTGTTAATTTTGATGATGTCCTTTTGATACAATTTTTCTTTCTTTTTTTGTGCCACATTTAAGAAACTATTGAGTGGTTCAAACTCACAAAAACACTTAAATTTTCTAAGATTTTAAATATGATTTTTGCCTCTTATATTTAAGTCTTTGATTCATTTGAATTATTTTTTTTGTAGATAAAAATAAAGCAAGTCCTTTTTTTTCTTTATTATGTGTATAAGAAAGTACCCACAACCATTAGAACTTGTAACATTGTATATGCACATATTTTTTTTTCTCTTGACTATAGACACAGGGATAGAATCATTGGGTTACTTTAAAAGTAACACTACGTTTAACTTTTAAAGAAAGTGCTAAACTGTTCTCCAATGTGTCTGAACCATTCTATATTCTGACCAGGGATGTGAAAGTTAAAAAGTTAAAATCTATATTCTTGACAAGACTTATTCCTCCCCTCTATGAATGTGTGTGTGTGTAAGTAGTGGCTCTGTTTTGATCGTAGCCATCTTAGTGTCTGTGAAGTGGTGCTTCACTAGAGTTTGATTTGCATTTCTCTGTGGGCTAAAGACATTGACCAGCTTTTCATTAGAGGTCCATTTGAACCTCTTATCCATCTTTAATTGTGTTCCTTCTTTTCTTATTATAATGAGTTTAAATACTTCCGTATATGTTATAGACACTAGTTTTCTTTTATCTATGTAATACCTGTATTAATTCTTTTAGAATTTCAAACGATATGCTTTGATCATGTTCACTTCCCACTCTTCCTTCCATTCTTCCCAGTCCACATCCCTCCCTGTATCAGTCTACTTTATGTCTTTTCTTCTATTAAGAAGATACTATCTCCTTATGTGCATGAGTGTTTGCCTGCATGCCTGTGTGTGTACCATATGTGCGTCTGATGCCCACAAAGTTCAGAAGAATGCAGTGGATCCTCTGGAACTAGAGTTACTAATGGATGTCATCCACCATGGGTAAGAACCATGTCTTAACTACTGAGGCCTCTCTCCAGCCCCTACAAGGTTTCTTTTTACAATAGCCTTCCAATACTAAAGCTTTACAAGACTGAATGCATGCGTTTAACTTTTTTAGTATTAAGGATAGTTTGAGTTGTGGCAAAATAGTCTGAAAAAACTGTAAAACTATTATGTCTCTTCTAGGTAAATTCACAGTAAGACTGAGTTAAAAAGCAATACAATCCATTTTGTGGCCATTACATTATTATCTTGCATAAGCTTAATTACTGGTAGGGATTTGAACTTAAGAAAACCACAAAGCAATACACAGGATTCCTTGAGTGACTCTTTATTGAAGTGACGTCCAAGACCAGCAGTTGCCAGCACTGTGTGGGAATTCATTAGTAATCATGTGCCCTAGTCTGTATTAACTGAATCATGACCTCTGGGATGAGGGTCAGCAGCTCTTTCCAACAAGCCCTGCAGCTGGTTCAGATGCATGTTCAACATCTAAAGCCACTGATGAGAGATGCCAGCTGGATAGCCTGTATATCGAAGTCATCTCAAAGAACTTTAGGGGAAAAATGATTTCTGGCTTTTTATGTCAGACTTAATGATTCAAAGTTTCTGGGGGTGAGGGGCCCCTCACTCTAGACTGCTAGACAGCATCACAAATATTTGGCTGATTTTTCAAGTGCCGTGACCAAATGCCTGATAACTTAGTAGAGGAAGAAGGATTTATTTTGGCTCAGTTTCAGAGGGTTTGTTCCATTGGCTCTATTTGTTTTCTGGACTCATTGCCAGGTAGAACATCATGGTGATGGGTAGAAAAATCTCAACTCATGGTTGCCAGCGAAGTAGAGGAAAGGTTATATGGGTGGAGGCTAATGGAAGATATAGCCCTGGGACAGGCCTCCAGTAACTTGCCTCCCACAGATAGGCCTGCCTCCTACCTTTCTCCACCTTCTATTAATGCTATCAAAGAATGACTCGATCAAGAGATGGATCATTTCCTTACATTTGAGCCTTCGTGATCTAATTACCTCTGGAAATACCATCACTGCCACACCCAGAAGTAGGTTTTATTTAAATTAGGGGCTGCCAAACTTTGAATAAAGCTCTAAATATTTTAGGCTTTTAGTGTATACATAGGATTCCAGATTTTTAAAAGGAACAGCGGAGAGTGGAGAGTCAGTTCAGCAGGAGCCCACTGCTTTTGTGGAGGACAGGGGTTTGGGTAGATCCAGAGTTCAGTCTCTATCCTTTAAAACATTTTTTTTCTTGAGGAATGGTCATGTTATGTTTTCTGGCTGGCACAGAGCTCATTATGTAACTCAGGCTGACCCAGAACTCCTGTTCCTCCTGCCTCTGTCTATTAGAGGCTTGGGTGCAGGTATGTACTCTCAGGTCTATACGTCAAGTAACTCCAGCTTTGTCTTTGAGAATTGTCTTTTTTGATGAGCCTGGCCCTCTACAGGAGCTGTTATAGGGAGATACTGATACTTAATTAGTCCTAAATAGAACTTAAGAATTGAATTAAAAGGAAAGCCCTCCTCATTTGATTTTAATGTGCTAACAAACCCATTCCTAGGGCTGCGCAGCTCTCAGAACCTCAGGTGGAAGCTTGTTATAATCTTAGCATCAAACATGATTCAGGTGTAGGGTTCTAATAGACAGCAGGCTCAGGATTTACCTCCTAGGACAGCCTAAGGATGTGGTCCAGTGCTCTTGGCCCAGTGCCTGTGTGGACCTGCAGAGGTCTTGCAGGCTAATTTCTGCTGCCGGGGAAACAGCCTTTCTGTGCACTGACTTTCAATGACCTTCCAGCCGTGATTCCCTCCTGGCCTTCACCTGCAGATGTCTGCCTGCCTGTTCTCACCGGCTGGCTTGGCAGAATTGCTCACACCATCTGTGCAGTGCTGTCTGAGCCAAAGAGGCTTAAAAAGAGGTTGGACTTTTCTCTGTGGTCAAAGGCCAGCCGCTCCACCCTGGCTCAGAGGGAAAATTTTCTAGCTAGCTTCACCACTGTAGCAACTTCCCTCATGTACTTTAGAAAAGGTTCCTTAGTTACCAGAGAAGCCCTCTGTTCTTGGCTAATATACCCTGGTCGCCACCAAAAGGAAAGGAAAAGCCAAGTACAAAGAAGCATACTTGTATAACAATGGGGGCAAATAAATCTTATTTAAGGAATGTAATTATTATATATTTCACTCTCATTTCACTAACCATTTTATTGACTAATAAGAACTACTTTAGGACCAAAGACTTAAAAATGCTAACAAATTAAAACCATCTCTGACGTGGGGAGCCCTTCTAATCTGAAGCATTCCTTCTGATTCTCTCTGCAAGATCTATAAACACCATGTGTTGAGTGGACAGAACTGGAGTGTTCCGGCTTAAACTCCAATGTGTTTTTCTTTCTCTCTCTTAAAAAAAAAAAATCCCTTGAGACTGACCTAATTGAGTCAGAAGACAAAAGACCAAAGACATGATAAGAGAAACAGAAGTCCAATGTTAGCGGTTCATGTACATATGGAATTATTTATTTTATCATCCTAAAATATTCACTCCATGATGGGGAATGGCCAAATTGATTCTTTTATGAGCTCATTGTTTTGTTAAAGAGCCCATGGCTTGCATTTCCAGCTTTGAAAGTTGTGTGGTAAGATCAGTATATTAAAAAGTTCTCTTACTTTGGACAAACGATAGTTACTTAGATGAGGAATGTTTTTTGCTGTTGAGAAAGTTAGGAAAAATTTTGCAGACATCCAGTTGCAGAAGAACATTGATTCTTTTGCTCTGGGAATTAGGTAACACTTTGCAACTTGGGAACTTCACAGAGAGTAAAACTCTTCACAAAACTGCTTTCTCCTGTAGCCTAGCTCCACAGCAGTCTCTGCCCCTTCTTCTGTCCCTATTTACTCCCCACTTATATGTGCACCAGGATATAGAGAGACAGACTTTATAGGCAGCCAGACTTGTTTCTCAAGAGGTTCTTGGGTGATGAGTGGAAAGGTTAACATTTGTGTAAAATATTCCTCATGTTGATACGACAGAATCTCTGAGTTCAATGGCTTAATATGCTAGAATTTAAAGAACCATTCCTTTGACCATATGTATTTTTTAAAGAAATAAATATTGCTGACAGTGAGCATATGCTTTACTAAACTGATAAGACACAGTACCGCATTGTCTCTTCTCATGACTGGTTCACGTGGTTGTGTCTCAAACCCCATTCACTTGCAGACATTTGTGCTGTTAGTTATGATATTCAGTAAGACATCATCCAGTAAAATCACCTTTGTCAAGTGCTGAGCCCCAGAAGACTACTCCTCAGCATGGAGGCCACACCCGTGGCTCTCATGAATAAACATGAAAGTCCATGTGAGATCTCTTAAAAGCAGAAAGGCACACAAAGCTCTTTGTAACATCCATCAGGAAAATGCATGTTCCTGCAGCCATGTGGTTTCACAGCTTGTAGGGAAAGCATACTGTATTATGGGGATATTGCCAGGCAGGTGGGCCATGATGCAAGCAAGTGCTATATATCCCTCCTCAACCACCCACCGCCAAAGCAAGTACAAGCACCTCCTTTCCTTTTCAACCAAATTGTAAGTGAATGAGATTTGAGGCAGACCCACACGCACCAGTCCTGAGCAGAGACAAGGCTATATCGTATTCTATCAGTTTAATAAAGCTCACACTTGCTGTTGGCAAATGACTTTAGACAAGATGGAAGGCTGAAAGGAAGAGGGAAGGAAGAAAGGTATTTCTCTGGCCTTCATGATGGGAGCAAACCAGGCAAACAATTAAAAGTAAATACTACTTTCTCAGCCTTTGATGTGTTCCAGAACATCATTTAGAAATTCCAGTAACAACAATATTAATTTTTTGTTTTATTATAATATATGTTATAACACTTTTGAGCACTAAATATGAATTAGGCATGCCTCTGGTTAACAGAGTTACTACAACCCACAAACAGTGCTACTATTATTTATAATCTCTATATTTCCAAAAAGGAATTGAGGCTAAAAGAAGGTAATTTCATGGTAGCACCTAGCATCATGGTACATGTGTGTAATCTCAGGAATTGTAAAGGCAAGAGGATCAGTAATTCAAGGTTATCTTTGGTACATGATGAGTTTGAGGCTAGCTTGGACTGTATTAGACCTTGCCACAGACAAATAACAAAAAAAGCATAACACAACCCAACACCACCAGACAATTTGACACACAATAAATGGCAGAGCTTACTTGGTATCTTAGCCATTGTCAGGCCAGAAGTTATTAGTTGTTATTCCATAAGGCCATCTTTAAATAAAACTGCAAGTTCATCTCCTTATGTCATAACCTCAAGTATTTTATACTGTTATTTTTCCTATCTTACATATGATGCTATTGGGACTTTGAGAAATTAAATGCTTGCTTGAGTGGAAATGATTTTTATTCTTATAGGACTGCCGTTTAAACCCACAGCGCTTAGCCTTCCTGCAATGAGAACAGTGTGTCCAATATTCCAGGCCAGCAGAGACTGCATCTATGACCTTCCTCCCCTGCCCTGGGCATTCCCATCTCATCTTTCCAAGGTGTGAGCTCATGTGGCCACACACTGACAACATGAAATTCACTTGCATCATTCTTAGACTCCAGATCAGGGTACACAGCAGTTAAAAGCCACATTCTCATTATACCTAAAACAGAAAACACACACACACGCACACACACAAACACAAACTGTGAACAGGATTTCTACAGATGTTTGATATCAAGAAAGGATGCATATATGTATGTGAACAAATGCACTTCTGAGTGTAAGAGTATACTTCAAAATAGTGGTAAATACTTAGATCTTCAGTATGACAAGGTACATTTAGAAAGTAAGTTATCTTTTTGGTTCAATATATATTTGATCTAAAGAAGCACAGTTAGAATATATTTTCCCCAGGGTCCATAAAAACCACATAGCTTGCAATAAAATATCATAAATTTACTTAAGCTTTTCAGCTATTAAACCACATATATCAAATATAAAATATGTTCAGGTATCTTTAACCTGTATATGTTTATTGTAGCTGGACCCTGTGGAATTTCTCTTCTCATTTATAATGGGTGTAAATGCTTTGAGAAGCACTGAAAGAAGAAACATTCCTTCAATATTTCCAAATGATAAAAGATAGGTTCCCCCCCCAGTGGCCTCTATGGTTAAAATAACTATTTAAAAGGTACATAAAATAAAAGCATGAACAAAGTACAATTGAATAAAACCAGACCTCAAGTCTCTTTGGCTGAGAGAATCCAGACTCGCCAGAAAGTGGCTAGTCCCATTAGACTTCCAGAATTAGTCACAGCATTTTTGATAGGGATGAGAAGGGAAAAAAATCTTCTTGGCTGCTGTCCACTTTAGAAATCTTTATCAGAAAATAAGAGGCGTTTCCCTTCTCTGAATGGATTTAGTCCCTGTAATTTTGGAGTCGCTATGCTTTCTCTTGCCAGCTACCAGTACTTATAACTGTCAGGTTTTTTAATGTCTATGAAAATACAAACGTAAGCCCCTGGATGTAGGTATGAGCATTTCAGACACTGAAAGACACTTTTTCCATTTGTCAGACTTGAAAGTCCATGTATGTGTCTTTACATGCCTCTGGATTACATCAAACAATATTTTGGTTAGGAAAGTTTCAAGTTAGTGAAAGGGTTAGGATGAGAGACAGGAAATCTAAAATTTCATAGTTTTTGACATTCTAGCAGCAGGAGAATTCCACATGTATCTTGTCAAAGGATTAAAAGAGGAACTATTGCCCTGGAAACTAGAGATCTCTAGCCCAACAGGCATCATGGAATGATGGAGATATTAAATGGGGAATCAGAAATTACAGAGTTTTACTTCCCTACAAAGCTTCTTAACTACCAGATCTCAGATTTTAACTAAAACAATGGAAGAGTCCTTACAAATCTTTTAGCCCAAAAGATCTTAGTTCTTCTGAACTTACTAATACTAGTATCTATCATTATTCCCATTGTACTTGTATGTCACCTTGGAAAGAAAATGAGGCCATGTTTTAAAGAAATGGTTCAGTGAGTAAAGGCACTTACCACTAAAACTGAGACCCGAGTTCAGTCTCAGAGCCATGGTGGGGAGATTAAATTGGCACTCAAACGTATATGTGTTATTCTTTAAACATACACTAATAATAATTAAAAACAAAAAAGTAGAGTAATTCACCACTGACTGTATTAATTAGAGATATGTGTTACAGGGGAATTACAGTAACTATGCTAATGATTTTTGCCACATCATTGATATCAACATTAAGGAGGTCGAAAGTACAGTCTTCGGGAAGCCCAGGATTTTACTCAGAAAATGATTCTAGGTCCACTTAACCTGTCATGCCTATGAGTAGCTAAGGTCCTATAGTCTAACTCTATGGAGTACACCCACACCAATACATTTCACACATTTTCATTGGGAAGGTTGCCAAATAAAGATGCCAGTTGCCTGTGGTAGCTGTAAGACAGCTTCAGGAGATAGACACAGGCAATAATAAGACAAACCAGACAGAGACCAGAGAGAAGAGCAAAACTCCAGGCAAGAGAATGATGTAATGTTATTCACTGAATTGGTACTTGCCACATATCAAAAATAATTTGTCTTCAGAAACTTGATTCTGACTCTCACTTTAAATAACAAATTTTAACTAAGATACTTTTTACTTTATTTATCCTTGGGTGCCTAGAGGGTTTTCTGAACTATCAGGTAGCGATATCACTAATCAGCTCAATCTTGTGATCACTTGATTATTCATCTGAAAACAGTGAAGTAAAGCAGAAAATTTATGTCTTGCATCTGGTATCAGGGTGCCATGGTTATTCCTTTGAAAGTACTACCTTCCAAACCCTAAGATGAAAGTAGAGAAAAAGAGACTACGCTCACCCCCCCATTTTTATACACTCAATGTAATATCCAGTGTATCCATTAATAATAGTGGTCCATACATGACCAGTTCCTGTCTCACAAAGTCAAGGTTCTGTAGGTATACATGTTTCCAGACTTCTGCAGCATTTCTGAGCCCCCCAAGAGATGCCAGAGTGTGCAACAATCATTAAATGTGGAATGGTCCATCTGCTCCCTGTTTCAAACACTGGCCAACACTTACAATTTGTTAAAAAAGAAATTGACATAACATTTGGAAAAATGCTTGTAAAACCCAACAGGTTCATAACTTGAGATTTCAGGATTTTCTTTTCTTAGAAAAAGTGATTGTCTATGTTTAAGTTCTTCTAGGTATGGGTAGAGGGCTATAGTTAACCATAAACACTGATAGTTAAGGATCAGGACCTACTCAAAATGATCAACCAAATGAAATTATGCCATCAGAGGGACAAGACTTCTGTAAAATTGTCACTTATTTCCTAAGAAAGATACTTTTAAAGATGCAAAACAAGAGTGACATTTTATAATATCAGTTAACCAAAGCTATATCAACCTCAAATTTGTCTTAGCACATACCTTCACTCCTTGTTTAATTGTTCAGCTCATGTCTCACCAACAGGACTATTATACTTGAATTTGATAAGGGCTGTGAAGAGCCTGAAGTACAGTTGAAATGACATGAGTTTCTGGTAGCTATTTCCATATTCCATGTTATTCTTCCAACTCCATCGAGAGTTATTTCACTTAGTGATTTCCACACACAAAGAAGCAGGAAGACAAGTTCCACGATTGACAAAGCTCATGCTATCATTGACAGTTTCAGTTTGTCAACAATGCAATGAAACAACGCTATTTGGAGGATGTATTTATTTTCTTCTGATACGTCAATAATGTATTTGAAAACATTCTCAGTTTTAGAAGGTCATTAACAAAGTTTTAAATGATCATTTCGTTCCTTTAAGGTATTTAAAATCTTACCAATTTAATTATTCCTCCCTAAAATTAGTGAGGGAATCGCCATTATCTTTGAGATGGTGTCAAATAGCCATTCCAAATGTTTTGGTGAGTGAAGAGGACAGCCATGATAGTATGTTGACTCTCTAGCAAATGACACAAAATTACCACCAATTTCTTTTTTGTGTTACCGCTTAGGACTTTCACATGGGATATTTTACATATGCTGCCACATCTAATTCCCATGGGAAATACTTGCATCAGTTTACGTTACAGATAAGAAAACTGAAGATGAGAAAATAAGAAAATTGAGGCTCCGAATCTATATGCACAGCCCAGGGCTGACATCATTTCTTAAAGATTTAAAGAAAAATAATTTCTTCTCATTTATTCCTGTAGAAATTCCTGCTGAGAAAACCAGGGAGAAGACCCTGCCATCACTCAGCACTTGTACACATGACCAAAGGAGTCCCTGGAAGGAATTTTGCTAGGTTCTGACTGCCACCATCCCCTGTTTACTTTCTGATGGGCACTATAGAGGTCAGCATCTGTGGAGAAAAGTCTTGGATGTGACTTCTCTCAGTGCACATAGCTAGGGACGGAGTCCTGCGGGCCCACTATTGAGAATACACTCAAATATTATCTTAGCGTCAGTGGGTGCAAAGGGAAGACAACATATCCTGCTGGCCCCTCACCGATGTGGCTTCAGTACTCCTTGCCCCTGCCCCTTGTCTCACAATATGCTACTTATGTGACTGGATGATTGGACCACCAAGGAGGTTCTATGGTTCCCCTCCATTTTTCTCCGTATGGCCATACTACTATCTGGAAGATGAGTGCTTTGGGGTCTCCAACTACCTCTTGTGCACTGTGTACCAGAGAACTTGACCAAGTTACAGAGCCAGCTTCAACAGGGCTTTAAAATCACTTGGCATAGGACACCACCCACACTACAAGAGTAGCCATACTGTGTGTGTGTATTTCAAGTATTCTACTGTCTGCACTAAATTGCCTGAACTGTGAGAATGTCACCATTCTGGAATGGTCCATAGAAATAGTAGGTCTTCCAGTTTCAATGAGGTACATGTGATACCCATACTCACTGGACAAAACCAAAAAGCTATAGGGTAGCTATATGATGTCCAGTTGGAAATGAAGCAGCATTGAGTAATAAATTGTCATTCAGATATTTATCCACAGGAGAGAGCTGCTTACTGAGGGGAAGAGGTATTTGCTAACTATACTCACATATCTCAGTGTAGGAATAGAAAAAAAAAATGAAGATAAATAAGAACATAAAAATTATGAAAGACAAAATGATACTCCCAAAAGATCAAACTCTATACTAACAGACTCCAGAAAATGTGAAATGGATTGAATTCCTGATAAGAATTAAAAAAAAACTTTTTAAAAAGTTCATTAAAGTCCAGTAAAATGTAGACAATTTAAAACTAGAAAGATAATGTAGGAGATGAGTGAGAAGTTCAACAAAAGGAGAAAGAAACAAACAGAAATGTTGGAAATAAAGAACTCAGTAAGTAAAATAAAAATTCAGTAGAGAAACTGAACAGATCAGATCAATTGGAAGATAGGTCACCTGAACTTAAAAACATATTCTTTGGAATATTCCATACAAACAGAATAAAAGAAAAAATAAAGAATTGAAGATATATGAAATATCCTTGTTTTAACAAGCATGGTATCATTGGAATGTCTGAAGATGAAATAAATGATAAAACAATACAGACCATTCACTAAAACACCTCTGATCTTGAGGAAGATGGGAGCAGCTGTGTAAAGCAGGAATAGAAAACTCCAAATAGGCTTGATGGGAAAAGATCTTTACTATGACAAATAATAATCAATGTGTCAAAAAAAAAGGACAAAGAACAATTTTAAAATCTCAAAGAAGCCACCAAGTCAGACATATAGGCAATCTCACTACACTAACAACAGCTTCCTCAGCAGAAAGGAAGGAGCGAATCGAATGATGGATTCTGAGTCCCTGCTTGTCAAGATTACTATAGTCAGCAAGTTTATGCTTCGGAAGTAAAGACCTGGCAAGATAAAACGGAGGAGTGAATGGTCACCAGACCAGAAGCAAAATGAAGAGAAATTTCATCACACAAGCAAGTGAAAATGGAAATGAGAAGAGTAAAACACAAAAGTGAAATATAAAGGAATCAAATAGCATTACTACAACAAACTGTCAAATAGCCAAGAGAGGAAAACCAGAACAAAGAGTTTACAAAATGACTATTAGAAAATCAATAAAATTGCAGGTGTAAGTTAGTTCTTCTCAATAATGAACTTGGAGACATAGCAACCAAATTTTCTAATGAAATGACAGAGACTGGCTGAATGGATTTTGTGAAAGAGGAGACTTAGCAGTATGCTTCTTACAAGAAACAGGCCTCACTGGTAATAATGTAGACAGAAAGGATAGAAAATGATATTCCAAGCAAATGAAACCCTAAAACTAGCATGAAAATCTGTACTTACATCTCATGAACAGAACATAAAACTGTAAGAAGAGGCAAGGCAGGTTACTACATAATGACCTAGCAGTAAATTCAAGAAGATATAATTGCTGTAAATCTTTATGTGTCTAATGTCAGGGATCCCAGCTGTACAGAGCAAGGAGCACAAGACCAAAGGGAGAGATAAGCACAAATACAAGATTACTGGGGAGGAAGGAGCCTCAATATCCTACACACCTCAAAAGACACAGCACCCTGACACAAAAGCAACATGGAAACATCACAGTGGATCTATACTATGGAGCTAATGGAATTAACAGGCATTTGTGGAACATTCTATCCAACAGCTGCAGACAGCTGCAGAACACATACACTTTCCACAGCATATGGAGTATACTTTTATTTGTATGGAAGAACAGGCTACAGGGCTGCCCATGGATTCTGTTTGTTTTGTTTAACTTTTCCATTGGAAGAACAGGGAAAGACCTGAGAGCTGGGAAGGTGTCTCATGTCCTCTTTTACTCTAGTGTGCTCCTTTCCCCACCACAATGCAGGAAGGAAAGAAGAACCTGGATGAGTAGAACCAACTGGCTTTAAGTAGGAGGTTATATTGGTGAGAGGGTCACAGGACTGCTGCACCTGACCTCCTCAGCTCATTCCCTAAACTCACAACTATATGTGCTTACCTTGCTCTTCCCATGATCCTTGCCTGCCAACCAGAGTTATCCTTGCCCTTGTCACCCCCAAGTCACCCCCATGTCTCTCAAGCTGAATTTGTGCCCAGATTAAAGTAAGAACATGACATGTGGTCTTTGACATTGATGAGGGTGTTGGTGGGGTTGCCAGTTTCAGAATCACCCTTAATACTTAAAAAGTGCCCAAGACACCTGGTTCCCTTGTTAAGGATGCATTGCCTCTGCTCTGGGTGCAGCCCAGTTGTGGCTCTCTGGACCTTTTATCTCTTGACCATTTTCCAGTTCTAGATTGTACACATAAGTTCTACATTAGCATTCTTGTTTTGCACTGCCTTTTTTGCTTGTGTTTGGAATGGATTCCTCAGCCAGAGGTGGCAAGTGTTGATGAATTCAGAGATGAGACTCTGTGTGTGTGTGTGGCGGGGGTAATTGATCTAGACATCATGTTGCTCTAGACACTCATGATTGGAAGTATATGAAATATCAACCTCCCTTCTCTCTGTAGCCCTGGCTGCTTTGGAATTTGTTCTGGAGGCCAGACTGGCCTCAGTCTCACAGAGATCTGACTGCTTTGCCTCCTGAGTTTTGGGATTAAGTGTGTGTAGTGCCACACCTGGCCTCAAACTCATTCTTGGAGCAGATATATCTAAGTTAAATCACATGTATACTCTCTCTTGCATCGTAGACACCATTGGTTTTGATTTGCAAGCGCCACCTCCTTCTGTTTAAGATGCAACAATAACCACTTTATAACTGTCCCAAAGTACTATGTGGAAGGGAGCTGATTTCATATTTCCCATGGTGTTGCACGAGCTCTGAGCACACAATTAATCATCATTTTCACAAGCAGTTCTTTCCTTGAACTCGCTCTCAAAGGGGACTGCAATTATTATAAGACTTTTCAATGAACTAATAGTCATCCAAGATGACGTTTCAGAGAAAACCACTTTGTGTGAAGGTTGGGGCACCTCAACTGTTTGCCTGTTAGCAGCTGTCTGACAAAGCTCTGACATTCCTAGCCCCTACAGACAACCTCAGGAGATAAACATGTCTGGTACACGATTTGTCTTAGGGTAGGCTAACTTTCAACAGGCCCAAAACCAACTGAGGAAAAATGTCTTTAAATTGTATGAGAAGATCCTTCAGGAAAAGAAGAATGTCACAGATAAACATCTCCAATCCATCTGGGAAGGGTCATACTCACTGTACTTTCCATATGGTGAATGAGAGAACAAATTACAGTATCGATTAACATGTTTCATAGATTTTCATCTGCTCAGTTCTTCTGGAGGATGTTTTCACTAAAGGGTTCTGATGAAATAGCTGGAGATTACAGAAACTGCGCATATCAATTGGTCACAGATGTCATGTTTCCAGGTATTCTTATAGAATGGAAAAAGAGCCAAGTGTGTTTCCTAAACCTTGTTTCAAAAAGCATCTGGATTTCCATCACCTGTCAGAAGTTCAGTCCAGAGGATTATCTGGAAATGTTGTAAATTTTCACCTATAAAAACGTTGCTATCACATCTACAACTCTGAAGACTCTCTTTTTTTTTTGCCTTTCTTTAGTGTGTGTGTGTGTGTGTGTGTGTGTGTGTGTGCATGTGCCTGTGCACATGTGGAGACAAGAGAAGGCTATCTTGCTCTAGAGCTCCCTGCAATATCCCTTTAAGGCAGGATTACTCTCTGAACGTGGTGTCACACTGCAGTGATGTTCCTGTTTCTAACCCTCAACAGCGGGGTTATAGGTGCACACCACCCCAGACTTTTCACCTGGGTGCTAGGGATTTGGACCAATGTCCCCCTGTTTGTTGAGCAAACACTCTTACTTCTCCAGTCAGCCTCTTAACTCCTACTCTGAAGATCTTAAACTACAAAGTACCAATATTTAAACAAGGCTTCTGCCTCCCAGGCCTCCTCAGGGTCTGTGGTTTTGAGTTCTTCTCAGAGACCTCCAGTCGTCTGCAAACTTCTTGTTTCTCTCTACTGGTTGTTCCATTTCGTTCTCTATGGACCTTATGGTACGACTCTCCCATATTTTACTTTGTCGTGGTCAGCATTTGAGGCCTCTGTCTTCCCCTCACATGCTTTATAAACACTCAAATATACATCACTAAACACATCTGATACCCCCTGACACACACACACACACACACACACACACACACACACACACTCCTTTGAGATAGGTATCTTTAGGTTTCTCTGTCTAGCATAGAACTCACTATGTAGACCAGGCTGGCCTCAAATTGTAGTAATCCTGTTTCTTCTGTTCCTCTACCTTTATTTTAAGCTATTCTAGTGCAGCTGGTTCTACAGACACAAATCACATAGATGCAAGTATATCATTCTAGAAGCTCAGGTGCAACAATATGAAAAAACAACAAAAATGTGCTTCTTTTTAAGTTCCTGGGTGAGCCTTCTGGGGGCTGCAACAGGAATCCTGATATATATATATATATATATATATATATATATATATATATCTCCACTGGAGGTAGGGGCTCATTTTATCTCCTGGTTTCACTTCACCATGGTGGAAAAAGTATGACAAAGTAGAACAGCTCTTGTTCATGGCATCCAAGAATCAGAAAAAGAGAGAGTGCCTCTAGAGAGAATTACATTTAATCTCTAAGTGTGAACAGAGAGTATATTAAGGGCTAATGTCATTAATATTTGTGGAGACTATAATGATGAATGATAGGGTCTTATCTTGGGGAAAGCCACATTTATTGAGGGAGCTCCACAGCAGACACATGGGTTTTAAAGATAATAATTCTTCAAAGAGGTTTATTTTCTCTTCCTCCAGCAAAAGAATAACTATTTGTAAATCTGTTATGAAATAGTACCCAGTAGAATTCAGACCAGTTAGCATATTTTAATTAACTTCTTCACATAGCAAGGTTGATTCTTAGTTATAAGACATATTGTCAGTACATGAAAACTAAAACATCTATAAAAGCACTCTTCTAGGTATGTAGGACACTGGTATGATAATTTAAATGCTCTGTGTTGAAGCTAATAAAAATCAATACAAATCCAATGAGATCAGCCATCTGTACTGACAGTTGTGGTACCTAAGCTTGTAAACCCAGTGTGAAGAAGAAAGAGTTTTTCACATGTGACTTATCAAAAGGCTAGGTGTGACGATGGGGAGCTTGCTCAGGTGACAAAGTGTTTGCTGAACAAACTTGAGATCTGAGCTAGTTTGATCATCAGCACTCAAGGAAAGTAAAAGAGAGCCAGGTATGGTTGCAAACTTGCAATTCCATCTATGGAGGTGACAAGGAAAGGGTCCCTGGGGCTCACTGGCCAGGTAGCATAATATAATCAGTACACCCCAGGTCCCTGGGAAAACTCCTGTCTCCAGAAAAGCAAGGTAAATGGCTCCAGAGGATGTACACATACTGTTGAACCCTATTTTGCACACACACACCAGCACACACACACACACACACGCACACCAGCACACACACACACACACACCAGCACACACATGCACACGCACACACACACGTGCACACACACACCAGCACACACACATGCACACACGCACACACACACCAGCACACACACGCACACACGCACACACACACACACACACCAGCACACACACATGCACACACACATGCATACACACACATGCACACACACACCAGCACACACACATGCACACACACACACACACACATACCAGCACACAGACACACACACCAACACACACACACCAGCACGCACACACACACACACACACACACACCATTACACAGACACACACATCAGTGCACACACACGCACACACACACATATACACACATGCACACACACACGCACGCACACACGCATGCATGCACACACAAGTACACAGCTTCTCACACAGAAGGTTTGGTGTCCCGTAGTGGATCATGACAATCAGTCATTATTTTCCTGCAAACATTACTGCGCTACTGATAGACAGTTATCGTCTCTGCAATTATAGAGGAATGAGTCTGAGTGATTTGTGCCAAGTATCAAAAGAGAAGAGAAAAAAAAAGCCAAACAAATATTTTCCATGTGTTTTGAGGACTTCTTGAGATAGGAATGTCCTAGATTTCTTTAAAAGCCATGTCTGCTGCAACAGGTTGGTTATTGTTACTTTGAAACTTTGAAATTCATACTGCTTCAAAATCCAACTTTTTGATCACCTGTTATTTTGAATGAAAAATTGCACACCTTACTTATTGTTATTGGTCATAGTGACAGCACAGACACACTAAAAGTTTTCTATAAAATTAACTTCAGGTTGTGTATATGAGGTATACACAAAACACATACATTTTAAAGTCAACCATGGATCTCATCCCAAAGTATTTCATTACACATAAACTCTGAAAAAATACTTACAATCAAAAACCTTTGTGTTCTGAAGGACTTTAGACAAGAGGCATTCAGCTGTGGAATGGCTTCCAGTGTAGGTATGCCCTAGAATAGATGATGTGTGCAGTGAGCCAACACCAATCTTCTTGGCTGTGTGTAGTTTCACTGTGAATTGGTGGATATACTTGAGGGTCTTTGCAGAGTACTACTGTATAGTCTTATAGAAGCATCATAATGGCCTTTCTGGCCATCTGACTTTAGTCCAGATCATTACATTTCCCAAATGCCCAGTTTCTTCATCTGGAAAGCAGTGATAAAATTCCTGCCTTCATATGGTTATGGAGATCAAATTAACACGCCATTAAAAGCACTTTCCACAGTGACTGGCAAGCAGTTAAGTACAGCCCCACTGAAAGGCTCATCTTCAGAACCAAAGGCCAAGGCTAGTATTATCACTCACTTTGGGTAATTCCCAGAACTCTTCTCTGCTATAAATGATTCTCTTTTGTTTGTTTCTTTGGCTTTTGGTACAACATCAGACAAATAAACAGTGTGTGTGTGTGTGTGTGTGTGTGTGTGTGTGTGTGTTTGTTCATATGAATAATCAAGTGAGTCTATATGACATCACACCAATAAATGAGTTTGTTTGGAAATGATGCCATTGACAATTATTTTGGATTGGTTTATATACACACATGTATACTGATTAAGTAAATCATTTATCTGTGATCTGTGCTCTTCTGTAGATCTTAACATCTCCTAGGTTTATAGATGCGAAGGGAAATTCCACAGAGTACAAAGTCTCCTTTATTTATTGCTCAGTGAGCATTTTTGGATCACTGGTCAAAAAAGAAAAATCCTTGGTTTATGCCTTCATGCTCGGAATTTCCACCCTGAATCTTTCACTGGAAACCAGACTTTTCTAAACATTGATATGGGGGGGGGGGCAAGCTGAAAATATGAGGACATCTGTTGACTGTCACTGGCCCTGAGCTTTTATAACCTAGCCAGGTGGGTAATGAATAAACTGTAGAAAATCATCATTCAGAGACTGCATAGAACACTAGAGTACAAGCAGTGGAGTAACTCCCAAGAGCCAGCATCTCCACTTCCTGCCTCTCTGATCTTGAGCAAGATACTTTAGCTTCCTGTACAGTGATGATGGCTACAGTTGCTGCTGCATGGAGAGGAGAAAAGGTGTTCCAAGAAGAGGGACAGAGAGTGTCAGACTGACGGGGTAGCTTAGGAGTTTTAAATAGGCCAATCAGAGGAAGCCTTTTTGAGTGGAGCATAAAGAAGATGGAGAGAACCAAGGGAGTGTCTCAGGAAAGAAGGAAACAGGCAGAGAAAACAGGTCCATTGCTAAGGCCCCAGGAAGAACATGGCAGGATGGCAGTGAGATTCACAGACTGCAAGATCTCTAGTGTGACTTCTAGTGGGAATAACAGTGGGCACTGCTGAAGTTTGCACAGTAAGCTGGACATGCTTGTAATCCAAGCCCTTGTGAGGTTGATGCAGGGGATCACAAACCTCTATGCTAAATTAGAGTGCATAGTGACTTTGAGGGCAGCCAGGGCCACATATCGAGACTTTGTCTCAAAAGAAAATCAAAGGAAACATAACACCAAGCTGAACAAATCAGATAAGCCAAACTAAACTGGTTGAATCATGTCTTGTATCTCTCTCAAAGATAGGTTCAACTCCTATATCCATATCTGTAAATACTCGAACATTAGGCCTTTGAAGGCACAGTCAAGTTTGGATGAGTTGTGCACCCTAGTATAATGGCTTCTGCCTTTAGAAGAAGGGGGGAATTGGGGCAGAGATGTGGAGAAGAGAGAATAGCATGTGCAGACAAGGAAGATTCTAGAAGGATGCAGCCACAGATCAATGAGTGCCAAGAAGGGTTAGAAAACATCACAAGCTAGAAAGAGATGTGGGTGCCCCTCCCTGAAGGCCCTCAGAGGACTTAACTCTGCTCACACAGAAGTCCAGTCCTCGGAACACACAATGCTGTTTCTGTTGCATTCAGACGTTCGGTTTGTAGAATTTGGTTAAAGCAGCTTTTGGAAAGGAAACCAATATGGAAGGTTTAATGTCCACAGCCTGTTCCGGGGGCTGAGGTGAGTCAGTTAGGAGGAATTCAAAACGACCATGCTGCCTGGAGCATAGTGACAGTAATAGCGGTCAAAACTGTTAGATTCAAGGTATAATTGGAAGGCAGAGTGGATAGCTAGTTGATTGAATGTGGGAATTGTAGGAGTATCCAGGAAGACTGGAGTCTAGACAATGGAGTTGGTTTAGCTGAGATCATGAAGACTTCAAGGGTTGAGGCAAGGACTGAGCATAGAGTCTCGGGTACACGAAAGCAGTTTCCTTAGAGAACCAAATGGAATTTCTGAGCAGACACCTGAGCGTTTGAGTCCAGAACTCAGTATAGTGTTTTGTATTAGAGTGATGCCTTTGTCTCTTTGAACTGCTATAAGGAAAGAGATTGAGGGGCTTATGAGTAACATATTTTTCTCTCATAGTTCAGGAGGTTTAGAAGTCTAAGATAAAGACAACAGGAGATCTGGTGTTCAGTGAAGAGCATTCTGTGGCTTGCAGAAACCTTCTTTTGTCTGTGTCCTCACGGTGCAAGAGGTGAGGACACAGTAGCTCCTCTTATGCCTTTCCTGTAAGGTCTTTAATCGCCTCCCCAAAGCTATCGCGTTTGTGACTGGTTCTGCACAGGAATTTTAAGGGAGTGTAAATGTGCAACCTACAGCACAGAATGGGGAAGTCAGGGAATCACCGCATACAGATTACCAGCAGCAGCAAAACTGAAGTAGTTCTCCAAAGGGTTGTTACAGAAGATAAAACATATAAGGTAATTTGCTACTTGTCTACATTTCATTCTTAATTATCATAACAATTTTGTGACAGCCATTCCTGTTTTAATCATCCAGATCCCTCATTCTTTAGTTTTCCGGTAGCTGGTTTATTTTATTATTATTATTATTATTATTATTTTTGAATTACTTCCCATTGTTTCATGTCTGAAATAGATAGCTTTCTCTTTCAGTCATGGTATTCTCCATCTAATAGATGATTTCTTTATAACCTCTTTATTATCAGCACTATTTTCTTTCCTAATTTATTGTTTCATTTTCTTCTAGTTCACTGGTAATGAAAGTCAGATCCCTTTCCTGTTTTGCTAAGTTTGGTACTTGCATCCTATAGGTAGGTACTCGACAAATTGGTTGAAAGAATGGTTGTCAATTGGAAACAGCTTCTGGGTTAGAAATGGGAGCCTTGAGTCCTTTCCCTCTAAGAATCAGGACCCCATCTGGCTTATACCTATGCAGGCCCTGCATACTTCCACAGTCTCTGAGTTCATATGTGTGTCAGTCCTGTTGTGTCTAGAAAGGTGTCTGTCATATTCCTTTGGCTCTTTATTTTCCTGTGTGTTTTGTCCTATTTATCCTTTGTTTGTTTGTTTTAGTTTATTTTTAGAAGCCTATTTGTTTTCTAATGAGAGAGAGGTGGGGGAGTTGTGGATTTGTGTGGATGGGGAGAAGGGGAGGTCTGGGAGGAGTTAGGGGAGGGAAAACCATGATCAGAATATATTGCATGAAAAATATATTTTCAATTAAAAAATGTATACCTCATAAAGTTTAACTCATTTCCCAGGCTTATCATAATAAAAATATTGCCAATATCATGTTGTCTGTCTTCAGCTATTATAAAAATGATTTCTAATTTTAAAAAAATGGAGTGGGTCTCAGTGTGTAGAGAAGTCAATAACAGAGGCTAGAGTGATGGCCTTGTTGTGCATGCCAGGAGGTAGTTTTTCTACATGCCCACAAAGGACCCAAGGCTGACTGTCACTACCTCTGAGGACTGTGGTTTGCCTGGTTCTGTTGGTCTCTGATTCTTTGGAGTCTCATGTATTTCAGTCAGATGGTGGTTGTGGCTGCTCAAATGGGTTGAAATATGAACTATATTCCTAATATCTGTGGTTTTACATAGATGGCAAAGCAGCAGAGATAAATGCATTCATGGCGTGATTCATTTTATAAAATATGAAATCCCTTTGAGCAGAGTGACACACGAATTCTACAGTCTACCTTTATTCTTACTTGGGCTGCTATAATAGCTTTTAGCATGTATTCCTTTCTTCCAATGCTTGTACCCTAAAGTCCATTTTCCATACAAACAAACTTATATTTTGAAGATAAATCGTGTTATGTCAATCTTGTACTTA
Source organism: Cricetomys ansorgei (assembly GCA_026225945.1). Classification (NCBI taxonomy): domain Eukaryota; kingdom Metazoa; phylum Chordata; class Mammalia; order Rodentia; family Nesomyidae; genus Cricetomys; species Cricetomys ansorgei. The sequence continues at coordinate 18,452,561 of JAMJFZ010000239.1, forward strand.
AAAACCCTCATGATTTTCTACTATAATTGGAGAAGAAAAATATTTCAAAGGATTTATAGGACGTGAGTATAAAATAATTTCCCTCACTCTCCCTAGCTTCTGCTGACCCTGATGCCTAGCTCAGAGAATAACAAGGAAGTGGGCACCCCTAGCTGCTATTGCTTTTAATCTTTCTGTAACTGAGATGAATAACTTCTGGACCAGAAAGGAGAATGTGGTCAGTGACCATTGTCTATTTCTCTCCTAGTGATTTATACTGATGTAGTCATTTTCTAGATACATTACCTTATTCATATTGCAGGTGGGACAAAACGCTGGCATGCAATGCTGAAATACATGAAAAAAAGTGTGAACAGTTGGAACCCAAAAGACTTTGAGAGCAGTAGAATGCCTTACTCTCTTGATACAGCTCCTCCATACAACAAATCGGTACATATACTTGGTTCTTTGTGAGGCGCTTGCTATTGTTATTCATGCATATAATTTAATTATATAATGAAACCATTTTTGACCCTTGAAAGAAGAAGTTTGAAATTGCAGTAACCTTTATGCATCTGTAGTCCGCACAGCAAGTTTTGATGTAAACAACCATCCGTTTGGCAGCCCACCGAGACTTGAAGCAAACATCTGTTTCCTGTCCAATAGACTCTATGAAATGTAGGTAGTGTCCATAATTTACCAGAGTCAGGTATCCTAATTCCAAATTTACTGAGACCATTTGTAGCTCATAACTATCCTTACATATATTTTCCACAGTGGAGTAGGCCCACGTTAAGCAAGGGGATGGTTACTTTGATGTTCTTCTAGTTCCCAAAATATTCCTCTAAATTTTAAACTCCCAGGACTAGAAATTTTATGTTTATAGTAAAAATTTTATGTTTATAGTAAAGCTGGAAGGAGGGAGGAGTATGTGTTGTGACCAGTTTCAACCTGTTAAAAGACAATAAAGCTGAAATTGACCAATATCTCCTGTTTCCCTTTCCTTCTCTAGCCTGTTTCCTTCATGGTCTCTGCTAGGAGAAAATGCTTCATCTTTCTCCTTTCTGAGTTTTGATTTCCAGATGTGCTCAGACATGATTTAATGGGAAAAAAATAAGTTATTTAATTGTGAATTCAGTTCATAGGGCTTCACTTCTCTGAAATGCAAAGTGGCAGAGTGATTATCTTTGTCCAGTGGACTTTTCAGAGAGATTTCTTTGCATCATTTAAATATTTCTTGTTATCCTTCTGTAATCAAGAACGCTTCATATGAAAAATTTGTATGCATTATGTATGCATATAGCTCTGTGCTGAGACTTCTAATCAAGGAAAAAATATAGAGACCGAAGATAAGTGATGTTGAAAAAATTGGCATTCATTTTGTTCATTCGAGGTTGAGCATTGCATATAATAACCTTATGGGGCCAAAAGTTGAGTAATCAGTATTCATGTGGTTGAAATGTTGTTAGAAAAGAGGACATCTAGTTATCATTAATCAGTTCATCTTGAAGAACAGCACCACTTAGCTAGCTGCTTGGAATCACTACAAATGTCCCTGTCCATTCCCTGACCACAGTACCATCAAGGAGGAGTCTGCACCCAGTCTTCAATTCACAGAATCAGTCTAGTTGCTTGGTAACCTCAGCACTTACTGTATGTCCAGGTTATAGACAATATCATCCACATCTACTAAGCCAGTTTTTACCCTTTCTTCTCCCTTTGCTCCCTGATACAGAAAGTCTATGGCTTCTACCTGATCTATCAGCTGTGCTCTGAATCAGCCGTTTAGTCTATAGGATGTTCTCCTTGTTTCTGACTTGGGATTTCCTAACCTGGCACATAACTACCCAGTAATAGGAAGTCAGTTCTCATGAGACTACTTTGTACTAAAGGAGGGAAGAATACAATGTACCATCCTGGCATCCTTTGTGTGGGGATCTCTGAGACACTTTTCTTGTTTGGATGTGGTGACTAGGACTGGCTAACATGATAACAAATTTTAGTATGCCTTTCTCTGTTTCCTTGACCTCACTTTCCAAATATTCCACCTGTTCACAAACTTTCACCTTGGAATCTAATTACAGAAGAAAGTAGACTAAGCATACTGTTCTCACTCAGCCATAATCAAGAGAAGCTTCCTCCTGCGGTAGAGGGGAACTAATCCAGACACCCACAGCTGGACAACATGGAGAGAGAGAGGCTTTGGAACAACTATTCCTAAATGGGATGTATCTACCAAATTCCTCCCTCATGACTCAGAAAGCTACATGGAAAAAGGATAAAGAAAAAGTAGAAGAGCCAAAAGGGATTCATGACACCAAGAAAATAGCGTCTTTCAGACATAACAGGACTAGTGCACATATCAACTCACGGAGACTGTAATTGCGTGCATAGGACTTGCACAGGTCCGAGTCTGATGTGTGGGAAGTGGACATGAGCTCCTAATTCTAACCAAGAAACTATCTACAATTGGCAGCCACTAGCAAAGGATTTTTTTTTCCCAATGAAATCCCACTGGGTATATAAACCATACCTAAAGGTAGGTCCCAGGCTCAGCAGTAGATGGCCAACACAAAATTAACTCAATGGTATTTTTGTAGGTATTTTCATCTCATTGGTTTGTCTGTGTGTTTGTCATCTTACTGGTGCTTTCCTTGTATATTATAGCTTGCAGTTTTGTGTTTTTATCTTATCTTGGATATTGTGAATAGTGTTGCAATCAATGGCGAGACTCAAATATCCATAGTAGACTGACTTAAGAGTCCGTCAAGTATATACCAAAGAATGATATTGTTGGGTTACATGATAATTCTGTCTTTAGATTTTTCTGTTGGGGGAAAATGACATACTGATTTTCATAGTTACTGCATAGTTATTTTCTTCATGATAAGAACTCCAATTGGTGTGTGAGATGGGATCTGAATGTAATTTTTTAATTAAAATTTAAAGTTAACATACAAATTAATGGGTTTAATTAAACACTTCCATGAGCTAGTCTACTTTGATAAATTATGTCTTTTTTCCCATTCAATATAATTTATAATAACAGTTTATAGATAATATAGTTAAATGTAATTTGTCATTGCATTAATGTCAAATGAATGTCAAAGGACGTTCAGTCTTTTCATATGTTTATTGACTATTTATGCTTCTCCTATTAAGAATTATCCATTTTCTTTGCTTATTTATTCATCAAATGATTTGATGTAGGGCACTTAATTTTTTGAGTTCTTTATATGATTTAGATATTATTCCGCTGTTGGATATATAATTGGCCAAGATCTCCCACTCTAAGGCTCTCTCTCCTCTCTGCTGAGGCTTTGCTTTGCTGTGCAGTACCTTTAATTTCCTGGATCCCCAATCGTTAACTCTTGGGATTATTTCTGTGCTGATAGAATATTTTCAGAAATTCTTTATGTATGCTTTAAGGTCAAAATGCTTGGCTTGTATTTTCTGTAGGCGGTTTCAGGATTTCAGGTTTAACCTTAGGATTTTTATTCAATTATATACTTATTTTGCAGAGTTATATGATGGGGATCTAGGTTCATTCATTTACCCAGCACCATTTGTTGAAGAGAGCATCTTTTCTCTGTTGTATGTTTTTGACACCTTTTTTGCCACAAATGCAGTATGTTTTAACTGTGTGTTTACCTCTAGGTCCCCTAGTCCATCCTACTTATCTCTCTGTCTGTTTTGAACCAATACAATGGCACTGTAGTAAACCTGAAATCCAACTTTGGGATGTCCCCAGTGCTACTTTTCTGCTGAGGAACTGCTTTGGATATTTGGATCCTTTGTGCTTTCATATGCATTTTAAGACTAGTTTTTAGTTCTCAGAAGAGAATTGGAATTTGAAGGGATTTCATTGAAGCTATAAATGGTAATACAGCCATTTGTGGAAAATTAATTTTGCAGATTCATGAGCATGGAAGGCTTTTCATTTACTAGTATCTTTTTCATTTTCTTTCTTCAGTGCTTTTATTTTTAATTAATTTATTTTGTGTGTGTGTGTGTGTGTGGTGTGTGTATGTGTGTGTTGTATGCATGTGTGTGCATGTGTGTATGAAGATGTACTTACTCATGTGAAGGATAAAAGTACATGCTGTGTGGGGTTTTTTTCATATCATTTTGAATTACTTCCATCAACTTCTATCATTTATTTCCTAGTTTCCTGAGCACCTGCTGTTGGCAGGGCATAGCAGCAAGCAAGACACACGTTAGTGTCACCATCAACCATTCTGTCTTAACAGGGAGCATGTTACGAATAGTGACAAAACCATTTAAATGATGCTAATCACAGGATGTTCACCTAGCATGCAGATTCAGCTAATGCTTCGAAGGAAAAGAATTTCTAGATTTGAGCATCAAGGATAAGCGAACAATAACTAGACAAGCAGAGAATTAGTACATATACGATAATGGGGGAAATGTCTGGTTAAGAGTCTTTAAATCGGGAAATTATCAAGTAAGTCTTCATGATGCGAAGAAGATCTTAGGAACTGAAGTGAGTCAGAGATTAGGAAAGATTCTCACCTCCTAGAATACTGCAGAGAAATCCACTATGCAGAACCTCGTCGCATAAACCCACAAGTAAATTGAAACAGGGTCTGTGTACACTCTTCTCTGTACACCTGTGTGAGAATCACAGTGTATGGTGATGTCTTAGTCATTACAAAGCCTACAATAGAAGAGCTAGAAGAACTAGTGGATAGTCTTTCAAATAGTGAGTCCTTCCCTGCTCACTTGTCCATAGAAGCTTTCACTCTTTATAATGCTTCTTGCTGTTTTCAGGAAAAGAATTTTGACATATTAGGTCAGCTGATGCTGGGAGGACCATCCTAGTTCTGAGCTCCTTTTGATTCCTCAATTGTCCCGGCATTCTTCATTAGTAGCTCCTTCCTCAAAGGAAATCAATATCTGTGCAGACTTCTTCATAAGTGTCACACTGAAATGGGCACTCCAAGAAAGGAAAGCTCTCAAGACATGAATGGAATCACAGAGAAAGAACCAAGAGGGCACTTACTGTTTAATTGGCTTTTACACACATCTGAAGCATTCTGCCATACAAAATGAAAGACAACATAGATGATCCTGCTTCATCCGATGGCCAAGAGTGTACCGTGCTGTGTGTTCTTTATAGCACTGTACCTTATTTTTTGAAATATGGTGTCTCACTGAAACAAGAACTTGCCATTTTAGCTAGATTTCCTGGTCAGCAAGCCCATAAAACCACTTGTGCTGGTTAGTACTTTTGTTTGTTTGTTAACTTGATACAAGCTAGAGTCATTTGACAAGAGGAAACCTCAATGTTGAAAACGCTTCCATTGGATTGGCTTGCAGGTAAACTTTGTGGGGGAATTTTCTTGATTAGTGATTTATTTAATCAATACCTGCTGTCACTGCTGAGCAGATGGTTCTGAATTGTATAGAAAATTAGGCTGAGCAAGCCACAGAGAGCAAGCCAGTAAGCACGGTTATTCTATATCAGTGGTTCTCGATCTTCCTAATGCTGGGATACAGTTCCTCATGTTGTTTTCATTACTACTTCATAACTGTAGTTTTGCTACTGTTATGAACCATAATGTAAACATTTGATATGCAAGATGGTATTTGCCCTCTGAAAGGGCTGTTCAACCCCCCAAAGGATTGAGAACTGCTCTACAACTTCTGCTTCAGTTCCTGCCACCAGGTTCCTGCTTGATTTCCTGTCTTGGCTTCCCTTAATGATAGACTCTGATCAAGACATGTAAGTCAAATAAACCTTTTTCTTTCCAAGTGTTCTGGTCAGTGCTTTATCACAGCAATCAAAAGCAAAGCTAAGATACCACCTCTCTCCATCTCCCCAGTTCTGGGATTATAGACATGGATGAAGCCACAACCTGTGTGGCCATTGATTCAGGGCAAAGGCTTTTATTCTTTGCCTTGTTCAATCACTGGTCCTAATCCTGGAGCCCTGGACAGTTTTGGCCTCTATACAACCTACTCTTAAGCTTAGTACTGGAAAGCTTTAGCCTTCATACAATCTAGAACATTTAAGCCTCCATACAATCTAATCAACCTTTGAAACTGTTTGACTGATTGAGCCACTCTGTCTAGCTCCTTTTGAACTCAGAGACATAATGAACTAATTCTTTTCTAACTAACTAACTTTTTTTTTCCTAATTCAACTAACTCTTCTCCAAGCTGACTGGTTCAAACTGATCTTCTGAGCCAGCTTACTGTTTCTGACCAAACTCTTCTGACTCTGACTGCTCTTCTCAGCTTCAAACTGACTCACTCTTCCCATCTGATACTGAGTTCTTCTGCCAAGCTATCTCTGTGTCTCTGCCTCAGGCTCTTCAGACTGCTTCAGACGGTCTCTCAGCTTCTCTGTGTCATCTTACCCTTTGTGCCTTATCCTCATCCTGCTTAGACTGCTTCATTGTCTCTGGGTCTTGGACTCTTACTGTCCCATACTACCTGAGTCAGCCTCTCTGCTTTTGCAGATTTAAGGCATGAGCTACCACTGCCTTCTGAATACTGAGATTAAAGGTGTGTACTGTAGTAACATTCTTAATATTCTTTCTACATTGCATCCGACCACACAGGCCTTTGAATGTGATCCCTTCCTATAGATCCTAGATCTTTGGATTTGATCCCTTCATACAGACCCTTAGAATTGATCTCTTCCTAGCTATCACACAAACTTACTCCTCTACAACACTCATAAACAAGAACCATCTCCCTATCCAAATTATTGATTTCTGTTTGTTGATTTTAAAATCCTGGTAATTTGCTGAAAACCTTTACCAAGTCTAAGAGAGGCTCTGTGCTTCTAATAATCTTCCAGGAGATGCTGATGTGATGCTTCTGGTCCTCAGGCCTTACTTTTCCCAACATGGCTTTAGCCAAGAAGTCATTCAAGTTTCTCAGAACTCCCTGGGACTGTTATTTAAACTCAACTTCCTGAATTTCCCCATTTCTCTTACAACGTCTAATTGGTAGTTCTGGTATAGAGCCCAATGCTTTGCATTTACTAGGCCTGACAAAAATTCAGATATAGATTGGGTCTCATACTATAAAAAACTAAAAAAACAAAACAAACAAACAAAAAAACTGCTTCTCTATCTTAGTTTCATCAATTATCACTTCTTTGTCTGTGTTTTGACTTGTGTTTCCTGGGGGACTTCCTCTAGGACACATGTCCCTTATGTGTTTATAAACACTTGTGTAGCACTTACAGTGTGTTTGGCACTGTCCTGCATGCTTCACATATATCAACATTCTATTCATCATCCAGATCTCATTCTTGCAGCTAGTGCACACAGCGGTCCAGTTACCCCTCCACAGTCCCAAGCAGTAGCTAGTGGAGTTGCAGTTCAAATCTAGGCAGTATGGCCCTAGAATTCCTGCAACAAATTGCCAGCCTCAGCTCCATTTCACCCCAGGTAACTTCATGCCTCTTTAAAAGAGATGGCAGGTAAGTGAGTTCATTTTGAGCAACTTTTATTCCAGGCCCTTTTCATCTTTCTTTTTATGTGTATGTGTGTGCATGTATAGTCTTGTGCATATGGCATGTACATGCAAATGAATGTTCATGTGCATTGTGGAGCTGTAGATGCCAACAGTAACACTGGTGTCTTTCTCAGTTGTTCTTCACCCAATTTATTTATTTATTTGTTTGTTTGTTTGTTTATTTATTTATTTATTTGAGATAGGATCTCTCACTGAACCTGGAGATTATTAATTTAGCTAGACTTGCTGGGCAGCAAGCTGCAGGTATCTCTGTTTCTTCTTTCTCTGTGAGGGTGTTATAGATGCACACTGCTAAGTCCAGGTTTTACATGGATGCTGGGGGATCTGAATTCATATCCTTGACATTACACAGCAAGCAAATTACCAGCTTAGCTATTTTTGCAGCCCCTGTTCTTTCTTCTGATACCTGGCTAGATTCTTTCAGCTCCTTTGGCAATGATCAAACTTTTTTGAGTGCTGTCAATTTTAAGTATAATTGCTTTGGAGCCAATGTTAATATCATTCCTAGAAATTAATTGAAAAAATGAAGAAAACACGCTTGACTTTTTGATGCGCTTACTTAATGACAAATAAATGATTTCAATTCAGCAAGCTTCTAGTGTGTCTTCATGTGATAGGGCTTGCAGGCTGAGAGCTGGAAAGAATACAAAAATATTTAAGACAGAGTCTTTAAGATGCTGGAAACATCGGTTGAAAAGCAGATATTTATAAAATACATTTTCTACTTATACTATCTACTTTAATATTATTAAGAAGTCTAATGGTGTTACAAATGATGAGAAAAGAAGCACAGATAGAGATAAAAGGACTATATTAGGGTGGGTGGACAATGCAGATATTTGGTATACGTAAAACAAAAGACAGGTGTCTGAGGAGGAAAATTCTGTGGGCTTCGGGCTGGGGATACCTGTGGTTTGGGATCAGATGTGGGAATGTCTTGAAGATTGATGTGAAAATCATTATGTAGGCAATGGATGAACCACGACATTAAAAATAGAAAGTTTGTAGCCCAGTTGATAGACTGCTTGCTAGCATGCCTGAGGCTTTGGGCTTAGTCTCCAGCATTTCTTAGACCAGGTGTTTAACCAGGTGTGGCTCGCACCTGCAATCCCAGCACTTGGAAGGTGCAGGTGGAAGGATCTGATGTTCAAGGTCATTCTGCTCAGTTAAATAGTTGAGTTCAAGGATAACCTAGGCAACATGAGATCCTGCCTCAACAAACAAGGAAAAAACAAACGAACATTCATCACCTGACATAGTGAGGAGTATTTAAGGAGCTCATTATGGGAGGCAGTGTCTATATTTGTGGAGCGTTTGTGTTGCTTCAAATATTTTTACATGATATGTAACTTATTAAATTATATAAATCACATTATTAGATACATGTTATGTTTTGTTACACATAATTAGTCACACTATCCCAATGTGGCAAGCACTAATATCACTGTGTAATAGATGATGTTGCTTAGGTAACAGAAAACAGGAAGTAGAGCCTGGATTCAAATCTGGGTTTGAATCTGTGCTTTTTCTAAGACATCTATTGAAAGAATATTAGGTAAACAAAGGAAGAAAATCTCCTAAGTACAGACCTTAATCCGGTTGATGGAAAACAAACAGCAAGAGCAAAAAAAAAAAAAAAAAAAAAAAATCCTTGAAATTATTTACAGGATTTATGTAAGTGAGTCAAGATGTGAATGACTTTATTTTCTTCCTTCCTGTGACTTTGGTAATTTAAACAGTTATTTGGATAAGAAATAATGAATACTTACTGCTTTTAGATGGAAATTCTTTGATCGTTAAGAATCAGGTATTTTCAAACCTTTACTTTGAACACGTAGACAGCCTAGAAACTCAAAGCCACTGTCTACATGGAACCATTGTGTGGGCTTCATTGTCTGATTCTGCAGAGAATATTAAAAAAAAAAAAACTTGAATATTTCCTTTCCAATGGAATGAATGTGGCAGACGCTCTCAGAAACTATTATTTATTCACAGGTTTCGTGTAGCAGTTATTTGCATCTTGCGAACATCCGATTGTGCCATTTCCATCACCTTGTAATATTATCTAATGGAAAAATGGACAGGCAGTGAAGCCATGACGGCTGGATGCCTGATATAAGGCGCTGCTGTCTTGTTGTTATGTTTCTTATTACTTAGCAATTTCTGAGCTAATCCTCCTCCCCAGGAAGGAGCAAGGTGATAGAAATAACCTTTCCCCCTTATCCTACTGGGAGTAGTCTCAGAGAGGACATGTGTCCGGCTCATGATACCTTTCCCCCTTATCCTACTGGGAGCATCTTCAGAAAGGACTTGTGCCCAGCTCAACTCACTGTCTCTAGTGCCTGGAACATTGGAGAGCACACACTGAATGAACAGAGTCATTACTATTGGCTATACATTGAATATTCAAGATCTCACATTGCAGTAGACATTTTCAAACCCACAGAAGTATAAAGTGAGAAGCACAGTTAAGCTCTAGTTTTTGATTTTCACGCTTTCCTTTCTACCTATTCTGTTACTGACTTAGGTTCATCTATTAAGTTACAAGCGGTTGCCTTTATTGAACTAAATTTTACGCTAGCCACTAGGAAGACAAAGCTAAAAGCCATGACCCTGCTTGCCTGGAGTTTGTAAAGGTAATGAGGAAAAATAGTAAAATAATTGAGATGCAATATGGTTTCTGATAGAATTAAATAATAATCACTAACACTTTATAAAACATTTATAGGAGTTCTCTGCCTGTCAGTCTTTGATGCACAGGGGTATCAGATGGCAATCATTTGACTGTTAGACATCTAGTGTAGTACTTTATGGGGGCCAGGTGAAGGAGTTACACTCCTTCCTGGGTCTGACATGTCCAATAACATCTTGGACCTGGCTTCTCTGATAGGATTTTAATATATCCACCTGCCCCTACAGTGTCAACTCACACTGATAAATTTGTAGGGTAGCATCCTTCCTACTTCCGGAATAAGTCATTAATCAGTCTGTGCTGCATGGTGGGTGTTGGGCAAGCGGAGTTCTTTCAGGTCCAGTCTGGATCCCCAAAATCCTACACTTTCAAAATGGAATAAAAAGCTGGTTGTAAAGCAGTTTCTCAGGGCAAGGCACATCCTGAAACACCACTATTTTATACAATTTTGAGTAATGCAGGGTAGGTTGTAGCCTGATCTGAACTGGACTTCAAGAATATTACCTGGCTCATACCCCTCTGTTTCCAATAAGTGGTTTTGAATGTGCAATTGATTCAAATGCATTAATAATAATAAAATTAATAAAACAATAAATAACTCACCAACAAAAAAAGAAAGCTCAAAACATCGAAGAGCTGAATGTATACTGAGAGTATAATCAGTGGACATGGGTTGATTAAAATATTAATGTTTATTTGTCATTATTAACCTATTAAAATAATCATGAATATATTCCTTATATCAAGCCATTGTATCTTTGACTTAGATCAAACTCATGAAAATAAATTTATTTTGGATACCATGGATGACTGAGAATGATGTCCCTGTTAAGTATGTGCTTAATGTAAATTTTTTAATTTTTAAAATATTTTTAATTAACTAACACTTTATAAAATATTTATTGTTCAGTGCTAGTAATAAAAAATAAAGGTAAAAAATAAAATAAATGAAACATTTTATTTTTAATATGTATTTTAAAATCATGAACCCTTTAGTAAACATTTATTGTTCAAAGTGCTAGTAAAACCATATTTTATTTAAGATTCCGAAGACCTCTAACAGACAGATTCTTATTTGTATTTTACAAATAAGAAATGTTATCAAGTGTTTAGTGAATATAGCAATACAGAACAGCAACTACAGAGCCAATCCCTTTGCTTGGTAAATCTGATATAATATATCAAACAGAATCTGCTGGCCTTCAGATATTCTAGACATTGGAGTAGAGACCAAAGAAATCACAGGCTCCCAAATGCTACAATTCAGAATCATATGGGGGAACTTGAAAAATATCTTAATCCTTAGGTCATAAAGCAATTCTGAGGATGAGATAGATATTGGTAGTTTTAAATTCTTCTAGGCAATGCCAATTTAAAGATGAGAACCACTGCTATAAACTGTAAAGTGCTTGACCGACTTGAGAGTTCTTTTCTTTATCTCATTTTTCCTCCATTCCATTTCTGAAAGTGTCAGAAGACATGAAGATATCTAACTTCGGCCATCAACCAGTCTTGTTTCACATACGTGTTTGTTGGGAACATCGCTGGCATTGAGTTAATCATTGTTTAAACAAGTTAGGTGGTTATAATTACTACTCAACGGATAGGTCATTCACAGCTGGCCTAGGGACCAGTTCTGTTAGAACACAGGGCCTCAAAGGTAAAGGAAATTTATTCCTGCATGGGACCCCTGGGTTCATATCACAGGGCTGTGTGCCTCAGTAAATTTATTGAGTATTCATGGTGGCCTCTGCTACCAGCATCGGGTGTTGAAAAACTTGAGCAAGTAAGTGGGTCTGACTGTTTTCAAATAGAAAATAAATAGTCAATTCAGTAGTAAGGCTAAAAGCTAGCTGGAGAAATAATCTAGAGCTAGAATTACAATTTCTGGTTTGAAAGATAGGTTTAGAAGTTCATATTAAGGGGTTGGAGAGATGGCTCAGTGATTATAGTACCAGCTGTTCTTCCAAAGGACCTGAGTTCAATTCCTAGCACCCACATGGCAGCTTACAATTGCCTGCAATCTACCTCCAGAGGATCTGACACCTTCACACAGGCATACATGTAGGCAAAACACCAATACACGTAAAATAAAATAAATAAATAAATCATTAAAAAAGCAGTTCATATTAAAATATCCTCATTTTAGAACAAATTCCCTGATAATGTATGAAAACTCAGTGATGTATGAAATCGCTTAGGAATATTTGCAGTTTAAGATAATTATAATTGATTGCTGTCATTGCTGTAACTAACTATAGTTCTTAGAACAATTTTATGAGTCCTCCAGTCTTCTCTACAGTCTCTTCTCTACTTCTCTCCACAGTCAGGCTGTGGGTTCTATGCTTAGCACAAATAGGTGTGATCCTGAGAAGCTCTTGTGCAAAAATTTAGTCTCTAAACAGAAGTGTCACTGTTTCTGTTTGTTCTTGCAATGATAATTCCAGGCAAATTCAGAGTGGGTGCTTAATGCTTCTGGTCATCTTCTCTGCTTTGGTGTTCAAGATGAAAAGCACTAGAACATAGGAAGAGGAAATATGGAACAGCCCAATAAACTCAAGCCACTCAAGGCTGGTGAAGAAAGACTATGAATAAAAGAAGAGGAAAACCAGAGATTCTTTGTAACCTTCAACAAATATAAGACCCCAAGAAGTATCAGGGAAGAGAAGAGATTAAAACCAACTAAAAAAGCCAGAATGTAAGACCACTAGCTAAACATCTGAACTTAATTTGGAACATAAAGATGCCATCTAAGATATGCCTCCTGTGATTGGATGCGACCACTGGAGGAAAACTAACCTCAATAGACTTACCTCACTGCTTTACCAGTTTGCTTTCAAAGTCTCAAACAGACTTCTTTACTCCAAAGACTTTCTATTATGAGGTATACAGCCATGAAAAAAAAAAGCCACTGAAGAGCCTCCTAGCCCCATGAGAAAACCAACTAGAAGGCATTCTTGCTGACATCTACACAGGATGAAAACAAAATTCTTGTGAGGAGCGAAAAGGTTCAGATCCATTAGTTGCCAGGGTCCTGAATGTGGATCCTAGGCATCCATGGATACCAGAGGGAGAGAGGGCTGCTGTGCTTTGTGAGTGATATGATGCCTGTTACCCTTCATTTATCTACCCTGTTTCTACTCGCTTTTGTGTAATTTAGGCCACCACGCTTCTTCTACTTTCAGCTCTGTGTCTACAGGCTGAGTAATGGCTCTTCGCTAATTTTGGAAATCGAGAGAAATGACCACGGCATCCTAGTTGTTTAAGCCAGGTCTTTGGGATTAATCCAGAAATTATAGGATTCCTTTAATACCAGCTTTTTAGATCGTTTGGTGATTGGTTGCCATTAGATCAAATGTTTATTTCTGGCCCAAGAAGTTGCGCTGAAAGAAAGCAAATTGCAAAACTGAAATACTGCCACTTGGCCACCAGGGTCTACGGCTAGGAACAGCTTGCTTTCGAAGACAATGCAGGTGGGGAAAGAATTATGGTTGACATATTTAGCACATATCCATGGTGTCATAATTAGAAGTAGATTTGGCTTCTAGGGCCCCTGGTTTAATTAAGTATGGGACTCTATTCTCAGACATTCTTGAAATCAAAACAAGCAGAGTTACCTTAGTCCTTGAAGTCACTTTTATTCCCTGTTCCTTACTCCTACAAGAGCTTTCACATTTAAGCACACACACACACACACACACACACACACACACACACACACACACACAACATTCCCCTTCATATTCACACCAATTCACATGCCACTCTTAAATTATTCCATTCCTCTAGTTTTCCATTCAGTGACTTTGTAGAACTATGTATATCTGCAATGTAAAGACTCTTTCATCTCATACCAGAAACTTTCATCTCATACCAAGTGATTAAGCCTGTTTTGAGAAGCCTGTTCTATTCTGATAAATGGAGATGAAGAGGGTCCAACAGCAGTTGTCTCTAAAGTTTCTCTGAAAAACATTCCTTTTGTTTTGTTGCTCTCATTTTTGTGGTTCCCAAACAGATGGAGGTGGAAATTTAACCATTAAGCTTGCAGCCACACTAGAGAGCATGCAGCCATTGTAGCTAACCCTAATACTTGATTATCTGACTTAGAAAGATGGCCACTGCTGTCTTTGCATATACCCCCAGCTCCCATTCTGAATTAAGATAATTTTCTCTTTCTGTCTTAGAAACAAAAAGGCAGCAAGATAAAGTCTTTTCCTTTCTATTCCCATAGTGATTATTATACATAATTTAGTTTGACCCCAAATTAGTAACACAGAAGTGTGGAAAGAGATAGCAATAGTTGAGAAAAATGGGAGGTAGGGTCTGAAGGATCTGAGCTGATTAAACCCTGCTATTCCTCAAAAGAAAGACAACTTTTAGAGTTTATGAGAAATCTAATGGTTTTTGGAAAATCCTTGGCAAACCTCTCAAAATATGTTTCCAATGTTTTCAACTCAAACAAATTAAAAACATATTTTTTTCCTGGCGCTTTCCTCTTCCATTTTAAAGGATATGTGTATTTTTTCAGGGAAATTTCAGGCACATGGTTCTAATTTTCACTTAACTCATCATGATATTATTTTGTAAGAGTTATCCAATGACTAAGAACACTCATGTATCCTTTAAAAAATACATTAGTCCTTAAAAAAAAAAAACTTTTTCCTTAGAAATAGTAAGTCAAAGAAACCAGGGAGAACACAGGGCAAGTAAGTATTTCAGGGGTTTTCTGGAAGGACAAGATCAACTCTGCTCCATTTTCTTTAAATGAAACTAAATTCCTTGAAGTTAGGTCCTTTTCTGGAAAGGTTGTTCCAGAATGAATCAGTTCCCCTGTGTGTGATATGATTCCAGCTGGAGAAAGACCTCCTTTGGTATGCAACATGATAGAAGACAGTGAAAACCACTTTAAACTTTCTCGTCCTGCCAACAGGTAATTCTAATTATCAAAGGAAGATCTTACATTGTCTTCTTGGATCTCGGAGAACTGAACGCTCAGGTTTTCTCAGACAGTAATCTGACTCTAAATGTTGACCACAGTAGTGTATGGGCTTTTTTACTCAGATTGCTATGGTTAAATAATGACACATATCCATTAACAAGTTCACTTAAATTGCCTTATTTTTTAAATTAAACTATAATTACATCATTTCCCTTTCCTTCCTACAACCTCTTCCATGTATTCACCCTCTTGGTCTCTCTCAAATTCATGGCCTCTGAACTCTTTTTCTTTAATTGTTAAATTCTGCATGTGGGGAGAATAGTCTTCCCCAAGGATGAGTACCTCCAATTGATTATCCAATACCGACTGATCAGCCCCGAAATCATACACATACAAGTAACATTGTAAGGCCCGGACAGACTATGGTTACATACTTAGGAACAAGTTCATTTTTATTACAATGTTCTAACATGCCCCTTTTCTCCCCAGAATTCTTTGGAGAGAAAAGGTTTTACAATGCCATAAGAAGAGACAGGAATATACACATGCCATAGTATACACATGTATGTATATTTATACGTGAACTCATGTCTAGTTTCCTAATTAATTAAATATTTCAACAATAGTTATTAATAGTTTAGGAACTTTCTAAGATATCAAGGGTGCAAATTTGAATAAATAAAAATTCTAACCTCAAGGAGCTGAAAGAATGTAGATTAAAAACTGATTTGGAAAGCCTGATTAGGTACAATCATTGAAGTATGTTAGAGATGAAAGTGCAGCGACTAAACCAGACAGGGGCCACGAGGAAACACTGCCAAGAGCAGCAAGAATCTGAGTCTTACACCTGAGATGACTGGCTCTTCATCGTGCACTCAAGGGCAGGGTCCGCCCAACTGAGGGAGCTGGATGGACAAAGCAGGAGTTAAAGTCTTCCCGCCGTCTTGGAGCATGGTCAGGCTTTTGGCATGATCTGTTCATGCTATGGAGGATGGCTCTGAAGAAACCCAGGGATGGGCATTGTTGGCTATAGTAAGGGTTCAGATTTTACCACAAGGAAAATAGGTGTGAACACGTTTGCTTTTAGAAAGACGTCCTCTCAATACCTTATGGCAGGCTGATTGGAGCATGAGGCACGTGAAGAGATAGACAGAAAGGAACAGAGAGAGAGAGAATCAAGGAGTGGCTTTGGCACAGTTGTTTACTTAATGTGAGGGAATAAGGAAGGAGAGTGTTTTAGGATCATGCCAAGGAGAAGGTATGGAATCTGAGTGAGGATAATGAATTCTGTTTAGGTGTCTGTGAGACCTTCACGTACACAAATTATAGGCATGCCTAACCACATCCTGTAGACTCCCAGCCATAATGTTGGAAAAATAACACTGGTAAGCAGGCTTCTTAACTACATCATTTCCTCTGACAGAACTTCAATGGGACAGGCTCTGCCCTACCGCTGAGCTACAGCCTCTGAGTTTTAGATACTTGATATCAATTATTTTTAATGACCTTTAGAGTAAGACTGTATATTAGTTAATACTAATATTGTCATGATTGTACAGTATCAGTCTCTCTGGGAGCCTGTGCTGTGACAGTCATTGTTAAAATTTATTTTCAAGGTAATTTCAACTCTCTCCTGTATCATTTTCAAACATAAACGCCTGAAGTCTTTCCTTACACATTGAAACACATTGTCTCCATCACTCGTTGAGAAATAAATTCATCCTGCCTTGCAATATGTGTTATCTGTCATTTTTATTGTTGTTTAACATATATTATCACCATTTATCTTGGTGGATGAGTCTCTTAAAGCACACGTATGTTTTTGTATGTTTTCTAAAAACATCATCCAAAGTGTCAAGTTTAGAAACAGGAAAAGTTAAGCACTCGATAATTGTCAAATTATTAATAAATATTATTCTCCTCAGTGAGTTGAGAAGCTGTAATAACACAGATATTTAAATTGGATAAATCTGGATTAAAATTTTCAGTCAACTATTTAGCCTACTTATATTATTTAGCTTCTTCAAATTTCAATTCTCTACCTATAAGCAGAGATGCTGTAAGATAACATTATTACCAAGAGTAATGAGCACCACATCCTGACGTACTCCAAGAACCTAGTATTCTAGGTAATAATACTGTCTTAAAAACTCCTATATAAAAACATATTACATTATTATAAACCAATTTTATCCTCAAGAAAAATAAAATCACGAGTTAGATACCACTACTATGTATTTTAAGATAAGCAAATAGAGTTAATAATAGACTTAATCAAAGTTTCTTCACAGGTTTAGCATAAGGACTTAATACGTCCATGTATGGAAGGCACTGATCACAGTGCTTAACACACTCTACGTAAAATGCTCACTGTAGCATGTACATCAGTTCTGCCTCTTTCATTGTTGATATACTTCACTGGTAAGAGGGCCTGTTGGAGAAACCAAATGAAACGTCTGAAGAAACAAAGAATTTTGAATCTAAATTCTGCATAAGACTTAAGATGGCAATTATTCCTCATCCATTGGATGTCAAACCTGAGCTCCTGGACCAGGAAGCCCCAGCTTCATACCAGAACCCAACACATGTTTGGTAAAGCGTGATTGGACCCATAATGTTCAAGAGGCAGTTTAGAAACAAAAAGCCACTGTTTGTTGTCCTCTGTATGTGCTTGGTATGACAAACATTTATCATGGGTTGATGCTTTTAGTCCTTGTGACCTTAAATCTCTGAGGGAAAAAATCGAACCAAAGTTATACAGATTGATCATAAAATGATCATACAGAGTCTCACCTCCCCCAGGTCATACTGAAGGAGATGAATTGAAGAGGTGGAGAGAGAGAGTCTGCATGATGCCATCTTTGCTAGTACTTCAGCATACTTCCTTCTTATGAGCAAATTCATAATTGCCCTGCTCTCTTTAAGTCACATCGTCTGCATGTTGTAAAGTACCTTTGAAATAAACTCATACTTTATCTCTGTCTTCCCATGTGTATTTCATTTCCTTTAACCACTGGTTTTGAAATCCTTTTGCCTAGAGTTTTCACATTTGTTTGGGGAAAGCTTCCTCCACACACTGACTTGCAGGGATCTCTTCTTGTCTTGAATAGAGACTGGTGATTCATGAAAGACAACATTCATCTCAGAAACTGTCAGGACTTTGCTACAGCAATCCTTCCTTGTTTGCATGGTGGGTTTGAGTAATTGTGTCTCTTACTTCAGGATATGTCTTTATTCTGTTCCTACCTTCGTCTTTTTAGAAGGTGGAAGGTATATTTAATGATTACATGAAAAGACAAGAAAGTCAAAAAAGGGCATGAAGAATCAGAAAGATGGTGGAAGAAGAGGAGTGTATAAATACCAAAGACCCTGCTTCTGGTTCTCATACTTGGTAATCCTTCCAATGTTACCAAGAAACTGGAGACATAAACAAACACTAATGAGCCAATACAAAGACCAAAAAAACGTTAGAATATTTGGAGATACTTTTAAATATTAAAAAATGCAATGGCCTCTGAGGATCAATATGTGGATTGCAAGCATTCTTTGTTTCTATTTTAAAATGCTTATTCCTCAAGGGCAGGAAGCTTGGCTTACATTTCTTTATAATACTAGTGCCCATTACATAGTAGGTTTCAGTAAATGCTTGCTTATTCAATAAATGAGTGAAGTTTCTTTTCCCACATGAAAAGATATTGACAATTATCATAGAAAAAGCATCCAATGTCTAGTAAGGAAACTCCTTTTCCAAGGGCTCTAAACAGAGAAATCTTATACCACAGAAGAACATGAACAAAGAATCAGGTATTGATTTTCTTTTATTTACATCAAAGTAAAAATATGAATCTTGGCTATCATAAAGAAGTAATAAAATTGTTCATAAGTTAGAGCAAAAAGAAAAGACAAATGACATAACTAGAAAACTCAAGATAGAAGAAATTAATTACTAGAGAAATATTTTATATGTTTTATTTACTGTTTATTACTGAATAATCATAAATCGTCTCATGATATACTTTATGCTTTTTTTCCTTAAGTTGTCTACAATGCACGCACATTCTCCCTGCATGTGCACAAAGCAGAATCTGCTGTATGAAGTCCCTTGAAAATTCTCCATTCTTTATGTCTGGGCATGGAAGGTTTATTTTCTTATACTCCTCAATCTCAAGCCAGAGTACCAATCTTCTAGTCTCATCTGCTTTCTGTCAAGTAGGGAGAGATGTCTTTGAACTCTTGAGAGTAGGGGATAAAGGACATGTAGGCTTTCACAATTGATTCACAGACTTAACTTCTCATGAACACCTGAAGAGTTCTGTAATAATAAAAACACCTGAACTCAGACACTCAGGGTTCCACTATCCAATATGGCACTGGCTGTGATGGTAGTTCCCTCTGCTGAGGTCTGGCAGAGTTTGCACCTATGATTATGCCTTTATATCTTCTTTGTGAATCTACATGGTAGGTATAGAACTACACCCCAAAGATCATCTTTTATTACTAGGATGGCCTCTGATCTCTGGGGAGGTGGAATTTGTTTTTAAAAGTCTGTGTTGCTTCTTTATGTCCTACAAAACATTCTCTTCTGTTATCTTGACTTGGTATGAGTTATAGCCCAGATGGTAGGTGGTGCTGGGGAGAAAGCTTGTGATATAGAACAATATACCATGATATCATATTTTCTCTTTCTTGTGCCCTACTTACCACGTTTTATTTACATTTAATTTCCACAAAACTGTTTTATCCCAATGTAACTTTCTATGACTATTCCACTCATTCAGCACATCAATAGTTTATAGGGTACCTCAACTAATGCTCTTATATAGAAAGAGAATTTCTTGGGTGCTCCCACTGTTGTTTATAGAAAGGCCATATCAAATGACAGTGTTGAAAACTGTAATACCAATAACCATGGGAATAAACAGTTCAGGTGCTGACTTAAGCCATTATAATATTCTAACTTGCTTAAGCCTAGCAACTACTTCAAGATGCAGACACTATTGATCCCATTTTATAGATGAGATGACAGAAACACTAAGGTTAAATAAAATGCCAATGTTATAGAGCAAGTAGTGGAGTAGGTGAAGAGTGGCTATGAATTGTAGGCTTATAATGATTACAATTCTAAACCAATATCATGGCGGTCTCTCACACCCAAAGTATGGTGTAGCCGGATGGAAAAATATGGCATGCTGTTTTGCTAATCACTTTAATAGAAGCTATGCTCTCATGTCTGCTGCTCATGAGTATAGTATACTCATAGTATAGTATACTCAGGAATATGTGTAGCTTTTTCTCTGTTTCTGAGAAAACTCAGGGAGAGAAAAGACTGGTTTTTCTTACCATCTTTAAGGCTTCATGATTTCATCATCTCTGTTGGCTTCAAGAAGTCAGGCAACATCTCAGCGCTGGAAAGCACACTGTCTGCTTAGCTCAATACACTAGAAGCCATTTGCCGTACAAAATTTAAATTATTAACGTACAAGTGTTTAAAATATATCCATTAAAGGCTGGTAAAATTGTGCCTGATTAACAGGCTCTTCATAAATGCACCGACACAAACTTTTTTTAAAAAAAATTAATTCAGCCTGCAAATGAACATCATCCACTTTGCTATCATATTTTATCAGTCTGTAAAGTGCATTCTCACTTCAGTTTTCAGCTCCGAATGCAGAACACTGTGAAAAATGACAGAATTTTAATGAGAAAGTGAACAACATGCCATCAACACCCTTTTGCCAGTAAAAATGGCACAACATCAAAGCTTTAAATCATGTTCCCTCCACACCTTTGGACATCTGTGATTCTGTCTGAGTCCTCAAAATCTGCTACATCCATCACAAGGTGCAGCCTTTAAACATGGAGGCACTGTCTATTCACTGGTTGTCATGGCAACAGTTGTCAAATCATCCCTTGATAATGCTCTTTAATTGATTGTATAAATTATTCTGAGATATGTGATTGCAAAATGATGTACTGACTCTCTTAAGTGAACAGGTCAGCTGCGTTCCAAGGTGCAGCACTTTCCCTGTTGTTGCTCAGGAAAATGACCCCTCCTTAAAGTGCCAAAACCCTCAAGGTAAAGCATAGATATTCTGTGTAAGAAAAAGACACAGTTAACTGTGCAAAGGAACAGTTAATTGTTTCTTCAAGAGTTTGTTAACTTACTGAAAACCAACAAACTGGGGTTCATACTGCAAAGACAATTCTGAAGAGTCACATAGAGACTAGTTTGTTCAAAGGTAGAACTATATTGATTATACCAGAGTTCAGTAGTTGATTGCACCAGTGGAGATGTTATAGGTTATGTGTTATAGGTGTTATAGGTTATCAACCCTTGGTGTTATCTTTCTTCATCAGCATGCCTTGGGCTCTTTCCTCGTGTGATTTTTACCATACAGTCAGCATAGAGGGCATTGCCCTAATGTAGGCTCTCCTGTTGTCTCCATCCTCAGCTGAGTGGCTTCCTGTGGTTTCTGGCATTTCTATTCAGTTGTGAACAACATGGAAGTGATTAACTTCGAAACTATGCCTAAAGCAACCTGTTATTTTCATTTCAATTCTGTTCATTTCCCTCCACAAAACACCCCTTCTAGTATTCTACCTCCTCCCAATGTGAAGAAGTTGAACACACTACAGTCTACATAAAAGTATCAATTAGTGGCTTTCACCATGTGGGACCTTATTAGCGATGCATTCTCCTTAAGGACTCTGAAGTGCTGGCTTAGCAAGGTCTCCAGGATATTCTGATGTAGCTCATATTTGGGAATCACTGGGATAATCCAGTGTTAGCCACACATTAGAATTGTCTGGAAAACTTTTTATATTACCAGAGCACAGGGCATATTCCTCCAAAGACTGAAATTCAGTTGATCTGAGGAGAACCACATTCTCCTGGAACTTAAGAAAAATAAAGTTCCCATATGACTCTCATGAGCTCAAAGCGCTGGGGAACTCTTGTATAGGACCAACAATTTTGACTATAAGATGTCCTCACATGTTTCATGTCACTTTTTTTTGGTTCTCATTTCATATTTATTCTTTAAGTCATACTTCCAACATTTATATAGATACATTTATATCATATATGGCTTCCATTTTTGAGTATAACAGAAAACAGATATATCTTAGACTACTTCCAATGGCTATGACAAGGTACTTGAGACTGATAAGTTATAAAGGAAATTTATTTGATTGCAAGTTGTTCTTCTTCAAGGTTGAGAAGTTCAGGATTGGTGAAAAAAAAAAATGGGTGAGAGCTTCAAATTTCATCATTCTAGCATGGCGGGAAAAACAGAAAAGTAAGAAGGTATTGGCAGAAGATCATGTGGCAAAGGAGGGAGTGGAAATATCAAGCTCACTTTATATCTACCTCCTCTTATAGTAATCAGTGTGAAACTGTGATATGGAACACTCACTCTAGGAAAAGTGCTAAACCTTGTTGACCTACTCACCTTTTAAAGACTCTAGTACCTCTTCACATGGTGAACCAAAGTTCACCATGAGTTCTGGTAGGGTAAAATCTTTTTCAAGTCAATGATAATCTTTAAATCGAGACGGTATCATAATACTTAAACAGGAACCGAATAAATATATGTAATTGCAATTTATGATAAAGATCAGAGGCAGTTAACTACGATAAAGAATCGAGCAGATTTGCTTTCTGTGGGGAAACTGGAAAGTAAAGAACAATTACACCCAAGTCTAAGCTGAGGTACAGCTCAGTGAAAGGCTTCACTTATGTGTTTAGAAGTACTTAGAAAAACATTTTACACAGAAGTAACCATATGCACGAGCCATACTGAAGCCAACATTTACGAGGAGATGGAAGGCAGTCATGGCTTTCTGCTTCTGACTTCTGAGGCATGTGACCAGCTGCTCTATTTTACCAGCACCAGAGTTGTTGTTGTGTGTCCTCCCTACTAGACTGATGAACTGTGTCCTAAAACCATGTGCCCAAATAAATCCTCCCTACCTTGGGTTGCTCCATGTCAGCTATGTGCTCACAATAATTAAAAGAAAACGTGATAGGTAGGGAAAATTGGCACTAAGAAGTGGGGTCATTTCTGTGGTCAAGTTGTCTATGTCATTTTTTAGGCCTTTGGAACTGGTTTGAGGGAAGAATAAAGAAAATGTTGGAGGTGTTGGCTAAAGAAACTCTGTAGTATTATAAACCAAGAATAATGGCCCACCATGGTAAGAATTCAGAAGACCAGACTCCACCAGGAATTCTTGTTCTCACCTTGTCAGAGCATCTTTTGATGGTCCACTATCAAAGGTGACAAAGTTCCATCTTGTTCCTTAGATCTAGAGTGATAATTAAATCCTGGGACACTGATAGATTTTAGGGTCTTTGTTTTCTTCATTTCCTAGCACTGCACAGTATAAGAACTATTTTCCTAAGGAAATTTCATGAGGAGAAAACTTAATCATTCCCGAAGAGCACATGCAGGGTTTTCCATACGTCTTTGCGCCCTTTCTGTTGTTCTGTAAATTCATCTGTTAAATGTTTAATATCTCCTACAGATTCTTTCAGCAAGCTAATTCTTCTAAACTACATCTACCCTGACTATTATTGCCACATGTTACTTCTGTCTTTGAATTTTAGTGTCTTATAAACATGAAAATTTCCTTTGGAACTAGTCCCAAGGATCTTCCAGCCAAGTTACATAGTAAAAGACGCTTTAAACAACCCAATGATTAAGTGTTCATTTGCAATTGAACAGGTCCAGCATTTCAAATAATCAAATTAGATGATATCGAGCAAAAAAGTTTAGATAAACTTTATAAATGACCGTATGACAGGAATCAGTGCAATTTTGAAGAGCCACTATACACAATGTTTGTTGAAATCATTCAAATGGAGTATTCTTATGATTAATAGAATAGACTTTTTGTTTTTAATTTTCAGAGTAAAGCTGAAGGTATGTACAGAAACAATCAGGGCAGTGGGCTAGTTGTGACGAAGCCTAGAAGCTTCCCTTGGCCTGCTTTATGAAGCTTTTGCAGTGCTAATGACTTTCACTTTCTCCAACACCTTACTTTTCATAAGGGACTCTGTGCACACACATTCACATACACATGTACACACACACACACACACACACACACACACACATACACAAATTGCACACAGTACGGTTTTATCCCATTATTCAGAGGTCAGCAGAGTCTAGCAAGTAAAGCCTGAGGAAAGACTAGCGTCAACAAGAAATGGCAGTGACTGAAAGACAGGAGATTCTTTTACATCTTATCTCATTTCAGACACTTGTTTTAAAGGCAATATTAAGATGGCAATTTTAGCTGTTCTCAACTTGTTATGAATAAAATCCTAGACTTGGCATCTCTCATAATTTTTCCTGGGGCAATATCACTTCTCTGTGAAAAAAAAGACTTTAAAAAGATTTAAATATAAAAATATATATTCAGAGAAAATAGCATTTTTCCACCTAAAATTACATTTATTGACAAGCATATCATAGGAAATAAAAAAGAACCACACTTTGTGTAGACATCTGGAATGGAACACAGGAATTATCTTTTATATTCTACAAAATAATGTATCAAATTATCTCCATTCACTCTCCATTTTCAGACTGTACTCAACAGGCACATTGTGCATGAAGCACCAGCAGTTAGAGAGGAATTGTGGAGAAAGAAAGCCTGGAGTTCACATATGTGCAGATATGGAGCATGCTATGCAATCCATCATGGCACAATACATACTGGGGATGTCTTTGTGTTGATGACTCCACTGGAATCATTAAGAGCAACACTGCGAGCTCTCAGGGAGAGACGGGCTTCTAAAAGAAGCGTGTGTAGGAATTTCTCCAGAAGAAAAATGAATACATCCATTTAATGACTATTTTCTGACTGATTAGTCGTTGTCAAACACTTTGACTACAGAAAGTTTATTGTACACGTGGGAATATAGATCGTGAAATAATTATAACATAGTGTGATAGCAGCTAATATGTATTTGGCGTGTATTTCCATGGTAACTTTTTTTTTCATCTTGCTTAATTTCCCAGAACTTCGCATGTTTTTATAGCATTTTCTGTTGTTACTGTATCTATTATAATGACTGTTGTCATTCCATATTATAGATAACGAAACTGTGGCTTAAGCATTCTGAATGCCACTTAGCTCACTCAGCTGATAAGCAGAAGAGAGCTGATCCTCAGCTAGCACTGTGTGGCTCCACACCTTATGCTTTTGGGTACATTACATCTGGGAGATGAAAAGAAGGGACACATAATTGAGGCCATGACTTGGTGTTTATAAAGTAATGTGGAAGGAAGGATTGTTTCCTCAAGAAAATGATTTGTCAGTGACTCTGCCTCTTCTCTCCCATCAGGATTTACTCAGCTTCCCTAGAAGAAAACTCTTGGAGGATATCACTATTGGGCTTCCCACAAAAAGTCAACACAGCTTTGTGGGGAGAGGCATTACCTGGCTGTACTTTCTGATAAAACTGTTATTTGTTGTTTTAATTTTTTAGGAGAGGGAGAGAAGGGGGAGGAATGTAAACTTGGGTGGGTAAGGAGGTGGAGAGGATCCGGGAGGGACTGGAGGAGAGGAAAACAAAAAACATAAAATTTCTATTAAAAAAAAAAAACCCTCCATTTATCACTTAGGAGTATTTCAATGTTAGGTAAGATTCTGCAAAATGGAGCTGAAGCTTTCTTTCTCAGCTGTTTATTATGGGCATAGGGTTGATTAGTTCATTAATTAGCTTATTTGTATACAACATTGACATAAAGCGTGTACTACACAAATATCCAATACATTTGCAAAGGTTATAGTAACAGCCATAGGTTGTGCATGGTGGTGCACACCTATAACTTCAGTACTTGGAAGAGGAACACAGCAAGATCTCAAGTTTGAGCTCTACCTGGATTGTATAGAGAAATTCTGTTTCCTCCCTGCTGCTCCTCAAATAACGACAGATACTGCTCTTTGGGGGAGGTGATAAAGTTACTTTGCTTTAGGATTTCCCCTCCTAAAGCAAAACATTTCTTCATCTAAAGTAGAACATTGAGGCTGCTGCCACTGATAGGGAGCAGAGATTAGGGATGAGACAAGCTTGACCCCACTTAGATTTCCTGAATGAGCCTGGTGCTTTGTTTAGGCATTCCTGGATTCCAGTCGTTTATCTGTGCCTTAAATTTTGAACAAGCAATTTAACAACTTTATTTTCTATTCCTTTTTGGTTAAATGAGAAAAATTATTCCTGTAATTAAAAGAATTTTTTTTAAGCCATGAATATGGATTTACGACATAGTTCAGCATAGAGTAAGGAACAAAGTACGAGGTATTATAAATGTTACTTTAAGTTAAGTGAAGAATTGGGGAAAAGGCAATTTGTTTTTGAGCCTTATTTTCCAACTATCTACCAAGATTTATTACAGTACCTTAGTAGGTATATATAATATATACTATTATAATGTGTGTGTGTGTGTGTGTGTGTGTGAGAGAGAGAGAGAGAGAGAGAGAGAGAGAAAGAGATGTATATAATATGTGGAAAAGCAAGGATTGCTCTTTATTTATCAGATGCA
This sequence comes from Cricetomys ansorgei, assembly GCA_026225945.1. Lineage (NCBI taxonomy): Eukaryota > Metazoa > Chordata > Mammalia > Rodentia > Nesomyidae > Cricetomys > Cricetomys ansorgei. Next base: position 18,479,241 of record JAMJFZ010000239.1, read on the forward strand.
GTAGTTAGATGTAGTAATTAGGGACCATGTGACTGAATGCTACAGGATAGTTTGTTTGCTTCTTTTAGTGGTATAGTAGAGAGCTGGCTCAGCTATAAAGGAACACTTAATCCTTTAATCTGGCAACATGGCTGCTCTAGGGTAAGAATGTTAGTAAACACCTTTAATCCCAGTATTCAGAAGGCAGTGGTAGCACACACCATTAATCCCCAAGACAGAAGCAAATAGAAACAGAGCAGGAAGCAGAAATTAGAAAGAGTCAGTGTCAAACAGGAAGAGATGGCATCTGAGATGAATCAGAGTGAAGAGCAGGCAAAGTGATGAAACAGAGGAAGAGTTAGCAGAGTGAGTCAGAGTAAGGACACACCCCACTCTCACAATAGAAAAGCAGGCTCTCTCAGCTCAGAGAGGCAGTCTGAGGAAATCTGAGGCAGAGACACAGAAACAGTTCAGCAGGAATAAGAATGACTTTGAGAGAAAGAGTCAGCTAACAGTGAGAGACAGTTTAAAGCTGAGCAGAGCAGTTCATTTAGAAAAGTTGTGGGAATCAGCCAGAATCAGCCAGAGTCAGAAGAGTTACTCAGAAACAGTCAGCTTGCTTGGAAGGTCAGTTTAAACCAGTCAGTTTGGAGAAGAGTTTGAGCCAGAACAACAAGTGAGTTGAACCAGAAGAGTCAGTTGAGTTCAGTACAGCTCTGAGTTTAGAAGACAGGTAGTCAGAGTGAGCTCAGTCAGTAGTAAGTCTACAGGGTTGAAAAATTCTAGGTCCTAGTTTGTATCTTGAAGATTAGATTGTACAGAGGCTAAAATCCTCTAGGACCAGGAATTGAATTAGCAAAGAATAAACTTCCTTTTGTCCTGAATCAATGTCTATATTTGGCACCCCACATTGGATGTCAATGTAGCCATGAATGGAGACTTATTCTTTTTTTCTTACAATTTAATCTTCAGTCTAGGCCTAGAAAGTTTCAACAGCAGAGACTTTCTGCTAACTGACTTATTCTGACTAGCTCCTTGTGAACTCAGAGGTGTACTGACTCTTCTTGTTGACTGATTCAACTCACTGTTCCAGCTCAAATTCTTCTCCAAGATGACTGATTCAATCTGACTTTCTGAACCAGCTGACTGTTTCTGACTGAACTCCTTCTAAGCTCTGGTTCCTGTCTCTGCTTCTTGCTCTACTTCTATTTGCCTCTATCTTGGTGATTAAAGGTGTGTGCAACCACTACCTTCTGAATACTGGGATTAAAGATGTATGCTAACATTCTTTCTACCGTAGAGCAGCCATGCTGCTGGGTTAAAGGATTAAATGTTCCTCCACACTCAGCAAACTGAGAAGAGATAGCAAGGCACTGGACTGGTATTAGTTTTCTGTAGAAGCCAGGCTCAGGACTTGGTCTTAAGGGTATATACTACCAGCATTGCTTCTGTGGCCTGAAAATATATCTTACTACTCAGAAAACCTGTTATGACTAGTCTTAGTACAAGAAAGTAGCACTCACCCTGGTGTAGAGATCAAACTCATTCTTTTTTGGAGGGTTGGCTGATGCATCCAGCCAGCTGCCTGGGCAGTCCCTCACTCCTGAGATCTTGCCATGATGCATGATGACTTTTGTGCATGGCTTATGTTATGTTACCAAACAGTGTCAGTGTCATGAATATGTTCTTTAGTTTTTCTTCTTCTAAGTTTTATTTCCCCCACAACTAGATTCTGTTTAATGCAGCATCAGTGCTATGCATTCATGGACTCTACATGGCGTGTGCCAAAAATACCTTCAAGTCATATTCCTAGATGAAAATGTTCTTACTATAAATGAGGGCCTAAGATCAGATAATGATGAGTAGATCCAATCAAATGAATTGTTTTCATAACAACTAACATTCCCATGATTCAGTACTTTCCACATTTTAAAACTCCCTTACCCCAGTAATTGCAGTTGGATCATGATTCAAATAAGTTGAAGACAAATGATAGTTAAACTGTCCTATATACTTTATGGGGGGCTTTGATGAGGAAAAACCATTGTTCTACTTTCATGCTGGCCTCCTAGCTGTTTCTGTACACAGCAAACATGCCATGATTTCCAGCTTTAGCGATGATGTTTTTGTATTCCTGGAAAATAACTATCATATCTCTACGTATGGTTTACTCCCCCAACTTAGTTTTCCATTGAAGTTTTTGCTTAGTAGCACTACCCTCCCTGACTACTCTGTCCCACACTATCCTAACCTCTATTGTTCTGCATTAAATTGCCTGTGTCTAGACCTCTTTACAGTATGCCTGTCATGAAAGAATGACCCTGTATTTTTTTCTCTGATAAATGTCCCGTACCTAACCTAACTATTTATCATTTATTGCCTCTGTAAATATTTGCTGAGTCCCAGTTCAATATATACCCTGAACAGATTCTTGTGTTAAATCAATCTGTACTATACTAAATACAGTACCCTCGTCCACCAGAAGGGCATGTTATCTATTTCTTTAAGGCATATGCCAGCAGTAATTACATTTGTAATGCACTGGAAAATCTTTGACTAGGAACATACATTGTAAAGGTTCTCACGGATGGTTACATTCATGAGGATAATCAGTGGAGAATGCCACTTCTTTGTTTTTTCTTTGACTTTATTTACATAGCTAAAGAGCCTTCCTAGACAATTGGTGGTTGCTAAATTATTACAAAGTCTTTGTTTAGGTTTAAACACCATTGTGTATTATTTAGCTAATAACTGTGTACTTAGCCCCTTGCTGATCTCACCCTCCTCCAGCCGTTTCCACACCCCAGCACTTCATTTTTGCTTTTTTTATGGCAAAAAATTCATCTTCTATATCGCCTATATTTGGGGCTTTAGTGAGCCCACAAGATTACCGTTTTACTTAGGATTCAAGGGCTCCACTAATCAGTATCTTATAGGAGTTTAATGACCACATGGAATGGAAGCTATTCTTCCAAATTGTTACAGTTGGTATTAAATGGAACTCAGTCTAAGCCTGGGTCTTTTGACTCACCCCTGGATACCTCTTTCACACACTCAGTCTGTTACTGTTTATCATTTTTTCTTGTTTATATTCTTCTCACCCACTCCCCATTTGTGTGAAGGTTTTTGTGAGCCAGCCAATTTTACTTCAATCTTAAAGCAAGATTGCAAGAGTTTCAATTAAGTATTTTTCTAATGCTCAAATAATACTGTTTCTACTACAGGATTTCCTTAGTGCTCTAATTATGTAATGAAACTGAAAGGAAATCAATCAAGCTCCCTGGCATGGTTAGTTATTAGAAATGCATGCTGTTGTGCTATTTATTGCTTATTCTGTGTCCTCTGAATTTCACAAAAACAGTTTTTTAACTATAGTTCTACTGCTTTGACAAGCAAGATTTTATCATGTTTTCTCTTCCCAGAAAACCAAAGTAGGATTACATTTTCCTTTTTCTTTGTTCTACTTTAATATTCACTGATTTTAAAGTGATAATTAACATGGAATGATTAAACAGTTTTCTGACAAATATATTGCATTCAAATTATTAGTTATTTATAATATATGAAGCTCTCAGGATAGTCCAACTCATAAAACACATTGTCATAGTTCCTTAGGAAAGGATGTTCTATCTGATGAATTTAAATCATGGTTTTAGATTTGTGAATTGTTCATGAAGATGAAGAAAAGATAAAAAGTTGGTCAACATTTTAGTAACTTTAACTCCTGTAAGAAGCAACCATCAATTGGTGGTTTAAAGTCACAATATTTTCGTTTTCTACAGAAGGCCTAAGTGAGATATCTGTAGGGAAAAACTTGACTTGTTCTGTCTTTGTGTCTGGGATTGCCACAGCAGTCTTGGTGTTTGGTTTGTAACTGTGCCTCTGCACTCTCTCCCTTTCTTATCAGAGAGCAGGGTCCGTGTGTCTTCTCTATGTCTTCTTGTCTATCATCTGTCAAATACACTCTCCCTTTGTATATGAATAAACTGACAAGCCATTGGTTTTAGAAACTCTCCTCATTTAGCATAATCTAATTTAAATATAATTACATCTGTAAACTGTTGTCCAAGTACAGTCATATTCTCAGGTAACAAAGGTTTGGTCTTTAACAATTTGAATTTGGAAGATGAGATGTTGGTAAACACAGCCAAATTCTCTAGACGCTGAATCTTTAACCACACTCTTTGAAAATATACCAGACTAAGGTATATTCTGACCTGTTTTCCTTGTCCAAGGGACCCTAGATTATTGTCAGTAATAATCTGTTATTCTTATTTTTTTTCCTACTTAGCATCACTCTGATTCTAAAAGACAACAAGAAACAAAATCTAGAAGGAAATAGAACCTTCAAGTAGCAATATATGCCTCAAAAGGGAACTAGCTACAGAACCAAGATCTTTGAAACTTTCTTCTCCTTTGAAAATACTTGAGGGAAAAAAGGGAGACAAGAGAAAAGAAAGGAAAGGAAAAAAAGGAAAGAAAAGGAGATAAGAAAAGGAAAGAAAATAACAGGAGAAAAGAAAGTACCCATTCCTTCTATGGCTCATGTTTCTGACAGAATGCTTAGATGGAAGACATGAGCTCTGTGAAGAGTTGTGAATGTCTCAAATGAGCCTCAGAGGCAATAATTTAATTTTAGCTACTGTGTAACTAAAAATAAGAGAATGCTTAAACCTACAGTGTTCCAGAAAATGATTATTTTAAAAAAAATTGTCCCTGAGGAAATGTGTTTGATATTTGTGTTTTTGTAACGCAAATGGCTTTCCCAGTTGACTTCTGTGAGCCAGTGTGAGTTCATTCCAATGCTACACTCACTCCTTTCATCAGTTTGCTATATGATGGGACAAAAGAGCCTGAGTATCATATAGAGAATAGACATTAATACAGTCACATCATAGATTGAAATCTGCAAGACATGCAAAAGTAAAGCATTCACTATCACAAAATTCTGTTTTTATTTTAAAATATAAAAATTCAAAGATCACAGCAGGGGCCATAAATATGACTCAGCAGGTAAGAGTGATTCTTTCAGGCCTGAATTCAAATCATAAGTGCCCTTGTAAGAATCTGCACATGGCTATGTGCTTGCCTGTGACCACAACATTAGGCAGAGGTAGAGATTATGGCACTTGCTGGCTGCTTGCCTAGCTCCCGATTCTGTAAGACACCCTGTCTCAAGGGCAGAATTGAAAGGAACAGAATACTCAAACTTTTCCCCTGACTTCGACACGCATGTACATAGGCACATGCAGTCACGTACATTCACATACGCATTCACAAATACACAAATTAGCATACATAAAATTATCCACTAGCTGAAAAATTGTAATTGATGGTGCTGATGAAGATGTGTTGACATGGGATACTCATGTGCTTCTGACTCTTACATGAATGGAAAGAAAATCAATAACTTTTATCAGAAAGTTTGAAATGTTTATGTCTTTACATATTGTAATTATTGTATGCCTTTTTAGATCAGATTGATCTTTCTGATTAAAAACTATACCAAATTTCAATGTCAACTGACATCCCAACATGAATGGGAGAAATCTCCAATGTTTCCAACCCTAGATGAAAAGCGACAGATAATTAATGGCTTCCAAGAGGGGAAAATTAAGTCTTCTCCAGGGATGAGCCCCTGATAGATTATCCAATCCCAAGTGGTCACCCTTAAATACATATGCATATAAGCAACACTAAATAGATCCATATATCTGTCCATCTACCTATAGATAGATAGATAGGTAGATAGATATGGAGTAGAAGGGACAAGCAAGGAGTTTCGGAGGGAATGTGGGGTGAAAATGATATAAATATAGTAGTCATATATGAAATTCTCCAAAAAATGATAAAACAATTGTAATGCAATATGTAATGCAATATGCAATTAAGACCCTTTCCACCCAATTTTCTCCTCCCTCCTCTGTATCCCCATCTGTAAGCTTCCAATAACAGACTCCATTATTTTACACAGAGAAGCTTCCTTTCTATTTGACCTTTGAATTGCTTTTCCCTCTCATACTTCTCCCTGCTGCCCACTGCTTTATTTAATTCAAGCCTTCGCAGATGTAATCTTTCCTCTGGGCCTTCTCGGAGAAGACCTTACCTGAAACAGTGCTGTTTCCATCCTCCTCCATTCTCGCACTCTATATTACGTTTCCTTCGCCACATATCACTACATATCATTTGATATTATTATTAATTTTCTGCCTTCTTATGATGTATAAGATTGACCTAGTAGAAAATCTAATTATCTCTTCCACTGTAGTATCATCATACCTAAGAAAGTGTGTATCATGGCGTAGGCACTCAATAGACATTTATTGTAACATTAAATAGATGGATAAATAAATGTGTAAATGAATTCTGGAATGGAATTCTTTGCTGATTTACAACTGCTATCATGATTCATTCTTCCCAAGCTTGCTTATTACTAAACGGATATATACAATTAATTTAATGACTCCATTAATAAGGAATATTTAAGCAATTTGGAGTGTCTACTCTTACATCACATATACTTACATATACATCTTTATATGACTACTTATCTCTACATTAGCTATCTGAAACTTTTATTTCTGGACCAAGGGATATATGCATAACCTATTAATGGCTATTTCTAAGTTATTCCCAGAAGTCATACACATTTTTGTTTTTCTATGTGTTATAAAAATCTTTTTTTTAAAAAAAATTTGTTTCTTTTTTTTTTAAAGAAAATCTACTAACAAATCAGTCTCAATAGATATTTTGATTTTGTTGTGGAAATGTGTGAAATTTGAATCTAAAGAGAGTCTTGTGCTTGATAAGAAACACCAGAGTTTCCATCTTTATTAAGAAAAAGACAGAGGTGCTCATCAAAGTTGAAAGAGCTGAATGATGCAAGACTCTTGGGAAGGGAGAGGAGACGTGAACTCTGGAGCATTCCACACATGGATGTGCTGTGTAAGAATCTGTTTGAAAGTTCACATGATAGACATCATTTGTGTAGTCCATATGAAGATATTTTAAAGGTTGAAGAAGACAAAAATCAGGATATTATAAGTCTCTGGTATACGAAACTGGAAAAGAAGAGAAGCCATTCTTTTGTGTGTTTTATTCTGATTTGCTCAAAGGTACTATCTGGGCAAGTAATGAATGTAAAATGGTATCTAAAGAATGGTGAAACTCATACTGTCCACTGATGAGGACCAAATGGAGCCAAAGCAGAAATGGCCCATTGATGGCTACTGGCCTCTACATGTAGTCTATATTGATGAGTCACAAAACAGTTATTTCTGCATAGTCTGGTAGGACTATTCACGACAGCTGCCTGTCAGCTGACAGCTGAAGGTCTCATGGTAGAAGTGGGGCCTTCCAAGGGTTTGATAATGTTGAAAGTGAGCATTCCACCACCCCAGAGTATACACCAGTCTCTTGGAACAGAGGATGACACTCCTGACATCAGACAGATTGTGTGTAGGAAGAAATCTTCTCCATGTCTGTTGCTAGATGAAATAGGATGGTTGTGCGACACACATTTTTTTTTTTCCGTAAAAATCAAGCAATTATAAATGCATGGTGTCTTTAAATATACAGGGCTCTCTGTGTGTGTATGTGGAAATGTACACTGTATATAGAATTCTCTAGAAGAAATTTAGGCTTTTTAAGAGAACAGAATAATTTGCTAGAAATGCACACAACTAAAATAACTGTGTTATGGCCACAAGAAAAGAAAAGAAAATTGATTCAGATAGAAGTAAAAATGAACAGTTATGACAATGTATAAATATCTAACTTTAATGGAAACGTGGTTTTTATTGTCTCAAACTCCAAGACCCTCTTGTTTGTCAATTTTCATACATGAAAATGACTGAAACATGCTATATTAGGGTTAGGATTCCTCTAGTGTCTCTTTTTTCACCATAGAAGAGAAATGTTACAAGAATCTGAAACTTGAGCTATTTGGAGCCAATCCCAAGAAGCAAATATCTTGCTTTTATTTTTATTTCTAGAACACATTCATATCTGTGTTGTGTTCTTTGGAATGCACTCCCCATTTAAACATTTTTATAAATGACCTAGCATCACAAATTCACAGTGCCAGGCATGGGTTACCTTCTTAGGAATTATTAGTTAAGGAGGCCCCAGAAACATATAAAACAAGTTAGGCTATTTATGTCACTGCTCCTGGTTGTCCACTATAACAAGTTGCTAAGACTCTGATTGCTGATGACGTTACACACTTTGATTTCAATTCATAAAGAAACCAATATCAAACTGGCCAAGAGTCTCTCTCCCATCTGGATAGCTTTCATAGTTCTGAAAGGTGCTATATAGGCTACTGGAGGAGAAAAGACATCAATGGTCATAGTCAGTCCTGGAATCTGCATAGTACAATACTGACCTTCTAGGCAAGATATGTCCACTTGTGCAATAGTGGCTTGACAGTTATGGGGGTAACCAATTACTTTCTGATTGGATTTTGGACTTGTTGCACAGGAGGATTTTCATGCCCAACACTGTCAATCTGGTAAAAGAAAAATAACAACAAAAAAAAAAACCCAACAAACTTTGGCTGATAAAACCATAGGTACTAGGTGTGTGTGTGTCTGGGGTGGACCTACTGTTACTATTTTTCTTCTTTTTTAAACTTATCATGCTATCAAACTCCCTTTTAAATATTTATCTTTAGGGCTGGGTGATGGTGGCCAGCTCTCAGAGGCAGAGGGGTTCTCTGTGAGTTGGAGGCCAGCTTGGTCTACAGAGTGAGTTCCAGGACAGCCAGGTTACAACAGAGAAATCCTGTCTCAAAATAAAACAAAATAAAATAAATAAAATAAAATAAAGACTAAATGAACATTAATGCTTAAATAGATATATTTTTGCTGCTCTCAACCTTAGTCGGGGAAGCTTCTTTTTTCAGAGAATTGTAACTGTTCAAAGTAATTAGAATAAATGACTGTGAGTGATCAGCCATAGAAGGAATATTTACATCACACCCATCCTCCAAGATTCAGGGGACTTTGGAGAAGAGGATGGAGAAAGAATGCAGAGCTAAAGGTTGGAGAGGAGCACTATGAAATTCTTTTTTCTGGACATGTCATGGCTTTTGTGGACATGTGTTCATAGCATCTATGCTCCTCTGCCCAAAACCTGTACAAAACATGCTGTCTAAAAATTCTAGCAAAGATCAGGGAGAGGTTTCCAAGGCCCCTTCCTGGCTGAGCAGCTATTGGAAGGTGATTACAGTAGGGAACAGAGTCAGGTTTCTTTGGGAGTATGGACCCGAGAAGATGCCCATGCTCCAGTGGGTGGTCTCACACCCATGTGCATGTGGGCAACAGTAATTGGATCCAATGGGTTCTTCTGAAACTGGCATGAATTTGGGGCAGAGGTATCCTGGGGGAGCTGGATGTTTGGATATGCTTGAGATATATTTTATACATGTACAAATTTTTCAAAAAAGAAATTAAAAATATTATTTAAAAACACGCCATATTTATAAGCTTTAAATTTTATTCTCAATGGTTTCATTTAACATTAAAAAAAACACTGTAATGCTTTGGTTTGTTTGAGACAAGATCTCATTCTGTAGCACTGGCTAAGGTCTCTCAATCCTCTTGCCTAAGTCTGGCAAGTGCTGGGATTACAGTTGCGAGCCGTCATGTCCAGCTGACACAGTATAGTTCTGAAAGATAATCGGAAAAATATGTAAGAGGATTATAAAACTGATTCAAATCACAGACATAAACTAAAATTAAACATAAAACATTGTGACTCGAGGGAATGTGAGTCAAACGTTGCAAAAAAGATCTTATACATTTTTGTTCATCCATTCAACAAATCCAAGGCATCTCATGTGAAGTATTTTGTGGCTCTTATAAAAAGGTGAGGAAGAAGTGTGAGCTACTGAACACCATTCACATGACCCTCATAGCTTATAGAAATGACACACGCTTACATTGAAATAGCAAGGAAGTAAAATTGAGTAAGAAACATGACAGTGAGCAATCCAGCCCTTGTAAAGCGGAAAATTCTCGAGGTGAAGTTTTGTATGTTGGGAATCCTAAGAAGGAATATATAAATGAAGTTTTAATGAAATTTAGACTTTTCAGGACTCAGGGCGTATAATGGGACTGGAGAGAAGGGAAATAATGGAACTGGAGAAGCAGAAGAAGATATTTAGAGCTAAAGGAAGACAGGACTTCAGGCAGATGTTGCTGGAGGCAGTAGTATGTGGATGATAGGTTGGATCCTCTGTTCAGTGGTTGGGTGTAGAGCAGTTCAGCAGAACAAAGAGGAAGCACATAGAACTGAGATGCAACAGGGAGATGTGCATACATATGTTTTCAAGTTTCTTATCACTTACATAATAAAAAAGGAAGAATAGAAATAAAAAATTTGACATAAGCGTATACAGAGGTGTGTGATGTTAAATGTTCAGAGTCCTGGCAGCTATCAGGGTGGTGGCTCCAGACTGTAAAATGCTTTTCCTCACACAATTCAGTTGATGTTGACATTCTGGTTCTTTCACTAAATTGGGTTTTTTGAGGGCTGGGAGCATGCTTTTCTCTAACCTTTGATATCGAAAATGAATTGTGTCTAGCTGTAGTAGGTCTTTAATCCTGCCCACGGAACTGAAGGGAGCAAAAGAAATAATGCTGATTTAAGACTTGAGTATTCTAGGCCAGGATACTCTCTTTCTAAAACTTCAGCCTGGTGATACTATCTAACTAAAATCATGGACAGTGTAACCTGCTTCTATTCAATAAGCCGACCAGATTGAAATGAGGAAGCATCTCTATAAATACACTCAAGGTTCTCACATTGTACAAGAAGGTGGAGCTGCAGCACAAAGCCTATTCCTCCACCACAGAGCACATGGTACTGACTTAGGGTCCTGTCTCCTCCAAATCCTATATTAACATTTGTCTTCAAAAGGGCAAACATGCATGAGGCTCTCCTGACATCATGATATTATGTCATCTTTAATGATGGGATATAGAAAGCAGAACATGAACATTCTCCATTTGTAAACTTTGAAACAAGGGCAGTTCACTCCCTGTGGTAGACAGTAGTGCTCACCAAGGCTCCTGGTTCTGCTTTAGGGCATATGCTCTTCTTCATAGTAGGTGCAGGCATATGATTTGTTCTGCCCAATGACTGCAAGTGGGAAAGATGATGATCCTTTCTGAATTGAGTATTCATTGCTACTGGACATCCTGTCCACAGTCCTCCCTCTGCTTTGTTGGGCCCTGAAGCACTGACTTGGAAAGCTGACCCCATATGATGACAGAGGTTTTGTCTTTCCACATCCCTAAACACATATGACCATACAGCCTTTACAATCTTCCAACTGGATAAATGCTTTTTCAGCCACTGAGATTTTTGTGGGTGCTTGTCACCCCAACACAATCAGTTTCATATAACTGATAAAAATCCTTCTACTGCAAGAAAAGAACACATTTCCCTGTAGTTCTGGTTGCTAGGGAAGAGCTACTATGGATCTGTTATTGTCTCCATAAAGAAAGTTAAAATACACTCAGAGGTTTGTACATCTTTCCTTTTGCGGCTGAAGGACTGAAGCTACAGTTCATACTTGTTTTGTGTTTTCTTCTTGATTGACACCACATGCCTCTATACTTTAGCATGCCTAAGGGAAGTTATTGATAGTTCTGGTTTTACTAGTTTACAACTTTTTAGAAATGTGATTTGTTTTTATTTTATACTTAATTGTACTAAATTCAGCTGCAAGAAGATGATACAGCAACCCACGGTATTCAAATAAAGTGAGTTCTACTTTCTTGCAATTCAGACGTAAAAGGCCAATTAAAATCTTTGTTTATTTGTTTCTAAAAGCTAAAGGTAAGGAAAAATAATAGAAAAAACTGTCTTGTTTACCAATCCATGTTGGATAAGATTATTATTTCCTTAAATCTTGTTTTAAATGTTCTTTTTACTTGTTAATACGTAATGTTTCTCCTCAGACACACACACACACACACACACACACACACACACACACACACACACAACTTTGGAATCCCCTATGAGCTATCAGCCTGGGAGAACAGCTCTTTAAGGTTCTGCTGTCTTTATTCATCACATATACTGTAGCTCTGTACGTGTTTATTTTGCTAGTTATATGTGTTCAGGCAGGAATTCAAATATGTGATTCTCATTCTAGCTTTCCAAGGGAATTCTCCTGAGGGAAGAAAAACAATGTACATGCTTCTTTTCTTATTTGACAAAACCAAAAACAATTCTAGATTTAGACCCTTACAAGGAAATATGTTCCATAGCAGTCTGAGCAAAGGGCTGTCTTTGTTTCTCCGCCTGTTTTGTATCTGACCCGTTTTTATTAAGAGAAAATATTGACAGTGTAGCATTAACTCTAAAACCAAGAGGCCTGCTCTTTCCTGCTTCTTTGCCAGGCCAGAAAGACTTAGTACTTATAAACAAGTCAGATTTCTTAGCAGAGGAATGATGTGGCCATGATCAAACATTTTTTTTTTTTCCTTCACTGAGAATCACTGATAAAATCTTTTCATGTTGGAGCTCAGGTAAGAAAGGCATTCATGTCCTTGGGGATAGGAAATGCTTAAAATGTTTAAAGGCAGAGAAAGGAGTTAAAAGTAGCTTAGGAGAAATCGTATTACTAGAGGAGAAAGAGCCTTCTTAAAGTCAGACAAAAAGAAATGTTTCCTGAGTCCAGATGTGCATGACGTTCATAACAATGTCCTCACCAGCCAATTACAATTACTCTCTGTCTTTAATTACTTTTCAACTGATGTGGAACTCCAGATATCATCGGTGTCTGCTCTACTGAAGTAAGCAGCTGAGACACACAATAAGTGAAGAAACTGAACAACAACAACAAAAACCCAGAATGATGGCTAGAGAATGCTGCTTGCAAAAAATTGAAATTTCTTTTTGATGTGGTCCTTGCTGGACAGTTCCTCACTTTATCACCTTGTATTTCGCTTTCACGTTGATAACTCCCAGGCTGAGTTAAAACACAGTGATGTTCTTCCCATTCTCTCCAGGGTTCATTGTGCCTTTTTTTTTTTTTTTTAAATCGGCAGCAGGAATAGAGGGAAGACTGGATTAAACAGGAGCCACAGAACATGCGTGTGCGATAACAATACAAATGGATTTTCTCTAACAGAGAAAAACAGCTGTCTCCATTATTTGAATGCTTCACCTTTCTCCATTCCATTAATTGGGTCTTTGATCACAAGCTGAGGTGGAGAGGCCCTGATAAGGAATAGGTTATTAGTAAAGTAGCCTAAAGGAATGAATTGGGCCTGGCACTTGCTGCAGAAGATGAGATAAATTCATAATGCCTGTGTATGTGAGTGGTGGCAAGCGATAGGGCTTCCGCCTGCCCTGAACTGCTTGCAGAGGGAGAAGACTAATACTCCTGTGCTATGATAGCTAATGCAGGATATAAATTTAGCTCCCGGGAATGGAATAGGATAAAAATTCCATAAAGAGTTTCCTGTAAATGGCTTACACTTTTATATCAAACTGTGACAAAGCACTTGCTAAAAATAAAGTAAAATAAAATAAAAAATAAAACAGTTTCTTGATCTCACTATATGTTGAACACAACTGGAGGCTTTTGTATAAGAAGGGGGAAAATGACTGTTAAATTTGTTCGCCAAGACATTAATAAGAGCACCCTTTGAAGTGCAGTAAGGCTAAATTGGAGGAATTAAATTTGATTGAATCTAAGCCTGTTTATTTTTCATTTCTACAGAGCAAGTGTTGAGTGATTTGTAATACTTCAGGAGCTTGCTATCATGGAATCCTTTTTTTTTTTTTTTTAACTGAAGACTACGCTACGACCGCAGGGGACAAGGCCATATTGGTTTGTTGTTAATGTACTGGAAAGAGGTACTATGGAGAAAACAGTTAATATTAAATTACGAACACAAGGTTATCTTTCTGCCGCACATGCTCCACTGCCCTAGGCAGGGGTAATCTGTTAATAGCATTCAGCCAAAATGACACCATTAAGGAGCTGAAGCTACACATCTTTTGCAAGCTGAATGATGTATAAAGCTGGTTTTCTATCATCCTAGATGCAATAAATTATCCATGCTGCTAAAAATTGATACAAGACAGAAGTTTGATAGAAGGAGCACCCAGACATCAACGGGAGGCCAGGCTGGCAGGAAAGGACACGGCGAGTAGATGCTTCAACCAGGGCGTTTTCATTTGCGGTCTTCTATATACTCCCAGCTCAGGCTTCCACACCACTGTGATCAAGAGGGAGGAGTGTCAGAGAGGGAGAGAAAAATGAGTAACACATACAATTATGTAGATGAAGACTTCTGGAAGGTTTGGGTGTCAGATCTACTTTGAATGAGTCATTATGTTTCAGCTTTAGTTCGTGATTGGCAATGTCTACATAAGAAGTGAAGGCCATTACAAAGGGCTCACGTTACAGAGTCCTCTGATTGGCATGTCACACTCTGGGGAAACATAATCTGCTTATATTTGCTGCATTTCATTTATTTGTCCCATCTTGAAAGTAAATAGCTAAGGGAACATTTTAGAACTAATTCCTGATATAGTTTTGCTCCTTTTAAAGTAATGCAAACATTTAATAGACTCGAGAAACACAGAGTGTCTATTGCACTAGCACTTCCCCAGCACAAGGAAAGAACACTTTCCGGACTGCGGCAGTAATGAATGAAGTATTAGCACATTATATATGAAATCTGCGTAGTACATTTGAACCATATCTTCCTGATATAGGGTATATAAGAAATAAAGAAGATACTGTTTTCTTAAGATTTTATAACGTATCAGAGTCTCAGACAGTTGCAACGAAACATTATAATGATGAAAATTTATACAGTGCAGAACGAACTTGGAGGAAAGGGGGCCTATGGCTTCTCGCATAGTCAGAACTGGCTTCAGATAGGAAATGGCCAACACCAAAACACAGGGGAAAGAAACTCAACTCAAACTAATCAAGGCATCATCACATGTTATTAGTGTGGTGTTAGCTAAATGCAACAACGTAAACAAGTAACTGGAATAGAGCAGAGTTTGACCACAAGAAAATGGGGTCATATTATAGGGTGTTTCTAAAGGCCTAGAAGTGCTCACTAGACTAGGTTTATCCTATTGAGTTCCAGGGCATCATGTCTTTGTTTGCAGTCATTGCTTAAGAACAGCATGTTCCTTCGGCTTAGTACCTGCTTCAGTCTCAAGAACATACCCGTAGAGCACCGTGAGCCTGGGCTACCATCACTACCATGGCCTGTTTGCTTACTTCTCTGCCACAGCTTTGTAAATCTCCAAATGCAGGCTGCAGGGATGTCTCTGAAACAAGCTGGAAACTGTAACTCCTCAATGTGAATCCTTTCTTAAGGCTGCCTATAAGGCAAAGACCAAGCCCTCAGATCTGGATTCCAAAGCCTGATGTGTGTTGGTCTGGCCTCTTCCTGACCTTTTCACTAGCCACTCCACCCACATTCCCTGCACATGGTATCTAATTAAG
The DNA here is from genome assembly GCA_026225945.1 of Cricetomys ansorgei. Lineage (NCBI taxonomy): Eukaryota > Metazoa > Chordata > Mammalia > Rodentia > Nesomyidae > Cricetomys > Cricetomys ansorgei. The sequence goes on from JAMJFZ010000239.1 coordinate 18,494,719, forward strand.
AGAATTACCTCTTAACTGCCTCTCTAGGTTTCCTGATCTCTGGAGTTTCAATTTTTCTTACATCCATGTCTCACACATTTTCTCATTCCTCCTCCCCCTCCCCCTCCCCCTCCTCCCCCTCCCCCTCCCCCTCCTCCTCCCCCTCCTCCTCCCCCTCCTCCTCTTCCTCCTCCTCTTCCTTCTTCTTGTTTTTCTTACTAGTTTGAAGTTTTCCTTCATGTGCAGGAGCATTTCCTGACAACTAACTAACTGTGGACTAGTCAGTCCATAGCACTGTCTTTCTCTAGTCTTAGTAGCTATAACTCTCCTGCACAGTGTCAGTTCTATGAGGGCAGAGTCTGCAGTAGCTCTGTTCCCTTTACAAGTTCAGTTTTCAACACAGGGCCGGCACACCCAACAGTGAACACCTGCTAAACATTGGAAACAGGTCAACAGTAAACAAACAATAGCTGGGAGAAATTGTCAGGAATTACCATGGGATCTTGAGGAGTACAGGAAAGTGTTGTGATTGGATCCTGGAAGATACTTCTCACTGACGAATCCAGGGGTGGGGTAGGGGTGGGAACTGGAAGTCATTGCACAGTTGCAGCTGGAAGCTAAATAATGAAGGAAACAAAGGGTAGGCTGTTTTACATTGCAGAAAGTTTAGATGCTAGCCCTATTATCATTTTTCTCTCAGTTGTTCAAGCCACATTTGGATGTTTCCCGCACATGTCGTACATACGTTGCCAACCTCGGCACTTTATTTTGTATTGTGTATACATTTTTTTGAATAATAAAAAAAATTAAATTTATTTATTTGTTTTCTAATTCTTCGGATTAGAATATAAATGCAGACTTTCCCCCCTTTCCTTTCCTCCCTCCAAACCCTCCCATGTACACCTTGCACTCGTTCAAATTCATGGCTTCTTTTTTCTCTGTTGTAACATATATATGCAATACTTACATTGTAATATATTTACACGTAATGTATTCACAAAAAACACATATATGTAATATGTATGCCTAATATAAATATAATCTACATAATCCATATATATGTTTTCTGGGCTGACCATTTGGTACTGGATAACCAACTGGTGTGCTCTTCCCTGGGAAAGACTATTTCTTCAGCTCTCAGCTTTCCTTGGCAGCCTACGGTTTTCTGTGTAGGTTTGAGGCCTTGTGAGCCTTCCCCTTTTCATGAAGACCAGTATAGAAAATCACAACAGATCAAAATAGGGAGTTGTGGACCCCAGTCTTAGTTTCGTAAAGCTTATTGATATCATAAGTGATAGACTCCAGGTAGCCGTAATGTACTAAGGCTTTTTAAGCTTTATTATTCCAGTTGTGTATGTGATGGGTGTGGTCATACTCAAGGCATGTCATACATGTGAAGGTCAGAGAACAAGTTTTGAAAAGTCATTTGTCTCCTTCCACGCTGACAGGTGGATTGAATTCAAGTCATCAGGCTTACAAAGCCTTTACCAGCCGTGTAAGGATGCTTACATTTCCCAGATGTGCCAGTGGTCTCAGCCTCTCTAAGAACTTATGCAGCACGCAAGTCTTTGGGGCTAATTTCATTACTTCAATCTCCAGTGACAAGTTTCCACCCATATTCTCCACCAGCATCAAGCTTGCTGCTTTTTCTTCATCTTCTTTCCTACATGCCTTCACTCACAATGCTTCCTGGCTCCTCTTCCTTCTACTGGATGCTTTCTCGTGTTCCGCTGACGGTGTTTCCAATCCACATATTCCACAATCATTTATTAAGCCTCTCCAAGTATTTAAGAGCATGAGCCCCAGGTCGGGGTGATGCCAGATCTCTGTGTGCTTTATCAAGTCATATAAATATGACTGATTTGCACAACTCAGTATACGCTCCAACTTCCTTTTTTCTGAAGTGAGGACACTCAATACATCCATATTATGGGGATTGGAAAGGGTAAGGGAAGTGATACTTTTGAAATTAATTTTTTTGTTTGACAAACAAATGATTCTCACTGTGACAGTTTCGAAGATGTGTGTCATTACACGCTGCCTTCATTCACCGCTCCTCCTGTCCTCTCTCTTCCCCTTCTCCCATTCTGGCTGATCTCCGTCTGCTTTTATGATTTATGTATTCCATCATCCTTTCTTATCACCGCCTTCCTTCTTATTGCTCCTTTGATACTTTTTATGTCACACACACCACGCTCTCTCTCTCACATACACACAGAGAGAAAAACAGAGACAGAGACAGTGACAGGGAGAAATTTAAACCTAGATTCCACACACAAAAGAAAAAATAAATACATGATATTTGTCTTTCTCTGAGTGTGGCTTATTTTGAAAGACCTAATGATCTTCAGTGCCACCAATTTCCTCATAAATATCACAATTTCATTCTTCTTTACAGCTGAATAAAATTCCATTGTGTATATGTCTCACATTGCTTTTACCCATCTCTCTGTTGGTGTGTATCTAAGGCGGCTCCAGATCCTGGCTACTGTGACCAGTACAGCAGCAAGACTCAGGCACATTAATATGTGTGCCGCACTGACTTAGAATCCTTCAGCCGTGTACACCTGGATTAGCATAGCTAATTAGCATAGCATAGCTGGTCCTGTGTTAACTCTACTTCTAGTCTGTTGAGAACTCTCTATGCTGATTTCACGGTGGCTGGACCAGTTTACTTTTCACTAGCAGTTCAATGTGAAACACAAACCATGGAAAATGCCATAAGAAAGGGGGTAATGTGATGGTTAGTCTTTTTGGTTAATTTGACTGAACTTAGAATCGCCATGGAAACACACCTCTGAGTATGTCTGTGAGGGCGTTCACGAAGAAGTACCACTGAGACGAAAGATCTTCTCTGGACATGGGCGACACTCTCTCATGGATTAGAATCTTGGAATGATTGAAGTGAGTAAAGGGAGATGAATCCCAGCATGCATCTCTCTCTGCTCCCCGACTGCAGATGCCTTGTGGCCAGAAGCCTCCTTCACACGCTTGACACCTTGACACTCCCTACCAACTCTGAAAAAAACACAAACAGAACAAAACAAAACCCATCCTTCGTCAAGATGCTTTTGTCAGATATTTCATTATAGTGATGAGAAAAGTAAACCACTTTCACTGAGAGTTCATCCAAGCAAGAGAAGATTTCATGGACCTCCTTTTAGTTATAATTCTGTGAATAAAACCTCACGTTGGAGACAAAACATATTGAATTTCTAAGACAAATTTAGTGCTGTATGGAGCTAATAAGTCTGTGGTCTAGCCAGCAATTGTGGGAGATGAACTGTGCCCCTTCAGTCTGTTATCTGTATGGAAAAACAAAGGCACATGAAAGAACTTTAAAAACACAAAAAGGCTTTATGTCATCTGCCAATGGTATTATATGAAACAAAAGTTTCTAAGGAATTTATTAAGGGGAAATCCATGCTATTGACCTGAGTCAGAAGAAATTCCCAAGGAGTTTTTCCTTGTGCAAGGCTGACCTCTGCTGTGTCTGGTCCACCATGAAGGGCTGCACTCGCCACGCCAAAGCTCAGTGGTGGGGTGTGCATTGTGCACCCAGTCAACTGCCCTGGAGAATACTTCTTCTCCAAATGCAGAGTTTGGCCTCAAGTCTTGAAGAAAAGCATTTATTCAGGGAGGATCATTTGTGGTCCTGTATTGCAATCTTTCTGTTGTTACTTCTAGTGCCAATGAATGCATGAGTATTGTCTTGTTGCATAAACAGTGTGATTATTTTAGAACTTTCTGGTCTTTTTACTTAGTTTTAGTTTAGGTTTTGTGCTTTCTGGGGCCCTTTAATTATTGTTCTTGAATAATCCCAAAGTGCTGGGCTCAGCTAGTCATGACTGGTTAATGGATTCACATTGCTGTTCCCTCTCTGCCCTCTCTGGAGCTCTCCTCATGTTGTTCAAGTAAATTATGACACCACCTCTTGACTTCTTACTACCTCTTGACTTAATGAGGTACATTGCCTTATACTCATGGCATGAACATCATGATGAATATACACAGTAGCAGATGTGCCTAGGCAAATAATGTTTCTAAGGCTGTTGGAAGACATTGGAAGTCTACCAATGGATAAATTCTGTTCCTAAGAATTGAGATTATTGCTGATGTATTCAAATTTTAAAAAAACCGAAGAAAGATCAGTTGAAAATAGGAAAAATATGAAAGTAAATAGAAAGAATTTTAATACAGTTCTACGGAGTCTATAGACTATTAGTCTAAATCTGGACGGCCTATAGAAAAGAGTGAAACTCTACACAGCATCGTCAAGTATGGAGGACTGAAATATGGAAGTCACGACTTTTCACATGGCTTCCACGCTATCGGTGAGTGGGCTTGAGTGAGCACTGAGGGACAGTGAGAGCATCTCTTCTGAGTGAATAGCACAGGCATTAAAATATTTTTATTTATTGGAGCTTCCAATTAAGATAGCATCTTAATAAATAGTGAAGACAAACAGAAGCTTTATTCTGTTTTAAGCTCTGGTTTTGGTCAGTTAGGCACAGGGTTATTCTTCTAGCTAAATGACACATTTGATAGTCAGCTTTGGATCACACGGTGTTTTGCATTTTCCATTGATCCTTTCCACAGATATATTTACCCTTATGCAAAGACCCACCTATTGTCATAGAGGCTGCTTGTATGGGTTGGGAATTACTGGATAAAATCACAGTTCAGAGTCTGTAATTTCAGTAAGTACAATGGCAGTTATACTATCCTCTCTACTGCTAGGATTTCAGATATTTAACATTCAAGGATAATTATTCCAGTGACCAAGAGAATGTATGTATGATTTTTGCTAACAAATTCCATCTACATTCTGACAGTTTTTATGCACATCTTCAGACTCTCTTATTCTCTGCTTATCTTTAATCACATCTGATTTCTAGGTATACACCGATGGCTGCTTCACATAATGAATTTTGAACAATAACATGATGCTTAAATTCTGCATATCATAATGAAAAATAATTAATGCCTGATTTGCCAACTTTTTCATCTAGAAAACCTTCCTCCAGTTAATTGGCAACCTTCTTGGTTTCCTTTTCTTTTCCTCCTGCGCATATTTGACATGTAATCCTGTACAGGTATATCTTGTTCATTTCTGGTTGTATTATTCTAAAGTAAGTTTTTTAATTAAAAAATGTATTCATTGAAAAAATTTCATGTACATATACTATGTATCTTGATTTTATCTCCCCACCATACCCTCCCTCAAACTCCCTCAGGGACCACTTTGAAACATCTTCCTCTCAACTTCATGCTTTATGTTTTCTTTCAAAAAGAAAATTTAACACACTGAGACCAATTAATGCTGCCTATTCAAGGGTGTGAGGACATCACTGGGCCATGGGTGACCTACCAGAGCCACCACCTGCCCCTCAGTGATGCTACTTACTTTAGCTATCAACCAACAATAGAGCCTTGGGTCAGGATTGGGCCTCGGAAGCAGCTCCTTCCTTCATGCTGGAATTTGTAACTGGCTTTGTCTTGTACAGGCAACCACATCTGTGGTGAGTTCACTGTGCAACAGCCATGTCATTTCCGCAGGACAGTACTTCACGGCTCTCCTCCCATTTCCTGGCTCCTACATTTTTTCTGCAGTCTCTTTCATGATGTTCCCTAGGTCTGTATGTGTGGGTGTGGAGGGGTGACATAGTGACATAAATGTCCCATCTTCGTCTTTTTAAAAAGAATTATCTGCTTCATCATCTCTCTAAAGAAATCCAAGACATGAAATAAACAAAGACCACCAGTCGGACCTCTTCCTACTCCTCCACACTGCATTTAGGTCTAGTTTACTCTCAAACTATGTTCTTAATGAAGAAGGAAGACGGCTGAGAAAAATGCCTGGCCTGTATGTGGGAAGATATACATATCAAATCAACCAATAAGCAGCAGCTTTAAAAGGCAGAAGGCACAGTCCACATGGAAATGTAAGCAAGGCCTTCTCCACAGCAGGAACAGGGTGCGTGGCTTCTGCCCTGTTTGCAGAGGCAGAGGATGAGGCTGGAAATAAAGCTATTTCATCGTTGCAGAAAAACTGCGGAGTGGAGAGGAAATGTTTGAGTTGTTTGACAATCCACGTTTGCTAGGAAGATAGAAAAAGAGAAATAAATTCACTGACATGTGCAACCTCACTGTAAGAAATCTCGCAGTGTACCAGGGGATATTTCTCTTGTTCTGGAGCTATGGTCTCTTTTCCTACACAGATCACTCCCAAATTGCCGGTCCAAGGATAGCAATTGTCACGTAAGAACAATATACACCAGATACAGCGTGAGACCTATGCAAGAATACTACAGATGAAAGGAAAGTAATAGGGAGAGGGAACAACAGGAACATTTGCTAAAAAAAAAATATTACAACACACCATAGAATGATCAGGACAAATGTATTGGTTTTTCTTTAAAAAAAAAAAAAACACATACACACACACAGTGTTTTCAAGTTCAGAGAAAAAATTAGGAAACACAGAAGATATATGATGAGAACTGAAGGAGATAACAAAATGTAGATGCTATTGTAATCCACAAACGAGGAGAGTAATAAAAACGAACCATTCTAGTTGAGAAGACTGATTCAATAACAATGCAAGCAAGGTGCAGTGTCGCAGAAAATGTAGTAAGATATGTGGGGGACAGACGGAGAAATGCCTATAACTAAAGGTAGAAAGGTGGGTACTTGGAGCAAAGGAGAAAAGAAAATGGAGAAGTACTTTTAAAGTGCCCTCCTACTTCTGTCTGTCTGTCTGTCTATTTATCTATCTATCTATCTATCTATCTATCTATCTATCTATCTAATCATCTGTCTTCTCTCTCTTTCTCTTTCTGGCAGGGTCTCATGAAGCCCGGGCTGTTCTCAAGCTTACTGTGTATCTGAGAATGACTGAATTTCTGATCCATTCCCTTCAACTGCCCATGTGCCAGGATTACTGGCAGATACCATCATATGTGGCACAAAACATACTCATTTTGTATCATTGCCTAACAAATTTCATACATTTTATTAGCTTTAAACAACATTCATTTATCACTCTCTAGATTATAAGGGCTAGAAAGCCAGTACAACTCCTCTGAAAGGAGTTTCAAAAGGCTAAAATGAAGTTGACTGATGACTCGTTTGTCTGAATCATCTGGAAAAGAATTGCTCTCAGTTCATTCTTATTACTAGCAAAACTTGAGTTTTGCTGTTTCAGGTGTGAGGACTTTTCTTTCTGGCTATTAGTTGTGGAGCTCTTAGAGACTGTTCACAGACCTCAGGATGTGGCTTCCTTCACCGTGTCAAATTCTTACCGGTTCTAATGTTCTAATCTCTCTGACTTCTGCTCTCAATTCAAGAATACTGGGATTAAAATGGCTGATATGGTTGCATGTAGCCCAGCTAGATACACTTTTTAATACCAATTGTGCCATGTGAAAAGTTCATTATCACAAGAGAATCATCTTCCTGTAATGGCAGATGCTGGAGTTTAGCATGTAAAATTTTTTGACTTGGTTTTAAATCTCTTCCCACTGTACAAATATAACTATAATCTTCCTTGAAAGTGAAAAGAGAATTAAATCTATAGTTAGAAGCAACACGATGGATGGAATGACAGAAACTGAATATATGCTAAAAAATTTTTTACTTGACTTTAGGAAGCAAAAAGTCTCTGTTTATAAATGAAAGGTCAACACATCTACAAAACATAAACACTCATGTATACTCAGATTTGTCTATAGTGACAACAGATGCAACGTTCTTAGGGAAGGAAAGTGTACACAAAATTATTGTTTTGTTTGTTTATACATGCAAAATATTTATGAATTGTAGCTAACAAAACTATTATTTAAAAGTAAGAGCATCAGATAAGCATCTTAAAATGTTCTTGAAACAAATATCAGTTTTGGTTAAGTTTTCTCAAGTAAATAATTAGATAAGAGACTTCAGCTAATCAGATAAATAACACAGATACTCAAAAACAGGTCTTGTCTCCACATGTTAACTGCTTCAATAAACATTCCCCCAGTATCAGTGGGTTAACACAGACAACATATTATACACATGGCATTGTACACCTTGCTATAGAGACAGCTTCTTTATTATTGGCTAACCAGGAAAGGTGGAGGAGAGGAAACAGCTCATATGACATTTAATGCAGTTATGATTTGGGTTTTAAACAACCCTTAAAAGCCATCTGTTGAAGGCTTCATTGCCAATCAATGGCACTGAAATTTAGTGGAACTACATGGGTCCTCATGAAAGAAGTTAGGCCATTGGGAGGCATCCTTAAAAGAAACATCAGGGTTCTAGTCTCTTATGTCTTTCTATTTGCTGTCTGGCTACCATAAGGATGAGAAACTTTCTGCACTACATTATTTGCTCCAGACCCAGTGTGATGGGGTTAAGCAGCCACAGACTGAGCCTTCAGAAACTATCAATCAAGATTTTCCTTTTAAGTTTGACATCCCAGAAATTTTGCCAAAGTGATAGAAAACTGGCTAACATGAATTCATAGACCTGGAATTGGTATGTATTTCATTCATTAGAACCTAAGCTGGTGAGCTCTACTTAAGTCAAGAGGATGTTGAAAGATAGAATCTTTCCATCCACCACAAACAAATGGAATTGACAGTTGTGGTGGTTGAAATGAGAATATCTCCCATAGGCTCATATATTTGAATGCTTGGTCCCTAGTTGGTAGAACTGTTTGGGAAGGATTAGAAGGTATGGACTTGTTAGAGGAGATGTGTCACTGGGGGAGTGGGGCTTGAGGTTTCAAAAGTCCTCACTATTCCCAGTTTGCTCTCTTTGCTTCATGCTTGTGGATCTAGATGTAAGCCTTAGCTATTCTTCCAGTGCTATGCCTACTTGCCTTCTGCAGGGCTCCCCACCATGATGGTCATGGACTCTAACCCTCTAAATCTGTAAGCACCAATAAACTCTTTCTTCTATAAATTGTCTTGGCTATGGTGTCTTATCACAGCAATAGAAAGTAACTAAGACCACAGTTGGTACCAGGAAGTGGGCTATTTCTGTGATAGGACTGACCGTGCTTTGTTTGTTTGTTTGTTTTTTAGAATATGCAAGACTTTGGGACTTTGGACTAGGTACATGGTTTAATACTTTAAGTGGATCTTAATGAGTCAACCTAGTAGGATTTTAAGATAATAGTGCTGAGAGCAATGTAGATTACAGAGGCCCAGGTCAAGAGCTTTCAGAGGGGAACAATATTAGCAACTGGGCACGAGACCTTTCTTGTAGTATTTTGGCGAAGAATATATCTGCTCTTTGCCCTTGTCCTAAGAATCTGCCTGAGGCTAAATTGAAAAGTGTTAAATTCATTTCCATGGCTGAGGAGTTTCCAAGACAGACTAATATTGACTCTGTTACCTTGACATTGGTAACCACTCTTAGGCAGGTCTACAATGAAAAAGCACAAACAGGGCAAAAAGAAATTCAAAATGTACACTTTGAGAGAAAAAGAGCACTAGGAAATTTAATGTTGGAGCCAAGGCTTATAATGAAGGTTAAACCTATGCAACCATTGCATCCAGTTCAAAGTAATGTGGCTGTACATTGTTCTTATTGGATTTTCCCCACCAGCACAATAATGGCAGGGACATCATGGGACAAACCAACCACTTTCTGATTGGATTTAAGTCCTGCTTCACAAGAAAAAACCCATATCTGATATCATTGCCAGGTCAAGAACTTGTGGTTACACAGGTCACAAGTCCTAAGGAAGAATCTACTATTGTTATTCTGCAAAATGCACATAGTATTAAACTAACTGCTAATGACTTAGATTAATGCATTTCTCGATCCTCATCAGAAAAGCTTCTATTTGCAGTAGATGTTGACTAACATAGAGGACCACAACTAGTCAAAGGACAGAGGATGAGAATAGCAGAATTCTCAGCCCTAAATAGGACTTCTATATCACAGCTAATCCTTTAAAGGCTCAGGGAGAATTGCAGAAGAGGAGACAGAGTGTAAAACCCATAGAACAGTGGATAACTACAGTGCCTTCCAGACACACAGGCCAGCTACACATTTGAGCTCACAGCAGTTGTGACAGTACCCACAAGACCTAGGCAAGCTCAAGCCTAACCAAGCTCCACTATGGAGGAGGGAGATGGTCATGAAGTCACACATTTCATGCAACAATAGCGATAATACATGAAAATAGAAAGAAAGCTTGGAGATAGAGGAAGGGAAACAGTGGAAGGCAGATCAGAAAATGGTGATGGGGAATGAAGATGATAAAAGTATATTATATGCATGTATGAAATGTCTTAATTAAACTCATTTTTTGTATAATGAATAAATGGTAATAAAAATCAAAAATTGAAAGAATGAACTAAGGTAATAAAGTATGGATCTTCAAGTGACTTTGCAATGACAATTACTCTTGCATGCTGATTGCTGTTAAACTGACTAGACTAGAAGACAGGGTACATGTAACTGCAGTGCATTGTAAAATGGAGGTAGTGACCCTGGCACTGGCTCCAAGCAAGTCTGACTCCAAGCACACATAGTCACAGACACAGCTATGCCAGAGAACCACAGCTCAGACCTTTGCTATGTCTATGCCATTCATATTTATGCCATTCCCTTGTAGTATGATCCTTTGAGGAAATCAGCCATCCAGTAATGATAAGTCTCTGATATTTGCCCCCTCTACCCTGAAAGTGAGACTTAATCCCTCAAAAATACCATCAGCCACTCAGTAACCGATCAACAGATCCTGGAGGGCAATGATTTGTTCTGACACTTTGTCTTGCCTAAATCACACTGTTTCAATCATCATCATTCTCTGAGGATACACAGAAAAATTTGTCACCGTAGGATGCTACAGAACACTCTCTCAGATGAAGAGACCAACTTTATAGGAAAGAAGTTTCTACAGGAGGCACATGACTGTAGGATCTATTGATCCCATATTAGAGATCTATGCTCTAGAACTTAAAACTTTAACCGATAGAAGAACAAACTTTCCAACGACTCAATTAAGATACCAGCTTGACTCTGACATCTTATGACTTGGAATTCTCTCTCTCTCTCTCTCTCTCTCTCTCTCTCTCTCTCTCTCTCTCTCTCTCTCTCTCTCTCTCAACTGTAGTATTCATTCTGTTTTTCTGACAGCTGGAATATATGGACTGGGACTCACAGCATGAAATGAAGATATTTTCGCCCTCTGCAATGACCTTTGTGGTGACTTTGTATCTCATATTGCCTCAATTTTATTGTTTACTTGAGTGAGCTCCAAACATGAAAGCTTCATTTATTTTGGGTTGAAAGACCATGTGGCCATTGTTTTGGACCATATACAGTGGATTAGTAATCAGAAAAAGGACTCTCATTTTCTGAAAGGGATAGAGTTGCCTCTGATAACAATTGCAGGGTAAACAAGGTAGGAACTCAGGCGAACTGGCAAGTCTCCTGCTGCTTACATGTTTGATAACAACATTATTGGGCAATTGCAGCAATCGTAAACTGACATTCAGTCATCATTGAGGAGCCCAGATCACCCAGGCAGAGTTTCAGGCTCCTGCACTAGGCAAGCAATAAAGGAAGGAACACAGGAGCCAAGGGGAGAAGGCCCTGTGTCTACAAAGGCTGAAGTTCAACGCACTGATAGTCTAGCTTTTTATTGTTCTTGTTTGTTTTGGTTCTGCTTAAGAATAGATAAGCTACCAGGTGAAGAAGCCCTGGTATAGACTGAGAGGAAGCATCACACCTTGCTGACATCCTGTAGCCCCACCATTTTGTGTGTGTGTGTCAACCAGCTTTTAATCAATAGCATTCTATTTTTGTCTGACGGCTTCCTGATCTTGTTCCAGAGCTAGAAAGGATTTTCTGTTTTGCCTCGCATGGACCAGGGATGTCCAACTTTCAATCCTCTGGTCACAGGTGCCTCAGATAGCTACAACTGCAGCCCAATACAAAAACCATAAAATTACTTAAAACATTATGTGATTTTTGTGTACATTTTTTTTGTCTTCATTCAATGGACAGTGCTCCAGTGTGAACTTAGTAAATAAAAATGTGTCATCATATCCATCTCAGAAGATTAGATATATCTACTGGAGATGCTAGTGCTATACCGCAGGACACAGTTTTGACCGGTTATCAGAGACTGTTTTTATATCAGTACCCAATATATGTAACCACTCGTGTGTGTGTGTGTGTGTGTGTGTGTGTGTGTGTGTGTGTGTGTGCATGAGAGAGAGAGAGAGAGACAGAGACAGAGACAGAGACAGAAAGAGACACAGAGAAAGAGAGAGAGAGGGAGAGACAGAGAAACAGAGAGAGAATTTAGGATTTGCTTAATATGAGTGAAAGGGCCAGCAAGTGTGACATTTAAGAGACAGAACATCTGTTTGGAGATTCAGGTGACTGCTGCTATTGCAGTCTTGCATCTGATACTTGCAGGACAATCCACATGGCTGGGTTGGAAATTCGGGCAGATTCTCTTGTAGTCTTGAGGCAGAATTTCTTTTCTGGGAGAATCAGTCTTTACTTTAAGGCCTTTAATCTATTAGACAAAGCCCACCCACCTATGAAGGGTAACACGTGGCAAAGTATACTGTCAATACACATTAGTCAAATCTAAAAGGACACCTTCACAGCAACGCCTAGGTTAGTGTTTGGTAGACAACTGAGAACCACAGCCGAGCCAAGTTGACACAAAATTAGCTGCCAGTTCAGGCTCGTGTCCCACACTGCTTCCCAGCTCTTCCCACAGGACTTAGCTTTAGTTTTTACTTTACTTAGTTTAGTTTTATTGGTCTTCTCGGTTTTCTTCTTCTCTTCTCTTTGTCACAACCCTACTCTAACAATGGTGGTCTTCGTGCTTCTGAAGGAAACTGTGCATTTGAATATTTGGAGAATTGTTCACTATTGCAGTTTGAAATACTTATTGGTTAGAAGTTTTTCCCTCAGACTATTTATTGTAAGTTTCTAATACAATTATCGTCTTTTACAGTGAGTGTAGTTTTACTGAGTCCAGTGGCTAGAAGATGGGGGGAAGAGAGAGGCTAGCCCCAATTCCTAGTCAGGGGACGGGAAAGCAAGAGCAGGAGATAGAAGACCACGCATTCGATGCGAGCTCATGAGCCTGGGGAGGAAGTGCAGAAACTGCCAGCAACTTTGAGTGGCTTTTGCGAGAAAGCCCAGGCAGCAAATTGGCGCCAGCACAGTGGCACTCCCAGCAAGTCCCTGGCATCACAGGGCGGTGCTGACAGGGCTGCTGCAGGCTGCGTGCAGTCTGTCTCGAGACGAACAACAGCCCTTCATTTGTCTTGCTCCCCTGGCAAGGGAAGGCAGGCTGGTGAGGCATCATTTCATTTCAATTTTCTTTTGTTGTATCTTGAAGAACAGAGGTCTGGGGGTGGGAGTCAGACAGGGACAGTGAATGGATGTGGGATACAAGCCAAGCAACAAGGTACAATAATTTTTAGCATGTATTATGCAAAATTACATGAATACACAAAAGAGAATTTGGGTCCTGTGGAAGTCAGGTAACAAGATAAGGAGATTAATGATGTTACATCTTTTAAATTTTTATTTTCCAATTTGAGGGAGCTAGTCTAGAGATTTCAAACTAATAGACTATTTTCATAGAGCCATTCACATGGCTAGGAATAAAAAAAATAGTGAACATGTTTAATTCTAATTAAGTACCTACCTAAAAGCCTTACAGACACTGACTCAATGAAGCCTCTTAATATGTCTATGACATATACAATGCTGTATGCTTACTTTACAGAGAAGAAAAAGAATCAGTGAGACTAGTTAATGTATTGTGCAAAGATCACACAACCTGCGATTGGAATACCTGGATTTGAGCTCAGGATGTCCTTTATAGTTCTTAACTCCTCATGACATTTTGCGTCTACAAATCAAAACATTATAATAGTGCTCAATACGTGGATTAGGCTGGCCTTGAACTCACAGAGATCAACTATGCCTGGGTCTTCCAGGTGCTGATATTTAAGACATGGTGCCACCATGCCCAGCAAGTGACTTGTACTTTACTTAATATAAACAACAAATTGTCCAACATGGATAGTTTCTTTTAGCAGGGCATAACTCAGACATTGGAAATAGCTCACGTCTCATGACCAATGGTTTTTCTTTGCGAGTAAACTTAATGTTTAGAATGGTGATGTCCTCTGTTAGAATAACTATAGTAAATCTATTATCTATTACTAAAAATCTTAACATTTTAGGGCAAAGACTTTCCTTTACATGCACAATAGTAAACATCTGGCATCACTACTCTTTATGACATTTGCATCTGTCCAAAGGGTTCATCCATCTGCAGTTATTCTGTTACAAGCAATAATCCAGGGGGAAGGGGAAGAGGAATTTGAACAACTTCCCTAGACAGTGCACAGTGAGTCCTATAACTGCTCTTTGGTATTAACCACAAACAGGACACATTGAACATTCTATACCATCTTCGATTACTACTCTCCTGCCATGCAATGCCTGTGAATTACTACAGGCTAGATCCATTCTACTATCGTATGAATATGTATTTTATTATTATTAAAGCAGACCAATGGATAGCTATAGTTAAAGATACTGACACGCAAAAACATTGTTCCTTCTGTTTTCTTGATTTCCTGTGTATCTGTGGCTGTTAGCAATTTGGGTCTTAAATGCTCTTCAGTGTTGCAGGTGTTATGGCTTAGTTCCCAGCTGATGGTGCTATTGGAAAATGGTTAAACTTTCAGGAGCTTTAGCCTAGGAGGTGGAGTGCCCTTGAAGCGGCTATTCCTACTCAAGCCCCTTATTCTTCCTCTTGGCTTCCAGCAGCTCTCTGGATCACGTGCCCACTGCTATGCAGTTCTACCACTCTGATTAAGGACCAAACACCTAGAGCCAGTCAACAGTGGCTTGAGACTTAGAATCTCTGAGATGAAAGAACTTTTTTCTTTATAGATCTATTATCATCAGGTATTTTGTTGTAACTACAGGCAGCCAGGGCTAATCCTGAGCCAGTTGTTGGAAGTTTGGTTAATCTAATGCCCTCTAGGTCCATCCTTTGTACACTGGTGATGTAGAAACTTCAAGCCAGTTGTTTGGCCTCAGAGTTCTGTGCCATATTTGTTTTAATATCTCTGAGACAGTGAATACAGAAGATGTGGGAGTGAATGTCAGTTTGTTAATGATTTCGTTTCAGCCTTCATCAGAAAATGTCTTCAAGTGCTAATTGCTGCCGACCACTTACTCTGGATATAATTAGAACAGGAACATTTTTCCACATTACAATTCTTTTGTGGTATATGACCTATTACACGTGGAACAAGGAAATTGTGTGTATTCAGCGATAAACAGAAAGGGATAATCAGATCATCAGCAAAATAAATACTGGCTAAGGCACTAAGTTGTTTTAATCTGATCTTATTCTCAATCAGAATAACAGGGAGTCATCAGAAACTCAAGAGATCCCCAGTATTTCCAAGAATTCATGAAATAACTTTATATTTAACCAATGTTTCTTAACAATTTCTTAACAACTGAAAATATTTTAAAGTTGTAAAATTTAAAATATGAACTTATTCTAAATGGCATTTTCTCAGATTCTCCATTAATTAATATTTTGCTATATTTTCTGTTTCTGCTCTATCCACTATGCACTATCTTTAGGAGCTGTTTCTGTGATAGGCCAGATATTATAAAAGTAGAAGATACAGTTGCATGAACCAAAGGCTAAAGCAATACCTGGGTTCTCTGGGCTTTGGGCAGGATAATATGGAGTATTCTCTTTTTTTACTTTCCTAGTAGGGATAGCGTAACAGAATGTTTGTTTCCAAAATTTGGTGGACTATCAGTGACTACAATGCTTCCTTGCTTCCCTATTTTGATAAATCAGAGCATACCCATTTTACAGGAGTTGGAAGCCAAAGGAAATAACTAATAGGCAGTAGTTAAAGAACAGGCTGTCACAGTTTCTGCTTCTCATTCATACCACATGATGGAAACTGACATATGAAAACATTTTAAAATGTAAATTTCTGTTCTTCTATCATAGAATTCTAGCATGAGAACAAAGTCAATAGAGAATCAGCCCTTGAATTCCTACAGCAAGATTTCTACAAAGCAATTGGCTTAAGAAGTATTGAGATTTAGAATGGTGACTTTCAGTTTCAATGGTTAGTACCATTTGGCATCTTCAGAAGGATCATAGTTAAGTATCTTCTAATAAACTTGTAAAACACCACCTATATTCCTAACTCCAGTGAAAATAGGAAGGAACAGATGTTTGATGTAAGAGTCTCAGTTCATCAGGATCTACGATATCTTTATTTCATTGAGTTGACATGTATTTCCTGTAGAACTTCTTTGTCTGGATTTCTGTGCTCAAATTCTCCTTAACAGTTGTCTTCTCTGTGAGGAATTCCCCTGCCAATTGGAGGAAGAGTGACTTGGTTGGAGCGGAATGACACTTGGAGAATACAATGTAGCATTCCTGTAATCATACCTTTCTAATGGTGGCACTACTAGAGAAGACAATGTTCAATGAAATGTCTTTCCCCAAGGGTTTATTTTTGCATAATCTCTTTAAACTTTAAAGGAAATTTATAATTATACAATGAAATGATGCAACATAGTTGCAAACAGTCAAAAATAGTGGGTATCTGTTGAAGTACAAGAGGGACAGGAAGAATTGGGTCAATTTGAGACTAAAGCAGAATTATTTTTATAGTTTTATTTTATGAGAGTGGTGTGTGTGTGTGTGTGTGTTTGAAACAGAGACAGAAAGGACGATGGAGGTAGCAAGAGGAAGAGAGAATGGAATAGACGGGGAGGGAAAAAAGAGATAGATATCTTGGACAATTAATTTTCTTTTGCAGTTGAAGCATCATGATCAGAAGTACTACCTTCTTTGGTGGACATTATCATGTTTATAGGAAAATGTGGAGGCTGCTTTAAGAGTCCTTAAGAATGATATATATATATATATATATATATATATATATATAGAGAGAGAGAGAGAGAGAGAGAGAGAGAGAGAGAGAGAAAGAGAGAGAGAGATGACATATATATAACACATATTATATATATGTGTGTGTGTATGTGTGTGTGTGTGTCTATGTTTTGTGATGTTTTCTCAGAACAGTGGGAACACGTAGAGCTTGGAGCATCTGCTGTGGGAATGTGGGATTGCTTGCCCTATTCCATTCAAGCTTCCGGCACAGCCAAGAGCATCAGGGTTCAATGCCTGCATCGAAGCAGCAGAACATCCAGTGACAGCAATAATTACCAAGCTTTGCTACTGATGAGACAGGAAGGCAGGATCCATGTTATTTAGCATAAGCAATTTTAGAATATTCACATTTGGATTTAGTTACTTTGCAAAATGGGTAAAAAGTGAAGAGCAGCACTATACATTCAGATTTTTTTCCATATTCTAAGAAATATTTAAATGTCATTTCTTTCTTTTTGACGTAATAGTCAAATTGCTTTACTTTCCCAACACTAATGACATATACCCTTGGTGCATAGAATTTTTTTTTAATTGCTGTTATTTCTGTTTATTTTTATTTTCCTGAAACAGGATTTCTCTATTCTAACTCTGATTGTGCTGGAATTCACTCTGTAGGTCAGGCTGGCCTCAAACTCAGAGATCCATCTGCCTCTGCCTCTCCAGTGCTGGGATTAAAGTCATGCACCATTATGCTTGGCTTGCTATTACTTGTAAATAAACTTTTTAGTGAATCTCCAGCTTTGATAGCCATCATTTTTAAATGAAATTGCATCACATTCTGCGTTTTCTCAAATATTAAGAATATGTTATCATAAAACTAAACATTCAAGGGTGATAAACTCACTCTTTAGAGGCCAATTAGTATGATGACTCATGAGAGAACCCTAATGATGTTTTATATCCCTTTGTTCTCTTAGCTGGATGAAGGAGTCTCAAATTTTTGGAGGTGAGGCTTTCCCAAAAATATTTATATGTGTACAAACCAGTAATTCTATTACTGGTCACATATTTAAAGAAAAGGAAATTGGTGTGTTGGAGAAATAACTGTACTTCCATATGTATTACAGATCTCCCCAATAGTTGTCATATGAAATCAACCTTGACACCCAGTGACTGATGAATGGTTCAAAGAAATGGTGCAAATATACCGTGGAGAATCTAGCCATTAAAAAATATTTCTAGCTCTTTGCCTCTCTCTCTGCATTGAACTTGTAGATCATATGTAAGCTCCCAGCTACTGCTCTACAGCCACCCCTGTCTGCCTGCTGACATGCTCCCTACCATGATGGTCACGGATTTACCCTCTGAAACTGTAAGCTCCAATAAACTCTTTCTTCTGTAAGTGTGTTGGTTATGGTGTCTCTTCCCAGCAATAGAAAAGTAACTATAAGACAATAGTTAATGGCTTCAAAGAATCAGAATAGTGGAATAACTTCCAATGTTCTGTAGTATAACAGGCTCACTATGATTGACAACAATAAGTTATATACATCAAATTGCTAGAAGTTTGGCATGTTAGATCTGACCTGGAAGACTCCTCACTGAGGACTAGCACTTTAAAAGTTAAGGTACTCAGTAGTCTGCTTGGAAAAATCAAAAAAGGGGGTGCTGACCAGTGGTGGTATGCAACTTTAATCCCAGCACTTTGGAGGCAGAGGCAGGTGACTCTCTGTGAGTGAGTTCAAGGCCAGTGTATCTACAGAGTGAGCTCCAGGACAGCCAGAGTTAAAACAGAGAAACCTTGTCTCAAAAAACAAACAAACCAACAACAACAACAAAAAAAAAAAAAAAAAAAAAAAAAAAACCAAGTCAGCTTGCCTCTCTTTTTGGGAGGTAAAAGTTCAGATTTTTTTTTTTTTTTTTGAGGAACACCTGTAAATATGAAGAGCAGTGCATCTGTAGCTACAAACACAGTCCAGTCCTAGCCGCTTCCCCTGCCTTCTTTCCATTCCCTTAAGGAAGTAAAGCAGTCAGGGTTTTGTAGCAGATGGATTTGCTAGGGCCGTTGTCCCACTTTGAAGCTTAGATGACTGAGTAGAAACAAAAGTAGAAAAGAAATACTGGAGAAAAATGATTCAAGGACCATCAGATCTGGTGCTGCCTGTCTGTAATCATCCGGAAGGGAGTCTGAAGCCAGAGGATTTGAATTAAAGGCCAGCTTAGGAAACAAAAGCAAGATCCTGTCAATCAACAGCAACAACAAAAGCCCACAAAAACACAATCAAAAGCAATATGATAATGCATATACTTTGAATCTCCTTGATTTTTTTGGTATGTACTTGTGAGTGTGTGTGAGGTGGGTATATACGTGACTGTGACTGAGTGTGTGATGTCTGCGTGTGGTACGTGGTGTGGATGTGGATGTGGTATGTCTGGCACCTTTGTATGTGTATGTGTGTGTGTGTGTGTGTGTGTGTGTGTGTGTACAGTGTGGTAGTGTGTGCCTGTGTGTATGTGGTGTGTGTGTGTGTTTGAGTGTGTGTGCCAGGGTGTCCTTCCCCATGCCTCTTTGCTTTCCTTACTTCCCTAAAAGTAGTGTCTTTCAGTGAACCTGGAGCTAGATGGACAATGAGCAAGCTGTTTTATTCTCTGTCTCACTCCTCGCCCACTGCTAGGTTACAAGCATCTACAGAACCACACTCAGCTTTTCACTTAGACGCTGTAGATTTGAACCCCGGCCCTCAAGGTTGTGCAGCAAGTGTTTCTTATCCACTGAACCATTCTCTCAACCCCAACTTTGTTGATTTTTGAGCTCTCCACAGAGCATTGAAGAATTGCTAATTGTGCCGTTATGCATGTTTCCTCATGCTGATTTCATTTGAACATTACCTCTAGAAGACCTATGGTTACACAGGAAAACTTGCCAACTCCTTCATTATAGATATTCTAATGGCTTCTCTGTTTCTGCTTGTTTCATGCCGTATTTTCCTCTGCTCATTTCTGTCATAGGCATTAGCTATGAAGTTCTTGAATGGAGAGAGTGTATTCTGCCCATTTTTGAAGTCTATACAATCAAACACAATACCTTCCATACAGTAAAGCCCTGAATATGTTCAGCAAGTGCACCGACACTGAACATTTCCCTTTAATTTTAAAGATTTGTTTTTATATTCTGCAAATGAAAGAAAAATGTTGTGCTGATTATTTCAGGGTCAGTTAAGAGGTTCAAAGCAACTGACACAGATAAGAATTATCAGAAATCTCTGTACCCCTTAACATGTTTTTCTCCTAGAACACATTAGTCTCAAGTGGCAAAGCTGCTTTCACATTAGCGCTCATTTGCATATGGCACTGCCTGTGTTATCAAGGCCACTTGCAGCTAGCAAGAGCCACTTGTGCCATTTGCAGCTTACGTTCACAGGGAATTTTGAATATCTGCAATCCATTTGGCTGTAGTAGCTTTCCACATTTGGGGAACTAAAGTAGGAGAACAGCAAGAGCAGGGGCAACCACTCCAGGTCGACATTAGGAACAGGTAGAGAGAGGGGTGACTATAGCATTTTGGAAGATGAGGAAACGTTGAAAGCAGAAAAGTAAAGATCAATGGGTTTTAAAGGGATGTGTGTTTACAAGTGTGAATGTGTATGCATGAGTGTGCATGTGTGTATTCTAGAGAACCACAGAAATCCAAACTTATAATAGATCTGGGGTTGATTTATGTCTGGGTTTGGGAATGATAGTTTTTTCCATCAGTATTTCAAGATCAAACGGATGGCACACTCAAAATGGCTATTTCAGTAAAAGTTTCTTTACAATGGGTTTTCTTCAAGAGTGTGAATGTAGGATTTCCACAAGAAAGAATCCAATATCTTGCAGACAGCTGTTAAATTTGTTGTAAGTCTAAAGGAATGGAAGAAGAAAGAAAAATCCATTTCCTGAACCTGAAAAAACAGAAACCATTAGTTAGGGACATAGCCCAGCCTACGAAAGCTTGCAGGATAAGAAGAGGCAAATAAAGCACTCAAACTTGTCTGTTTCCTCGCCTTCTCTAGTCTTCAAATGGTGCTGTTCTGTGAGTGCTTTCAGCCAGAAACCAGAAGTCGCAGACTTAAGTGATGTTTTTTTCTCCAGGTTAGACTTAGCTGAGAACGGGAGAGGGCTGGTTAGCGGACCTGGACAGGGAAGTGGAAAACAGCCAGCCCAGGGGATGGACATGAGAGAGAACTCCGTCATTTCAACAAATTGTCAACTTCTTAAAACGCAGATTTGACTTTATACTATAATGCCTGTCTACAAAATACACCTTCCTTGGCAGAAACCCTATTCTGCAAAGTTGGAAAAGGAATTCAGTTTACCAAACAGTGAAGAGAGAATTAATTTTATTGAGTCTTAGTAACAGATCTCCCACTCAACCCTTCCAGATTAAGTGTTGGGTGAGTTTCATGTTTTTACCTCTGCTGTGAATGCCCTGCTCGGGGTGTTTGGTGCTGTGTGCCGAATCACAGCCTCAGAATGTGGAGACATTCTGATGAATAAGTCTTGATTTAGAGTATCATCAGAGGCATAACTGTGAGCAATACATAGCTGCTGTCCTCCAGGAGCCCAGATTGTGCCAAGTTGGCAGTTGTTGCTCAGTTCTGTTGGGTTCTTAGGGTGGTTTCAGTGCAGCAGTTGGCTCTGATGAAGACATCATTGAGGAAAAGCCTAACGCATTCCCCTGCGGATGCACATTAGGTTGGTTGACATGGGAATGATTAACTAATTTGCTGATTGTTCTTGGACATTAGCCAGTTACCAGACATAACTGGTATGTTTTTCTTTCCATTTTCACCTGAAAGACCTTCAAAAAAATCTCTTCATTTCTAACTATACCTGCCCAACTCACAATTTCAAACAGAAAAACACTTGCAAATTTGATAGCATCATTCTCATGGGATTGTTCTGATTAAATGTCTTCCTGTATGGAATATTGCCAGCATAATGTCTAAGATGAAGCTATTCTTTTGCCTATTGCTTTGGCATTGTAATTGTGGTTTCAGCTAAGTACTATTCTCCACTGTATGGTTTCTCTTAATTTGTATGTGTGAGCATTTAACTCATAAACTAACAGTCAGGCATCCTGTTTGCTGGTTCCTGATACTTATGGACAAGGAAACAGGGTAGCTATAGGTCAGAATGTACTTCTTAGTAATCCAAAGGCTCAAAAGTGGCAGAGTTAAAGGGTAAGAAGCATCAGCTTTATACCAACAGAGATGAGCTACTGCAAGTGATTGGGCATTTCCTGTGCGGTTGACCATCCCACAGTTCATAGATATGGGAGAAATAGAGGAAGATGGAATGTAGACCTGATAGCCACTCTTCTGCTAACTATGGTTTATTTATTATTTAAGATTTGAATCACCCCCTCCTTTTCAACCCACCTGATTCTGTTCTTTAAGAAAAAAAATTAAAACAAACCCAAAAATCAAACACAAAACAATCTAGTCTAATCTGTGAGGGTCATATACTCCTGAGTATGTGGCCGTCCACTAACTATACAAGACATACAGAGAACTTTTGGTGTGATACAGTCCTGCTTCTTCTTTAAAATATATAGGATATACTTGTTTCTTTTAATTTTGAAAACTAAAGACCTGACCACTGAGGGTTCCTACAGACATGTGATATATCCCCACACAGAAACACACACACACACACACACACACACACACATACACACACACATACACACTCACACACACACTTAAAAGATGATAAAAGTATGTGTGGT
Organism: Cricetomys ansorgei; assembly: GCA_026225945.1. NCBI lineage: Eukaryota > Metazoa > Chordata > Mammalia > Rodentia > Nesomyidae > Cricetomys > Cricetomys ansorgei. Next base: position 18,517,404 of record JAMJFZ010000239.1, read on the forward strand.
TTTAATAGGGAATAATTCACATTTAGTTACTATGTTTTAAAATTAATTCATTGGTTGAGATATCTCTGTCAGTAAAGTGCTTGGCATGCAAACATGAGGACCTGAATTCTGGTTTTCACAATGTGAAAAGCCAGGCTTAGCAGTGTGCCTATAACCCCAGTGTTTGGGAGACAGAGAAAAGGGGGGTTCCTGGGGTCTGCTGCCAGCAATGTCAACCAAAGTTCTGGGCTCCAGGTTCAGGGAGAGAGCTTGTCTCAGAAATAAAATGGAGAATGATAGAAGGAGATATTCAGCCTCAATCCCTGGATACTATATGCACATACATGTACTCACGACCACAAACACACAGTCATACACACATATACACAATAACTCATGATTTCAACAATTTAGCCAAGAATAGCCATATGAAATTTATGTAGATTATGATAGTTTCAAAGGATAGTGTTTGGTATATATTACTGAGAAATCAGCATGGTTGACTAATTAGTGAAGAGGAAATTTCTCAAAGAACTTTATATTCTGGGCAACAAACTTGCTATCATCTGCTGCAGCTGCCAAGGAGCTCCAAGAAGTCTTCTCTCTTGACTTTTTGGTTATAAAAATAAAAACTGAGGTTCCGGAACAGGAAGTGGTTTATTCATGGTCATAGAGCTGGCTAACCTCTGTTCAAGGCCTCCCCAGTTTCGGGTCAGTGTCTTCTCCCCATGACCATATCAGTCTAAATCTTGAGCGGTTTTAATAGGGAACATTTAAACGTGGGATAAATGAATAAAGACCTGCCAGAATTTGGGGTTTTGATGGTTTTGGCTCAATCCTTTGGTGACAACTGAAAATAGATCCGTTTACTAAACTGGGAACTTAAGAGGAAGGATCAATTGCAGTTGGTTTGAAGAGACACCTGTTCTTTAAGTCAGAGTGATATATCCATGGCTAGGTCATAATTTCTTGAAAGAAAGAAATGTTTTACACCCCTCAGTATTTGTCTAAACACCCAGAAGAGTTCTGTACACATTGGAGGGAGTCAACAAATATTTGATTGATGAGTCAGGCAGAATTGAGAAGTGCAGAGCTAATGTCAGTGTGCTTTGCCCAGTAAACAATTCAGAGCCTCCTATAAGCTCTTCAAGAAGAGCTTGTCTGTCTGAAGCTAAACAGCATTACCATACTTCCACAATATGCTTGTATGTGAGTGTGTGTCTGTGTTCGTGTGTGTGTGTGTGTGTGTGTGTGTGTGTGTGTGTTAAGCTACCATTATTGAGAGTTCATGAGGGTTTTTAAACAGCTAAGTATGAGATATGGGTTATTATATTTACTGTTTAGTACAGTGTTATGAAACAATTTCTAAAATACAAAGCAATATAACAAAAGCAAGACGAAGAACAACCTGCATGGGCAGAGCTGGCAACATTAGAAAAGTAGAAAAATCTCTACTAATAATCTACTAATTGAGTCATTTTAAATTGTGGAAAACCTTTGAAACTCTTCTTAAGTACAAATTGAACCAAGCCAGATGTGGTGGCAGGCATCTGCAATCCCAGCATTCCAAATCCCAGCATTTGGAATGCTGGGACTGGAGGACTGAGTTTGGGGGCAGACTTGGCTACATACTGAGCTTCAGTCTAGCCTGGAAAGTAAATCAAGACCTTTCCTCAAAAAGCAAAATATATTTATTCTCTTTGCCCATTTTGTGGTGCTAGAGCTCCAACCCAGGTCTTTCACATGTTAGGCAAGCATTCTATAGAATTCTAGAGATGTAGATAGATATCTATATCTATATATCTATACATCTATACATCTATATATCTGTATCTATATCTATATCTATATCTATATCTATATCTATATCTATATATCTGTGTGTGTATATATATATATATATATATATATATATATATAGCTTCAGTCTTTGCCCAAATTATGTGACTTATGAATAGTTCATGGTACTAGAGATCAAGATATTTGGGAGAGGGAAGAGAGAAGAAGGATGAAAGACAGAAAAAAAAGAGAAGCTAATGGGGATGAATGTAAAAAAGTAGGTAATTTATATGTATGAAAATGTCAAAATGATATCCATTACTTTGTATAATGAGTATATACTAATTATAATAAAGTTATATAAATGGTACCATATAGTACATAGTATTTTATGTTTTCTTTTTTACATAATGTTTTCAAGGTCTATTTAAATAACCATGTATATCAACAGTTTGACGATTACTAACAACAACAACAACAAATCCTCCATAAAACAAAACAAAACAAAAAACCCAGCAAAGTTAAGCATTTAAAAAAACTAGCTAGCATCTCTATAGAGATGCATTATACATCATGATCTTTAAAATACATATGCATCATGAGATGACTAAACTCAAGCTAATTAGCATGCATATTACTTCTCATTCTTTTTCTTTTCCTTTCTTTGAGAAAGCACTTATAATCTACTTTTGTGACCTTTTCAACAATACAACATATTGACTATTAGCTGTACCCATCATGCTATGTGACAGATTTCTTTGCAGTCCTAGTGATCAAGTTTGAACTTTTGCACGTCCTAAGCAAGCCCTTTACCATTCAGCTACGATAGATTTTCTGCACTTACTCTTGCTATAGATCAGAAATTCTGTTTCCTTCAGTTAGCGTCTCTCTAATACTCCCTTCTACCAACACTGTCCCACTCTTCATGTCTATGAAAGCAACATTTTAGATAATAAGGTTTAGCCATATGTTCTCACACTTAGTAGTTGATATTTATTTGGAAGTGATGGTCATGATAAAAAACAAAAGTTTATAATTTAGTAAGACCTTGGAAAGAGCCAAGTCCACTGAGAAGTCTATCATGCTCAATTAGCATCTGAGACACTGTCATCTAAACATCTTACTAATTGTAACAAGATGCAAGCAACCCAGACACAAAGGTGACATAGCTGATTTTTAAAGCCAATGAGTGTCATGGATAGTAGAGAACTCTAATCACAACGAAAATATTTATGCCCAAACACATTCGACAAGAAAGTGTTTATTTAACGTGTTTTCATAAATGATCTCTCATATTATTGCACTGAGCAAAATATGTGCAATTTTCCTTTAATGACATCAAATTGGAACCTAACCATCTGTCTTGCAGAATTTCCCATCACTCATTTTTGGAGTGAATGAAGAATAATTAAAATAGCTAGCATAGGATTTATGTTGTGGAATGTGGAACCTTTTAATCTGGTGCCTCCTGTATTAGACTGCTCTAGGTCCTCAACCTCTTTGTTCCGAGGTTTGTCCAGCCTGCTGAGGATGGGGGTTGCTGTTGATCTCCTTCCACTTTCCCATCTGTGTCCTGTTTTATTATGTACCACCAGGAAGGTTCTTATTGACACTCTAGGGAATAGACTTCCTATTTCACAAAGAACCATAAGATTACTTCTAGTCTGCTTGAAACTCACTCACTGCCTGTAGATCAGAGCCCCCAGAGACTTAGCACGCCTAGTGTTACCCAGTGCAAACAGTGTTACACAGAAGCTGGCATCTGCTCGAGAAGCATCAATAGGAGCCATGACTCAGAAGCAGATTGATTTTTTCAGTCCTATCAGTCATAGAATAATTACGGGAAAGAGCAACCATCCCAAGGGATAAATAAAATTTTCAACAACTAGCATCACACTTGCGATAGCACACAGTAGGCTTTCAGCACATATATACTCCATTGAATTTGTTGCCAAGTTTAGACAAATGTTGGTGAAATTGAAAGACCAATTGAAGAAGTTCATTTGAAATATAATCCCTTAACAGCCTTTATACTAATCCATAATGCACTTAGCAGAATTCAAACATTATTTTAAAAATGAAATCACAATCATTTCTTCAGATAAATAGCTTTTCAACAGGGGTGTGTCCATCAACCGAGATGTTAGCATGGATTTTATTAACTCAGTGTCATAATTTCATTTTAACTCTAACCTCTACAACTAGTAACTGTAACATAGGCTTTCTTTATCTCTCCAGTCTCTTGGATTTCTTTCAACACACCAATGCCCCTGTGAATACTAATGGCTCATTGCCAATAGCATCTATACAGAAACTTCTTTAATTGCCTTTGCATTTCCTTCTTTCTCCAAAAATGGAATGCATAACCGCAGGTGTGGAGATGTAATGATGTTTTCCATCTCATAACAACTGCTATGCTTCATTCACATTTCAGCTTTTAAGGTTTTATTCTCAATGAAGCAACCCACAGGAGAACTTCACAGATGTTAAGTGTGCGTGCGCGTGTGTGCACACACAAACACACACACACACACACACGCACACGTGCATGCTAGTCACCGCCACTCAAGAAAACCGAAGAGAGACACAAGAACTTGAATACTCCAATGGAACGGATAAAATATCTACTGACATGACTTTGCATCCAGAACCATCTTACTGTTCAAATACAGACGTCAATTATCAGTGAGCACTACACTGATTCTTTCTGATAAATGCAATCGCAGTGATAGTTTACTGTATTTCTGAGTTCTATATTAAGTAACTAAGACTGTATAACCCTCTTGAATAAGCATATTTGTGAATTTTTGTATTGATCAATGATAGATTGCATAATCAGCACTAAAACCATATCATTATTTTGCCTGATGACTTAGCAGCTATCTTAAGTTCTCTCTGTGCAGCACAGTAAAAAACTGCTGTAATTTAATTTCTTAATTCTTTTTACTTAGGTATATGTGGTATATGCATATGCATACACATGTGTGTGCAGGTGCACTCATCCATGCTGGCATCTTTGGAGACTAAAGGTTGGTGTTAGGTGTCTTCTTCGAACACTAACTCACATTCCATTTTTAGATTTAGTTTCTTTCCGAACCTGAAGCTGATTCTTTCAGCTAAATTGATGACCAGTGATCTTCAGGATTCAGCTGCTTCTACCTCAAGTGACCCCAGGCTCAACATTTATGAGTCCTGTGATTCAAACATAGGCCTTCATGCCTTCACAGCAAGGATAGTACCTACTGAGCTGTCTCCCCAACCTGATTATTTTCTTCAATAAATATTAAAAACACGCAAAGGAAGAAAATCACAATTCATGTATGAATTTTAAGATTACTATTCTAATGCATCTGCTTGTTGAGTCATGTGTTTATATCGTTTATTGAGTTCATTAATTCATATTTAATCCTACTCCAGGTACTAGAATCCATATCATTAATAGACTGCCTTAGGTCAGAACTGCCTCTTGACATTAGAGCACGTCAGCAATGAATTCTTGGGCATTCCATGTGTTGCATTATGCTTATTAAATCTGAATGAGAACGCAGGACATGGAGGGAATGTGGCAGAGTGTAACTTGCTCATACTTTTGTGACGTCCAGGCTCTGCTTAAATTACAGTACTGGAAACTGGTTTGTTCCGCATAATACCTCATAATTAGACAGCACTATCAAAGTTGTCTTTAAATTTCATGTTTGTGGATACTAGACTAAATCATTCATGGAAGCCCTAGATGAGTGTACTATTTTCTTGTTTCTTAATGTCCTAACTGCCATGATACCATGTGGCACACCACAAGGCCAGTGGGTACTTCTGGTAAAAAAGAAAAAAAAAATTAGTACTATTTCTAAACTAGGGATAAATAAGTCTTCAAGCTTAAGAACTGTCAATCCAGAATATATGTGCACTCAATTTAACCCAACAATCAAGAACATATTTATTATAGTCTTGAAGAGTTCAGTGTTTATTCTCTAAGCATGCTTTTCAAATTAGAAATTAACTTTTAAGAGAAAACAAACTGGGTCCTGGCAAAGTGGGGCTAAAAAAAAAAAATCTGCATTAGCACACAATCATGTGGAGTCTTTTCTCCGGAAAAGCATTCCAGACTCCAGAGATGCGCGGCGGAAAAACAGAAACAGAATCACACCCATTTCCTAGTTTGGGAAAATTCATTAAAAACTCAAGTGCTTTCCTGTTTCCTCCAAACAGAGGAACCTTAGTTTGAGGTTTTTGGGCGGGTAAGTCTGAAGACTAGGTACTATGGTAGCCATTGTATTAGAGAGGGACACAGAGGTATTTAATTTTAGTGTCAGTATTACCAGTACCAGTTCTGTTGTTTCAGTTTCCACAACAATAGAATAGCACAGTAAATGACCAGTTTTCCACCTCAGAGACTTTCTGTGAGGATCGCATTAGATAGTACACAGCATCCTATAAGACATAAAATAGTCAATGTGGTGGCCCTTTTGCAGGAATTTCCTTAGAATTGAAGCATCCAATCCTGGACAGAGGCTACTTAAGACACAGGAAGTAACAAATTTTGCTAGGCTCGGAAAATAAACGACCTGTGAGCCTTAGAAAGTTCCCAGAACTTAAAAGATTCACAAAACTCTCATCTCCCCATGTGGTGGTTTAAATGAGAATGCCCCCCATTTTCTCATACATTTGAATACTTGGTCTCCAGTTAAGAAACTGCTTAGGAAGGACTAGGAGGCATGTCCTTGTTGGAGAAGGAATGGCACTGGTGGTGGGCTTAGAGATTTCAAATGATTTGTGCTGCTCCCATTGTGTTCTCAATCTTCTTACAGTCTAGTTGTGAGCTCTCAGTTGCTCCTGCTGCTGTGTCTCTGCTATAACATCATACACTCTGAACCCCTGGAACCATAAGCACAATTACATGCTTTCTTTTATAAGTTGCCTTGCTCATGGTGTTTTACCATTGCGATAGAAAAGTATTGAATACACCAAGGTTATGTAAGCATTAACAGCTGCTAGGGGCAGAAACTCTCACCTGTTCACCTGCCTACCAGTGGTGGAAGGAGTTTCAGGTTGAGGTAGGCTTTTGGGTAATGTAGCTGCCTTTGCGTCATCCGTGCTTCTGTAAAATAACTCCTTACCCATTCTTCTGAAAGTAACCCTGATAAATTCATTGGTTCACCAAGGCAGAGTTTGGTGGAATTGTTGCTTTGGTAGTTATTGGCTCCTTATCTTCAGTGATTAGATACTTGTTCATGCCTACCAGGGAAAAGTCACACAAAAGTGGGTCACACCTGCAATCCCAATAATTGGGAGGTTAAAGCAGGAAGAGGATGAATTTGAGTCCAGCCAGTATCAACTACATAGGGGATTCCAGGACAATCTAGATTATTGAATAAGACCTTGAAGAAAGAGAGTAGGGAGAGAGGGAGGGAAGGAGAGATGAAAGGAGGAAGAAGGAAGAAGAAGAAGAAGAAGAAGAAGAAGGAGAAGGAGAAGGAGAAGAAGGGAGAAAGAGAGAGAGAGAGAGAAAGAAAGAAAGAAAGAAAGAAAGAAAGAAAGAAAGAAAGAAAGAAAGAAAAAGAAAGAAAGAAAGAAAGAAAGAAAGAAAGAAAGAAAGAAAGAAAGAAAGAAAGAAAGAAAGAAAGAAAGAAAGAAAGAAAGAACAAAAAAAGAGGAAAGGAGGGAAGGAAGGAAGAAAGGAAGAGGTGGGAAGAAGATACCTTTGGGAATAGTGACTCACATTCATAATTCCAATACTCTGGATAGCTGAGGCAGGAAGCTCACAAAAGCCAGAATGGATTTCTTATTGAGTTCCAGACTAGCCTGGACTATAAATCTAGGCTCTGTCTCCAATAATAAACAAAACAAAACAAAAGCCAAACAAGCAATAATAAAAAAGTTGTAAACTATTGAAGGGAAACAGAACAAGGGTAGTGACGAATGTTCAAATATTACCATAGTACATGATGCACGTCACAATGTGTATACATATAGAAATGTCATAATGAAACCCATAAATTTATACAATGAGTATATGCTGATTAACTTTTAAAAGGCAAATCAAAAAATGGGGCCACTGAGCTGGCTTAGCAGTTAAGAGCACATTTTGTTCTGGTAGCAAACCTATGTTCAATTCCAAGAACACATTAAACAGCTCATAAATATTTTTAACTCCAGTTCCAGGGGATCTGATATCCTCCTGTGTCCTCTGTGGGCACCAGGGATCCAAGTGATATGTATAATAACGATGAAATACTCATACACATAAAATAAAATAAATAAATCTTAAAATGTATATAAATTAATACTTTATTTTATCCAATTACTTCTCTCGGATTATCATGATTTTAAAAATTATTGGTAATATTAAGAGTGAAGAATTTCTAATGGTGTGCTTATAAAACCTTCTCACAAAAAAGCCCTGATTTTTTGTGTTTGCTGGTAACTGTATGTGTAAATCCATACCATGTCCAGTTTTTAAGCTGTTGCTGAATTGGTTCTGGCATAGAGCACATTGCAGGAATACCAAAGAATATTTAACTAGAACAGAGGAAGTCTTGAGAAAAAAAGCAAGGTTGAGGTCTCAACCTTCTCTTGTGTTCTCTGCAATCATTGTAGATTCTTGCTCTTTACTCCAAACCTCTTTTTTTCTAATCTCCCTTATCTACTAAATCAACTCTGACTGCCTCCGGCTGTTATGAAAATTGAAACTGGCTGGGTATTTATTTGTTTTGTGACAAATACTCAAATACTATAATATAAATATCAAATGCTGTGACAGTTACCCTAACAATATGAAAAAAAAAATCTCATTTCATAAACTACACTAAAGATTAAATAAAGCAACTTTTAAAAGAAGGCTAAAATACATACTGGTGAAGAAAGGAAACTCACACACATAATGTCTTGCCATTCCAACAGTCGCAGGCAGTAGAATACAGCTGTAATGGAATTTATCATCAGTTCTGTGCTCAAGTCCTAAGTGTAACCACTGTTGATGTCTGATCATGAGCAGGTTGCCTTGTCAACTACACATTCAGTTTTAGCTCCCGGTAGGTGGAGACAACATTCATTCTTCTGTACATCCTATGTACATACTCTGTCATGAGATGGGAGACAGTACATGACGGTGTTTTGTAAATAGTGAAGTACCGAACAAAAGTCAATGGCTGTTGAAGGTAGCTTGGTGGGAACATCTTTATCTAGCATGCTTGAGGCCCTAAGTTTAATTCTCAGCACCACAAAAGAGCCACCACATCAAATGTATGCTGGTTATTATTATGAGGTTATGGCTACTTAATACGAGAATAGGATAATTAAAGTGATCAGAGTATTGGATAGAATGGAGGTCAGATTACTTTCCCCTGGTATGATGATGATGGAATATATTAGTTCTTTTCTCATTTCCATGACAAAACCTCTGGTTAAACAACTTAATAAAGGAATGGTTTATTTGGGCTCACAGTTTAATGGTCTAGTCCATCGTGAGGAGAAGTCTTGGCAATAGGATCATGAGGTGTATAGTTCCATTGCATCCAAAGTGATGAATATTACTACTCAGCTAACTTTTTCCTTTTATTCAGTCTGGGAAGATGATGCTGCCACCCACACTCAGGTTAAATCTTTGTGAAAACACTCTAACAGACACATTAAGAGTTGTGTTTTCATGATGACTCAAATCCCAATCTATTGACAATCCAGATTAGCTATCATATTGAGTTTTAATCTGTCTGAAGGAAGATTTGAGTTGGCTGAGGGAAGAGAGGAATGAGGGTTGGACACTGAGGGTGGCATGTGCAGGATCCTTTAAAGGGACTAAGGGCAAAGTTGACTCCCAGGACATGGAATAGCAGAACTCTGAAAATCAGCTTCATATTCTCAGATAATCATGAGAAACTCAAACATTTTACCCCTTCCCTCTCATCCAATCCCTTCTATATCTCTCCTCTCTCTCTCTCTCTTTTTCTCTCTCTCGCTCAAATTTGTGACCTCTTTTCTTTTGATTACTAAGTTTTAAAATAGAGTGTGGTATTCTACTTATATATTTCCTTGTGAATTTATTTAGAAGGTAAAATGAAAGTGAACTTACAGCAAAGTGAACTATATAACCCAGCACTATTTGGAAAAAAAAAAAAAAAAAAACAGTTACACAAAACTGATGAAAACCCATGCTCTAACACATCTGGAGTTTTTCAGACTCCAAAAGTTTATAGAGAATTCCAAAGTCATTCTGTGAAAAAGACTTGGGATACTGGGAAGCAGATATCTGCTCCCAGTCATTCTGGGAACTTTTAGAAACCACATTTTAATAAGAATCAGTGGGAGCATTTATAAATTAAGTCACAACTGAGTATAAATGAGGTTGCATAGAAGGCAGGCTACTGAGACACGTCTTTCATCTTGTTGTGTGGAAGATCCCAGCTTTCATTACTCTTATTTTAGCTGTCATTCTGAGACGTAGGAGATCTAGATCAGCTCTCCACATCGTTCACTATCATCCCATGCAGACACTTCCATACTCGTCCTGGGCTTTGTAACAGATGACAAGGCAGGTAAATGGTACTTTATATTATTAAGTGGGTCTTTAGCTCTAAATCCATAATGTTTTTCCTCAGTAAGCTGAGTTAATCTTTATCACTTATTTTGAAAATTAGAAAATCTTGCTGAACATGATTTTTTTTCTCCCATAAAGTAGAAAAAAAATTTTTTTTATAATGAAAGAGGTCAAAGGGCATCTGTTTTCCTTAAGACCTAGACCTGACCTTGCTTAAGTTCACTTTCCACTTTTTTTCCCTCTAAACTAAAATATAGGTCTTTTCATGCTTTGAGTTTTTCAGGGCAAGAAAGGGGCACCTCCAGGAAACAAGCTATAGAATTTGCTCCCCAGAGATGGAGAAGAAAGGAGAGCCAGTCAAGAGAAGGGTCAAGAACAGAGGATATCTTCTCATCAGACCTTTACAGAGGTGTTTTGATTGGCCTCCTAAGAGTGGCCACATGTTCTTTCAGCTGATATTTTCAGGTCTAGTTTACCAAACCCATTATGTGGAAGGAAAGAAATGAAGGAAGAAGGACCGTGAGAAGAAAATTTTCTTTCTAGTTCTACATATAATCATTTAAGCTTTCCATGAAAGGCAACACTTTAAGAATACCCCATTCTATTTAAAAAATAAAAACAAAAACCCACTGCTGGTTGCATTCAGTCCTTGGTGACTGTGATGCTTGATTGCTATTATCAAGCTGATTGGATTTCAGAACAACTAGATTAGTGGAGCACATCACTGGATGTGTCTGTGATTTGTTTCCAGTGGTCATTAATTAAGAAGGGGAAGACCTGCCTTAAATTTTTACGGGATCATCTATTAGGCTGGCATTTACCACTCTAGTTGGTGGTGTGAATCTCAGAGACTGGAACCTAAAAATGAGGCAGACTAAAGTCTCATGCAATATCCAACTTCATTCAGAGCATCAAATAATTTATACTCTGGGGGTTAAGAAGAGTCACACAAGTAAAGTATACAACCACAAAGGCAAGCAAAACATGGCAAAACCATGTTTCCCACAGAGGCATATAAAATATAGCAATGGCCAGTTGTAATAAATAATCTGAAGTAAACTCACTCTTAGTTGGTACATCTAGGAGGGGCAAGAAAGCACATTCCAAGAACAATTCTTTGTTTTTGAAGACACTGAGATCACGAGACTCTTTCTTGTCTTGCTTTCTTGGAGTTTCTTCCCAGGGACTCAGAATTCCCTTCGAAGGACTCCATTCTTGGACAATATTCTGACAGGCTGAGGCTCCAGGTGAGTAAAAGGGAAAGAAAGATTCATCCCACTAGAATGGACAGACTCTTCCTTGATTCAGAGGCTATGAGGGGAACAGTTTTCCCGAACCATTCACTTCCTCCATGATGTTTTTATGTCCTGTCATGAACCTAAAAGCAACGTGACCAGCTGACCATGATGATCCCAAATAAATCTTCTCTCCTTTAAATTGTCACTCTTCATAGTTTTTATGGGGACAAAAAGCCTAAGTGATATAGTCATTGCAACATCTCCTGAAGTCAGGAGTTATGCAGACAGCAGAAGACCTACCAATCATGACTTATTCCACTTATTTTAAATAAAGACAAAAAGGAATTTCCCACAATCCTTTCCTCCTATATAGTCAACATTTAGGGGGAAAAAAATCTTCATTGTATTTTTATGTCAATTAATATGATATCACCTATTTGAACCTGTAATGTTAAAAGAAGTTATATGCTGAACTAAAAGTAGAATCATGGCTTTAAGTCTTTTGAATAGTTATTAATATGATCTGTAATATTTGGGAGCAAGCAAAAGGAAGGTCATTAGCTATTTCACCGTTTAAATGAAAACAGGTTGTCCGGAATGAATATCTGTGTTTTAATATTGTGTTTAAAATTCTAAAGTTTAGAAGATTTTATGAGAAAGGATTAGCCAAGGAAAAGGGAGAAAGGCAAAGAGATCAAGCATTAGAGTGAAACTGTCTATATTTTATATTAAATAAAGGTACCTATGCCCACTATATCCCAAATGTAGATTATTTCACTCTAACATATTTGTATCTTTGTCATAGTCTGTAATTAGATCTTGTAGGTTACAGGGGTTCTTGGTAGGTAATAAGACATCATGACTGGCTGAATGACCACACAGTAGAACTGAGGTTTGAAAACTGTGGCCCACATATGACAAAAGAAACAGGACATTATTTGTCTTGCTGTGAAATATCCCATCCTCAGCTCGATGGGAGCAAGACAGGGCAGAAATGCTAGAGTCACGTCAGATTAGCTCATTTCATTGAGCTGATTCACATTTTAAATTCACTATGAAATCTGCCACCTTTCTATGAATGTTTTTGCCTCTTCTCCCCCTCTGGAGGGAATGTGGGGGGTACAGGCATATGCATATGCTAAAACCTAGGAGAGGGTTTCCAATCCTGATTCTTTGACTATGAATGATTTCTTACAGGTGAAATGGGGTTTGCTGGCTCTTGCCTCTGAGCAGACTGACATGGCCATTTATTTTGATTGTTGGATGACACCAACTACACCTATAATAGTTTTCCCCTGAGAAGTTTCTGCTTCTCTTAGTCATTTCACATTTCAGACCTCTTTTCATCACTTAGTTCAGTTATTCACAAAATAGAATGGAGGCTCAATCTGAGGCCTGTGGGTTCTGAGAGAATAAGATGGAGGTGTACCCAAGCACGCCCAGTTTACAGTAATGTAAACTTGGAGAAGGTACTTTTACTGGCTTGTCTCAACTCTTCTTTCTGAAGGACGATAATTATGCAGTGCTTATTGTATGCTAGGCATTTTGTCAAAGGCTAGGAACAATAAAGTGAAGGAGATACATGGCAACTACATGCAGAGCTCACAGTGTGATGAGGAGGGTCAAGTGGGCATCTGTTGCCAAAATCATAGAGATTCCTGATGGGAAAGAGCTGCTTTGGTAATCAAGCCATTACTATGCTCTATCTGTTACTTGTTGCTGTTATTGAATACCTGACACAAAGAAACTAAAGGGAAGAAGGGTTTATTTTGGCACATAGTTCATAAGGATCACCTTCAATGGCCTGTGTGATCCAGCTTTCTGGGTGTAGTTTTTTGGAATGCAGAAAGAATGTTAGTATGAGGAACCAGTTATTGTCTAAGCAACAGATTATCCTGTCCTCTGTTATCTTCATCTGTTTGTGCTAATGCTAATGAAAAAGATTTCTGTAATTCCTCTTCAGCAACTAATAAAGAGATTTGGGAACACCTACTTCTCTCGGTCTTGAACTTTGCCTGGTGGCAACAGGTCAGCTGGCCTGTCATTTAAGGAAGTGGATTATAGAATTCTGTTCATTAATGCAAAAGAAGACTTTGTATCTGTAGAGATTTCAATTAATAAATCACCTGGATGATCAGGCTGAAGGACTGGGCTGGCAGTTCAGTTCAGTCCAGTGCTCAGTTCAGGGAGACTGCGGGCCTCTACCTAGGTCATTTCGGCTTGTAACTCAGAGAGTTGTCTCTTGTTATTCGTCAACCAGACTAACAATTATAATTGGCCCCGGAGGTTCTGTCCAGAGGTTCAGAAACTATTCCTTCTGAGATGGAGAAATCAGGCTTGAATAATGGGGAGTGTCTTCTTTGTTGTTACTGAACCTGCATATCATCCATCTATCCTCTGGCCAACTACCATTGGACACACATTCCAATAACAGGTTAACTTGGTAATTTTCTTGCAAAGGCCTCACTAAGTAGAATTCTAATCTCTTTAATCCTTTCTATAGATAGTAATCTCATGCAATGAGAGAGCCCCTCCCCCCATACAGTACACTAACCACCTTCCAAAGTCTACAAATACCATCACACTGGGTATTAGGTTTCAGTGTGAAAACTTGAGTGAATAAACTTTCTGTTTATAATATATAGTAACGATGTTTTCTACTTAGTGTCAGGAAGCTCTCTAAAAACACTCTAAGCACGGAACAGCCTCTGCAATCACAGCATCGTGGTTGGACACAGTCAGTCAGGAGGAACAGAGCCTTCTTGCTGCTAAGGTCTACTTACTATTGGGGAGAAAGCCAAATGAGGACAACCTGTCCTATCAAGCCTTGGTAGAAGGTAAGATGACTCAGCAGGATTGCAGCATTAATGGGTGAGAACATGGTGGTTAATGTCACCAGGCATCACTGGTTTGTTCAGCATAACTATTTATGCATATGTTTTTGTTTGTTTGTTTTGTTTGTGTTATTTTGTTTTGTTTTAGTTTAGAGATCTGCCTGCCTCTGCCTCTGCATCCTGAGTGCTGGGATTAAAGGCATGTGCTACCACCATCAGGCTAATTTGTAAACAAAGTGTTTTTTTCTGACTCCTGTGTTGTCTGTCAAACAAGGGTTAATGAGGATTTTCCTACAGTCAGTGTTAGCTGAGGCTTGGAGTAGATAGAGTGAATGCTAAGGAAGGTGGAAAAAAAGGTTGCTTCTGTCTTTGTGCTTCTAGTCCTGGAGAAAAAACAGACCAGACCAGCTAGATGCAGAAGAGGTGAACTAGGGACAAAGAACAGATGGGTTGGGATGAGGGCACAGAGAGGCAGAGTTGCTGGAAACCAAATGAAATGAAGTAAACTCAATGTCAGGATACTTAGGGGATGGTAAACTGGGTGGAGAGACAGGGAGGGAGGGAGGGAAGCAGGGAGAGAGAGAGAAAAGGAGGGAAGAGGGAGAGAGAGAGAGAGAGAAGGAGAGAGAGGAGAGATCCAACAAAGGAATTAGATAAAGTCAGGGGAGCTCATAAAATACCAAAAGAATACAAAGGAAGAGAGCCATAAACAGTTTTTTGTGGTTGTTGTTGTTGGGTTTTTTTGTTTGTTTGTTTTTTGTTTTTGTTTTTGTTTTTTGTAGCCTTTTGGTTCCCCTGAGAATCTTTTCTCTTGAGCAGTGACATAAGCAAGAAGAGAAGGCTGGCTGATGCATTGACTCCAAAATACATCCTCTCAGGTTGCTCACTCACAGGACTTCCTGATTCTCTGTAGGACTGTATCACTCTTTCTGCTTTTTCAAGACACCAAAAACTTCCTTCAAGTCAGGCAAAAGCTTTGTGGTACAGCTGTAACCTTTTATGAGTAGAGGTTTCTTAATCTCCACTTATTCTCTCAGCCAAAGAGATTACACACATCTTGATGTCAGTGACTGGGCTGCACTCATTCCTGCCAATCGAAATCATTTTGTTTAATGTAGTATTTATTGTCATGCTTACAATAATGTGCGTTACTGGCTTTGTTTAAATGTGATGGGTTACTCATCACAAAGAAACCCAGGTAAGTGTGCTTTTCAGTAGTTTGTGGTTTTCACTGGCTTTTCAGTAAGCAAACAAAAACAAGTCTCTCTCCCTAAACATCAGCTGGAGCCTAAGAGGTGATGTTAGGATAGACAACAGGGAGCAGCTGTGGCCATCAACGGAAGTGCAGATTCTGATCACAACGTCCTCCCTCAAGTAGTCATATTTTTTTTAAACTCTGAGATTTCTGTTGTCTTTTCCTGTCTTTATAATTCATTAGTGACATCTTATCAAATGTCTTATCTTAGTCCCTTTGTTCTTTAATCTTCCTATTTTGTGTCAGATTCTCTGACATACAGACCTGTGATAAAACCCATCAATGTCCCTGATATACTGTATTTATAGACACAGAGCTGTTGTCATCTGTTACTATGCAAGCAATCTCTCTCCATTTTTCATCACACCCTTCCCATCAGTTATGCCTGGCTCAATATGCAATGCTTCTATTGTCTCTTGTCTTGAGGAAACTGTCTTCTCAGCTAATTAGTAAAATATATCAGTGAGTATTAAGAGATTTATGGCTTATATAGAGTTGTTTCTGCCTTTTTAAAGTTATGTCTTTTCACAAATAGCGACAACTTTTGCTTGTTCAAGTAAGATAGATAAAGACTGGTCTAAGGTTTCTGAGTTTCAGGCATAACACAACAAAACTGATTAATCCTAGGGGCCAAAGAACTTACTTTTGCACGTTGTTCACAAAGTATCTTGGCTGTCAGTTTTGGACTAAATGTGAACCTTGAATAAGGGGGTTGAAACTCATTTACTCCTGGCAAAATATGACTTCCTGCTTCTAAGAATAAAGGCTTGAAAAGTCTTATTAAAGGAAGGCTCCAAAAAGACTTCTTAACTTCAAACAGGTCTTACAAAACAATGTTCTGATGAGTTAAGTGCACATGAATTAGAAGCATATGTATTAAATTTCCCTTAAAATACACATGGGTTTAAAAATTAAGGGTGGGAGGGAGTCTTGGCAAAAATCTATTTTAGGTTTGCCTAAATCCAAACCATTTGAAAAGTAACGCTAAGAAATGGGACAAAAGACAGATTAAAATTCTTAAACAGTTTGGAGAATCAAGGATGTTTTATTTTGATTTTAATGATTTAAGCTTACTTCAATAAGAAATGTTGAATTTATTTAAAAGAAAAAAAAATTTCTAAAACGAAGGGAAAACTGTCTGGGAGCAAGATATGTTTTCTGAAAACTCCAGATCCTTGAGAAAAAGTTGGAAGACCTTGATAATCTTAAATAAGGCCAGACAGGCTGTAAAAAAATAAAGTTCAATTCATGGGAGTTGTAACTTTAATTCTGCCCCCATTGCTTGCATCCAATCAGGAAAAGTAATAAACAACAGTGAAACCCCAGAGCTTCACTCTTGTCTTAATCTCATCCATTATTGATGTCATTTGTGTACACACAGACACACACACACACACACACACACACACACACGGACACAGAGACAAAGACATATACTTGAAAGAGAGAGAAAGAGAACTGAGAATTCACTGGATAGATAGTATGTATCTGATACGCACATAGAGAGAAAAGTTTGAAATTAAATGTACTGCCGTATATTTAAACCAGACACAGGGCTATGGCCTCCATTGAGACAAAATGGCAAGAAAACATGGAAAGTGATTTGTTTGATGTAAATCTGAAAAAAAATGAATTCAGATTAAAATTTCAGAAAATCCTATTCTGGAGAGACTGATATTTATAATTCCCTACTCTAACCATTCTGATAGGTTCTTCTTACTAGATACCAAAGTCTTGGCATTGTCCCCAATGTTCCCCCACCGAGCTCTTAGGCAGAGTTAGAATCTCTATGAGCTCTGGAAGCAGCTGGTCACCCGGCATCTTGACTATTACAACTGCGTACAAACACAAAGATTGTCAAAGTGAGAAGGAAGTCATTTCAAATGCTACAAGTGAGAATACTTACAAATATAAACGGTGTCATTTTTGTATGACCCGTTTTACCTTGTTTTAGTGGAACGCGGTAGGCAAGGAAAACAAAGACGAACCAGAAACAAAGATCTGGAAGGAAAAAGTCTACTTCAATTCATTAAGTACTTGTTAAATACCTTCGTTAAACTAAGCATTTTGTTAAGGACCTGGTTAAAAAGATAAATGGAAAGTTTAACTCCTGTTATTGCAGGTTCATTTTGTTAGGCCTGATAATTAAACACATAAGCTTTGACTCAATGCCTATCTTAGTGATTAATACATGTCCTGGGTTCAAATATAGCATCCATTAATTTTCGTGCTAGTGTGAACTTGAACAGTTTTATAAGCTCTTTATCCACAGTTCCCATGTAGATAAAATGAGGTCATCATTAATTTTCCCTGCATAGTTGATGCGGATTAGTGCAGGATCTAGAACTTAGTACCCAGGACTGTGGTTTCTCTCATTAGTACTGAGATTGCAATGCTTTAGGGAAACAGAAGACATAGTATAGAATTGCTCTCTGATGGATGAAGGGAAAGAGCTTTTACTCTGTAACATACCACCCAAAATACAATAGCTTAAAATAATGACTATTTAATACATATTATACATCTGTGCATTGACTGTGTGGTTCTCTCTTGTAGACTAAATTACCTGGGGATGGATTGCCTGGAAAGAGCTCACTCTTAACCTCTGTGGCCTTAGTTGAGCAGTTGAGAGAGCTGGTGTAATCAATTATATCTTGGCTAAAATGGAACTGATCAGTACAGCTGAAGGGGAGATCACTTAAAGCAGGCTGTTAAAAATGAGCATTCTTGGAAGAAATTGATACTTACTCCAAGTCATTTTCATTTTGGTTCTTCACATTATTCCCATTCCTACACGTTTGGAGGAGCCCTGCCTTGAAAAGGTGGGTTGAGTTGTCTGGGTGTGAAAAGATAGGCGTGACCCACAGTTAAGCCAAGATACAAAAAGAGCAAATATGAGCGTGGCCCCAGGGATGTGGAAGGAGAAGGCAAGGCGGAAGAGAGAATGATCAGAGAGAAAAGAGGAATAGGAGGAAGTTTCAGGAGGATACTAGGTCAGTGGTTCTCAACCTTCCTCACACTGCGACCCTTTAATACAATTCCTCACGCTGTGGTGATCCCCCCAACCATAAAATTCTTTTTGTTGCTACTTCATAACTGTAAGTTTGCTACTGCTATGAATTGTAATGTAAATATCTGATATGCAGATGGTCTTGGGTGACCCCTGTGAAAGGGTCATTCAATCCCCAAAAGGATCATGACCCACAGGTTGAGAACCGCTGCTCTAGATGACGTGGGCTGAATAGAAGCTCCACAGACTGACCATGATTTTTTGAGACTTGTAATTGGGATAGAACTTGAGACTGTGAAATTAATGCTACAAATATGAACAGCCATAAATCTTAAGCTTATTGCATAACAGCCTTTCCACATTAATTCAATAACCAGCACTTGCTGAGCCCTTGGGTGAATTAGGAGTTCAGCTATCTGGGAGGTTCTGGAAACCGCGCATTGAAGGTCTTCTACTTACTCACGTGGATAAGCCCCAGGGTCTAATAAATGCTCTCAATCACTAAGAAACCAATCATGTTTTGTTGTGACTTGGACAGGAATAGATCAATAGCCCTCTAACATGTTCATTATGTTTAATATTTTATGCATATGTAAGATGATTGATCATCTAAACTGTTAGGATATGATTACTCATCTCAAGTTCTGCACATGGCCTGCTTGTTTGCAAAAGGGCTTTGTTATTAAGAAGCGTAATGAAGTACTCTAGGTTTATTTTCAGCCATAAAGAGAAGATCCATTCAATTCTCGAGAGTTTTGAAGATGCTGAAGGTGGTAAATATCTCTGCTGGCCTACAATAACTAAATGTCTATACCTGAGATCTTCCAGTGTAGTAATTCTGACACATTTGAATGTTAAGAGGAAGAAATCTGAACAAACACTGTGGGATTTAACAATATTTTATTCCACAGAGTTAGAGGATGGGTCTCTTTGAGACAAACCTGAGATATTCCTGCTGCATCCAGAAGCTTCTCCCATCATCAGTCTCTATCTCTGACCCATGTCATATCCTGAGGACAACAGCGCTCTTCACTGTTGGGAAGGTATTCAAATTCCACATCCAAAAGTTAGGTTCTTATTTTTTCTAATCTAGAACTATTTACTCATCTTCTTTATTTTCCTGACTGTTTCCCTACTTATCGTGGTCACCTTTGTTGCTGAAGATTTTATTAATCTCTTCCTCATCACCTTCTTCTCTAAGGTCCCATGCTCTGGGGTTTCAACTTCTACCCGAATTGAGCAGTTCCGATTTTACATTCAGTTCTCCTGTCTCTTGCAACTTTTTCCCCTCTTCATTATAAAACTGCAATTTAAAAACTTCTCCTTGCTGATCCCATTACATCCTGTTCTTCATCTAATCCATTCATCATTTTAGCTTAAAATTTTACTTTTTACTGCATTCTAGCACTGTTCCACAAACAGCAGACAGAGCTGTGAACAACTGAGACATAAATCAGCGCCTCCTTGGAGATGGCATTATGTGCAAGAAGGCAGAAAAGCGTGAAGATAAGTACATAACGCACACGGACTGTGTAGCAGATAAAGGGAACAAAAATGCTTGAAGGAAGATTTGAGGTGCTGGCCAGGAGGTCTAAATTTCAGATGGGGGATGAGGATTGGGTAATATGTCCCTAGGAGATGAATAGGGAATATGTCCCTAGGAGATGAATCTTGAGGAAAAGCAGACAGAGATCAAACTGGAACAGAGTTAGGGTAACAGTAATTGCTATGAAATACCTATCATCCAAATACATTGGCTTAATTTTAAAAATACATGCTTATTTACTTTAGGGTTGAGTATTTTCTATTTGGTGATTAGGAGTCTGGCTCTGTTTGGAGTTGCCCAAACATTGATGATAGGCCAAGCTGCACAGTTCAGGGAAAAGCCTTCTTTTCAGACACAAGTCAAGTCTTAGGTTTGCAGGCTCTGAAGCCTCTTCTGACTATCTGACTGAACATTCAGAACTTCCCAGTATCTACTCAAGTTTGGGAGAGCAATTCCTAGAACTTAGAGAAATTTCTTCATTTACTATTGAAGGTTTAGCAAAGCAAAGGGTTAAAATATGAGTCAATCAAAGGGAGAGAGGTGAACAGTCAGGTTTTATTTATTCTAGTACTGCTTAGCTTTCATGACTTGATTTTTCTCTTCACGTGGTCCTTGTTCTTGCTTATTTGTATGTGAGGAAGTTTTTGGTTTAATACCGATATGGTAAATTTTATTCTGTTGAGTGTGTTGCGCATTTTGTATTCCCGTAAATACACTCTTGACGTTTGATTGAGGAAACAATTAAGTTACTAAATCAGGATTGGCTTTTCCCTGCCTTTCTTTTAGGAATTGTTGGGTGGGATCATAGTTGTGTTGTTTGCTAGGGCTAATTGGTCCCCCACCAGTGTGACAAGGATCTTTAGAGCATTTTCTTCACTGGCTGGTCAGTTGCTTTCTGGTCCCTTGTCTGATGTCTGTATTAGACACAGGCGCAGATCTCACCTCAGGTTTCTGCACTGTGGAAATTGTCCTGCTTCGGTTCCTTGAATTTTAAGCTCTGCCTCAACTCAAGGAGTCTGCTAGGTTCCCCACAAGCTCCTGATTTTCTCAGATTGTGTGTGTTTCCCGCTGTCTTCTAGGGCAATTAGAGAGCTAAATATCGCTAATGATAACTGCCCTTCTTTGTTGTTTTGTTGCTTTAAAATAGTTGTTCTATATTTTGTCTTTTTAAGAAAAGAATTTTAGGTAGAGGTTTAGATTGAGTCATGTGTCTTACAGATGTCAACATAGTCAGTCTATTCTGTAGCCATTTGAAGATATGTCAGATAATTTTGATAAAACTTTAAGGTCTTAGCTTGCTAATAGACTTCTCTATTTCAATTTTATTTAGTTTAATCAACTAAGTTACAACAAGTTTATCTCGATTAGATGTGGGTATTTATATTGTGTTATGTTTTTTTTTCCCATTGTTCATTGTTTTTAAAAAGAAATCACACTCAGGGGCATTAACTTTCTGCTACAATGCAAAACTAATCGAGATAATGAAAGAAAGGCTTTGGGTTTTTCTTAGCTTAGATTTTTGAAAGTTTCAGTAGGCTTTCAGGCAGATTCAATGCTTTCTTTCTTTTTTTTTTTTTTCCTTTTTTTCGATTTTTTGAGACAGCGTTTCTCCTGGAACTCACAGAGATCTGCCTCCTCTGCATTGAAAGCTTGTGCCATCACCAATGGGCAGGTCTGTTGCTTTTAGACCTCTTATAGAGCACTGCATGACAGTGGAGGAACTGGAAGAAAGAAAAAGAAAGAGGCAGAGCCCCGCTGTCCTTTCTGACTTTCTGTCCCAGTGACTTTGAGGCCCTTTTTCTTAAAGTTGTGCCACTGTCCAATAGCCTCAAGCTGGAGACCAAGCCTTGAGCACACAGATCTGTAGAGGACTTCCAAGATCTGAACTGTGTCAAGCAGTCATTTTAACAACCATTTTCAGAAAGGTGGGGGTGCACAGACTAAAGCAGACTAGTGAATTATAAAGTCTTCACTGGGGGGTTGAGAATTGTCTGTAATGTAAGGAAATTAATTATTTAGAGAAAGCTAATCACTCCATTATATTTTATCTTATTTGGTATATCACTGAATTAATTTCTGAATGTACTTCCAATTTTGCTTGCTTAATATATTAAATTAAAATTTCATTTGTTAGAATCACAGCTAGCCCATTATGTACTTTTTTTTTTTTTTTTAATTTGGAAGCTTCATTAGCTTAAAAATGCTACATTGTGGCTTTAATACTTTTCCTTTGAAAAATACCTTCAGACATTCATCTATAATATTTCCCCACTTGCAAGAATCAAGCAAGCAGGCAAACAAAGAGCAATCTAACTTGCTTCAGCGAAGCAACCATGCACTTAACCGGGAGGCAGAAGTCCTGGCAGCCGCCTGGGAAAGGTCGCCCTACAGAAGTGTTTAGGTAAGCAGCTTGCGACTTTGAGAAGGGCCATGAGAGGGTGACTGCTATCAGCTTGTGTCTTCATAAAGGACATCAGTAAAAAGAGAGCAAAGTCTTTGTGCCTCCTCCAACATTAATGCCCCTCAGCCCTCACCCGGGATTACTGCTTGAGGAAGTTTACTTAGCGAAACCCATGGCCCTTGCTCCATTGGTCACCTGTAGTGACGCTTCAGAGGCCTTTGATCTAAATAGGTTGTCATCAGACCCGGAGCTGAAAGGATTTACAGAAATGCTGGGGAAGTCTAATAATCCGCGGGAACGATGGACAGCAAGAAGTGAAGATGAGAGAAAACTTTATTGGAAAAAGAAAAGGAACAACAATATAGAGATTGCGTAAGAAGGGCAAAAACTGGCCCCAAGCCCAGGTGAACAGTTTAGCGCTTGAAGTGGAGCTTGAACCCCTGATGCCAAGGCTTCCAACTCTCTTAACCCACTCTAAGGCACAGGCAGCTGACAGGGATGCCTGGGGTGCACTTTTCCGGTGAGAGGGTTGTGAGTAAACCCACAATTTTCTCTCTTAAGGGACATGGTATCTGTGGAGTCTAGCACGCGCCACAAACCTCGAGGCTCCTGGGGAGGCTTTCTTCACCTCAGTGAGGGTTCATTTCTCACAGTTTTGTTTTTGACTATTTACTACCACACTGCAGAAGTGTTTGAGATCTTTTCCTTCTCAATCTCTCCCTCATTTCCATTCAACACTCTACAGTTTGCCTTCCCCCAGTGCATACAATTATCACCTCTCCATTCTAATTAGCCTCCAAGCTGCCTATATCGTCACCCCTACTTTTATGATCCTGGCTTCATATATTTTGATCTCCTAATTGGCTTTGATGCATCCAGTTTTGCAAACTGTTGCTAAGCATTTTTTTTTTCTTTAATACATTTCCAGGGTTACTTTACAATCTACGTATTTTTTTTTTTTTTCTTTTTCGTTATGTCCCTTTTCAAATCTGGTTCCCAACTCAACAGAACTCAAATCTGCTCTTGCTGCAATGTAGTTAAGCCTCCGAGAAGCACTTTAGCACTGAGTTATTTTCTGGAGCGGCAGTGGTTCACAATCTACTGTCAGGTCAATTTTTAAAAGGACTTATTATTTTTTTCAGTGCATACTCCTGGATTTTGTCAGGGATGACAATCATTTCATATGGAAGCTAGGAAACTTCTCCCTTGCAAATCACATTTCTGATAGTTTGTAATGTCTTGGAGCTGTAGGAGGTAGACATCTAAAAGTGTGATTTTTTGACAGACTGTTTATGTACTAATGTGTAAAATTTCCCAAAAATCTGCTCTGCCATTTCTGTTGCCCGTGGGGTTCAGGAATCCATCAGCTCCTTCTGTCGGTGGTTGCTTAATCACGGTGCTTTGCTCGTCTGCTCTCATTGACTGCCACTCAGCAAAATAGTCCATCAAAGTTTCTAAAAAATGTGAAAACTTTTTCCCTTATGATTATTATAATGTTTTAAAGTTGAATTGCTTCTGCCAGTTCATTGCACATAACAAGGATTTATATTGACACGATTCAGTGTTTAAATAAAAACTAAATATAGTAGTTAACCGTGAGGAATAAATATGAAAATATAAACCACTTAAAGCTTTACAAACATGGTGATAGTTATTGCCGTCTCTGGCTTGCTATAGGTTTTGTTTTTTTTTTATTTTGCTCCTTCACTACCGAAATGCTGAGCTTAAGGGGGAGTGATTTGAGTTTAAGGTACTATTAGAAGAAATTGCTTTGAACTCACTTGCAGAAAAGCTTAAGAAATCTGTGTAAATCATTTGAAAACCACAAAGTTCGGGTTAAATAATAAACAGGTGGCTTTGCTATCTAAGGAGCTAGCTCAGTCACGCTCATCGAGCATCCCACATCTCACTTACCTGGCCTGTAAAAGGGGTAATGCTGATACTTAGATCACATGACTGCAGCAAACAAGATGGTAAGTGAAATCACGGCTAATTCACAGAAAATGCTCGGTAAATGCCAGTTTTAATTAGTATTAGACTGGGTTGAGAAAGATCACTGTTTTTAGGACTTTTTAGAAAGGACTAGCCATGCAGTGGTGGCACACACCTTTAATCCCAACTCTCACTCAGGAGGCAGAGGCAGAGGCAGGCAGATCTCTGTGAGTTTGAGGCCAGCCTGGTCTACAGAGTGAGTTCTAGAACAGCCAGTGTTACAACAGAGAAATCCTGTTGTGAAAAACAAACAAACAAATGAACAAAAAAAAAGAAAGAAAGGACTAGAGTAAACTTTTTTCTTTAGAACCCTGACTTGTTAATGTCTTTACACTTTGGGGCATAGAAGGGTCATACTGGGTAAGAGAAATGGATTTTAGCATACTCATGAATTTTAACAGTAAGCTCTACTGTTCAGTCTTGTAAGTATTGGAGCTGATTTTTCTCCTGAGTTGATGTCTCATGATAGGTCTTTTTTTTTGGTGGGTTGAGTCACTCAATAGTCATCAGCGTATAATTTCCATAATCTACCTCATGTATAAGCTAGCTATAAGGTAACTAATTTCTAGCGTGAAATTTGCTTTTATGATTTCAGTGGCCTCTGGAAAGGTAAGCACATGGAGGGGCAGGAGGAAATGCCATTACTTTGGGGTACCTGAGTGGTAGATTCTTATGGCATCTCACTTAGAAATTTTCTTCCGTTCTATGACGTCAGTTTAAGTTAGAAGAAACTTGGTGCTTTGTTGTTGTTGTTCATTTCATGGAAATGTAGGCTGAAAGAAAGGGAGAAAGCTAAGAGGGGCTGCTGTGCCAAGCTGCTGGACAAGGCTTCATAGCTTCACTTCCAGATATAATACAGGAAAAACTCAGCACGACATAAGCAGGTGTGAGCACCTCCCCAGAGGAAGCAATCTTGATCTCTTTGGTGACGCTGAGTAAGACTGGTTCTCAAAATCACGGGGAGAATGAGGTCCCTAAAAGAGCCACTAGAGGAAACCATGTTGGAAAGAGCAGAAGATTGAGAGCAGCATAGAGAACCATCACTGGAACCTGGCAACAGCCTGCTTTGTTATTAGGAGAAGTTGTTAGGAGAGAAGATAGAGTAGGTGATTGAGGAGCAGATGTCAACTCTCAGAACCATTGCAAAATACATATCCTGGCAGGACAATGAGAATACTTGTGAAGGATGTGTAGAGTGAAGTGGGAACAGGGGGTGTGCTGATTTTTTCTTTTTTCATGTTGTGGTAATAATTTCCATTTAAATTACACACACACACACACACACACACACACACACACACACACAGAATGGGGGAGGGGAATGTGCCTTTCAGTTCTCAGGAGGGCATGGCAGAGCAGAGCAGAGCAGAGCCAGAGAAGAGTCCAGAACAGGACACAGCCCATGAGGATACACGCCCAGTGACCCACTTCCTTCCTTCAATTAGACTCCACCTGGTAGTTTCCAGATCCCCCCCACCTGCCCACACATACACACCATCACCACACATGACAGCACCATCACCTGTTGTTTTTAAATTCGCAGATCCTCAGTGCACCAGAGTCTGCCTCTGCCTGCCTTCCAGCTCAGCCTACACATCCCCATCTCAGCTGTCTTGGAGCTGTTCTGGGCTCTGGGTTCCCATTAGGGTATCTCCTGGCCCTGAGAGTCGGCCTCTGCTCATGCTGCCATGGATCACCACATTTCATCCTTCTTGATGACAAATTCATGGGATTCCTGCTGTTATTTGTCCTTTTTGCTGACCCCGCCCAGCAGAAACTTTTGACATCCAGACCTTTGGTGCTTCAAATTTGGTGACAGAAAATACTCTCCAGGACCTCTTTGTTGCAGATCCCTTTCTTTTATCCAGCTCAGAGTTTGAACATGACATTTGAACATTTGCATGCTGCCTCTGTGTCTGTCTCTGCTCTCCTGTCTTTGCATTTGACAACCCACTAGGCCATGGATTACACTTTCTTTTCAGTCTTCAGCTGAAGGGGCGTGCTGGGCTGGTGATTCTCGGTCTCCTAATCATCATTTTAATCATTGCACATTGTGCTGCCC
Organism: Cricetomys ansorgei; assembly: GCA_026225945.1. Lineage (NCBI taxonomy): Eukaryota > Metazoa > Chordata > Mammalia > Rodentia > Nesomyidae > Cricetomys > Cricetomys ansorgei. Next base: position 18,544,033 of record JAMJFZ010000239.1, read on the forward strand.
TGTGGGGATTCCTTTTTTGACTATCACCATCCCTAGCCTGTGTGTATGTGAGCTCTAATAATCCAAATTTTAACCTATAGTCTAGAAATAACTGAGTTCCAATTTCCAATTGGAATTCTAATTGCAATGAACTTCATAGGCTCATAGAATACCAAGCAACTGAATTCCTTTAGGGCTACAACTACATAAGAACTCACAGTGTTGATGGTACTAATTCCTTTGTGGACATTTTACCTTCTCCTTCACAACCCTAAAACCAGATACCCTTGTATTCATTTCACAAATGAGAAAACTGATGCTCAGAGTGAGTTAAAATATTATTGCAGCTGAGTAGCTTAGAGCAGGGTAAACCATCTTCTCGAAAATACATAGTTTATAACTAATAGAGCCGACAAAAAGACCCTTTACTTATGTGCAGTCCTACTTCCCCTTTCTGTAGGACTGAAATGATCTTGCAGCTTTGGGGTTTCCTGGGCTTCTTTCAGATCTTGTGTCTCTAGAAGTAGCACTAGGCTCGTATACCTAGGGCACTAGGCTGCAAACCCAAACCGGCTTAGGTCAGGTGAGGCGAAAACTCAACTCTCTATAGCCCCTTCCTTTTCTTTTCTTTTTTTTTCTTTTCTTTTTTTTTCCTTTCTCTTTTTTGGTTAACAAATACTGGAGCGAGTCAGTCACTGCTCCAACCAGAAACTGGAAATGTTTTTGGTGCCAATATTCACTAAACCAGGGGCTCTTACTTCTTAACTTCCATCCCACAATCCTTCAGTTTTAGTCCTCTCATCTCTAAGGGTTGTGGCAACCAGGAAAGCTTTGCACACAGAAGAGCGGAGTGATCTCAAAGCCGTGCTTCTCCTCTTACCCTTCGGATTTTTGGTTTAAATCGATGACTTTCTAGGTTTGTCCTCAGACCTGCAGAGTGAACAAGTGTACCATTACCTCCACCTCCCTTACGTGGATTAGTTATGCTTTTCTAAACGGAATCTAATTTCCCTCTTTTCTCCCTGTATTTGTAATCTCATTAGATCCATTTGTATTAATTCTTAGTCTCCTGGTGTGTGCAACAGCTTCCAAATTTGTAACATCTGCAAATTTTATTAGCATGCTGTGTGCTCTGCCTTTCAGATCATTAATGCTAACCATCAATAATCCAGATGTTAGAGAAGACAAGAGCTTCATGCCAACCCTGTGGCCCACCACGAGCGATCGCTCTGCACCCTGAATGCCTTCATTCATCAACACCTATTATTTATGAACCTTCTGAAAAGCCCACAGTTTGTACGATCACTTTTTTTTTCTCATCTAATCAACTGGTCAACTGAAAGCAAAATTTCAAAGCCAAGAATATTGACTTTGATTCAGTGTTGCCTTTTATGTGGAAATTATAATTTACAACAATCTTAAAAAATTCATATGAAGAAAATATTGATCATCATTTTCTGATTTTTATTACTTTAAACTTTCTGGTTACCAAAACTCTTTTTTTTTTTTAATAATTGCTCACTGACTTGAAAAGAGTACATATGCATTTTTAATTTTTAAAAGAAAATTAATACTTGTATTATATGGGGAAACTTCCTTCTCAAATATCTTGTGCTCTGTTCATCTCTGCCTTCCTACTACCCTTTCCAACTTTTCCATTTAATCCTATTTTTTGAATTGATTTTTCTAGTCTAATTTTGCTTGATTCTGCTGTCTAAAGAAGCCCACTGATTGCATTCATATTCATTAAAAAATAAATCCCATGTTCTGAGGGAGATTTACTCATAATTCATTAAAATTTTTCATAATGTCGTTCATATTGGAAGAACATTTAACAAATTTAAATTAGCAGGCAGTAATCAGAATAACTATTAATGCATTACTAATGATTGTATTTTATATGCAAATAATTCCATTCTTCAAGTATAACTTCACATATTTTTAACTCATTTTCATGAGTCCTTGGGATAGACAAACTACATGGATGACTAATGTCATTGTAATGAAGAGAAAATTGAATAAAATAATTCAGATTGTTTGTCCAAAGTTTTGCTAATGTGATATGTGAGTATCACAGTTATTTGTACTTAAGATAAAGACATTCTCTAAGATTTATTTAACAGAGGGTATTTTTAAGTGAGTCTTTCCAGCTATATGTTAAATAAACTTATCAAGATAAGAACAGGATCAAGGTCCCCGTAATGGGAAGGTAAAATGCAGTATAAACAATACTAATTGCTTATCTAAAGGAGGGTGGAATTTCCCAGTTTTAGAAATCGTCAAGTCCAAGTTGTGGATGGTGGTACATTGTAGTAGTACATTGCTGTGGCAGCTCAGCAAGGAGAGAAGGAGGCATTTTCATATGCAGAAGCCCTGCTAGACCTCAGCAGAGGGAACCACCATCATGGCCAATGCTATACTTGACAGTGGAACCCTGAGCCTCTGAGCTCAGGTATTTGATTGATTCAGAGAACTCCTCAGGTATTCTACTGATAGCACATACAGATCATTAGCAATTAAAAACCTTCACAGAAATCCAACACCTGCAAACAATATGAAACACCCTAGACAGACCCTCACCCAACAGTGCATAAAACAATTATTTTATATATAACTAAAAATAAACTTCAAAATAGTACATGACAATAATCCCAACACATAGGAGGTTGAAACAAGGGGATCATGAGTTGGATATCAGTTTAGGCTACATGGGGTGAGCCTAGTAGTAAGGAAAGAAGAGAGGAAAGCAGGGACAGAGGAAGGAAGGGGAAATCCAGGGAATTCTGTTTCTGCTCTAGTAATAATTATCCTCAAGTTCCCTCTTGAGAATCTGAAGATTTGATATTTACAGCCAGAGAATTGATATCACATCCACATTCCAGATAGAAAGACAATGAAATGATGACGATGTGAAAAACTATCTATGAGGTTGTCATCTGCCAGCAAGGAATGGTGGTACCCAATAGATATTTATTTACTGCTCCAAAAGACTCTACAAAAGAGTCTAATGATGTGAGTGTTTCTCATAGTTTGAAAATTTCAAGGTTGTTTCATGATGTAAGAGGGAGAATAGAGGAAATATGCCTCAGGCATATGGCATGCCAGCCATGCTCTGTTCCATGACCTGTGCCCTAAGAACCATAGAAATTATGCTACATCAGTAGCTTCAGTAGGAAGATAATCAAAAGATGTATCTTCCAGCTTATGCAAAAGGCCTCTAGAAGGGCAATGAACTTGCTTCTAATCTCCTGAAGGATTACACAGCATTTAGGAGCAAGGAGGACTTGGATCTAAGTTCTGCTCTGTGATTTAGTAGCTCTGAGGTCCTGAGCAAATTCATTAAACCTCAATGAGCCCTCATTTGACTATCTTTAAAATACAACAGAGATAATTCTTTTCTTAAAGGACTATTTGTGGATTAAAGGACTGTAAAGAGTTTGGCACCAAGTATCAGCTCAATAAATGGTAAGAAATGATGCAGTGATTCACTGGCCACCATTCCAGGGACCAGGCAAAGAGAGAGCCTCTCACAGAATGGAGAAATAAGAGAACACCTGGACATTGATGACTCAATAATGGCTGTCTAACCTGAATCGAAGGCTCTCTGTAGGGAGGGAATGTGCTTTGCATTCATTAACCCAAGAAGAAACATAGAACAAAGACTTTAAGAACCCTTAGGAAGATGAAAGACAGCAGCTTGGTGGCTTTGAAAGATAGACTCTCAAATGATAATCATACATTGACAGTCTTGCCCAAATAGAGATATTCAGGCTGAATGAGGTGAGACCCATGAGACTCTTAAAGGCCCAACAGCAGAAAATACTAAAGACTTTACTGAGAAAAGAAGCAAATGGCCTATAATAGAAGGCACTTGTTTGTGTGTCTTAAGTACAATACTCTATTGAATTAGCAGCACAGTATAAAGAAAAAGAAGGAAAATTGAAATGTATTCGCTGCCTGAATGCCTTCTAAGAAAATAAGGTGCACATCAGCTCACATAGAAATTAATGTGCAAAAGGAAACGAGACCCCCTTTGGACTTTTCGTTGGGTGGGGTATGGCCTCTGAAGTCAGGAAGATCATACCATAATTTGCCCATTTGTCAATCATCCTATCAGATCGCAAGGCAATTAGAAGCTGGAACTGGATTTTATTTGAATTTCTGAAACACAGAGCTTCTGTGCTGCAAGTGTTTAATAAATGTTTAGTTTGAATAAATTCCTAAGCAAAATAGAATGATAAATAACACTGATCAGTATGCCAAAGAAGCATCCTCTAAATAAGTCTTCTTATTGAGTCTCTAAATAGGTCTCTACATAGGCACTATACAGATAAGCTTCTTCTTTTTTTATTTTTTTTTTTACTAACCTCAGTAACTATTTCACAGTGTAATAGTAATAAACAAGTAATAAAAACATCTGCATTTTCCCTGTCTGATCACACCCAAAGTTCCCTGCAACTTGCCTCTCTTACTCCAACTCGTGCTGATTTCTCTTCTGTTTTGTTTGTGTGAGTGTAATTGTGGAGCTGTAGGCAGCCCAGAAATATATTTTAAACTGACTTTTCTTGTTTTCTATACCTGGCTTCACTCAGTCAGTCATTTGTTGCGTTATCATTAGTGAATCAGAATTCCCTTAAAAAGTAATGAAGAAATCAATTGAAGTATTTTCAAATGCAAAGTTCCCATGGGATACCAGAACCTGAAAGTATGCCGCAACCTGTTTTGCTGACTGGCTGGCATCGTCACCACAGAGACTATACTCCGAGGAGCCAGCACAAGGGCTGCAGAAGAAGACTCTCCACTTCACACTTACTACACATTTCTAGGCTTCTTTCAGCACCAAATCTTGAAAGTCGAAAGCCTTGGGATTCATTCTTGTCTCATCTGAGAATCATTAGCATGCATGCCCCAAATAGTTGTAATTGGCTCCAGGTTTCTCATAGGGGATAGGATTTATTCTAATTGGACTTTTGAGGAAAGGGGCCAAACTTAATGGAATTTATCTAACCAACGATGGCAATGGAAAACCTTAACGTTATTGTGTGTTCTTTTTCCCCATCTCTGAGCAATATGCATAGTTGGCATTTATCTGTAGAGTGGTTTCAAGGGACGACACAATTTAAATTCTCATGCAACTTCTAGCAAACCAGAAGAGCTGGGATTGACATAGTTGGAAACACATGCGATCCATCACAGAGTCTAAGTACATGTACCAGCTGAATTCCTTTTGAAATTGGGGTTTTGATGTTTTGCTGTTGTTCTTTGCCAAGTGAAATGCGGAAACTACTATTCAGTGCCTTAAAAAAAAAAAAAAGTAAGCGATAACAAAAAGCCATCTCCATGGTGACAATACAGGACTTGATTTGAGTCCTAAATTTCAACACTGGAGATAACAACAAACACCACATTGGGAAATTAATAAAATGTGCATAAAAGGTAAGCACGTTAGAACAGAAACGCCTTGAGAATACATGACCTTTTACTTTTTTTCTTCATGATTCATGCGTCTTGAGAAGTCAAGGTCAAAGTGCTGGCTGATTTGATGTCTTTTGAAGGCCCATTCCCTGATTCATAATAATTTGTTCTGCCTGAGTCTGAACAGTCGTTTGGACAAGGGGGCTTTCTGGGGTATTTTATTTTATTTTATTTTATTTTATTTTATTTTATTTTATTTTATTTTATTTTATTTTATTTTATTTTATATATTTTGTTTATGTTCATAAACGTGAGTACACACACGTGTGTGCCAAGAGTGCATGAATGCATGTGTGTGTATAGCCTCAAATGTCATTCTCAGAAAGTCACCAATTAGCATAGACTATCTCCTACTGACTCTACCTCCATGAGCACTGTGTATTACAGGTGTGTACTTAAGTAGTCTTAAGTATCAATTTTCAGTTGGCACATAAAGGGGCAAGTTTAGTGATGGCATTTTCATAGATATGCATCATTTCACGTTGTTGCTGTTTGCTCTTCTCCACTACTACCCTCAGTTCTCCCCTCTCGCTTTGGTCCTGGAGCTATTGGGTACCCAGGAGTGTGTGAATGCATGAAATAATACCATTAGTAAGGATGCTCCTCTGAGGTTAGAAGGTGAATCTCGTTTCCTGTTTAGGGGTTCCAGTTAAATGTTCAATAAATATTTTGGAAATGAATTTCACAATTTAAACAATGTTATTTCTAAAGCTTATCAAGTCTACTTTTTTGAGCTCGTTTTACATGAGATATACACAAATATCGTAATAAAATTACTACAGACAAAAATGTGCTAATTGGTAATTCTGAATAAATTGAATTTTACAGACTGAATCATGACTTACAAGTTGTAGAGAACATTTTTATCTAAAGAGTTCACTTAATAGATGTAATTGTCATTGACTTTACACTCTTTGAGATATTCTATTCTTCAAAATGCACACATGTAAAAAGCTATCAGGTGGCCATGTGACTGCAATTGCTCCTAATTTTGGTTTTGAGCTACTTTTTTGACTGTGTCAAGGTTAGTTTTGTTTCTAAGTTTGAGACTAGCCAGCCCTTGCTTATGGTTACTGTTTAGGGTATAATATTCCCCAATTACTGTTACATGCCATATGCATCAAGAGTGTTCCTGGTTTCTCTAAACTAAAATCAAACAGCCCTGTGTGTATTTGAGACTGGATTATGTAAAAGTAAAGTTTTATGGCTTTAACTAATTCCTATTTACCTTAGCCTCTTCTTTTTAAATGAAAAATGTTTTATAACAAATGTGATACTCTTCAACCAAGTTGGGTTCTTTCTTCATGAATCATAACTAAACTCTAACCTGTCTATGTAATAATTCCTGTATGCGATTGATGTTACCAACATTCTTAGCTGCTGCAATATTCATTTTTTACAATAGTGTATCATGGCATTTCAAAGTCATTAATGACCAAAATTTTTTTTTAAGTTTTATTTTTGCTACTTTGTAAATCAGGGGTCTTGTTCTAGATTACTTATATTTGTGAGAATTCACAAGCAAAATGTAAAAGTTGACTTAAGCTGTGATATTATTCACTCTGAAATGTTTAACTTTTTTTTTTTTCTTCTGAGTTGACATAGGTGTGAACAACCTTTAACAGGAAAAACTGTTTCTAGCAAAACATATAAAAAACATCTAGCATCTTGAGGGGATAAAAAGGACAAAACTGTAAGGAAAACAGGTATCCTATATTACCAGAACATCACTTTATGTCTTTACATTGATACAATGAAATACGTTTAGTGGCATTATTAGGCACCGTTTTGTCCACTCAGAAGTCACAAAATGAGCAAGAACAGAGGCTTTTCTATTTCTGCTTTTTCTTTTCCTAGGGATTTCTCTTTATTTTCCGAGGTCCTATTCTACTTTTTTGGGGGGTGGGGGGGTTGTATTTTCCTTTATTAGAAAGGATTTAGAAAGGGTTCATTGCCCATAAATTATTTTAAAGGTGTTATCTGCAAAGCCGTTTCTTTCCTTGTAAAAAAAATATCAACCAAAGCATGAAAAGGATTGAGAAGGAACAGGGCATTTAAGAATGTGTGGAAACAGCATCGAGAAGCTTTTTGTTGAAGCTGGGCAGTCCATCTTCTTCTGGAAGGACAGCCGGATTCCCTATCCTTCCTCATTTTAATTTTGTGGCTCTAGCCTACATAGTTCTAGTTTCACTAACCTAAAAATTTTATATTAAATTACATTTTAAGCAGGAAGAGGATCTTCATCAATCGGCACATACCAAGAGGTCAAAATGAGTAGTTAAGCTGAGGCCGCTGGCTTTTCTATGGAATGAAACCTCTAATTATCCCTCCGTTTTCACATGAACAGGGTATCATCCCTAAGAATCTTTCCTGTCTGAGGCTCTGAGACCAGTCCCCTTCTGGTTTGGGGCACACCCAGGGGATCTGGGTAGGCAGGCTAGTGTTTAGGGACTGAGTAGATTGGACACTGTTTCCATTGTCTGAACACTCATCATCTCTACTTTACCTTCTGAACCTCTCCATACCTGCTGACTGTCTCAGATTTTCCTGCCTCCAGCTCTGTAGTGGTGGGGTCCATACTTTTTTTTGTATGTATGCCTGCTGCGTACTTAACACAATTGAATTTCCTATTAATACCAGGTATTAATTACTTTCTGATGGTGAATCTCCATTTTGTATTTTGCTGATCGCCCTTGAACTCAAATCTCTGTGTGCCTGTTTTATGGTAAAAGTTGAACTTGCTTGACTTTCCAGGGCTATCACTTTTGCAAAGTGATTTCCCATTTTCATGTAGTGCATTTTCCGGAGCAATGGGACAAAATGAGGACATTCCTTTCTGTTTGTTTTCTTCTGCTGGTGAGGAATGGATTGAAAATTTCCTACTGATTAATCTCAATCTGTGGTCCAAAGATCTTCAGATAGTCTGTTATAAACTTTAATAGATTTTTACTTTAAAATACAGCAACATCCATATTTTTAATTCTGGCACAATCACTGTTTATTTGTGACACCTGTTTTTATCACAGATTGACACTGTGTTTTATCACAGATTCACGCTGCTGTCTTTCTAAGGCTTATTCAGAGGGTGTTAAGCAATCCAGGAAGCTGGGATGAGGAATTCCTGAAGCATATTACTTTGACAAACCCACTCATATAATTTAATCTATTGAAAGCCATGGATACAGGAGAAGTCATTCTCGCATCAAACAGAAATTTGAAACTACTCTTTGTTTCCTGTGCTCTTTGCCTAGATTTTTTTTTTCTTGGCAACTTTAATATAAGTTATGAGTCCCAGGTCTGAAACTATGATAATAATATACACATAATATTAATTTCACTAAAACATCTCTTTTTAAGGTAAAGAAATTAATTCAGGAGGAGGTTGCCTATCTTCTCCAGAGTCTCAGAAGCCAGACGGTGAGGACACATGTCCCTGTGTCCCCACATTGCCCGGCTACCTGCCCTACACATTTTCACAAAGAAGTCACTTCAAAGTTCCTTCAAGGGCAGAGTTTCCATGAGAATGGAAGTAACATTCTCACTTCAGCAGTTTTTATCTTCTTTCTCTTCACTTCACAGGAAAGCAAGGATTCGGTGAAAAAGGAACTGTTCCCATACCTTCAGTAAGAAATGAGTTTCAGTGTTCAGAAGAAACAAAAGTAAACTATTTTAAAGCTTGTAAAGGCTGTTTTAAATCTTCTAATTTTTTTTTTCAGAAAATATCATTACTATACTGCACTTGAGAAATTCCAAGTCTTGATTCTTTAACCAGCAGTGGCTGTGGGGATAAAGTTGAATATCTACTATGTGCCAGACTTTTTGAGCACTTAAAAAAAAAACTGAATAATGTAGTCCTGACAGAATCACTAAGATCTTGGTCATGTTATTAGCTTTACTTTATATATGAGATAAGAGAAGCATGTGTTAGATAGTAACTACTGAGCCAGGAAAATCACGCTGATCTGGGAATGTGGTTCTCATCTCTTCAAATTCACTGAGACCAAGGAAAGGGGCCTCTCTCTTCTGAGTTTTGGAAATATTTATCTCTGGAGTTATTTGGTAGCTCCTTGCCATATTGCTGTGAGATTAGTGACCATGTGAATTTAAAAAAAGAATTAATCTCAGGGCTAGGCAATTGAGAATATTAACTTACCTCCCTTGGCAGGCTGTAACAGGCATAACACACAAGTTAGACTGTCTGATATGCAGAGAGTAGAAAACCAGTCACTTCACTGACTGCACTACTCCATCGATGCTGACCTCTCTGCATCTTATTTTTCTATTATTCCATTCCCTGAAGGAGTCCCCCCTACCCCCTCTGTGAAGACCATCCCTGGTGTCCAGCAAGCCTGATGAATTATCTTCAACTGGACAGATTTAGTTCTTAGGTCCATTAATACTTTGAGTATTGGCTAATATGTTTGTCTGATCTTGCATTTGAATGCATTTCCCTAATATCGAATTCCCAAATTGTTTTAAATTCTCCATTAGGATCATTTGGTATGTTTAAAAATGTATGAAGCTTTGATGCCTTTTGATGTGAACCTGTCAGTCACTGCCAATGGCTGCAGTCAGGGACCCTGTCAAGGAAGGTCTGAGCTGCTTCTGGACTTAAGTGGAGCACTATAAAGTCTTTAGTGACCGGAGTGATATCTTAACATGTCTCGAATATAATGCTTTTATCAGCTACTTCAGTTTCTTATGTACATTGTATTATTTCCCTTCAGTGTGGACTGTTGGGATAGGATTTGCAACAGAGCAAGACAAAACGTTTCTAAGAAAACTCTATTCACTTCCAAAATGCACAGTGAAAATGCAAATCCTGAAATGAATCTTTTTCGAAAGGCATTTGAAAAAAAGATTAAAGAAATTATGGAGCCAAATTTTTGAAAAGATTATTTTGCTTCAGAATAAATCCAGAATACAGGCTGCATTCAGAAAATCCAGAACTATGTAACAAAAATAAAGCTGGATGGTTGAGAAGTCTATTTTGAAACCTCAATGATGAACCACCCTGGGCCGAGGGCTACTTCACTCCTATTGTGAATTACAACCACAGAGAACCAGACTGGACCAATCCAACAAACTGTGACATTTGTAAAATTTCTATAAAAGAAACAACAACAATGACAAAAAAAAAAAAAAAACCACACAAAAAAAAAAAACCCAGGCCTTTCCTTTTACTGTAATACATGACAAGAATCTTTCAGAGCCATTTACTACCCCCAAAGTAAAGCAAGCTTCTTCGGAGCAACCAGCTGCTCTTACTTGCTTGATGTAGGTGTTTGGATTATACTATTGTACTTAAGTTTGAGATAGCTGTTAGGGGGAAATGGATTCTCTAAGTAGTCTGAGTCAGAGACTTCAACATACGTGAACCAATTGAAGACTGTTTGTTACTCTATGAGAATCGTAAACTTCTGTGTTTCTGAAGTTGCCGTACATCAGCCATAAATCAGCAATTACATTCCAATTTGTGTTTATATTATTTCAGGCTGGCTTCGGCAACTACTAGTTTCATAGCACATTTAGACATGTGTATCTGCCTGATGATCTTATTCTGAAGCTTAGAAATTATCCAGCTTTTGTACTTTCATCATGTGAACAAAGTAATTTGAATCTCTTTAAAAATGAGATGGTAATTTGTAATTATTAAGCAAAGCAAAAATGTAAGGTACATAAGGTGACTTTTCGCATTATTGGCTTTTACCCTTAAGTATTAGCTCCTGGTATTCTATTCTTGACAGAAAAACCCAGGGGAGGCTGACTCAGAGCTCAGAGGAATTTCACGAGGTTAGGCAGGCAAGATTTCCACCTTCTTGGTCCTATACTGATGCTCTTACCAGCCAAGGACACCCCTCCCTATTACCCTCATTCTGAACAGGGACACTCCAGCGGACACAATACAGCTCTCAGCCATGGGTTCAGGGTATTATACTCCACAGTTGGACTCCTTTTCATTCTACAGGGAAATAGGCTTCCATTATAACCCTCAACTTCCTGTAAGAACACAGTTAAGGACTGAATTAAGCTATTGCCTGCAATTGCAAAAAATTGGATGCAGCGTCTTTTCATTCCTTTTGAAAATATAATGACAACACAGAACGCTTACTTGAAGTGGAACAAATGTACTCAGCAGGCTGATGGGAGCATAAATCTGCCGGTGACAACTGTAATAGAGTCAGGCAGGCTACTGCTTGTTAATCAAAAGTTTAAGTCTTAGGCTGGATAACCAAATTCTGTTGACTTTGGGATTCTGATGACCAAACTTTCCTTCGCTCCTACAGAACTGACACCATTCATCTCCTGTTTCTTGTGATCACTTCTCATGTTTGCTCATCTTTAATGTAAATGTGCCTTATGGATTGTTGAACTTTCTAGAGACTCCTGCTGTGTTGATTAATTGCTAATGAATGCTAATGAAGGAGTGAGGTGAATCTACACTATGATGTATTTAAGGGATGATTGATTAGATTTAGCACTGACTGTCAGGAGAGTACTTACCACAAGAACAACACATCCATAAATATGCACCAAGTGGTGGTGGTCTCCCTCTGTGATTGTCTTTGGCCTTTCCAGTCAGGTTCCCATTCTCATTTTACCGGAGCAGATAGAGACCGACCTTTTAGATTTAGGACTGAAATACATTTTCTTGTTAAAAAAAATATGGTAATTTTGCTAATAGATTTTTAATGAAAAATTGATTACCAGTGGTATGTAATTGTTAAAGTATTTGACAGATAATTATTTAAAAGATAAGTTAATTCCTAATAAAAATAAGAAATTTGTATGGAACTGATATACTTAAATGACAGATATCTTCCTTTACAAACAGGTGAGTATATATTGTGTGTTTAATAAGTAATTATGTATTGGCTCCTTCAGGCATGTATTCTCAAGTTAAATTCTGTGTCCCTAGTGAATTTAGCTGTACAAATGAATTTCTAGTCTTTTTTAAGGCATGATATCTTTGGTTCCAAAGGAACACCTTTATTTATCTACTTGATGATGAAAAATAGTTCCTTGCATTCCTCTCTCCTATTGAAAGATCGGTGAAAAAAAGAAAAGGGGGGGGGGTTCAGAAATGTAGAATTTTATATCACAGTATCCCTGTATCCTACCTGCTTTCGACTCACTTGAGAAGCTGGACAGGCATCATTGCTGCATGTGATCTAAGGTGGTGGCCAAAAAAATATGATTCATGATAGAAGTGGTCGGATATAGTCTACCAGGCAAAAAATGACAACTTCAAATCGTGGGCCTCTCTGAGAGCGTCTGCCCTGTTTGTTTTGTAGAATGATGGATATGATGGATATTTACTTCCTGTATGCATCTGTTGTCCAAAGGAAGGGGAAGGGATGAACAAGACTAATTCACTAGCAAACACAGCATTTCTCCTTCCCAAGGAGAGGGTGGGGAGGTGCTTAAAGGTGTTTATTCTCTGGTGTCTGAGGCTAGACAGGACAAACTGGACACCTGGAATGTCCAGGAACTATGAACTATGTTCTTATGAACTATGTTTACTGAGCCTGCTGTTATTATATAAAAGAAGCCAATGAATATTGTTTGTATCCCGTTATCTCTTTGTTTCATGCAGCTCTAAGTATTTCCTTTATTTTCACCTTGGAACCCCCAATATTCCTAAGTCTAACATTAAACACACAGGGGAATGGAACATACTTTGAAGAGATGAATAGTAGTCTATCCTGTAAGTTAGATTCTTGTGATGTGTGACAATCTAAATTTAATTGTCATCATAGGCTCATGCTATATTCCTAATAATTTTGGAGTTTATACACTTGCCAAGGTAAATATTAAATAACTGCATAAGGAGAGAAGGAACAATTAGCAATTTCAAGCAATGGAGAGCTTTTCTCAGGTGAGAACTGGAAACAAAGGGTCAGTGGAGTGGAGAGACTTTTTATATTTGCAACTGATTGGAAAATTCTATTAAGAATTGAAAGATTACACTCAGTTTTATATTGCAGAACATCACAAGGAGTGTGTTTTATGAAAAATGACTTATTAGAGAAGTGGAGGAGGAAGAACAGAAAATAACTTACTACTTTTTGTCTGTCTATAACATTGTAACTACAAGTTCTGACATGCCTCGAAATGCCCAGGACTGCTGCATTTTATATACAGTGTAACGTGTCCATTGACCATAGCTTAACAAATTCATATCACAAAGAGGCAGAACACAGATATTTGAAAACATATCTTAGGGATTAGTAGTGGGCTATCTTTTCACAGGGCATGCAATTGACTGGAAAATTAATAAAAAGAAGCAGCAGAAAAGATAACAAGACTATATATGTCTAACAAAAACTTATCTCTCACCAGAAATACTAGAATGAATTGAGAGTTTTGTTGATCAATCTAAGGGTTCTCTCAGCTGGTACAAAGATGAAAAACTTCTCCTTATTTTCTTTTTTCCTTCCTTCCTTTCCTTTCCTTTCCCTTCCCTTCTTTCTTTCTTCCTTCTTCTTCTTCCTTCCCTTCTTTTCTCTTTCTTTCTTTCTTTCTTTCTTTCTTCTTTCTTCTTTCTTTCTTTCTTTCATTCTTTCTTTCTTTTTCTTTCTTTCTTTCTTTCTTTCTTTCTTTCTTTCTTTCTTTCTTTCTTTCTTTCTTTCTTTCTTTCTTTCTGTCAAAGATATTACTCACTTTGGTTGATTACTCATTTTAACAGAATCATCTTCTGGTCAGGCTAGAGAGTAACTCATGAAGGATTCTAATTTTGTTCAGCTTTTATGATAAATTTGAGAATGTTCTTACAAAGTTTATTTGATCTTTCCTTAATGTTAGTACAACATACATAATCTAAAATTTATGATTTCAGCCATTTTGAGTGTACATTTCTTGGTTTTGAGATTTATTTTTTAAAAACCTTTATGTGTAATTGTGCATGTTTCCATGTGTTTGCCATGTGCATGGGGGATGTCCAAGGAGGCCAGAAGAGTGCATTTGATGCTCCGGAGCTAAAATTAAGAGCAGTTGTGAGCCTCCCAAAATGGGTGGTAGGGACTGGACTCTGGTTCTTCGGAAGAGCAGCTTGCTATCTTAATCACTCACATATTTCTCCAGCCTTGAGTGCATAGTTCTAATTCCCTTAAACTCACATTGTTATACAATCACCATCATCATTCCTCTCTAGAACTTTCACAACCTCTAGTCAAAAGCTACACACCCATCAGACAATACACCAGTTCTTCTTCCCTTTAGTCCCTGATAACCACCACTACATTTTTGTCTCTATAAACCTGATGACTTTAGGTGCCTAAAAAAAAGTAGCAGCATCACACTTCTTGTTGACTCATCCATCCGTTCACCTGTATAGTTTTGACATTTTACTGATTGTGAATACTACTGCTCTGAACGTAGGTCTACATGTTCTTATCCCAAAGACTTTCACTGTGTCAAAATACTCTCTCCAATTAAGACATCTCCAATGTATGCTTCATTTGCATTTCTTCTCTCGTGTAATCACGTTTTAATATTTCCTGGTAATATTTCCACGTTTTAATATCTACCCTTTTGTCCTGACCCTCCACCATTCCTTCCTTCTTCCCCACACTTCTAAAGAGCCCCTGGCATCCCCAGAATTTATATGCAGAGAAGGGCAGATGACACCTATACAAGGCAGAACTTCATTAGCAGTGAAGCCTGGATAACAAGTTATTTGCTCATTATCTTGCATGTCACAGTCTTGGGTGTTATTGTCCCAGACTCCTCATTAGCACCTCGATGTTACGTTCCTCCATAGGTAGCGCTTGTGTCTAAGTTTCTCTGAAATGCCCTGCTAACAGAATGTCACTGTGTACATTTCCCAAGAACTTCTGTTGCTGAAACACTGGAAAAGCATCTGAGACCTCTTCCAAAATGAATATTTCAGCAATTAGGGGCCTGGACTGCCAGGTAGAACAAATAAACTGGAGTCAAGGAGAAATGACTAGTGAATCCACATTAAATTTATTTTCTGCCTTGGCTGCTTGTTAATCCCTAATTGCTAGCAGACAGGTAGGAGGAAAAATTCCATAACAATCGTCCTTGTAGAATATAATTTAAATGCCCAATTAATTACTGGTCTGTTGCGATGTTTAATTTAGATAAAGTGGCTCTTTAGGAAAACTGTTGCTTTTCAGACAGTCAAAAATTGCTTCTTCAAAAATGAGAGACAAGTCTGTGGAACCAAGGTCTGGTTCAGCTCCACTCTCCTTGACCTGTCATGCAACTCCTCTAAAAATGTGGCACCAGAGACCTGGAGACCACTTACAGTTTCCATATTAACAGTGCCAGAGAGCAGATAGGAAGAGCTGACCATAGGCTTCCTTTGACTATCTACAGCACTCTACATGAAACATAGTCTCAGGAAGATATCCTCAAAGCCCACCCTGGTGGATCCTTCTAGAAACAATGGTAGATTTAGGAAGAGAGCTCATCTTATAATTTCTGATCATCTGTATTTTCTGAAACATTGACAGGATGTTTCTGTTATTATCCTCAAAGGCCTGAGGTGCAGCAGGATGAGCCACGTTGCAGATGGCTCTTCTCAGTAGCCTCTTTCTGAAGCTGGTGGAGAGGAAAGATCAAGCTCTTGTGGCACTTCCTCCTCTGCAGCCTTGCTGACTTGGTGGGAGAAATGCTTTTTAGCACTTGCATAACAACCCAGATGTGAGATTCTTGCTAAAGCATTATCAAGACTGATTGACAATCAGTTTGACAATCAATTGACAATCAATTTCACAATCCATTCTACCACCTTTGCCTGTGGAGAAGCATTATGATTTTAAGTGATTTGGTAAGATTTTACCTAGGAGGAATACAAATCACTGCTAAAAAAAGTCTTGGAGATGAACGAGAGAGCAGTCGTATGGTTGGTGGTAACCTGGTCTGAGTGCCTGGCTTTTATGTCGGTCATGGCATGCATGTAGAAGATTGATCTTATCCACATAGTTTTTATCCTCAGCTTCCAGGCCCACTGGATCTTTGATAATCTGGGAAACTAACTCTTCATCTTGAAAGTTAGGGAAAAGAATTTTCCTTTATGCCTGTCCAAATATTTCAGTACCTCTTATCAATTGCATACTACAGAAGAAAATCTGAAATACTTCTCAATTACCCTGCTAAAAACGTTAAGAGAAGAATGAGTCCAATTTCATTTCACTTTCTTTAGACAGTTTGATCAATTTAAAATACACTATTATTTATAATGATAATTGGTGAAGTGAATGAATGACTACTACTAATACCTCACATTACCTAGCATTGCTGATACCATTTTATAGTAAGTATCTACATGGGTTTTCTTATTTCAAACTGCATAAGAGTCTAGGAAGCCTCAAAAGGTTGTGGAGTCAAAACCTTTCCAGGTTCACAATGCTGGATTGACAGTTAGGATTGATGCTCCTGGTTTCATTCCAAAACACACTGCTAATTCTCAAATTTATTATTGATTAATAGCATAGTATTTTGCACCCAGTCAAACATCTTATGACTATTGAAACAGTCACTGGTGCTCTCTTTAATGGAAGTATTATAAGTCCTAGATATTTTAGTCTTTTCCCATGTGTCATATATTTTCTTTCTAATTTTTGTCTATGCTTTGTCACCTAAGCAAGTCTCCAAAGAAACCAAAGATTTTGCTTCCCTCCTCCCATCCCTCCCTTTGATCCTTCCTTTCTCCTTCCCTTCCTCTTCCATTTTATGTCAAATGATTTTCATATGATGCACAGAATATACAGATTTTTATTTATAGAATTTGTAGAAGTATTGATGCAAGAATAAACTGACAACTTTAGAAAACTCTTTATACCTTTATGCTATCAGGCATCTTATGGACCTTAAGATATTTGAACAACATTATAATTTTGTTTTCATATCTCCCTAGTTCTTTGATATTAAATTAGCCATTAAGAGTTCTTCTTTGTTTTAAAATTTTTATTTGTTAATTCATTTAATTCATAGATTTTTGTGTGTACATATGCATGAACGTATATATCTATACATACTTCTGGTTGTGTAGGCTACCATTTGTGGGATATTAGCTATGCATACATGTGTGCATGTGTCTGGAGGTCAAAGGTTACCCTTGGGTGTCATTCCTCAGCTATCAACCTTGTTTGTTGGGCCAGGGTCTCTTACTGGGACCTGGGACTCATAGAGTAGGCAAAGATAATTGGGCAGTGAGTTCCAATGATCCTCCTGTCTGTACCTGCTAGTGGTGTGATTATACAGGCACCACTGAAACCTTTGTAGTATGGATTCTGTGAAATTGAACTCAAATCCTCATGATTGTACAGCAAGCATTTTAAGGACAGAATTTCTTTTCCCAAGTCTTTTAGAATAGAGTTTTGATAAACTAAATAGAATTCTTAATCAAATTCACCCTTTGTAAATATAAGGCTCAATGGGGCCTCACAGAAGTATATCCACCACCAGTGGTAAGCATGTGCATACCATCAGTTATGCTCCTTTGCGCTTTTATGTGGTTGGTCCCTCAATGTCTTTATTCCATTACTGATCAGAGTTCTATCATAGTGTTCACTACTCTCTTTCATAATTATATGTGAATCACAAAACATAGAATGTACATAGGGCTTCATCTGCTTGACGTAATGATTTTGTTACTTATTCTTGCTGTGCTTATCAAGTGCAAACTTCTTTGAACTTCTTAATAGTACTAGATGGTATTATTATACCTCAAGTGGCCTACTAATTTTTCTCTTGCAACACAGTTATTTCCAGTTTTCAGTTAGTATAGAGTGGTTACAAACATTTGAATATAAGTCCCTTGCTACAGAAAAAACACTGGCTCCTTTGTGTGGCATGCATTTTTATTTCTATTAGGCATATATTTGGAAGAGAGTTGATGGTTATGTACAGGCATTTCAGAGGCCTTGTCCAAATAATTTTCCAGAATTGTCTAGATTATTGTTCACAATCAGCAGTGTTGTATTGGTGTTTTAGATACCTTTACTGAAAGACTATTTCATAATTTGAAACCATACCAGTTGGTGTGTGTTGTTATTAACTTTATCTTCATAATAAATAATTTCGTTGAATATTTTTGACATAATTTTTGTTTACACATCGTCTTTGTGAAATGTCTATTCAAACACTTTGCCTGTTTTTATATTATCTTACTATTGATATTTATTTCTTCAATTAAACAAAATTAGTACCCATACAGACTCTTTTTATACAACATTTCCTGTAACTATTGAAGTAATATGTATTTTGTTCATTAGTTATAGATTTAGTGGATTACGTTGTGTGCTGTTTTGTTGTTCGACTGACCTGTATTCCTGGGAATAACCCACAATGTCATATTTATTACTTGGACTTAGCTTTGTGATGTTTTGTAAGATGTGTTTACATCTCTGTTTATGAGGAATTTAGTTCTACAGTGCCCACCTATTAAGCAAAATAAATGAGACTTTGAGAAATACTGCATGTTTTGGCAAAAGGAGTAGGAAGGAGGGAGACATGGGAGGGGGTGAATATGGTCAAAGGATATGATATATATGAGTGAAAGTGTCATTATGAAACTCATCATTTCATGCAATGAATCTGAGCTTATGCATTTTTAATACGGTTCCCTTTTACTGGGATGCTTTGGGTGGGTTTTGTATTGAGGTAAAGCTGATCTTATATGACAGTTCTTCCTCCTCTATTCTCTGGAAGAGTTTGTATAGCACTTACATATTTTTCTTTCTAATTGTGCAGCAGAACTCACTCATCATGCCCTCTGGATAGGGTGTTTTTCTCTATGGGAAAGGTTTCAACTACATATTCAATTTATTTAATAGATAGTAGCATTCCATTTATATTTCCTCCTCATCATCTCCTCTTCTTTCTCCTCCTCCCCCATTCCTCTTCACTCTCCTTTTCCTCTCCCTCCTTGTCCTTATCCTCACCTACTCTTTCTTCTTCTTTTTAAAAGAAACTAGTTTCATTTAGAACACTCCAAGGGGCAGTAGACTGAGCACAAACAAAAAATGTTTCATGCAGCCTATATATCTCTCCTTGAATCATACCTGTATCTTTTAACAGTTTACTTTCATAAAGCAGTTTATAACATCATTTTATCTTTTTAATATTTTAAAATTTGAGGTGATATCTCCCTTTTCATTGCTTTTAAGATAATAATATTCTTTTTTCTTTATCATTCTTATGGTTTAGTAGTTTTATCTATTCACAGAACTAAATTTCAATTTCAATAATTGTGTATTGGTTGATTTTCATTAGACTCTTACTCTTTAGTATTTATTGCTTTTGCATGTTTGTATTTATTAAATTCTTTTTTTCAAGTTCTTTAGATATCGATAGATAAATCATTGTTTTGAAACACTTAATCTCCGCTAACAAAATTTTCCTCTAAACACAGTGATAGATGGACCTCGCAAAAATTATATATTAGCAATTTTGTTAGTATTTCCTAATTTTCATTTTTTTTCTGACACACAGGTTATTTAATTTAATTTGCAAATGTATAGGAAGTTTTCAGAGTTTTTGTTGTTGGTTTCTTGGCTAATTACACTGTTATTACGAACCTACTCTCTATAACATCAAATATTTGCAATTAAAAGAATCTACAGTATGCCAACTAGGTCACTCTAGTTAATAGTGCTGTTGAGGCTTTTTATGTCTCTATTGATTTTCTGTCTTCCTGTTGTAGCAATTACTGATAAAAGGACATTAATGTACCAACTATGCTTGCAGATTTGTCTGTTTCTATTCAACTTTACCGGTTTTATTTCAAGTCTCTTGAAACTCCGCTGGTTGGAACATGAATGATTAAAACGATTATTTCCTCCCAAGGAATTAAAATTTTGGTAACTCTTTAGCCCAGGTAATATTTCCTCCTCCAAATTTACTCTGTATGATACTGACACTGACACTCCAGTGTCTTTTGTTTACTGCTTGTGCCCAACCTGTGTATGCGTTATGTGTCTAATTGAAGGTGTTTCTTCAGGAATGTTTTGAAATCAAAATGGTATTTAGTAATAAGAAAATGCGATTTAAATTTGTTCACGTCTATTCTATTTATCATTGCTTCTTTGAACTTCGCATCTCTGATGTTCTATCTGAGCTCACTCTCCATTTGCAAGTGGTATTTCCTCTTTTGTGTTTCACATTTTATTACATAGGCAATTATAAGGTAACTTTCTCACAAGTATACAATGCACTTTGGGCACATTCCCCCATACTCTACTATCTTCCCCTTCCCACCCCACCCCCTTTTAATGATGCCTCCCCTTTCCCCTACATGGTTTTATTGTTTTATTTCTGCTTTCGTATCTGTACATATATAATTGAAGGACCCATAAAACAAGGACCCTAGGATGAAAGACAACCTGATATTTGCTTTTTTGAGATGAATCTAATTAAAAATAAGTCCATTGTGTATATAAGCTGCATCATTTTCTTTACCAATTCCTGTGTTGATGGACCCCACAACAGTTAATTTGCTTGCCAACTTGCTCACCATGAAAACAAATCTTTAGGCATGTTTGCAGGAATTTCTAGACCAGGTTATATGAAATGGGAAAACACACCCTAAGTATAGTTAGCAGTGCGCCTTCGGTTGTGATACTGTACTGTATTAAAAAATAAAAAAAAGCAAGGAAGAGAGAGGAAGAGAAAGAAAGGAAGAAAGAAAGAAAAAAGAAAAAAGGAGGAAAGAAGAAAGGAGGAAGGAAGCAAGGAAGGAAGGAAGCAAGGAAGGAAGGAAGGAAATGAGCTGAGCACTAGAATTTACCTTCCTCCTTTCCTGACCATGGACACAATGTATCCAGTTACCTCATGCTCTTGACACCAAGTCTTCCCACTGTGATGGACTGTACTTTTCAACCATGAGCCAAAATAAATCTTTCCTTTCTTACGTTGCTTTGGGCAGGCATCTTGTCCCACCAATGAATAAAGTAACTAATGTCTGTAAAGGTTTTTCTTTCAAAATGTGTGTAGCTATTTTCTCCTGTTTGGGTCTGGGCTCTTAAAGGCTGCAGTCATTTTTAAACACTGTATCTAAGCTTTGAAGCCTTTTGTAACTGTTACTTTTTCACTAGTTACTGGACTAATAATGGAACTCCACTCCCTCAGGTGGAGTAACTCCCAGCAGTTATTGAGAAAGATTCTAACTTGTAATTTTAAAAACAAAAACAAAAAACAAACAAACAAACAAAAAACACCCCTCCTGTTAGCTTCAAAGGGTTAAGAAGGAAAGGAAAGGAAGGAGAAACCTTTACAGCCCCTCCTGGCTGTCTTTATCTGTGTCTGAGACTTCCCAGCAACTGTCTGCCTTCTTTCTTCTTCTCTAGAATATCCATCTTTATCTGAGCCTTGTTTCTGCCTGCTTTCCCTATCATCAGCTTTTGGAGCTCACTTTTTTCTCTGTCAACAACTCTGTGCTCGTTCTTTCTTGACACCACCCAACCTGGTACTCACTCTTTCCTTGTCTCCACACCCATTGAATTTTCCAAATTGGATGCAGTCTCTCTTATATACCTCCCTCCAAGCTGTTCCCAGAAGCCCAAGCAGCATGTAACCATAAGGAGGGCAGCACAGCACAAAATGCCTCCTGGCAAAGTGATCCTTTATAAACATTGGCACCTAGGCTTGTTCTATAACTCATCACTTGTGAAGCGTGTACTGCTATGAACACCAATGAGAGAATATCTCTATGAGATGTTAACTTGGATTTATTTAGCTATAATTGCTTCAGACCTAGTGGCAATGAATTCTGTCAGTTTTTATTTGCCTGGTTATACATAATTTTGAAGAAATCTTAAAAAAAAAAGTGAGGAACAGAAGTGGCAGGATCATTGTCTCTTTTAGAACTGAAGACATCTTGACGTTTAGTTATGGATAGCCAGGGTTTGGAGCCTATTGTCATTCCTGTCTGTGTTTCTGTTTTCATAATGCCTCATCTAGTAGTTCTAAGTACTCTGTGTGTGTCAAGGAATACTTGTGATATGCCTTTCTGTAATTGACTTCTTTTTACTTTTGTTTGGCAGTTTGCTGAGCTTCTTGGGCTGATATATTTAAAGGTTTTAAAATCAAATTTAGAATAATTTTTGTCATTTATTTATTCAAGTAAGTTTTTTTTCTGTTCAAATCTCATCCTTACACAACTTTCATTAATCATTTATGAGGGTGCTTAATATATTGTCACATATCATCTGGACTATTTTTCTCAGTTATTTATTTAAAGGATTATGTCATCATATTCATTGATCTTTTATCCCACAATATGTGTCTCTATAGTGATGTGTACAGCTTGCATTTGGATCCTTTTCAGATTTTTCATTTATCTCACTACATCCATACTTTAACTCTTTGAGTATATTTGTAACAGTAACTCTCTACTAATTTCCTCATAATGTTACTCAGTCTGTTTCTGTGGTAGCTTGCTTGTTAGGATTTTAATATGTTTTATTATAAAAGTATGCTTTTAAAATTAATTTTCTAATTTTTTGAAGCTTTTAAACTTCTGAGTTTTCTTATAACCCATAATATTAATAAACTCATTAACTGCTAGTGAATAAAAGTATCAGCTGCAAATACTGTTTTTTTTTATTTTATCCCCAGTCTTCATACTATTTTTTCTTTCCTTATTTCCATCTCTAGGACTTGTAATATTTTGTTGAATGGAAGTGATTGCGAGGACTTCTTTGTTTCACTTCAATCTTAAGTGAAAGTGCTTAGCATTTCACAGTAAGTATGTTTGGTGTTGCATTCTTTATTTTTAAAATTTTTAATTATTAAAAATAACATCATTACTTCTTTTCCCTCTCCTTCCACCCCTTCCCCGGTGATGACCCCTTCCCAAATCCACAGCTTCCTCCTCTCTAATCACTGTTATTACATATGCATACAAATGGATCTAGATATAAATATGACCTGCTGAATCTGTTTGGTGTTGCCTACACATCTAGGTTTGACCACTGAAGATCAGACACCCAATTAGAGAAAACTAATTCCCCCTTTCTCAGCAGTTATTTATTGCCTATAGATCTTCATCTAGGGGTAAGGTCTTGTGAGATTTCCCCCTTCTGCTGTTGGACTTGTTCAGGTCTTGTTTAACCAGCCATGTTGTTGAGGTTACATGGATGTAGCTTTCCTGTCATAGCTAAAAGATGCAATCTCACCCCAGACTTCTTGTCCTTGTTGGTGTAGGTTTTTGACTGATGTCCATTATCAGACTAAAGTTTTCTGATGCTTTTTGTCATGAATAATGATAGAATTTTAAAATTATTTCTCTTCATCTTTTGATTATTACATATATTATTAACATTTTTAGTTATTATATTAAATAATACTTTCATGGATTTTCAAATATTAAGCCAAGCCAATTTCAAATAAATCTTAATTGATAAACTGCCTGTTTTATACTCCTGAACTATAATTGCTAATATTTTAAAGATGTACATAATGTTTATTGTTTCTTTTTTAATGTCCTGGTCATTTTGATAACACCTGATAGATTTTTATGTTAACTTTAAAGTAGTCATAGAAAAATGGAAGAGTTCTCACCATCTGTATTTTATGTCATAGTGCCTTATGGTTTGTGGTATGTCTCACTTTGTGTTTCATTAAGAAGTTACCATTAGATTCCTCTGGATCTAGATTTCTTTTGCGGTTTGTTTTACAATGAACCTGTTTTCCTAATACAAACAAAGATAGTAAGGTTTTCTTACTGACCTGCTTATCTCATCTCTGCTGTGAAATATTTGGCATAAGGGTCACAGTCATTGTCAACACTTCATAGGATAGCCAGTGACTACACATCAATTCTGATAGCAGTGGCTGGTACATCCTCATCTCCATAAATCTAATCTGAGTAACATTCTTATGTCAAAAAATAGGACTGTGCCAGTTTTTTGTTTTTAATATTTCTGTTTCCTACTTATTGTTAAGCTCTTTTTTTATTTCGGAACTTTATTCTTGTTTAATATAAATGCTTATATCTATAGATTTCTTGCAATCATTGGTTTACCTGCCTTCCTCAAAATTTATTATATATCATTCTAATGCATTACATTTAAAATATTTATATTTGTTTTACATTTATTCCTTCTTTAAACAGTAGACTCTTTAAAAATTAATTGTTAAAGCACATAAAGTTGTATAAATCATTTATTTTTATTAATTTAATTTTAATTCAGTTTTGGTTGGGAAAAATCATGCATTAGTTGAAGACTTGAAAAACCACTGAGATGTATCTGTTAGCCTTGCACATTTTCTTAGTGAATATAGCAAGAGTATTTAAGCAAAATATTAACCTCATGCTTTTTGATATTAGTGTTCCATGCTTAACCAATTGCGGAGCTCAGTGGGGTTGCCAGTGCTCTAAAAATCTATGTCTTCATCCAGTGTATGTGTGCCGTTACTCTATCAGTTGCTGGAAGATATTTGTTAAATATTCAACCTGCTTTATGACATTTTGATGTCTTTTGTAAAAAGTTTAGTCCTCATTAGACTCTGTTACCATTTCCTTCACATGTTTTGATGCTCCACCATTAGGCACATACACATTCCTAATTGTTACGTTTGTCACATGTGTTGGCCATTTTACCATCAGAATTCCTTTGTTACCTTAAATTCGCTGTTTATAATAGATTTCTGTCCGTATATTTACTTTCTACTTGCCTGCACCTTCATATTAGAAGCAGTTTCCTTTATGACACCATACAGTTGAGTTTTGATTCCTTTTTCTAGCCTTAAAACTTCTGCTCTTGCTGGGCAGTGGTGGAGCATGCCTTTAATCCCAGAACTCAGGAGGCAGAGGCAGGTGGATCTCTGTGAGTTCGAGACCAACCTGGTCTACAGAGTGAGCTCCAGAATAGCCAGAGTTACAACAGAGAAACCCTTTCTCAAAAAACAAAAGGCTTCTAGTCTTCAATTGAAGTGATTACTCTATTAATATTCAATATCATTTAAAATATTTACATTAAATATAATCTTATCTATGATATAGGCTTTTAAAATATTTATTCTCTCCCTTTTCTTCCCTTAAACTCCAACCTTCCCATGATTCCCACCCACTCCCTCTCAAACTGATTGCTTCTTTTTCTTTCATTATTACATATATACACGTATATGCACAAATATATAAATATAATCCACTGAATCTAGAGCTTACCACTGAATATGTTCATACTAGTATCACTTTGAAGTGCTCTAATTTGATCCACCTTTTACTGTTTGATCTATAACTATGTCTTGTTTATATTTTGTTTTGGTATTTTTTTCTTGGATTGGGTTAATACGCTTTAAAATTTCTCTTTAACTTATTTATTGGATTTCCATTGCTTGAAATGTTTTTGTCCTGGGAATGGAACTGTAGATTTTTGACGTTTCTGGGTTTACTTAGAGTTTAGATTTTAGTTATTCTGATAAAGTAATATGCATAAACACCTAAATCTACTCTCTGACTCCTGGGTTTTACTCTATGGCTCTCTGCATCATAGCCATGTGCATTACAATCGTATTACAATGATATATAAACAGCACCAATTTGCAAATTCCTCTCATTAGTCCCAGTAAAAGTGTTTTGGTTTGTCAATAATACCAACTAGAATGAACCACTAACACTGTTTATATGAGAGTCATATGAAAACAATTGATGTATAATCTTGTGTGATCCCAGTTTTTTATATTGGCTCTGATACAGTTCAAGTTTGCTTTACTAATGAGGCACATTGACCTAAAATGGGACTTTCCAATATTCCTCGTTCTACCCTTCTCCAGAGAGACTGTCTATAATGGGATTGGAAAATACTTTTTATATTTTTCCTTTTATTGAAAATAGATTCTTTTTCTCACATGTATAACCTAACTAGGTTTTGTCTCACTCTACTGCTCCTACCTCCTCCCCATCTCCCCTCCCATTTGCACCCACCACCTTTTCTATCTCATTAGAAAACAAACACTCGTCTATGGAATAATCTAATATAAAACAAAAACTGACACTTTGGAATTGGACAGAACAAATAGAAGGAAAAGAGACCAAGAGAAGACAAAGGAAACAGAGAACCACCCTTTTACATCCTAAGAATCCCATAAAACTTTATTCTGGAAGCCATAATATACACAAAGGACCTGTAGGGTAAAAAGAGAGAAGAAAATAAATAAATAAATAAATAAATAAATAAATAAATGTGTGTGTGTGTGTACACATATATATACACACATAGTATAATGTATATATACTATAAAATTATATATGTATATATTATGTGATATATTATATATGTAATATTTCAAAAACAAGGAAAGCCCTGATATGAAATTATGATTCAAGGAACCTCCTCAGAAGTCATTAAATTCATTATCTTTTGGCCATCTATGTCTGTGCATGCAGCCCACCCTTAAGAGTGGTTTGTTTCAACAGTGAGAGTCCCTTGGGGGAAAAATAAATTTTCATTTGCAAGTGTTTATCAATTGGAGATTGCTTCTGGGTTAGGAATGGGGCCATGTGTCTACTTCTGTTTTCAGCTCTATGACCCAACTTGTGTAGACCCGTGCATGCTGCCTAAGTCTCTGTGAGTTCATATGTGTACCAATCATGTTGATTTAGAGGGCCTTGTTTTTTTGGTGTCCTTTATCCCCTCTGTCTCTTATACTCTTTCTACTTCCTCTTTCACAGGGTTCCCTGAATCCTGAGGGAAGGGATTTGATGGAGATATCATGTTTAGGACTGAGTTTTCCAAGGTTTCTTACTCTCTGCATAATTTCCGGCTTTGGGTCTCTGTGTTTGTTCCCATCTGCTTCAGGAGGAAGTGTCTCTGGTGATGTCTGAATAAAGCACTGATGTATGAGCATAGGAGAATATCATTAGAAGTCATTTTATTGCTATATTTTGGTCATTGTTTTGCTTTGTTTTAAGAATGGCATCATTTGTTTTGCCTGTAGGTCCCTGGAATACCTAGTCTCAGATTCTTGGCCACCCAAACAGTGTCAAGTATTGGTTCTATCTTGCAGAGTGGGCCTTAAGTCAAATGAGATATTGGTTGGTTTTTCTGACAAACTTGGTGTCACCTTTGTACTAGCATATCTTGCAGGCAGGTCACCACTGTGGATCAAAGGGTTTGTGGCTGGGTTAGCATTTGTGTTTCTCCTTTGATAGTTCAACTTCTCCATGCTCAGTGAGTTGTGTAGATGTTTTCTCCAGCAATGGGACCTTGCTGCCAGTTTGTGGAGTGCAACCTGTACCATACTATTGGCAGCAGCCTGGTTGTTTGGGGGATCCCATTTGAAACCCCTTTCATCAGTAACTCAGTTAGAAGCAACTTATTCGAGGTTCTGGAAATTTCATTTGGTGACAAGAGATGACCAACTAGGACTCTGTGCCCCCAAGTATTTGGAGATTTCATTTAGATAATCTTCATATGTGTATCTATTTTAGGAAATTTCTAGTGGATTAGATTCCATAAGGCCCTTCATATGGCCCTTGGTTTTATACTCCCTCCCCTTCTTGTGTCCCTTCTTCACTTGATCCTCTTGTTACAACCCATCCCATTCATACACATCTATTGTGTATCCCTTTCTTAGGGGACCTATCTGCCCCCATCCCAGTCCCTTACTCTATACCTGACCTCTGTGGTTTTGTTGACCGTAGCTTGGTTATCATGGACTTAAGAGCTGATATCCTCATATAAGTAAACATACACCATATTTGCCTTTCTGTATCTGGGTTACCTCACTCAGGATGATTTTTTTCTATTTCAATTTGTTGACATTTTCTGTAATTGTTGAGTACTACTCCATTGTGGTAATGTACCACGTTATTTTTATTCATTTTTCCATTGAGGGATATCTAGGTTGTTTCCAATTTCTGACTATTGCAAATAGAGCAGCAGTGAACATGGTTGAACACATTTCTCTGTGATAGGATGAAGCATCCTTTGGTTATATACCTAAGAGAGATAGAGCTGGATCTTGAGGTAGATTGATTCCCATATTCCTGAGGAACCACCATACTGATTTCCATCATGGGTGTACGAGTTTACACTCCCACCAGCTATAGATGAGTATTCCTCTTACTTCACATAGTCACTAGAATGAGTTGCTCTTAGCCATTCTGACAATTGTAATATGAAATATTGAAGTAGTTTTCATTTGCATTTTGCTGAGGACTAAGGATACTGAACATTACTTTAAGTGATTTTCTCCCATTTGAGTTTCCTGTTTTGAGAATTCTGTTTATATCTATACCCCATTTTTAATTGGGTTATTTGTTTTTATGATATAGTTTTTTGAGATTAATATGTATTTTGAATATTAGTCCTCTGTTGGATGTGCAGTTGGTAAAAAAATAATTTCCAATCCTGTAGGCTGCTGCTTTGTCCAAATGATGGTGTCCTTTGGCAAGCAGAATCTTTTCAATTCCATGAGGTTCCTTTTATTTATTTTGATATTAGTGTCTGTGCTCAGAGAATTCTGTTGAGAAAGTGTTTTCCTGTGCTAATGAGTTCAAAGCTATTCTCTCCCTCCTTGTCTATCATGTTCAATGTATCTGGTTTTATGTTGAGGTCTTTGATCCATTTGGAGTTGGGTGTTATGCAGGGTGATAACTATGGTTCCTTTTGGTTTCTTCAACATGCAGCCATCAAGTATGACCGGCAAGCACCATTTGTTGAAGATGTACTTTATCTAGTGTGTATTTCTGGTTCCTTTAGGAAAATCAGGTATCCATAAGTGTATGGATTTATATCAACTCTTCAATTCGATTACATAGAGCAACAATTTTTTTTTATTACTATGGATCTATAGTACAACTTGAAATCAGGCATGGTGATATCTCCAGCATTTCTTTTATTGTTCAGGATTGTTTTAGCTATCCTGTTTTCCTTTCTTTTCTTTTCTTTTTTTATTTTGTGATTCCATACAAAGCTAAGGATTATCCTTTCAAGATCTGTGAAGAACTGTGTTAGAATTTTGATGGAGATTGCATTGAATCTGTAGATTGATTGCTTTTGGTAGGATGGCCATTTTTACTATCTACCTACCAACCATAAGGATGGGAGATCTTTTTATGTTTTAATACCTTCTTCAATTTTTTTCTTCGGTGTTTTAAAGTTTTATCATATGAGTTTTTCATTTGCTTCGTTAGAGTTACCCCAAGATATGTTATATTATTTGAGGCTATTGTGAAAGGTACTGTTTACATAAGTTTTTCTCCTCAGTCCATTTGCTATTTGTATACAGGAGGGCTCCTGAATTTTTCACTAATTTTGTATCCAGCTATTTTGCTGAAAGTGTTTATCAGTGTGGGAGTTTCCTGGTGGAATTATTTTAGGGTCATTTATGTATTCTATCATCTGAAAATAATGATTCTTTGATTTCTTCCTGTCCAACTTGTATTCCTTTGTTCTCCTGCAATTGTCTTATTGCTCCAGGTAAGACTTCAAGTATATATTGAATAGGTATGAAAGAATAGACAACCTTGTCTTGCTCCTGATTTTAGTGGAATTACTTTGAGTTTCTCTCCATTCAAGTTGATGTTGGCTATGGGCTTGCTGTAAACTGCCTTTATTATGCTGGGGAATGTCCCTTGTATCCGTAACCTCTCCAGGACTTTTATCATGAAGGAGTGTTGTACTTTGTCAAAATTTTGTTTCCTTTTATGCATCTAATGAAATGATCATGTGGTTTTATTTCCTTTCAGTTTGTTTATATGATTACATTTATCAATTTACATATGTTTAGCTGCCCCTCATCTCTGGGATGAAGTCTGCTTGATCATGCTGGAAGATCTTTTTGATGTATTCTTGGATTTAGTTTTTAAGTGTTTTATTGAATATTTTTATATCTATGTTGATAAGGGAAATTGTTCTTTAATTCTCTTTCTCTGTTGTGTCTTCACTTGGTGTGGGTACCAAGGTAACTTTGGCCTCATTAAACAAGTGAGTAATGTTCCTTCTGTTTATATTTTGTGGAATAAATTGAGGCCATGTTTAGAGCTGGAGTTTGTTGGGGCAGAGACTCACCCTCTACTTTCCAGTCCTGTTTGGTAAAATCTAGGATTTGGGGGGTGCTCCAGGAGGCTGCATTTGCCTTCTGTTTCTGCTCTTTCCCTCATCCACTCCAATTTTTTTGTAGAATTGAATTTGGCAACTTTCCTTCACCTTTAAATGCAAATCTGGCCTTAATATGCATTGGACAAATGGTCATCAAAGCCCAAATTCAAAACTTTGAATTTTAATATATCAACTGATTTAAATGACTCCAAAAGACAGTAAGGCAGAGTAGTTCCAGGCTGGCTTCCTCATAAAACGCCCAACTGACTTAAGTCTTTCTTAAGGCTCTGGCTTACAACCCTACCCAGAGGTGGAATGCTGGGCCTCCCTTTACAATTTCCAATTCTTTAACGTAGAAAACATAGAACTCTTCTGCTTTGTGCTTTTGGCCTACCTATGTACTTCTGCCTCTCTGCCTAAAAATTTCCGCTTTTATCTTTATCTTTCCAAAAATACATGTTATATCAAAATCTGTAACTGTGTTTTTAAAAGGCTGTTAAGTTACAAATAAAAACAAAGTTAGTTGAAAATAAATAAATAAATAAGTAAATAAATAAATAAATAAATAAACTGAGGAGTTTGGCATTAACTCTGCAAGTCTAGTAGAATTCTGACCTAGAACCATCTGATATTGGGCTTATTTATGATTAGGAAACTTAATTGCAGCTTCTGTTTCATTAGGTCTATTTAAATTGTTTATCTGATCTTGTTTTAACTTTAATAAGTGGTTTATATTGAGAAAATTATCCATTTCTTTTAGATTTCCCATTTTGATGGATTATAGGTTTATAAAATATGTTTTTAATATTCTCTGGATTTCCTCAGTGTCTTTTGTCACGTCCCCATTTTCATGTCTAAGTTTATTAATTTGGATCTTCTTTCCCTATCTTTTAGTTAACTCGGATAAGGGTTTGTCAATCCCTGGCTCTGTAGCAGCCAACCCACTGCAGCCTCCCACACACGTGTTTGTATATGCAGAAAGACAAATCCTTTACCTGATCTAGTAAGTTTTTGTTTAGCCTTGGCTTCCTCTCCTCTTCTTGGCATGCATACAAGCTGCTTAAAAGGAAAAATTCCTTAAGACTGTTGATAGACTCATGTCTGACTTGTCAATCTTCTTTTCGTCAGACTTTGTACTCTTGAATTGTGTGTGTGTGTGTGTGTGTGTATGTGTGTGTGTGTTACACAGACAAGTGGAATTGTAGGCCTGGTCTTCTGCCCTGAAGATGCATTCAAGAAAAATGAAATTCATAAAGAATGTGGAATTCATAAAACCTGGTCAGTGCATGTCAAACAAACAAACAAACAACAACAACAAAAAACAACACCACACTCATTTAAACAATGAAAAAAGTTAAGTCTAGCTTCCTTTGTGCTAATTAACAGACTCTTTGTGCAGATTTAGATAAAACACTTCCTGTCGCCACCTCTGGATTTCTGATTAGTGTACAACACACTGTCCTTAGGGTATGAAGTTAAATTAAGCACACACATATGCTGTGCATTCTTAAGTATTTTAAGTAACTGTATTGACAGGCTCACACTCACTCTACCATTTGCCCAAGTTGACAATAGAGGTGTATGCACTAAGTGAATCCTGCCAAGTAGTCTTAAGAAGAAAGAACTACTATTAAAAACAAAAAACAAAATGGCCCAGCGTTTGTGAAAAACCTTTTTGACGCCTTAAACCTAGTTTAAAGATCAACATTCAGGACATTCTCTCTAAGCTGAGAGACACATTTTAGAATTTGTTGTTGTTATTTTTAAGACAGTGAGAGATTTTCTTTGGGAATGTTCTGATTCTATTTATGTTGCTATGATAAAGCACCAAGACCAAAAGCAACTAGGGAGGAAATGGTTTATCTAATCTTATAGGTTATAATCTCTCATTTCAGGAAACCAAGGCAAGAACATGAAGTCAGTAACCATGGAGGAACTGCTTACTTGCTTGTCTTGTTTGTGTCCTCTGGCTCACTCAGCTACCTTTGATTTTTATGGATTCCTTTGTGTGTGTGTGTGTGTGTGTGTGTGTGTGTGTGTGTGTGTGTGTAGGGGCGGGGTTTGAGACAGGGTTTCGCTTTTGTAACTCTGGCTGTCCTGGACCTCACTCTGTAGAACAGGTTGGCCTTGAACTCACAGAGATCTGCCTGCCTCTTCCTCCAGAGTGCTGGGATTAAAGATGTGTGACATCACCACCCAGCTAAGTTACCCTTCTTATGCAAGCCAGGATTACTCCCCTAAAGATGGTACCACCTACAGAGCGTAGCACACTCCTGTATCATTAATAATTAGAAAAATTTGATTTATCAGTTGAGATTCCCTCTTCCCAAGT
This sequence comes from Cricetomys ansorgei, assembly GCA_026225945.1. Classification (NCBI taxonomy): domain Eukaryota; kingdom Metazoa; phylum Chordata; class Mammalia; order Rodentia; family Nesomyidae; genus Cricetomys; species Cricetomys ansorgei. The sequence goes on from JAMJFZ010000239.1 coordinate 18,576,841, forward strand.
GAGTCAAGCCTTGTGTCAAGCTGACAAAAACTAACAAGCATAGGAGAAATGGCAGAGGGACATTCTGTAAGAATCAGAGCCTGTCTTCCACTTACAAGGTATGGTAGTTACAGGGAAGATGGGCTGGAGTGGGAAATTAGTTTAAAATTTTCTTTTGGGAGCCTGAGATAGGCCCTTGCCCATAGTCAATTAAAGTATTTAGGTAATGGATAGACATCTTTCCTGGTTGGCTATTACTTGGGGTTCACAAGTCAGGACAATTATGAATCTAGAAAAACAAGGTAATTTATTTCTAGAAACAAAATTACTGTAGCTACTAAAATTGTCACAGTTGAAGAATATAGAGAAGCTGTACACAATGGTGTAGTCCTGGCTAATATTCCTGAATTTGGTTTTTATTAGATTGATGGAAGGAGTATAGAGTTGTCATCCTCAAAACTCTTTCATGCTGAACAAGGGCAGTGTCCTCACTGAAGATTTTCAGGAAATTGTTTTTATTAAATGAAGTACTATCTAACCACTTCTATAGAAAGCTCTAGCCTATGAATGAGTCAAATTTTTCTTTGTATTTATTGTTCTCTATGTTGGTTCAGATTCCCAAAGAAGCAAAATACAAGTGACAACGAATACCTGAGAATGATGGAGAGAAGAGGAGAAGAATGTAGAGAGTCTTCAGAGCATGAGTCAAAACTGATGACTGTGATGGATGTCAATAGGTAGCAACACAGTTTCAGTGAAGGATCCCTAGTGAAAACTTCTCATCCACTGGCGGAGTCCCTCAACTCTCAATAAGCTTGGCTCTCGTTTCTGCCTCTCTAGTCTTTGAAGGGGAGCAACCTCTTGAAAGTGTGTCCCCATGACTTAGGCAGTATTGTATTCAGCATCCAACATAGGTGAATACATCTGTATTCATCTGAATGAGAATGGCCCCCATAGGCTCATATATTTGAATGTTTGTTTCCGAGTTGGTGGAACTATTTGGGAAGAGTCAGGAGGTGTGGCCTTGGCCAGGCTCAGTGGTGCTCTCTGCAGCCCACTTTCAGGTAAGATATAAGCTCTCAGCTACTGACTGCTACAGCACCATCATCATCCATCTGTTGCTATGTTCCTAGACATGAAGGTCATGAGCTAACCTTCTGAAACATCAAGCAAGCTTTCAAATAAATGCTTTCTTTTATTAGTTGCCTTGGTCATCGTGTCTTTCACAGCAAGAGAACAGTAGCTAAGATAACACCTCAATAGCAGATCTATGTGGCATATTCTCTTGACTGCTTCTTTTAAAAATGCTTTGGAATTATTATCCTGTCTAAAAACCAAGCCCACTGCTTGTGTCGAGTACTTTTTACAAGGAATTAAAAAATACATCTTTTATTGCATGTGGTTTTGTAAGTTACTCACACCCATTGAATAAAAATATTCCATGTGTAGTTAAAATGTTAATTTGAGCTTAGAGATTCTCATTAACAGGACTCAAATGGGTGATGATTATAGGCAACCTGCTTATAATGACTAGGGAACTTTGCAGTGATCTGGAATGGAAGTGCCTTGGATGACACATGTCCTGTCTCTGACTCTCACTAGCACTGATTTTAACAGGATACTTAACAGCCTTAGTTTCAATTTTCTCATAGGTATAAGGATTTCTCTTCCAGATGGGAATTCTATACGTTTATAAACTTTATGTTGTCAATACATCCCATATTAAAAATAATGAGGTACATTAATGAGATTTTTTTTCTACATGTATATGGATTTGTGTCTGGTTAAAGAAAAATCACGATGATACCCTCTTTCTGTTTGAAAATATAAATAGGTATATTTTTCTTGAAATTAATTTGGTAATATTTATCAGTAGTCTTTATAATGTGTACTTGACACATTTGTTCCTGAGCTTCGTGAGGATTCTAACAAGAACTCCTGAGAAGGCTCCTTCAACAAAATGTCTTCTTAAATGCTGAATTAAAAACCATAACTTCTTACGCTAGAGTAATTAAAAATGTCACAATACAATTATTACAAAGACTGTTCAAGAACTATTTTGAAAAGAAACAATTATAGATTATATAAGAATAGGAGGGTAAAATGCTGTTTTCAGTATTACACAAAATTGTTTTTATAGTACATAGGTAAACATTGAGGAAAAAACTTCACATATTGGAATTTCTTGCCTATAGGTAGAAGAATTAGGAATGTATTTATTTTCCTCTTTATATCTCTTTTCAAGTTCCCAAATTTTGCAATAACCAGTGATAATTAATTGAACAATTATTTTGAATGAGCAGTTACAGGAATGGGTGATGAATATGACCAAAGCATTTGTTTGCATGTTGAAGCAATTTTTGATGAAATGGAGCTGAAATTAATGATCAAATAAAGAGTTAGAACTCATTAAAATTTGAATTTTATCTTGAATATAACACAGATACTTTAGAAACAATGAAATAAATGAAATGGAGTATTTATGTACATGACCCTATGCCCAGAGTTTATGTTTGAGATTATTTGAAGCTATACATGGAAGTCAAGTCCCTTTTAAAAACATAAGACTAATTAATTTCTTTAAATTCATACTTGTTTTAACTTGTATGTTAAAAGCTGAAAAATAGTGCACACTCATAAGGCTACATATGCATCTTTTTGATAAATATATGCAAGAACTCAGAGTATATATGTCTATCCTCACTTTTATTCTCTAGACAAGGGTAAGATATTATGGTGTTCTGTTGCAAACTAGATTGGCTATAGATGATGACAATATGGCGTGTATTTAAAATAATTAGAAGAGAAAATATTTTCACTGTTAGCAGGGTAAAGCTCATTCATTTTCTTGATGCTCTAAAATTCAGTCTTTCAGTGTAGAGCCTCTACTTTTGAATCAACACACTCATCACTATGCTTGAGGGACATGTTATTTATAGAGCAACAGATACTGATTTTTTTTCAATTTAAATTTCTAATTTAAATCTGTCAGAATTTGATCTTACTTATCATGTTATCTTTCTATCTCTTTTATCCAGGAGAGTCACAGTGTGAGGTGATGTTATAGGACTATTTTTATTCATATAAAATTTTAGTTTGAAGGAATGCAATGTCTCAATTGAGTTTTCTGTTGAGACATCAAGAATCTCATTATGTAGCCCAGGCTGGCCTCAAACTCATAATTCTGCTTCAGATACTCAGTGTTGAAATTCCAGGCATGTGTGGGCATATCTAGCTGAATAATTCTTAAGCTAAAGATAATTATATTGATGCATATGTTCACTGACTTAATTTGTTGAGAATGTATTGATTTTACAGGACAGAGATAACAAAGTGCCAAATCAGTGGTTTTAATGTTAAAAAAAATTTCTCACAGTGCTGATGGCTAGAAGTTTGAATAAAGAGTCTAGTTCTCTCTGATATCTCTATCTCTAATCTTTCACTAATTCTACTTCCTGGTATTTGCCATCAATGAACATTATTCCTTGCCTCATATATAAACCACATGGCTCTAGTCACACGCCATCTTCTGACAGTGTCTTCACATGATCTCCTTTCTGTATATGTTCTACCTCTGTGCCCCAAATACCCTTTCATGTAAGAGATGGGGCACATCACAGTGATTGGATTTCATGTTTTTCCTCTGTTATGACTCCTTCTTTAAATACATTACACTGTATGACAGAAACTATGACCTTAATATATATCCTTTGAGGAGACATAATTCAACCCATAAAAATGAGATGATACTAAGAAAAATAATGGTTAGTAAAGAAAATTAAGGAGAAATTGAAAGTAAATAAAGATCAAGTGAAATTATCCATATTTTACATCAGAAAATAGAGGGTAATACCCTTATATCAAATTTCATTGATGATTATGATTCAAAATGATAAAATATTGTTAGCTTGATTGGTCCCTGTTATGAAGCTGGTAGAATCATTAGGCTTACTGATTCAATAAAAAGGATTTTGAGTCCTCTGAGCACCTCAGAGGTTCTACAGACATATCACAAAGTAACTATTTTACCTTTTAAGCAAGATCTATTTGATGAATAAGTCAAATATTTCAATTTGGAAACTTGTCTTGAAGTAAGCTACCATTAAAGTGGAAGTCAATGTTCTTAAAGGAAGTTTTCTGAATCAACAGCAGAAGATTACTAGAAAGACAGGTACTCAGACCTCACCCATCAACATTTGGATCACAAATTGTGTGGGAATGACCAAGAAATATAAATTTAATTCACATTCCAAGTTATCCTTAGACATCTTGAGACTTGAGAATAACATATCAAGAGCTTCACTATCAGTGGCATGTGCTTGATACATCTGTAAAATTTGTGAGATAAATAATTACCTAGTATCCATCCTGAGATTTGAAGGATCTGAGCAGTTAAAACCCAATGCGGCACAGCTGACGCTGTCCTTGGTGCTGATTTGGCGTGGCCGTGTTATTTCCTGCTTAGAATCTATTCATGGAGGCCACCACGTTCTGTGCCTCGACACTGAGCTACATATTGGTATTTGCTTTGCTCTGGTGTCTCACTTCAGGCACATCGGCTAGCTTATTCGAGAACAAAATTGAAATTTAAGTGTAAAGGTAACACATTAAGGAGCACATGCTGTGAAGAACCACAGTTGTTGTACGCAGAATCAATTTAATAGGGAGGAACCCAAAAAGGATCTGGAATATGCAATGCTTAGCCATTCAGGTCATAAAGTTGGAAGCAGAGCAAGTAGAGATATGATTTTAAAGATTAATAAATAATTTAGACATCACCACCAGTTAAAACAATACCTTTCTACTATTTGAGGTCTGTCTTTTCAAATGAAAAATTTTAGGGGTGTATATATAAACGTTTAACTGGGAGACTTTGAGCAAAGACATGTATATAACACAACCTTCTTCCCTTTTCTGTTCATTTTATTGTTTGAGTGTGTGTGTGTGTGTATGTGTGCACGTGTGTGCGCACGTGCGCGTGTATGTGTACGCGTGTGTGCGCACGTGCGCGCGCACGTGCACATGTGTTACACGAATGTGAGTAAGTGGTCATGTGCAACCATGTAAACCAATGTTCACATATGTGGAAGCCAGAGTAAAATGTAATGTCAGATGTCTTCCTCTATTGTTTGCCACCTTTCCTTGAGACATCCGTCACTAAATTGCCTTCTTGGTTAATGTAGCTGACCAGGGAGCTCTTGGGCTCTGCCTGTCTCACCTGCCAGTGCCAGAGTTGCAGGCACTCACACCCAATCCTGGTTGTTAATGTAAGTGTCACATACTTGAACCCATGCCTTTAGGTTCTTGTGCTTGCAAAGAAAGTGTTTCCACCCACTGAACCACCACACCCTAACTCCCTACTGGTGATTGTTTTTGAGGAACAAATTAACAAATGAAGATTCATTTTATGCTAAGTTAGGTTGCTAGAGATAACAAGGATAAAGGCAGATAAAAATATAGGTTAATTCAGAGCATGACAATTATCTTGACATACCGCTTAGCTTCCCATTGCTTTCAGGCATGGGCCCACCTGTCAAGTTATTTTTGGAAGCAAAATTTCAAGTGCATTTGTAAAATTAAATGCTTTCTCCTTGTGCATTAAATCGCACAGATTTATTATTAATAGACATAACAAATAGCAGAGAAATTCAAAATTGAAACCTTTCTTGTTAGGTGCAGACTGATAAAGTTAGGGTGTCCTTGGTTACAATGGACATAGAAAATAGCAACAGTTCGAATCTTTGAAAATTTAGTTATTGGAAACTCTGTTAAAGTGATTAGATGGTCTCAGACATGGCAGGAAGGTAATGTTCTTCCAAAAGACTCTGCTTAACACATGCAACTCTAGCAGCCTTTCCTGAAGCTTTGTGCAGAGCTACAGCTTCTGCTACATTGAATTTAACAAGGTGTCCTTTCCAAGAACGTCAGCTCCAGTAACTTTACTAATTGGAAGCATGAGAGAGGGAGTGTCATTAACAAAACAGTCCAGGGTGGACAAGCTGGAAAAGACATAAGAGCTGCATGCAGCATCCAGATTTTGAGATTCTATTACTTCTCAGTTTCAGAAGCACACAGATATAATATAGAATTACCAGTGCCTTTGAAAAGCCATCTAAAAATAATCTCCCTACATTCCAAACACAATGAACTCTAACTGTGGTATTGCCTCAAGGCATTTGAAGGTGTGGAGGAATTGAGCCTTGTAGGTTGTTATAAATTTTTCCAGTCTGTTACAGCAGATGTTTTCTACCTTACCGCCTCTCACCTCCTCTACTTTTGCCTGGGTTTTAAACTCATGCAAACACAGCTAAACTACTAGCTCTGTCTGCTGTTTGGAGAACTCAGCCAATTCACTCTACAAAGGGGACCTAACTGGAGCTGAGCAGAAGCCTGTTATTTGGCACAATACTTCCCCAGAGAGATTCAATATGTAATAAATAAATGAAGAGCACCTAGGAACAAAATTGATATTTTGGCATAATCTTATCAAATTACTTGCTTTGTATGACTTTTCAATAGACACCATGATTTCAGAGTGGTTGGATAAGAGAAGGGTAACTTTGCCATTCAGTGGGGTCTTGTAAATCTGTCATATGTTACTCAACTAAAAACCTATAATTCAATAGCTAAAGCAACCTGAGTAAAAATTTTTCCTATCCCCTTTCCTCCAGGAAATCAAAATGGAAGAAATAAAGGAGCACAGGGAAACATATTCTTCTCTGCTTTCTTACCTGAGTCTGGTAAGGTGTTTAGAAACATTTCTATTGAGTTCCTTTAAAAATCTACTTCTTTTAATCCAAGCCAGCTGTTTTCTCTGAAGAGCAGCCTGGGAAAGAAATATTGTTTAGCTAATCCTTTCCCAAGCCCATACATTCTTGGGGTTAGAACTGACTGAACCCATGAATGATTTACACTCCTGTTTATTCCAAGAGCTTTATAGTTTCCCATTAGTCTTCACCCCAAGCCCTACAGAGTTTCCTGGGAGGCAGTCCATATAACTGAGTATCCAGATAATTTGAACACATTTGGACTAATAGACTGTTTTTTGTTTGTTTGTTTATTTTCATAGAGATTTGTTTTCCTTAGAATCACCTCAGTTTTAGATAAGGAGTATGTATTCTTATTTTTATATTACATTCAGATGTTCTCATTGCTTTTCCAAGAGGGAATCAAATCTCATGATTATAAATAATAAATGTTCCTCCAGAGCAGTTCTAAAGTGAGCCCCCATGTGGGGATACAAGCATGCAGTAGCACCTAATAAAACATATGCCTTAATATCACTTCTAAATCAAAGGTAAAGTATATCCTCTGGAGGCTTCAAGCCCTATGGAGATACAGGGAGCAGATATATTGAAAAGAAGGAAGCAGAGATGGAATTATTTTCCAAGGCTTACTAATGCAAGTCCTCCAAATTGTTCCTCTTGGAATCATATAGTTGTCCTATATGATCCTCAAATGTTTTGTTTAATTACATAGCACGTACTATATGGGGTTTTGTAGATCATTCTAGTTTTGCATACAGAAAATTGTAACAATGTTTATATTCAACTTAGATAAGTTTCCAATTGCAAAGTGTCTAATTTTAATCTAAACATACAGCAGACAGTCTGCCTTTATCCTTGTTATCTCTAGCAACCTAACAGCATAAAATGAATCTTCATTTGTTAATTTGTTCCTCAAAAACAATCACCAGTAGGGAGTTAGGGTGTGGTGGTTCAGTGGGTGGAAACACTTTCTTTGCAAGCACAAGAACCTAAAGGCATGGGTTCAAGTATGTGACACTTACATTAACAACCAGGATTGGGTGTGAGTGCCTGCAACTCTAGCACTGGCAGGTGAGATAGGCAGAGCCCAAGAGCTCCCTGGTCAGCTACATTAACGAAGAAGGCAATTTAGTGACGGATGTCTCAAGGCAAAGGTGGCAAACAATAGAGGAAGACATCTGACATTACATTTTACTCTGGCTTCCACATATGTGAACATTGGTTTACATGGTTGCACATGACCACATACTCACATTCGTGTAACACATGCATGCGCGTGCACACACACACACACACACACACACACATACACACACACAGGTCCTCAGCAGACAGTCGCTCACCTTCAGTGTGTTGCCTCTGACCTGTGCTTTCCATTTGGAAATTTTGACTCCTGTAAGCAAAGCTGAACTGCAGAACCATGACCATTACTTCTAGATCTTGAAAAGTATGCACAGAGCAAGGAGCAAATTACTAGTGTGTTTTCTGGTTAAATCAAACACTGGACAGCTAGAGCTGTAAAAGGGTAATAAAGTTTTTATAACCAGCAATAAATACACATTTCCGTAAGGACTGATTGAAGAAGACAGGTTTTTGTTGCCAGTGTTTGGTTTATTTCTGGCTCCCCTACCTATGCCTCACAACTCCATGCAGAGATGTTTGGCTGTGAGTTTAGAATGGTTGAAGACAATTCTCCTATCAGAGGTTTACTGTGAGGAGGGAAAACATTTGCTCCTGCTTTATGTCATCAAAAATGTTGGAGGGAGAGGTTTTAAATATACATGTATATGATATTTTATTTAATCACTTGATACATGCACATGGATCTTGATCATATTAACTTACCACTCCTCCCCCAATTCCTCTGAGACCTACTTCCCACTCCCACCCACTTGCAACGTCATGTTCTTTTGTTTTATAGCCCACAAATTCAAGTTTATGTTACCTACATATTCATAGTGTTGGACCATCCTTCAAAGTATGGTTGATCTACCAGGGGCCACATCCTTAAGGAAAACCGACTCTCCACTCCTAAGATACCATTGACTGTCAGCAATTCCTCAGCTCAGGGGTGATGCAAAAGAACTCCCAGTCCTTGCTGGAATGTTGATTGTCTCGATCTTGTGCAGATGACCACAGCTTGTATGAGTTTCTGCGTAGCTTTTGTGACATGTCCAGAAAACACTGTTTTGCCCTCATCATGCTCTACCTCTGGCTTTTATAGTCTTTCTGCCCTCTCTACTGTAATGAGCCCTAAGCCTTGCAGTAAATGGGGAGTCTGACATAGAGATCTCATTTACTACTGAGAATTATGGGAACTTTTTCAGACTTTGTTAGCAGTTCTCAGACCTGCCACTTACTTAATATACATAGTCTATAACTTCAGGTGAAAAATCAGAGTCCCTACTCCTTAAGAGCCAAGGACTTTTAAAGTCAACAATCCATCCCATTCCTAATATTTGCCACCCAGAACGCAAGGAAAATTTTGTTAGGACTGAGATTACAGTTCTCGTTTTCACACAATATTTTTAGATTGGCTCATTCATTCTTGTATTTACTCACTCGGCAAACCATTTCACTAGTAATGACAGAGATTCTACTTTGTGTGTGGAGGGTTTCTACTCAAGTATAGGAGATAGGAACAAGATAGGATCATGTTTTTCCTTTGGAAAATGAAGCCACACCCTTCGGATTTGTGTTTACTAGCTTTCACGGAACCAAGCTTTTACTTAGCCTGATATGATACTGGGCAGGGAAAAGGAATGGAAACAAGTTGGACAAGCACAGAGTAATCATTCAGAGTTTAGTCTTAAAGAAGCCAGTTAGATTTTTCCAGATAATCTAGGAAATAAGTTCTGAATTCTCCAAAAGAGTTTACATAGCATTATTCTCAAAACTGGCCCACTATTTATTCCAGAACTCAGATTGCTGTCTATAATTGAAAAGAAAAACTGTTAAAAAAAAAATATGGCCCTGCTTTCCAATGGATTCATCAGAAGTCTTTGTTGTAGAATAGTTCCTGGATCACAAAATAATCACACAAATTTTGATGTATAAATGCAGCTTCTTAATATAAACAAGTCTCTTGTATTTTTCTAATCTTTCTAATAATAATAATAATAATTTCTAATAATTCTTTCTCTTTCATGGATCACACACTCCTTTCTAAATAATTAAATATAACTTAAATTAAATAGGGTAGAATGATACAGGTGTTTGCAAATATATCTCAAGATTGGAGTAAATTCCTCTGGGTGAGCAGGAGTTTATGACAATTTTATTGCTCATACTGACAGGAGGAAAATGGCCCATTTGTATGTCTGTATTACATCATTGTCTTCAAAGATGTTATTCTGTAAAATCTTGAACACAGTTTTGAAGATTGCATAATGACATAAGGAAGTTTGTATTGAAGGAATAGATACTATTTCTGTCTTGGAAAAGAAAGCCCTGATATGACCCAGATGCTCAACAGAATTCCCACTGTGGACAGGAAGATTTTACGTTAAGCTGAGGCTCTAGGAGATGGTGATATCATAGTCCCAGAGCTCAGGAAATTGCCATAAAAAGACTAAAGTTTTTTGTTTTTTGTTTTAATGAGACATTCTCTGCTTTAGTAAATGAATTTGTAGTTTCATTATCTTATTCATAAATTTTAGAGCTAAAGCAAGAACAATGTAGTTGCATTTATGTAGCCCAGGGTGGTCTCAAACTCATTGTGTAGCCAAGTATGATCCTGAGCTTCTGATCCTCATGCTCCCACTGCTAAGATTATGGGCATATAATATTTAAATCTGTTTTATAGGGGTGTTGAGGATCAAATCCGGGATTTTGTGCATACTAGGCAAGCACTCTACTAACTTGGCTACATACTCAGCCTTGTTGCACATTAGTAATATTATACCCTGCCATATCACTGATGTTCTGAGATGTATCATTTCCCTCATCCAGTGAAACACATACTTGTCTGTCAGCAGAGTAACCCCAAAGGGCAGTAGCATTAAAGCTGTGTTACCTTTCTTGAATTAGTTATCTTCATATGCAGTTATCTTTATGTCGATATTTTTCCTCTCTGAGTTTATACGAATTATAATCTGGAGTCTAAGTAAAAACAAAAGAAGATTAAACATTCAAAATAATTAATATCTACTTAGAGTCAATCGAAGTTTATTATTTTGAATATTTTCCCTTGCTAAGGTAAAGCATTAAGTTATTACATGCCTTGTGAATATTTTAAATTATAATTGATTTTTTTATTTTTAAAATATTTTGTTACATATAAGTTGCATGCAATAAAAATTTATCAATTTTAAATTAAAAAGATTATTTTATTACATTATGTAGCCATATATATATATATATATATATATATATATATATATATAGCCTTATATATAACATACTTTGATCATATTCACCCCCCACACCTCACTCTTCCCTTGCCTTACCCATTAGTCCCTTTCTGCCTCCTGTATATTCCTTCTTGTATTTTCATGTGTGTGTGTGTGTGTGCGCATACATAAACATACATGTAAATGCAATTTTATATGTATATATGATTTCATATATACATAAATATAGGATTTACAAATGAAAGAAAACATGATGTTTGTCTGTATGAGTCTGGTTTGTATTATTATGTCCAATTCCATCCACTTTTCAACAAATGACATAATTTCATTCTTCCTTATGGCCGAATAAAATTCCGTTGTGTAATATAACCAGCAAAACTACCCCCTACAGCTACAAGAGAAAGAAAAAAATTTAAAAGATCTGAACAAACTAAAAAAAGAAAAAAAAAGTTATATGCAACAAACCAAACTTAAAGAAAATGTATTTCTGACTAAAGAAATTAACATAGCCAAGAGACTATAGAAAAACATATAAACCTATACTTACTAAAATACAACTACCACCGAGAACACAAGCATCGTCACCGAAAATCAACAACACGTTGCCCACAATAAACACATATTTCAAAAATAACTTTAAATATTAGTGGCTTCAATTTCTAATAAAAATATACAGGCTGGCTGAATGGAAAAAGAAACAAAATCCACCTATCTGTCATCTACAAGAAACACATCGTCACTTTAAAGTTAGGCACCACTTTCAAGTAAGAAGATGGACTTACGTGCTCCAATCAAACAAGACCAGGAAGCAAGCAAGCATCACCATCCCAGGATCTAACAAAATAGACTTCCAACTAAGCTATAAGAAGGATACTTAATTCAAAGTTAACCAAGAACACATTACTATCCTAAACATATATGCACCAACTCTTAACCGTTCTTCACCTGGTGTCTTTTGAGTCAAGACCGCTTACTGAACCCAGAATTCAGTTGTGTGGTTAAATGGGCTGGCCAGAAAGTCCCTGGGATCTTCCCCTCTCTCCTTCCCATTGCTGGGCATTACTGTCACGTGTCGCTGCACCTCACTTTTTTCTGTGGGTGCTGAGGAATCCAAACACAGGTCCTTATTTGTGCACAGCAAGCCTTTTAACAATTAAACCACCTCTTCAGGATTCTGTGTGTTTTATCATTTTATCTTTACGATTGTCTAGATGTTCTAATTCATCCTCCTTGTCATCAGTTTCTGACCTCCATTAGAGCTGTTCTTTCTGTGAAGATTTCCACTGAGCTTTTGATTTTATATGTTGAGATTTATATTCAAAATTTTCTATTTAAGTTTCTGTATTTCTATCTTTTTACTGAATTCCTCTCTCATACTTTGTAGTGACTTCATTATTTTATCTAATTAGTTGTTTGTTTTGTCTTTGAATCCATGCAGGAATTCATTCCTGTTCTACTTGATTCCATTCTTTGTCTTGACTTTAATTTAATCTGCTTTAATTGGAGCGTATCAGTACACACCTGTTAATTTTGAAGGACTCGTGTTACCTTAATTTTTCATATTTCTTGTGTTTCTGTGTTGATACTTTGGCAACTTGGGTTACGTTATAATTATTGCTTTTAATAATCATAGTTTTTCAGTTAAAGTGCTAACAAACTTCAGATGGGACTCCGGCAAGAATGGAAAGAAAATAAGCAGAGTAAGACTAACAGTTACATTGGAACGCTGGGACAGAAATCAAAGGGGAAAGTAAATAAAGGAGATGAAGGACATGATAAAAGTAAAGAATACAACCAAGGGGGGGGGGGGAGAACAAAAAGCTGGTCCAACGATTAGACTTAGACACTAGATAAGGAACGTGAAGAGTGAAGGAGGCCAGTACTCAGAGTAGGCTTCCCATGCATGCGGCCACTGGTGCAGAGTCTGTCTCTATAGAGTTCCTCATACGGGCACAGCTGCAGACTCTGTGCGCATTGTCTTCACATGCAAGAAGGCAGGTTCAAGTTCTTTCTCTGTAAGGTTCCTTGCAAGGGAACAGGTGCAGAATCTATATCATCATTTATATAGATGCATGTGCAGAATCTACCTCTATGCTTTCTTGTTTTCCCTGCCTGACTATTTACGTTAATACCTCCTGTAAGAGCAGGGTCTTTGCAATATAACCCTTATGTTGATCTTTGTGTCATTTGCCCCACAACAAATGTTTTGTGGACAGGGCAGTGGGTATTACAATTGCACCTGTCTTCATGTGTTTAGGAATTCAATAGGGCTGTTGGCAAGCTTTCTCGTGGCACGCTCAGACCACAGCGACTTGAAGTGCTCTCCTCTCTTTGTCTCTCTTCCTAGGAGCCAGTGAATCTCACTCTGGTCTGTTGTTTAAACCAGATTTTTGCCACGTGAAAAACTTCTTATTTCTGACCCAACACACACATACACACACAGACACACACATTTATCTGCAGGCCAGAGTTCAGTAGTCCTCTGCAATGTTTCCTGAGTTTCCAGAATAGAACATGTAGAGAGAGACCTGTGCCTGAATGGTAGCCAACTATATATCTGAGAAGAGACCTTTTTAGTATGGCATAGAAATGAATCCAACTGGAGAAGACCATTGTCAGTGAGTTTGCATACTCGGAGACAAATATCACATTTTTCTCTCATTTGTGAATCCTAGAATATATATATATATATATATATATATATATATATATATATATATATATATATATATATTTTTTTTTTTTTTTTTCTAGGATGAGAGGAAGGAAACAAAATGTGGGGCAGAGGAGGGCTCCAAAATACATTATATATCCATTATGAAACCTAATACAGTGGACAATGAATATGTTAAAATAAAAATCCACACAGCAGCCATTTGTAAAAGAACCTACATAAAAAAACTTAAATGAAACAACTAGGGATGGTGAAATGGCTCCACAGTTAAAGGAACATGCCAACAAGCTCAACAATCTGAGTTCTGTGCCCAAGTTCCACACGGTAGATGCAGAGAACTGACTCCTACAGGTTGTTCTCTGACCTCCACATACACACCATGACATTCTCTCCCTTCCTCCCTCCCTCCTTCTCTGTCTCTCTCTGTGTCTCTCTCACACACAAATAAATAAATAGTAATGAAATAGTTTACATAAACAAACAAACCTATTTAGAACCAAAAAGGTTTCTTGCCATTGCTCTGGCTGAGTGTCAAAAAGAATGTTTCGGTGCCTGCAGTATCAGAGTTGTCCTTAGGTTGTACGATGTACAGTAGTCTTTCTGTGTCTAGAAGACACTGTTTCTTTGTAGTCATCCATCATCTTTGCCTTTAGATTCTTTCCATCTCCTCTTCCACCCCTCCTGAGCCTTGGGAAGGAGGAGGTATTCCATTTGTTGCTGATCATTTTTCAACCTCTTACTATGCACCCTGGCCACTTGTGAGTCTCTGTGATAGTTATCATCTGCTGCAAATAGAAGTTCTTAGATAAAGGTTGAAACATGCATGAATCTATGGATATAATTAAAAGCCATCAAGAGTCAGTTTAATACTTTGTCCACTTAGCAGAATAGTGTGTAGCCATAGGTTCTTGGCCCCAAAATGGTGCCAGGTATTGGTAACATTTTTTGGAGTGGGACTTAAATCCAATCATAAAGTGGTTGTTTTTCCCATGATATTTGGTCACTACGGCACTGATGAGCATGCCTTGACAGGCCAGTCATTATTGTTATCTCACAGTGTCTACAGATGGGTATGATTGATGATTTTTTTCTTCCAGTAGTGTGCATAGCACAGCCCCTCCCAGCACTATGAAATCTAGCCAGAAAGGATGCAGCTTCCAGGTCAGTACTAAATTGATTTCTCTATGTTCTATGACTGAAGTACCTAAGTATCTTCAGCAGTTGGTCTAACTATCAAGTTCTGGAGAGTAACCAAGAGCAATGGAAATAGCTTATAATATTTGGGGGTCTTTAGTTCTCATAGGCTAACAACTCCAAAAGAAGCAACCTATTTTTGTGTCTAGGCTTTTTTGTTAGCCTGTGGTGTCTAGTTGGGGCATTACTGTTCATATCTTAGTTACTATATCTATTACTGTAATGAAACACCGTGATCAAAAGCAATTTGGGGGAAGAAATGGTTGTTTTGCTTATATTCTAATCATAGTCCTTCATTGGAGGGAGTCTGGACAGGTACTCAAGCACGGAACCTGGAGGCAGGAGCTGATGCAGAGGTCATGGAGGGGTGCTGTTCACTGGCTTGCTTCCCATAGCTTGTCCAGCCAGCTTTCTTACAAAACCCAGGACCACCAGCCCAGGAATGGCGCCACCCACAAAGGTCTGGGCCCTCCCACATCAATCACTGATTAAGAAAATGCCCCACAGGCTTGCATACAGCCTGATCTTAGAGATGCATTTTCTCAAATGAGGTTCCCTCCTCTCTGATAACTATAGCTTGTGTCAAGTTAACATGAAGCTAGGCATCACAGTCCAGTTATGGGATGACTCCACTATAACTACATATGTGAGAGCTTATACAGTAGTAGGTTTCCATATGGCTTTTTCAAAAGATCTTTAACGTTATTTATTTCTCCCAGTGTTCCTCCACCTTGACCTCTGTTCTCCCACCCCAATTTAACCCTCCACATCTGTCATTCACTTTTAACTCTTCATACCAGTGTGTTCTGCACCCCTCCCTTGGAAATTCCTCCTGATGGCCCCTTAGTAATTTCCTGACTTCCATGCATATTCCAAATGAAACACACATAACTGGAAGTTCAAAGGTAACATCCAGATGTTGTGGGCTTTGGGGGATACTTTTTCTTTTCTCTCTGCCCCTTTCCCCTCTTCCCTCCCTGTCTATGTGTTTGGATCTCTAATCTTTACCGGATTTTCTCTCCTCCTACATAACTTCCCCTCTCCTCTCTCTCTCTTACCTCCCCTCTTTCAAATTATGTGGCGTTAATTTCCAAGAGTCTTGGTCTTAAGTCATAGCATAAACACTTCCCAATAGGAGCCGAGCCCTCCAGAAATGACTCTAGATGCTTCTTCCTTCCATTCTGCTTTCGAGAAAAGTTTATTTGTTTGCTATGGAAAAACACTGCTTTTTAGATATTACCCAACTCATAGGCGAGAAAGCTGCTCTCAAACTCTCCCGAGTTAATTCTCTAGAGACTCTCTCTAGGAGGATGTGCCTGGGTATCTGCTCTGCCATCCTCCAAAACCATATGAATATCTTTAATGGTGAAGTGTAACTTAATACTTATATATCAGTTTAATGTTTTTAATTGAAAGTCTCTTCTATTGTGTAATGAGCTTCAATTAATTGACTTTGTAGTTTAAACTTTTTTTGTGAAGTAATTTTGTGTTTGCAAAGGATATATAGTTCATTGAAACTAACCCAACAGTCCAGGAGAAGCTAAAGAAATAATTAGTACAGTGTGTATGGATTAGTTCACAAATATTGCTATCCATTATTGAACTATGAGATTTAATAATTTTCTCTCTCCCCAGTAATTTTTATCTATAATTCAATCTGAAAAAATCAGCAAGAATGTTGCAAAATAAAGATCTGCTTATAACATTTTCCATTTAAAAAACTATTTTGCTTATAGAAAAAAGCCTTCCTTGCCCAGAACATTAAGACCCCCAAAGACTTCTCAGTGTAATATTTTAGGCTTCTCCTCTGCTGTTCCTATTCTCACACCTACAATACAGCCAGGGTATTAATTCCCAATCACTGCATACTCTTGGACCTCTGCCAGAGATAGCCCTCTTTCTATCCTTCTCCATCTAGTGAACACCCTCCTCCTTTCCCATCACCAGATTCTTACCTGTCAGGTTCCAGCTAAGATGTCAGTTCTCTGAAAAAGCATACTGTGATTGCCTCAGGCAAAGATATTCACTTTCCAATGAAAGCAGCAGTAATTGTATAATTACTTGGGCAGAGACCTGGAGCCCTCACTAATCTGTGATCTGTCTTGAGGGCAGTGACCTAGTTGGATGCATTTCATCTCTAGCATCTAGCACAAGGCACACCTGCACTCAAGGCATGTTTACCCTCATATACACATAAATGGATAAATGAGCATAATGAATAAAGGTATGGATTAGTGGATGAATTCATTAATAATTAATGAATGCACCTATGAACAGTCACTTTGTTAAATCACCTGGATTTTTGAAGGTTTCTAATTTCTAACTTCACGTCTATTTCTACAAAGTAGCTTCTAATTTGTTGAAACTTCTTAAATAAAGTTAGTAGATTAGAGTTCTTAATTTCTTTGTTCATCTCTGATTTAGTTATTTTACTGGTCATATTTTCTCAGGTACTAGGTTCATTTAATTCAGACACATTCCATAAGATGGTATTTATATTAATAAAATTACACAATTATCTTGTATGATATATCTTATATGTTTCTGACCCTTAAGAAATCCAAAAAAAATTGACTTCCCCTTATGACTATTGCTATTTTAAAAATATGAATACTCAGTTTTAACATTTATTCCTAGGTTGATTTCTTAATTACTTTGTGTTAAAACAGTAAAAAAGAACAGACCAATGTTAAGAAAAATATATTCCATATCCACGTGTCCATAACAGTTTACTTATATATTTCTATCTTAGTCTGGTCTTCAGCCAATGATTTTGTGTGGTGTAAGCTGGTGGCCTTCATAATGACTTAAGTCACAATGCAATCCTATTTTATCGTCAATTGTGCAGCAGCTGGTCAGTTTTGCAATGCGCAGGCCAGCACGATGACACGGTGACCTAATTAGCTTACTCATCCAGCATTATTTCCAAGGGGAGTAGCTTTCATCACAGTGTCACACACACTATCTGTCTAAGTCAGTGGGTCTCAGGCTTCCTGATGCAGTGGCCCTTTAATGCAGTTCCTCATTTGTGGTGACTCTCATCCATAAAATTATTTTAGCTGCTACTTCATAACTTTAATTTTGCTACTGTTATGAATTGTAAGGTAAATATCTCCTATGCAGATTGCCTTAGGCAACTCCTATGAAAGGATTGTTTGACCTCCAAAAGGGGTTGCAACACAGAGACTGAAAACCTGCACTAAGTATTGGGTAACAAGGGGTATTCTAATTCTGCATGCATTTTACCAATTTTAAAACCTTTTTATTCAGTTTCTAGTTTTCAATCAGTTACTTGAAGTATTTTTTTTAATATTCTAGGGATTATTTTCATTTCAACGTAGAAATTGCCTGAATTTCTACAGGAGAATTCAATGACAAGCATGCACCATTGCCTATTCCGGACATGTAATCAAAGTAGAAGGTTATCCAAGGGTAATCCTGACTTTACAAGTTATGTGCATGGAACTGGGATAACATAAAAACCCATGACGTCCTCATAACAAAGGACAAAGCAATGTGTGACTGCAGAGCAGGTCAGTTCCAGTTCTGAGAGTGAGAGGAGTCTCTGGCATGTGTGACAGGCAGAGGCTGCATTTATTAATCACCTACTATGTGCCTGTTGTGAAGAGAACACCACATACATCAATGCATTCATTCTGCCCAATAATTCTGTGAGGTGACAATTGTTCTCAATTTTTAGGGGGACAAAACAATTCAGAAAGAATGTGCGATACATTGTAGATCACAGGACACAGGAGGAAGAACTAGGTTTGACTTCACGATTACAATAGATCTTTTGAAGGGAAAGATTTGAAGAGAGGAGAGAAATGCTGCTGACATGTTCACATAGTCTCCTATTTATCCGAAGGTGTCATTGTTCCTGGATGTTTTTAGAAGTAGAATGGAATAGAAACTAACAGTGTGATGTTTTCAGTCATATCACCTAATCTCAGACTCTGGTTTCTGCACGTGCCGATTGAACTCTGTGTGTGAATAAATTATTCTGAACCTCAAGTTCCAAGTGGATAAAATGACAGTGGAATAAGTGAAATATTAGCCCAGTTCTTGGGAAATAATAATTGCTGAATAATGACTTCTACCACTTTAGATTTATATTTTTTTAGTGTGTATCTGTGTGTCTGTGCATGGGTATGTGGACACAATTGCACTACCCAGGCAAGCTAGAGGAGGGGGTCAGGTTCCTCTGGAGTTAGAGCTGAGCTACTCAGCCTGGGTGCTGGGAACCAAACTGGTCATCGGGAAGAGCAAGAAGCACTTTTAATTTCTAAACCATCTCCCAAGCTTGATTTTACTACATTTATTTTTATTGTTGTTATTATTATTATTATTAATTTACTATTACTGCTATTATTAATTATTAGTTTCTAAGGATAAGTTTGAAATTTTTAAGTATAGTGATTAGTGGCACAGGGCCATAGAAATATCATCATACCTCAATTTTCTCTTACTTGCCTCAATAATGATGTAGTAAGACATACAGCTAATTCATGAAAAGTCCAATGCCATTTATATTTATAGTCCAGTTACAACAGTATTTGCCCCTATGAGTATCTCTTCCTTCCTGAATACATAACAATAGAAAATATAATGAGAAGGAATCTAAGAGGATCAGCTCAGTTTGACTGTCATTTGAGCACTTTGGACAAGCATCAGTTGCACCATCAAAGGTTAGTTCGATGGGAGTATCTGGGTGGCATGTTCTTGAGGAGGACATAGGCTCTCAACCAAGGGAAAAACAAAGGCCAAATCCACATTCTATAGATTACACGTATGGCCCTGCTCTTAATGCAGAGATGAGTATTTGAGATGATGATAGTGTAGCCAGATCATTTCCTGTGTCAGACTTGAGATAAGCCTAGAGATAGTTACGCACAAAAGCCAGTTTAATTTGTTTCTCCAAAATTGTTGAGTATTTTACTGCATAAGATTTAATATTTTACTCCTTTTGACTTTGAAACTTTCACACGAAGCTTATAACACAATACCAGAGTTTGATTCCAGTGTCCTAAACTGCTCAAGTGATGCACAGTTCTTTCTCTCTCTCTGCCTCTCCCTCTCCCTCCTCCTCCCACCCTTCCTTCCTCTTCCTTTCTCCATCCCTCCCCTATCTCTCTGTGTGCCTCTTCTCTCTGTGTGTGTATCTATACATATTTCAAGTAATTGTCACAATGGTTCTTCGAATTTGGTATCTTCTAACCAAGACTGTGAAACACTCTTAAGTGAGACTGCCCTTCCAGGCATTTCCCCTTAATTACCCACTTGCTGTATAAATCACAGCTCTATGTCTGTCATTTGCAAGGGCCCACGGTGAATGCAAACCAGGTGACTATGTGGATATGTTGGAAAGTAAAGTGACAGAACATACCTGAGCTTCCATTTTGCTCAAGGCAGTGATTATTAATGTGCAAAATCCGGAGTGATGTGAAGTGTCCAGAGTTTCAGCAGAATTTATTGCTTACAGCTTGAGGGTCCCCTGGCCTTTACCAGCTGTTCCACACCTGGACATGGAGAACCGAAACATCCCCCTTCAATTTATCTTTCCTGGACTTGTTGCTTATGGGACTCAGATGCCAGGTGACAGGGCTGGGAAGTATCAGTGAGAGCCTCCACCTGCACAGCACTGAATCCCCCCAAGAGCTCTTGTTCTGCATGTGGTGCAGACACCAGCTTTAACAGTATGGAAGAGCTTCAGTCTTGGGGGAAGTGAGATCATATGGGCTCATTTTTCTATTATATGATATTCAGTCTTATGTGGGGTAAATTGATTGAGTGAGCAAGATACCAGAAACTCTTGACTGGTTCGAGGATTCTGTTGTTCACAGGACATATGTGCAGCACAACTTTCTTCTCTGAAGGTCTTTTCTCAGATTTCTAGACTCCAGAAATGTTTCTTGTGCCTTGTAATGCTGTGAGCTTTGTGGCTATTCCTATACTGACAAGCACAAATGAGGCACCAAGCCTTAGAGACTAAGGGAGGATCATTCCGTTACTAAATGATGAGTGAACAAATTATTCCCTCTCTAAGTGATCTAAGATGCACAGCATATCAGTGGTAGAAAGGACAGTCTTTAGAGAGAAAAGACCTAATGTTTAAGTATTGTACTGTCTCATGTTAGTTTTATGACCTAAAGCAAATGATCTGAGATGCTTGTACAGGTATTTCTTCTGTCAGATTCTTGATAGTGGCCTGGTTTTAAGCAGATCAGAGCAGCAAAGACAACTTTTACATAAAAGAATACTAGAAACATACAAATTGAAACCAATCTTAACAATCTCAAAGGTGTGATTTTATTTTGTGTAATAAGTAAGTAGTCTAGCTCTTCTCCTTTTTCATTTTCATTCTCAGGATCAGCCCTGTCCACAGAGGAAGCCTACAGATGAGAATGGCCATTTTATTTAGGGGATTTAACATGTATAAGAGGAAGTGTAGTGGAACAATTTGGGACATTTTCAATGTCATTGTGAGCTCTATGAAGTTGAATATGCCATCCAAACTCCTGCAAAGCTCATGTGTAATGGGATGCTTTTCTTTGTTCTCATTCTCTCTCTCTCTCTTTCTCTGTTCTCTATGTTTCTTCCTTTGTTTCTCTCTCTTTAACACACACACACAGACACACACACACACCTACACAAACACATACTGAAAAAAAAGATACAGCAAGATTCTTTGCCATCATTGGTTACTAAGTGCTCCATCAGAAGACATTTAACCCTCAAGCAGCCTCTTCTCCAGTGCTTATGTCTTCAACTGCTCCCTGACAAAGTGAGCGGATGCTTGCCGTGGCTAAGTTTACCAGAACAGCTTTTCTGGATGACTTTTTTCCTCATAATGGAGTCTCAGCACCATTGCTTCTCAGTGGCAGCACAACTGCTCCCCACTGAAACAGGAAAAAGGAAAATGACACACCTAACCATATGTATTGAGGACAGTGCTTCTCATCCCTCTGCTGGGAAAATGTAACCTAGAGAGGAGTCATGGATGGGTGGGTCAGATGACCTGCATTCCTCTCAAAGTGCTCAGTGGCCCAGGATTATCTTTGATCTTGTAAACTAATGACCTAGGTATGACATCAATAATGAAGTCCTTACATTTAGTTTCTATGGTTTTACAGTGAGGTGTGTGTGTGTGTAGGAGCTTAGGGGGAGCTTGGATAAAATTTAACTCCTTTTATTTTAAAGATAAAATTTGAGACTATTTACCTTCATCTCCTACTGAAATCTACAATGAAAACTCAGTGTGTATTTTCAATATTAAAAACCTCAATATGTTTGCATTTTAGCAGTAACTTCTTAGTGGCACAGGCAGGAGAGAATCCAATGAGAATGCAGACAATTCCTCTGGATACTTCACTTTTCACAGGAAAAGTTGTGAGTTCTCCCTCAGAGAAGAAATTCAAATTGATCAGCTTTTTCTTTCTCTTTCCCTGTAGGTATGCTGAAGCTAGAGACAGATAATGAATTAATCAAACACATCTGAAAACATTTTTATTCAAATTAAGAGTAAATGTATTCCTGTATTTTATGAATTCATTTAATTAGTAATGAAATAGATTTAATTTAGACTTATGCAAACTGATTTTCCACACAATGTTTGCTTCACCACTCAGCAAACTTCTTGTTTTGAAAAATGTGGCTTAAGAACAGATACATTCTCAGAGCTGCGGTTTATGGACAGAGAACACTAGACCCAGAGTGTCAACGGTCAGTACCAGCTGGCTTCAGAAAGACAATGTGAGAAAATCCACTACCCACACAGCACACAGCTCAGAACAAAAGACATTTTTACCTCTTGTCCTACCCTTAAAAATAACCTTGAGAATGGAAATTGACACTCACCCGAAGTAAATCAAGTTGACTCTGTGTTCTTTCATGAACTAGAAAGGTCAAAATGGAAATGTGGTAATGGAAGGGACCTTATAAGGCTAATGGCCTGCCAAGTTTACCAAGAAAATATTAGAGAAGCAAGAATACTCTGTCTACCCGCTTCTTCATTAGATTCGTTTCTGGTATGATGATCAAAGTCCCTCTCCTACCAATTATACAGAGTAGGGAAATCTCCAGGGGCTAGTTGCACACCTGTATTTGCTCACCTTGGCAACCTTTCCCTCAGTACCTTGCTTTGTGTCTGTACAATGTTTACTAAAGGAATAAATAAATCAAAGTGGAGAGCTACACAAAGTTGAAGCTTCCTCCCCTGGTCTTTGCAACTGTTCAGGCTGGAAGAGTTTCTTCCTGCCTGAAGTCATATTCAATTTCAGTTCCCTGTGGCTTTTCTCCAGCTGTTTTTCCTAGTAGAGACATCCTTTCTTCCTTCCTTGTTGTGAAGCTAAGTGCTAACTACACTCCATGATTTGACACGTTTCAGTTCCTTCACAAAGGTCTATCTATGCTTCAGTCAACTACAGCTCTTTTCTTGCAAGTTTAATTGCATGTCTAGAGGAATCTGTGATTTACTAGAATTTAATTTATTCTACACCAGTAGATTAGAAGCTGCTTTGTGAGTATCCACTGCCTTTAAATATAAAGTTGGTGTGGAAGGAATAGGAGGGTGGAAAGAGTGGTTGTGGGAGGGGTAGGGAGAAGGAGGGTAAATATGTTCAAAAGACATTGTATAAATTTCTCAAAGAATTAATAAAAATATTGTTAAAAATTCCCAATGTATAAATAACACCTTTAAGCTTGAATACTAAGCTTTTTTAAAAATTATCCTTTGATACATTCTAGACCTATAAAACCTTGTTCCCAGATCTATTAGTTCTTCTAGAATGTAAACACAGTAAATATTATTACCTTTTTGTCTTCAGGACCTAGAAAGCTTATTGGCACACTAGTAGGTACTCAATGAATACAGAAAGATAGAATCGTTATGGGGGTAACTGACCCTTCTGATTGAAAGCAAGGCCTATTCCACAGGAGGGAGCTCATGCCTTGCACTGTAAACCTGGCCTAGAGCCTATAACTAGTGAGGACATAGGTTCTAGGGGGAGAACCTAGTAGTATTATTTTATTAAAGGGGGCATAGTATTAAACTGTCATTTATATACTTATCTTTCTACCCATAGATTACTGTAGCCTTCTGTTCCCATCAGGGAAGCTTCTCCTCCACTGGCCAACAAAGGACAAAGATTAATACAGAGTCCAAAGCTGGCCAGACTTCGGAGAGTGAACAACTATGGCATGCTCAGTCCCGGATGAGACATCTAGATCACACCACCTTCCCATATGGCTCAGAGAACATTTTGGATGACAGGGCAGAAAGATTGTAAAAGCTAGAGATTGGGGAGGAATGCTTCAAAACAGTATCTTTGGATGCAATAGTACCACTGTACTCCCAGGCTCTCAGCAGCTGAGACTGCCACAGAAAACCACTGTGAGACACAACCAGTCAAAACCCCAGCTGAGACTGCTACAGAAGACCAATGTGAGACACAGCCAGTCAAAAACTCAGCATAAATGAGGGTGAGCTCACTAAACCTCAATCCTAGCTGAGGAGCTTGACAGTGGATGGCGGCAGAGCTGGGGGAGTCCCTTTTCTTCAAGGCCCCTGTTATGTTGCCCAGGATACAGATGATGGCACTATGTTCAAGCACACATCTAGACAGCAATGATCAGATTCAGTGGGTTGAGACGGCAGGGGAATTCCAGGAAGAGTTGGATGGGGAGTAAAGAATTGATATAATTAAAATACATGTATGAAACTCTCAAAGAATGAGAGTTTTTACAATGTTGAGCTGGTGAGATGGCTCTGAGGTTAAGAGTACTGACTGCACTTCCAGAGGTCCTGAGTTCAGTTCCCAGCAATCACATGGTAGCTGACAACCATCTATAGTGGGGTCAGATTCCCTCTCCTGGCATGTAGGTGTACATGCAGATAGAGCATTCATATAAATAAAATAATTTTTTAGAACATAAAAAATATTTAATGAAAGAATTTTAATATAGTACCAGTTTATAAAGCTTGTTGTGTATTTGGGATATAGATTAGTAAGCAGGTACTTACAACATTTAGTGACATTGCTAGAAGATATGAACAAATACAAAGAATTATAGAAATAAAAGCTCTCTTGTCAGAAAGAAGGAATATAAAAAGACAAGGTGCTGTGTGTGTGTGTGTGTGTGTGTGTGTGTATGTGTGTGTGTGTGTGTGATCCATTGAGGAGTTAGCCCATCATGGCTAAAACAGAGAGTGGATGAAGGGAAATTGTAGAAGCATTAATAAATGAGCTTGAAAGGTTCTGAAGAGGCTCGATATGAAGGGACTTGTGTGACAAATTTGAATTTCATCTAAAGGGCAACATAATGGCACTGAATGATTTTCAAAATCAATAGCTTGCCATTTTTCTTTCCAGCAATAGAGCTATTGTAATTATCTTGTTTTCTGTATTATGATGATGGTAGTAATTTGTGTTACTGGATTCCTCTATTAAAATTTAAATTCATTCTGGTGCATACAGATTTTTTGTTTCTTGACATAACACCCAGTCCTTTAGACACTGCTGCTCACTTATTGAGTCCCACTTTTATTGGAGATGTTCTCTATATTTTTCCACGTGGCGTTTGATGCTCTATTTTGGCCTAGTGGTGAGGAAACAAAGCAGCTTGTGTGTTTGGTATCCAATCCCTTTGTACCTCTCTTACTTTCAGTGGTCCTTTTCACCAGTGCTTACCCATTGAAGATTAACATCTTGTGATGTTCTTTGAATAGGATCCTTCCCTACTTGTCTACTTCCTTTACATTACATGGCTCTTGAATACAACTACTTCTGAATTCCTGATTCACAACAAGTTTCCTCCTGGAAGAACAGAAACAAGAAGGCATTCACCACCAGCAATTCTTTTGTTGCCTTGACTAAATTAGAACAGAACTCTGTCAGGGTCAGGATGGGGAGATGGCTCAGTTAGTAAGATACTTGTGTTTTAAGCGTGAGGCCCAAGCTTGAATCCCTATACAAAAAGCCAGGCAGAGCAAATACCAGAATGTGCCTGGAATTCCAGTGCAGGGCAGTTGGAAACAGGAGGGGGGATCCCTGGAACTCTTTGGCCAGCCACCACAACTGAATCAATAAGTTCCAGGTTCAGCAGGAGATCCTGTCTCAAAAGCTAAGGTGAAAAATGATCAAGAAATATAATCAGAGTAAACCTCTGACCTCCAACATATGTACAGTGCTTGTTTATACACTTGAATAAATGTATGCATATATACTACACATATAAAATGCACACACATTAACTGGGCCAATGCACTTCTAAAATAACTTAAGAAGTTGTAAACAGATAATATTTGTCATCACCAACTTTTATCATCAGATTTTATTAATTAGAATATCCTTAGCAACATACCATATTAGTCTGTGTTATATTGTATTAATGTGGTATATTGGTGTATTGTACTTACACTGTGTTTCCATGTCAGTCCATTTGAATTTATTTTACATTCCTGAGCCTTCACTCCCCTTTTCAGTGTTCTACAGTCATTCACAGCTTTATTTTCTTGGCAGTGAGTCAGCAGTGAGTCCCATCTTTAAAGAGCCAGTCCCCAGAGGATGAGGATTATCTCTGGGAATAAGGACCAAGTGGCAGGATACTCACTATTGTTTAATAAATAAGTGGCTACGCGTTAATCAGTTTAACTCTACCTAACTTTGTATTTTATCCCCTAATGGAGTCATCTCCGGGCCTCTTCCTATATGTGTGTATTCCTATGTGTGTTCTACATTTTCGCTTATACATATTAGCTGAGTCCTATAATTCCTTCAGCAAATAAACTGTAATATTTACCATCAGAAGCAAGATTGATACTTTATTTCTTTATGGACTTTGATAAGACCCTGATTATGTCTTAACGTAACAATAAGTAAGGGTGGGGATCACAAACAGCAAAACATCAGTGTCTGAGTCACTAGGACATTATAAGGTCTTTGCAAGAACCCCTCTAGCAAGAAAAAAAAAGAACTTTCTTTTTATCTAGACTTAAGAGATTTTACCTGATATCCTCACATATTAAGTCTCAATATCATGGATTTTTTTTTCTATAATTACATTGACTTAAGAGACATGTTATGTTTGTATACTCAGTCTTTTCACAGTTCACAATTTTTGTAAGTTACTTGTGCAACTGCAAAAGATGAGCATTTTCTTTACCCTAACCCTTTTGCTTTCACTGAGTTCTTTGAGTTGGTAGTCAGTGGACCTGAGCATGGTATACTTTTTTCTCATCCTCAAAAGTTAGTTAACAAAATTAATCCTGCTCCAAAACCATTTCAACTGCCACCATTTCCATATGCTTAGGTGAGTGAGCTATTGACTAACATGACACTGACCTGTGGCTCAGTTCAGTCCACTGCTCTGAGAGTGACAGCAACAGACACTGAAAACACTGCCTCTTACCACTGGAAATGGCTGGTCTTTATTCCTAGTTTGTGATTCAGCTATTAAATCTTAGGCTTTTTATGGGAACTTCTCCTACCAGTTGTTTTAGCCTATATTCCCATGGAAATTACTGAAATGGCATTTCGTTTTCTTTTTAAACATTTTTTTTCAAATGCCACAAATATTTGAATATTGTATGGTTGGTCTTGGTTACCAACTTAGCCTCGAATAAGAGTTCTCTAGGAGTGCTGAAACAACTCTGAGTGTGTCTGACATGAAGGACAATGCCTGTGGGAGAGACATGCTTATTAAGAGCAGTACCTTGCGATGTGCCCAGATGGAAGGAAGTCAGAAGGAGGAAGCCAGTGTACATATTCAGGCTCCCTTTCTTCCTAAATGAGTTTAGGGTTAATACCATCACTCACAGACGACAGACTTCAGCTCTCTAGAGAGCTTCTGGACTGTCAGTAGGGGCTTGAGAGGCTGAGATGTCTACATTCTTGGACTGAGTAGCCACCAGGTTTGCTGCTCCTATAGCATGAAAATAGCTCTTTAAAAAGCTATCTAGCCTCTTATCAATAAGCAAAATATATTATACACTATGTATGGTACAGATTTTTTTTTTGCATTAGGCCTTGCTAATACAAAACTGTTATGTACCTTAGAGAAAGAACATGTCTACAGCAGCTACACAATAATGAATAAAGTTTCTGTCTAAACATTGCCACTCAGTCTGTCTTTGATAGGGAACCATGCGATTCTGTTCTACAAGATAGATTTGTCAGGTTGGAAACAAACTGATGAATCTTCCTCCAAAGTGAGATCAGGTGACACAGATCATACTAAGTACTTCCAACCTTGCTGTGCTATCCATGGGGGATACATGTGTAGTTGATAAGGTTAGAACTGAGGACTGGTGCTGAGATGTAATCATTGTGATCTGGACATAGAAAATGTGAAACATTTTCATCTTTGTAAACCCAGAAAATGTTCAACTTTTTAGTTCCGTTTTATACAGGAAACTGAAGAACAAGTTCAAATGAAGCTCAAAGATAAAACAGGAGACAGAGACTTTCTGAGGATATTGAGCACTGGCTCTTCATTCTTCTTTTTTCTAAAGAGAACACTAATACCTCACAAAATATTGGTTCTGCTTGTTTAATTTCCTGGGTATTCTGTTTTAAACTTTTGCCATATTTTTCCTTGAATATTTTAAACTTGGTTTCAGAGTCCAATATTCTTTGTGGGAAAGAGTGGGTATTTTATCATTACTTTTAAATGTAAATTATTTTTTAAAAATGTTTGTGCAAAGACAATACTGAAGTTCCTTACGTGTTATCAACAAGGAGTAAGTTCTGTTATATGAACTTAGCATGGATGACCCATTTCTCAGTGCATCAGACATGTATGATGAATCTGCAAGATAGAAGGATCAGTGATGATGACCTCTATATAACTTGACAAAATGAAAATGTATAAAGGAATTGTAGCCAAATCCTTTAAAAGTATGTATCTTAGTGATTTGAAACTATTCCTTAAATTTTTTAAAATAAATTTTTGTTAATTGAAAGCTTTATACAGTATATTTTGATCATATTCATGCTCCCAACTCCTTCCAGATCTCCTCTCCCTACGCACCAGTGTTTTCTTTTATAAAGTTATTAAAATTACATTTATTTGTGTACGTGTGTTTGTGTGTGCATGTGCATGTGAATGTCAGAAGACAACTTGCAGGAATTAGTTTTCTCCTTCCACCATGTGGGTCCTGCGAATCTAACTCAGGTCCTGAGGCTCACCCAACGACCCATTGTACTGGCCGTGAAACTACTTTTGAGAATATGGAATCCATATCGTCCATAAACGTTTTGTTTTAAGTCATTACCACATGCTACCATCATGAACAAGGAGGTGCCTCAACAGATACATAGCACTGTTACCCAATTATATCAGCGTGAATGGCTTGAGCTAAAGTATTACAAGGCTCCAATCATAATTTTTGGCAGACATTTTCTTACATTTAATTGGCTTATGTCAAACAACTCTAAGCTACAGGTCAGCCCATGTTGTTACTTAAAGTTTCAGTTTACATCTAATTCTTCCCAGAGACTTCACCAGAGAGTAACATTGTTTAAAATTAGATATCTTATGGACAAATAATTAAATTATCTCTATGTCCAGGACAGACAATTTGTGATAACTGGCTCGTATATTTTCCAAGTGAAATTTCCATAGCTATATTTTGCATTTCCAAAATATAAAAATGAGACCTCAGTGGTCCTTTTTTGATTTTTCAGAAAATCTGAAATCCTTTCTCAGGAAAACCTCACTCTTTTCTTTAGGATCTCCCTAGAGAAAAGCATCTTGGATCATCTTGGTCTGGCGCTGTTTGACTTGTTTCGTTTTCACACACGAGATTGAATCCATGGCTCTGCACACTCTGAGCAAGAATTCTCACAGATCTAAGCTCCAGCTCTAGTTGGTATTTACTCAGACACAAATACAGTTTCAGATCGGGAATCTAAACCATTAACACATACAGATCTGTTGTTACTTGAAATTAAGATAATTTTATTTCATGTGTTATCAAGAGTGTAATCTTTCACTACAGCTGTGGTGTCTATAATGGGCTACTCAGATCTGATGGGCCAGCAGCAGCATCCTGTAAGCTAGCCAGAAATGATGAGCTGCAGGTTCTATATAAGCCCTACTGAATCTGAGCTTGGGGCTTAACAAGCTCTCCAGGTGATCTGGGTAAATGTTAACATTCAAGGAGCTCCTACAGTGCAGTTCTTGGCATCCTTTTAATGAGATTGTTTTTGTGTAAGGGGGGAGTTGACTTTTATTACTTTCAATCAAGAAAGTCCCAACCAATGCACAAGCTATTTTGGTTTAAATGGGTCTCCAACATTTCTAAGTTTCCATATGAGTATGCAGCACTTTTATTGTCAGTAAAATAAATAAGTTATTTAAAGACAAATGCTTGCTTGAAACCCTGGAGCTGTGAATTTGGATGTCATTGTTTTAGAAACGTATACTCAGAGAATAATTTAAAATATTCAAGAAAGTCAGCATTGGATTTTGGTGTTTTGCTTTCTGCCTATACTCAGAAAAAAAAATCATAAGCAATGGTGTGTCACTTAAAAGAATGACTTCTAAAATGATGTCTGTTGGGAATTTTTTCATGATTCCCATAGAAATTCTCTTCTGGGTTTCTAATGACAAATTTCTCCTGCCTGTATACCAAGAGAAGCTAACCATCTCCTGAGAACTGCCATTTGACGTTCAAATAAAATTGTGAACTTGAGACAGCAATACTTTCTCAAACTTTCTTAGTCACAGAATCACCTGGGTAACTTGTTAACAAGATGTATGATGTGGTAAATCAGATAGCCCAGGTGATTTCCATGATCAATTAATAGTTTCCTTGCTTATGGTGATTAGAGATGCTGGCTTCAGGGTCACCAGGGAAGCAGGCAGAATGCGGACTTCCCTTCCATCCATTTCCATTAGCATCACTAATGGTGTAATTAAGAACCAAAGCATCTTATCTCCAAAATGCTGTTGATCTTGGAAATCACTATTTGGGCTGAATTTGTAGCCCTATACACTTTTTAGTGGCCAAGCAATATGTTCTATGAAATTCAGTCTTGTTTTACTATTCTCTTAACTTTTCCATTTTGGACTACTTATTTAATTTTTCCCCTGATATTTATGTCGTTCAACAATGTTCATTTAAATTGTCAGGAAAATGAAAACTATTTATTGTGTACCAAGCATGCTATGTGTTGAAGGTATACCAGTGAGAACACGAGGCTCCCTACGCCCTTTTGCCTACTTCTCTGCCAGATATCAGCTTTTCCACTTCACTGACAGAGAAGTAAGCTTTTGCTCAGTATGAGAAAATAGCTCTTAAAACCACAGATACTGTAAAATAGGATCAGTATTCGGTGAGGTAGTGAGTTCTTTGTCTTGACACATCCAAGAAGATGGTTGCAGATCAGATTTTTTTTAAAAAGTCAAAGCCTCGATTTGATCATTTCTAAGGTGCCTTCAAAATGTGAAGCTCTATTATGAATAAAATATAGCTTAGGTAAGTTAAAAGATCATAGTGGATCTGGAAAGGCATGCTTATAACTAACATCCTTGAGAAGCTGAGGTGGGAGGATTAAAAGTTCAAAGTAACCTGAGGTACAGTTTTAGGCCAGCCTGGGAACTTATCAAGACTTTACAGAGTCATGTGTCTAAAAATGTAAGTAGCTTTTGAAAGAGAAAAAAATGTACTTCATAGAACATAGGTAGATGAGTGAGTGAATTCTCTCTCACACCTTTCCTCCCTCCTTCTTTCCCTCCCTCCTTCCTCCCTAAAAAACTTCAGACAATGAAAGCAATCATAATTCTCAAGAAATTTCTCTCCTTGTTATCTTAATTATAGAGGACTGGGGACTGTGGCAAGAGACGAGGCAAAAGCCTGGTTTGTCTATTCAGGGCAGGGACTGGGAGCTGTGGAATGCAAGAAGGAGAAGTAAGGGTAAAGTTGGCCGGTGTGGGGAGAAGAGGGAGGAAGAGTGTGTTTTTATTGAAGTAGGCAGATGTTCTTCCCTGTGGGGGGAAACCGATATTTCTGTCCCCTCACTTCTGAAATGCTGCCTGATGCTGCCTGTCATTGGATTTGCCAAACATTTTCAGGTCAAGGACACATGAAGTCTCGAAGAGTCATACTCATTCCTGATGTATAAACATTCATGGGGCTTCCTCAGAATGGCTCACAGTCACCCATCACCATGACCAGAGTCCATATGTTGGATGTAGCTGCCTCTCCCTCTCAAGGCACACTTTATCTCTTTTCTGTACTCTACCAATAAGCCTCATCACTCCACTGATTAAAAATGCTCTCCGCATTCGAATTACCCAGAAACACTATATCTGACTAAATCCCTGGGCCATGAAACTATCCTAGAATCCAACACCGGACTCATCTCCCTTTTATTCAGCCCATCTGCTGCTGCTTGTCCTCATTCCAATAGCCATAGGCAGTGAATCAATGATAATGATGGCTAACAGTTGCTGTTATAGTGAAGGAAGCATTTTACACTTATTAGTTTATTTGTACCTCACAAAAATATAAGGATTAAGTGTTGTTATGTACACTTTTCAAATGGACAACTAAGACACAAGCAGGCCAAGTAAATTGTCTAAGGTTGCAACATAGTAGTAAGGTTCCTGGGAAGGAAGCCCAGCTTAGTCACTCTCCTGTGATTATGTCTGGGTCGCACATCACAGGGGTGACAGCATGGCTCTATCTAATTCATCACCTGGGAATTTGCTTGTTGCTTACTCTGCTTCTTCCTCTGAAAGCCGTCTTTGCAATTTTAACTGTGATTTTACTCACATTCTTTGTGCAAACCTACTTGCTTCACCATCGGAGATGGCCAGCAAGATCCTGAGAGTCACTGGCTATTCAAGTTCTTAAAAGTTCCTCTTGGCATGCCAAAGAGCAGGATAAAGCATACAGCGACAGGCACCCGGTCCCAGGAGATAGAATCTGACAGTGAGGTACCATCTGTTTCTACTCCTATCTACTAGGACCATCTGCTATTGCTCAAAGTACTGCACGACTGCTACTTGGGGTCATTTAAGGTCAGAGAATTCATCAACTCTTCAACTTTGTCTATCCTAGCACCTACCTTGTCTTCTGCTGTCGGCTGTGCCTGGCTCACCAGAGCCCCATACTCCATCGCCCAGGCCTGCAGCTAGCCTTGACAATGAGATGGAACATAAGAATTTATGGTGGAGGAATTTGATTTCCCCATTGGTAAGAAAGGTGATCAAGTAGCATATAAAATTGGAAATTTGGGGCTGAAAATCAGCAAGGGAAACCTCGCCCCCTACCCCCATCAGTATTAACGTGGAGTCTAAATCTAGGATGCCTGTGTAGGAGACATAATAAAACATGTTGATATTAAGTCTCTCCCACTTCCAACCATATAAACCTCAACACCATCTGTTAAAATTTTACTCACCCTCTAAAGGTAGCCCTAAAACCTAGCTAAAATTCCAAGCAATTCCCAGGAACCTCCTTGCTCCTTTCTGTCATTTATTTGTTTCCCAGCCCCTCTTCACTCTCTAAGTTACTGCCTTGTGCCTTCATATATTCCTATCCAACACCAGGAACTGCCTCAAACCTTACCAGACACAGAGCTTCTTAGGAAGCAGCTTATGCAGAGACAGTGTTTATGATGGATCAACACCTGCACAGGGAACAAACAGAGCGGGGCTGAGGGAAAAATTAAATCGAATAAAGCACCACCAATAAAGCAGCACCAACTCCAAACTCTGGAGGCTATTGTCCTTCAAGGTTGTTATTCTGCCACAATGGGCTTCCTGTCTTCCCCAGTGCTCAGCTGGCCTGTGAAAGTTCCTCTCTGAAGGGGTGATTTGGGTGATGCACCTTTAGATAATTGAGGAAACCCTTTACTTGAGGGAGCTGTAGCAGGAGGACCTATGTTGGTCACTCTCTGCGTATCTAGACAGCACAGCTCCCAAGAAAGCCATCAGGATGGTTCACCTCTGAGCCACATGCTCACCATTCCTGCTGTTGCCATCCCAGGGATTCAGGTGTGTGAATTCCCCTCAGTGTGTGTCTTCCCAGCCCAATCTCACACATGAACCATTGAAGACTCCACACTCAGGTCCAAGACTGGAATATCATTTCTTTTCTTTTCTATTGTTTTTCCGGTTTTCCAAGACAAGGTTCCTTTGTTCAAGACAGGGTTTCTCTGGCTGTCCTGGAACTCACTCTGTAGACCAGGCTGGTCTTGAACTCACAGTGATATGCTTGCCTCTGCCTCCTGAGTACTGGGATTAAAGGCCTGCCGCATCACTACCCAGTTTGACCTTTGAATCTTAATGAGTCCGTACATCTACTCGACTCTTCCCATCACGAGTTCTGTTTTGAGCGATAGCAGGGGCTCTTGGGCTGGCTCATGATTTTCTGTGCACTGTGGACACTTTCATCATCACTTGGGCTTTTCTTCCTCACTCCTCCCTTGAAGGGTTCTGATCTCTCTGCCTTTCTAAAGCCCGTCTTTAGTTCCGTTGGCTTTGTTTGCACACCCCTCTTCCCTCCCTTTTTAAGTATTGAGGTGACTTTTTCAAACCTGGTCCATTGTATCTCATACTTTCCACAAAAGAATTACAGAATTCAGAGTAGGGGAAACGTATACCCCTGGGGGTCCCCAAATGACAGTTCAGAGCTACTTTTGCTATGCGCAGAATTTCTTTGAAGTCTCTGCACTTTATCTTAAAAAATTCATGTGAATTTTGCATTCTACTGTATGAAATATGTGTGCTAGTTTTAATATTAAAATACTGCCTTAAATTACTTACTAGTGAATAAATTTATTCAGGAAGACATACCAATTTATGCATGGTTTCACGTACCTTCTGAAATAACCTTGCATAAATCAGCTTTGAATTTATAGAAGTCGGAGGCCATACTTTCTGATACTTGCTTATAAATATGGCACACAATTCTAGAAAAATAATTTAGGATATGTTTTAATACCAACTTACATGCACTGAATTATGTTTTCACAATACTGGATATTTAGTGTACATCCAAAATGAAATTATAAATGAAAAAGATCAACATATTTCTTCTAAAGGGAGGTAGAGAAGGTCCCATCAAATTATAAAATAGATGTTCAGTTCAACTAAATGTAGTAAATAACCTTGCCAAGTTATACTACATAAACTGGAAATACTGTTTAAACACAATCCATTAAAGATAATTATATTAGGACATAAATACAACATATTTTAGCATTAGAGTTCTTTGAGGGCATATCTTAAGAATATAATTTGTATTTGTAGTATGTGTGGAAATAATCTAAGATATCAAGATGTCGGACTCTAGTGGAACAAATTAAGCAAAGTTCAGAGCAATTTCCTTTATACTTTTTTCCCAGCAACCATTTGCTAAGATTCTTTCTAAGAATCAAACAGTAAGCATTTACTTAGTTATTAACTGTTGAGGATTACTGAAAATCTACTCTCTAACAAGTTCCATGCAAGGTCCTGGGAAAGGGTTGGGGAGGGGATAAACCACATTTGTGCAGCACCTTTTGTAGAGACAGAAGTTGGGAGAGGGATACTCTTTAGAATGTGAAGTAGTGAACTTTGGCAAGGATATGGAGTGCAGGTATAGTGAAAAAAATGATGAGTTAAACTATTAGAACTATTTTAGTTACTTAAATGCCCAGTGCTCACTTATTGTGGAAGTGCTCTGGAGAATGCAATATGCAAAATAAAATCACATGGTTTGAGACTGTTGCTCACACACTACCCTCAGGGTAGAACTCACACCTAGTGAATGAAGTAGGTATATCTAAATCCTAATGGTTTCACATCCTTTGCTATTTTATAGGATCTATTTTCTACAACCCATTGTTCATTCTGTAAATGTTTTCTGAACTGTTGCTCTATGTAATGCACTGTCCTAGGTGCTGGATGTGTTACAGAAAAGCAAAGTGGATCTTTGTGAGCAGTCCTCCGATTCTTCTGATGCTGGTACTGTAAAGAAGATGAACATATAACAATTAAAATCGAACGCTGTCAACCAAGCAGTTTGTTTCCATAGCAACAATAAGATCAGCCTTTCCAGGTAAGATGTTTAGGGAAGAACTCTCTGTTATGGTGGCTTTTAATCTGAGATCTAAATGATAAAGATCTAGCTCCGGGGAAGAGGTAGACACTGGGAATGGCACAAGCATGTGTTCCTACTTTGGAAGCCTTTATTATGTTTGAGGAACAGAAATAACGTTGACATGGTTGGGCCTCTGTGATAAAAAGGAATGAGAAGGCCATGGTGGGGTGCAGAACAGGTGAGGTCCAGACACAATTAGTAAGTTCTGGGCTGTGTTCATTTTAAATGTAATATGATGTCATTTAGAGATTTAAAAGTCAAGTGGAATATGTCACATTTAAAAACTACTCATATGGTGACTTTGTAAGGTATCTGTACAGGGGGAATGGAAGAGGTTATTCCCCGTTGAGATATTACTGAATTCAGTCTCAAGAGGAGTTTGACTGTGACTTAGATCTGGAAGGGGAACAGAGACATGGATATGGAGTAGAGTTTAGTATAACTAGCACAAGTTGAGATGAATAGGTGAGAGAAAGACCAACTCTAACAAAAAAATTTTATCTATGAGTTCATTTAAGTGGCACCAATACTAGCATAGAAAAGATGGTGATTTGTTGAAAGGAACCCCTGAAATCATTTTCAAACTGCTAGGTGTATAATACATGGGATGCTTACAAATTGAAATAACAGATGAAGACTTGGATACACAAGACTAAAGAAGACTGGTTGTGAGGGGTGCAGTGAAAAGATGCCTCAGCAGTTATGAGCACTTGTTGCTCTTGCATAGGGCCCTGGTTCAGTTCCCAGCATCCACAGGGTGGCTCACAACAACTCGTTATTTCAGTTTCAACCCCCCTTCTGATCTCCATAGGCACCGGGCAAATACATGGTATACATACAACATACAATGAAGACAAAACACTCACAAATATAAAATAAAATAAATCTTCAAGAAGATTGATCTTGACCTAAAAATTGGAGAATCAGGAGTATAAAAAGAAGGGATAGCTGAGATTACTTCAAGGGTATAGGAAGTGTGATAAAGGGCCTTAAGAAGTAGCAATATTTAAGGTTTGCAAAGAGTAGGGTGAAAATAGCTAATGATACACCCAAGGAGAAGCAGGTCAGGAAGGGCTATAAAGAGATAAAAATTTAACTTAACTCAAATAGAGTGAAATATTTGATCTACAAAGGGGTGATTGTCAGCACTGAGTGCTTTAGTAACCTTTAACAAGGAGTAGATAATTTGTTGGCTTATTAATGTGGAGTGCATCACTTGATAAAAGCATATTCAGCTAACCCACATAGGAAATTCCATATGAGTACACAGAAGCAGACGCAGGCTAGAGAACAAAGACTGGAATGTGCAGGAGATATCTCTGAACATGGAAAGGCAGCCACTCCTGTTCAATGTCTATGAAAGTGTTCATCAGAAAGTGACAGACTGAATGGGTAAGAGTGGACAGATTGCTGGAGAATGTGACTGCATAGCTGAAGAATTAGTGTAACAGTAATTACCAACATACAGTCTGGAGCGTTAGTTACAAGTGACTTTCCTACTGTTTTCTAGGATTGGAACTGTGGGCAAATTATTTAACCACCCTGGGTCTTCATTTTTCTTATCTATAAAATAGGCATAGTAACTCTTCCTCAAGGACTCATTGTGACCAAGTTTGGTCAAAGAGCTTGGGGTATTGTCTATCCTAATTTAGATTTTCAAAAAATAGAATTTTATTATCACCAATATAATGTGATACATTACTGTGCTGTATAATGCAATAGACGAAAAATCGTGAAAGGTGTGTGTGTTTTGTTAGTAGTATGTACAATGAAAATTTAAAGTAATGATAGTAAGCTAAAGATCACTGTTTCACATTACAATCAATAGACAACTTGAAAGAGAAATGTGATAGACTCAAAGATCATAGTTTTGTGATTTTTCCTTCTCCTTGTCCCCCTAATAAGGTCTACTTTTGCCTTCAGAAATTTGTCCTTGTTTCTAGGTAAAATTTCAAAGTAAAGTTAAAATTATTATGGATGATCTCTACTGCTAATGCTGTAAAAGAAGATTTATTTTTATTTGTGTGATTGTGTCTGAGTATATGCCATATGTGTTCAGTTACTCTTGGAGGTTGGAAGAGGCCATGGAGCTGGACTTATCTATGGTTGAGGACTGCCTGACATGAGTGTTGGGTCCTGTGCAAAAGCAGCAAACACTCTCACACACTTAGTCATTGCTCTATCCCCACCACAAATTTTTATGACACACTTAGAAGTTAAAGTCTTGGAGACAGGTGACTGCAGAATGATGTGAATGTACTTAGTTCTACTAAATTGTTCCCTTATATGGCTAAAATGTTAACTTTTATGCTATGTATATTTTACAACGATAAGACAGTATCTCAAGAACCATTGGTTGCTTTTAGTATTTATATGCAAGAAGCTATGCGTATTTAAAGCGTGAAATGGGATGAGTTTGAGGATATGCATACAACCACAAACCCATCACTCATATAAGCTATTAACCTATTCATCAACCTGAAAAATTTCCTCTGGCTTTGTGGACTACTATTACTCCCATTATGAGAGCTTTTAACAAGTTCTGCTCTTTTAAGGAAATGGTATGCACATATAAGAGCACTATTAACTACTGGGATGTATTACCACAGGTCTGTGGGACTTATTCATTTTCTATCTCTGGAATTCTCTACCCTGTCCATTTCCTCTTGTGTTATTCCTTAAGAGCCTGACTGGTTTCGTTCCATCATGTAAGTGATATCATATGTCATTTGTCCTTCTCTGTCTTGAATTATTTTATTTAGCATGCCTTCTAGGTTCATCATTGTGATTGCAGGATTTCTTTCAAGCTGCCATCGGTCTCCACCTGGCTTCTGACGATGCCAGTCAACTTTAGAGAAGTTTGGAAGCCATTTTATTCATATGGAAAGCTAAATTGTTATTTCTTTATTTCAATATTCTCCCAAGTTCTGTAACAATAGAGCACACAAAAATCTGGAAGCACAGCTCATGGGAAGAGTGCTCGTCTAACATGTTGGGTCCTTAGATTTGATTCCTTGCACTACAGAAAACAAAACAAAGCCCTAAGGAATAATAGCATCACATTCATGCAACTTAGCTATGGCTTAAATAGTACAGTAAGCATGATAATGTCAGGAACATGCTTTGTTGTGAGTAAAAAAAAAATCATTCCCTATGATTTTTCATATAAAGTGGATATAATTTTTCTTACTAATCTCACAAATAAAAGTATGGTTTAATAATTGTCCATGGGATTAGATCTATCATCAAGAGCTGAGAATACAGTAGCCACTAAATCCCTATGGATTTTAAAGTTAAATTGAATAAGCTTAAACTAAATAAAAGTCTAGCTCCTCAGCTATACTGATTTTATTTCAAGTACCCAAAAGCCATATGTAGCTAGAAGAGTGGCTGACACCATTCCAGAGAAGTCTATTGTGTAGTGCTAAGATAGGCTATTTCTCACAGTCTACACACACACACACACACACACACACACAGACACACAAAGACATTTTTCTCCAGCTATTTCTTTACTAACTTCATTTATCTTTCAAATAATGTCAACAAACTATCAAACTTGGAGCATATGCTAGAGTGTGCTTTGAGAAAACAGGCCACCGCTGAGCTGTCATCTCTTCTGTGTATGTGTTAATTTTTCTCAGGATATACACCTAACAGGGTATCTTCAAGCTGAAATTATGTGTGGCGATTTTTCCAGAAATTTTATCCTTTCATCTGAAGCCCCTTCTCCATGACTTCTGTTCCTTTTTATGTAATTGTATCTATAAAACATGAAATCATAAAGTTCTTCAAGAGGAAACAAGGAGTTGAGGAACTGCCACTGTCACCCCAGACACATTTGGAAGTAGACTGTGTACGCGTAGGGATAAGACATAATCTCACTTGGTTTATGATATGACAGAAGCCAGTCATGGTTTAATTAATTCAGGGTTGTTTTCATTTGGGTTGGATGGGACAGATCTGTTAATAGAAACATTGTATAAATAAAGAAGATCCAGAAAAGGATTGAATATCAGGCGGGGGATTGGAACCGACAAGAAGTAACGTCTGCAAGAAATCATCTTTTCATGAGAGACAAAAACTGGCTGCAGACAGATGCTGATAGGACCTCGCTGTGTGGAAGAGGACAGCTTTATAAATAGATGCCCAATAACAGCAGCCAGCTGTTCAGAATAATTGCCAAGTGATATTTGGTGATGACAACCTGAAGAAAGTCATCAATGCAATTATTTCACACCAGATCAGTCCAGCAGATCTGCTGAACCCTCTTGCCTGCTGTGAGTGAGATACTCGTTATTCTCAAAACTCCAATGGAATTTGTTCATTTTTCTATAATAAACAATGACTTCAACCATAATTATATTGTTGTGTCATTATTAATAACTTAATTGGGGACAGTTACCTCAATAGGTTAAGGCTTCAAACGTATGAGGTCGAGATACAACCTCTGTTACAGTCCATATGATCAGTCCCTGTTATACTCCAATACGATCTCCGGGATTCTCACCAGAGCCTTTTTCATTCTCCAGTTAATAATCTCTGTCTGCCTCTTCGGAATGTTAGTTTCACCCAGCCCTGCTGTTTTCCCTTAGTGTTATTACCACTGTCATTTCTTTCCTGGGCTCTCTTTTGATTCCTTCCTCCCTTCTTTCTTTTCTTTCAGGCCCTTCCCTCTTCTTAGTGTTAAAAACATTACAGGTGAAATGTCAGAGACTTCTCAGCTTCCGGGTGCAACAGTTTCTCTTGTCACGGCCTTGCTCCACGTGTTCCCATCTTCCTTTTTTTCACAATTACAGTAATTTATTTTAATAAACGTTACCATTATCACCTCTACCACCACCAGCCGTCACTTCTGGATACATTTTCGTTAACTCTTTAGTATGCACCAGAAATTATGCTGCGTGTTAAGTGTGTGCATTGCCTTATTTAAAAGACAAACCTTATTAGGCTCTCCTTGGGTTAATGCAGAGTGTTGGAGCAGCTCTAGCTAAGTCAGGGTTTATGACAATGGCACAGGAGCCTCAATCCTCATCATTAAATTCTGCTGCCATCCAATAATTTAAACAAAATAGGAAAATAAATATTTTTAGAGAAATCTTACTCTTATTTCCATTCTATTCTTAGGAGTTAAATCCAAAATTCCATTTGAAATAACATAAATGGTAAATATTTTGGATTACCACAGAAAATTAAATTAAAGCTTAAAGCTATTAAGATGGCTGTTACCAAAACTGCAAAAGATAAGTGTTAACAGAGATGCAGAGAAATTGAAAACTGTGTGCCTTCTTTTTAGAAATGCAAAATGGCACACTTACTGTAGAAACATGGATACAGCTTCCCT
Organism: Cricetomys ansorgei; assembly: GCA_026225945.1. NCBI lineage: Eukaryota > Metazoa > Chordata > Mammalia > Rodentia > Nesomyidae > Cricetomys > Cricetomys ansorgei. Next base: position 18,618,245 of record JAMJFZ010000239.1, read on the forward strand.
GAAAAATTGGAAATAGAATGACCACATTATCTGACAATAGAACTTTAGAAATAGAACTGTCATATTAATAGAAATCAGCTTCCTAGATATATACTCAAAAGAATTGAAATTAGTATCTCAAAAAAATTCTGTTCATCTGTGTTCATAATGGTCTTCTTCTAAATAGTGAGATTGTGTGGAATAACATGTGCTTATTAACCAATGAACAGACAAGAATGTGGTACATGTTTACTAAGAATATTACTCTTCATAAGAAGGAATTTCTACCGTTGAAAACCACACAGATGAACTTAAAAGACATTTTGCTAAGGGAAATAATCAAGTTCCAGAAAATACTGTCTGACCCCATTTCTTTTTTTCATTCTCTTTTTAAACCTTGTTTAAAAAATTTAAAAATACTTATTACGTGTGTGTGTGTATGTGTTTTGCCTGCCTGTTTGTATGTGTTCAGTGTGTGTGCCTGGTGCGTGTGAAAGATAGAAATGGGCATTGGATCCCCTGGAACTGTAGTTATGAATGGTTTTGACCATCACATGTGTGCTGGAAATTGAGTACTGGTTCTCTACAAGAGCAACAAATACTCTAAGCCTCCAAGCCATCTCTCTAGTCCCTTATTTATTTATTTTAATTGTGTGTGTGTGTGTGTGTGTGTGTGTGTGTGTGTGTGTGTAGCTCCTCAAGTAGGCCAGAAGACTGCATCAAATTCCTTGAGTAGCAGTCAATTGTGAGCTGCCCAAGTAGGTTCTGGGAACTGACCTTGTGTCCACTGAAAGCTCAGTAAATACTTTAAACCACTGTGCTATCTCTCCAATCCTGATGACTTCATCTTTGTAAGAGATCTTAGTCAACTCCTTAGAAACCAACAATCCATTAGTGGTTTTCACCAGCTAGGTGGGAGAGGAAATGGGGAATTGTTCAGTGGGTATAATGCTTCAGTTGCCTGACATGAACATGTTTGTAGGAATCTGCTGTACAGTGTAGTTAACAGTATAGCAGTTTGCTTTCCATGATTTAAGAGACTAGACCGTGTGTTAAGTGTTCTTCTAAGAAGATAAACAAAAGCCATAGGGGTGCAAGGAAATTCTGGGATGTGTTAGACGTGTTGCCTTGAATGTGGTGATGATATTATGAGTATTTGCATCCGTTCAAGCTTATCAGACATGTTCATATTAATGTATGCAAGTTTTTTCTCTCAATTGTGCTCAAATAAAAATATTAAATATATTTTTGAAGAGATATACTTTATTGCATTTATACTTTATTGAGAGAAATATACGTTAAATGCTGAAATTAAAAAAAAAAAGAAAACCCACTCGTAATGCATGATAAGAACTTCCTAAACTGCCTGAGAGCTTGGGTGGGTTTGATCTCTAGTACCATCTAAACCAATGTGTTGGCATATACCTGTAATGCTCAGTTACATAGCAAGTTCAAAGCCAGCCAGTGCTATGTGAGATGTTGTTTCAATAACAAGAATAACAGTAAAAAAAAGATGAAAAATTCTTTTGAGCCGCTTTCCCTTTCTCTGTTCTCTCTCTCTCTTTGCCTCCTTCCCTGCCTCCTCCCCTCCCTCCCTTTGTGCTTATCAAACACTGGGTCCTATGGTAAGCACAGCGACACAGACACAGCAACATGGACACATAGGTGATAACACTGGCATGATTTTTTGTTCACAGGGCACTCACAGCATTAATCTTTTTTTTCCCTTCCTGCTTTCCAATAAAGACCCAAGGCGTTGCACAGCAGAAGGAACAAAAGCTGCCTGCTTGGATGAAGAGTAAAAGGGTTGTCAGTGGAGAGGCAGGCTGACCCAGGCTTTGGAGAACAAACAACTCTTGATTAGGTAGAAAACAGGAGCATTTCAGGCAAGTAGCTCAGCATGGTGAGCCATGGATTCAAGGCCCAGCAGGAAATGATAAGATGTTGAAGGAGAGTAAGTTGCTGATAGTTGAGGGCAAATTGCATAAAAATCATGGTTAAAAAAAAAAAAATCTTTGTGAAGGACTTGATTTAACCAAGATCTTTGAAAAAGAAAGCTGATTGTCTGAGGTCCCACCCACCCCACACCACCCCAACACCCCCCCCATGCACACCCAGAAGTGTCCAGGGACAACAAAAACCAATTGATAAAATAACCTGGAATTAAATACACATGACTGTTCAAACCAGGCACCAAGCAAGTACAAATTATTTCAACTCTAGAAGAGAGATTGCTTTTAAACGTGGGTAGCAATTCAGAATATTTTTCTAGATTGCCAGGAAAATGAGTAGCTAACTCCTAGGGGGAGCAAGTGAGATATTGTCCTGTTGTGAATACGCATTTCCAACCCATTGACAATTGGAATGGTGGATGGTAGCTTTAAGAAATGTGCTTTAAGCCACAATTGCTTCTATGTTGGTGTTTCTTAACAACTAGAACATTGACTACTTTGTTTCTGTTTCTGTTTCTGTTTTTAACCCTAAAATCATAGTACTTTGAAAACTGCATGGAGAAGCCTAAGGTTGCCACAACTGTCTTATTTTTGGCTTCTCTTGTGAATTTTCAAAGAACCGTGGGAAGAATTTTGTTGATGATATCTGACAATCATGTGTGTATATGTTTACTTGGTGAGAGGATGGATTGGACTGATGTGTTCCAACCTCTTTCTACCTACAACAGGTTTGGTTACATGGATGTAGACTGTCTACTAGTTCATCTATTCCATAGGTGTCCAGGAGTAAGCTTCAGGGGTCAACAATCTCAAAATCACACACTAAGTATTCTGCATTTTTCCAGGAAGTCTACAGTTTGCATTAGGATTTCAAAGAGATCTTGATTTGCCAAAAACTTAAGTACCATAAAAGAGTGCTTGGCCTTGATTTTTCCTGTTTCAGACACAGTAAAAAATAGGCCTTAGCTTGGCTATACAGCATGAAAACATATGTGAAAAAATAGCCTTTAACTTAATGGAAAAACCAAGATGCTGTCAAGGAATGTGTACTCGGTTTATTAGCTCTAAACCTTTCTTTTCCCTCCAGCTGTGGAAAGGATGACTGTAAATTCACTAGCAAACACCTCAGGCAAAATTAGCTGTTATTTTAGGAAAGATGGAAGCTAAAAATTCTGTCTCCCTGCTATATATATATATATATATATATATATATATATATATATATATATATAAATTGATGTGAAGCAATATGTATGCGTAGTAAAGAATAAACATATGTGGACATATGGTAAATATTGTCCATCTTACCACTTTCTAGAGGAAAGAAAACAAGGAACACACTCTAAAAGCATTAGCACATTTCACCATAGAGACAGGGTGCCCAGATTATCTCTCTTTTTTGTCCTTGAAAACAAAGATGGTGCACTTCCTCTTTTGCACTAACTACCCTTATTAACATCTGGTTGGAGTTTGATCTCCACTGCTCAGAATTCCAAATCCATGAGTGATTCGTTAACTTCATTTTGTTCCAGGAATGTCTACATGTTTTCATTATAAATTCCCACAGTTTGCTTAACCTCCTTAGCATGCTTATACTATTTAGAAGGGTTTTTTCCTTCTTTTTCTGTGTGATAGCCCCAATATGATGAACAGATACAAATGCTGTCTGAATCCATATTCATTCTATCATAGCGTTTGAGAATGTCCCTAGATAAGCTTTGTCTGTGATATTCATGTGAGGCACATTCACATTTCTGACACTCATGACAAAATTCAGGAATTCTATCTATTGGTGCTCAGTTGTAGAGAAACTTATTTTAAAAGCATTGGCCTGATATTACCTATAATACTCAATATTTTATTTTGGTTCAATATATCATTTTTTTCTCATAGTTTCCCCATGATTTTTGGTTACTACCAAACCAATATTGTGTTGATGATACTACCATTTCCATTATATATTAAATAATAGAATGTTAATAAGTCAAACAACTTTTGTTCATTCAAAAAGGTCATAGACTATTTTACAAATGCTATGGACTGACATGTAGTGTTCATGTAATGTGAAACATTCACTTGTGGCTACACTGGTGTTCTCACTGGTCTTTTGTATGGATCAGTATACCCAGCACATGATGGGAGTCTGGTCAGTTTTCTTATTTCTTATCAATGAATTCAACAGGCCATGAATCTAAACATCTTTCATCTGGCAGTAAGAGCTGACTCCTGGGACCAATGAATTTGTGTTACATGTACCCTACATTTAGAATGGCCTGCCACAAATGATAGGCATAGTGGTGTTTGCAATGGCCCCATGAGGAAAAGTACAAAGAAAGCCTGAGCCACCTCATGTCAGAAAACAATGAAACATTCAAAATTTAATGGAGAAGTGTCAAAAGGTGACAGAAATCAGCCTGAAGAGATGTTCACTAGCCCAAATTGGGGTCATTTGAGAATGGATGAGACTCCTGACTCAAATAACTGAAAATAACGGAACAAGTAAATTACGAGTCTAAAGAAGAAAAAGACAAGAAAAACTTATTTACTTCACTGGAGCATGTTAAAAATTGGTAATGAAAGAGAAAAATAAGCCTCTACCATGATTTTTTCCCAAAGGGCATATAGTTCGTTATAGCTGATGAGAAAGTTCTTCTTTATAGGCCACATAGTAGTTCTCTCTTCAAGGAATGATGCAATTAGAAAAATGTGACATTTTATAGCCTCAAATACAACAGTGTATTCATCAGTGAATGCTGAAGTCATTAAGGGAAACCAGTTAAGACAGTGAATAATTCACTCCTGCCCAAGTGGCCATACTTGGTAGCTGCAATGGGAAAAATTATACCTGTGCAATGAGACCCCTGGTTCTTCTCACCTTAATCAATAGAGGGAATGCTGCAACAGACCTTATGCGCTATGTACCCCAATACAGGTACTTATACAAATCATGGGAATTATACATTGCCATGCATTAAACACCATCTCAAACAATTTAACAAGATTTTAATCATTACTATAGACATCAACTGCAGCTTGTAGAAATAACTGGAGGAATGAATTCAGTGACAGTCAGAAATTTTCACCATATCTAAAATGTGAAATATTTTATAAGCCAGCCAATCTGGTGTGGCTGTGAATAGCCATACTCTTGTGTGTGTGTGTGTGTGTGTGTGTGTGTGTGTGTGTGTGTGTGTGGTGTGTTTGTGTGTGTGTCAGGGGCTAGCAGGGGGGTTATTTAAATAAAGGACATTAACAGCAAGGTGAAACATTAAAGTATACTGTATGAAACTTTATCAGTTTTGTATGATTTAGGCAATAAAGAACAAGTAGGGAAAATTTGAATTTAGGCCACTATTTAGACGATACTATGGAAATGTTACTAAATTCTCATTTTGAAATGGTATACCAGCCTGGTATACCAATGTCATTTCCAGGCTGTAATGGAAAATGTCCTCCTCTTTAGGAGACATCTGCTGAGGTATCTTGATCTTCACTCATTAGCATATCACCCTCCAAACACACACACACACACACACACACACACACACACACACACAAACACACACACATACACAGAGCTACATTTACTAACTCTGGTAGAAGTTAACAATTAGTGAACCTAAATCTTGATCATATGTATAATCCACTGTTTATTTAAACATTTCAGTATTTTAAAATATTCAGTATAAATCTGGAACAAAGAAAAATGGCATATGTGTTTTCTTTGTTTGATTTTGTGTACATGTAACTTAATCTCCAGAAATTCAACAAAAATATTTGCTAGGAATTCCTTGTGTGTTCATACGATGCTACTTTCTACTTGGGTTGGTGAGCCCCCAAATCAACTTGTGAAGCAAAGTAGGTCATTTTGCATAGAAATGCCCTCCCTCCCTCTAAAATTTGAAACGTATGAACAGAATCAATGTGCTGTCGGCAGCGTGATGGATGTTCTCGGTACTATGAAGGAATTATAGACACATGTTGCAATCACAACTGTATAGGCTGCCATGGGATGAGAAAGAACAGGGCACGGCAGTGAAGCCTGGGATGAAAGTAGAGATCAGAAATTCAAGAGCAGAGAAAAATTGTCAAAGGGTTATATATAAAGGGAATTCACAGAATGGAGAGCATAAGGAGACAGGATGTATGGAAGCCATGTGGCAGAAGAATGTGCCAGATGGTGTAGGAAGGTGGCAGAAAAAGGGCAAGTACCCTGAAGAGATGATGAAGGCAACATCACGTTGACGAGGACCAGGTGGAGGTCAGACGCAGCATAAGTGGGTGGCATTCCTATCACAAGATGATGGGAAGCCTAGAAACAATTTAAAGCTAGCAGGATGGTTAAAATAAAAGAATCAACTTGAACTGGTAAATGTGGTTTTGTTGGGGGAGCAGCTGGGGTTGAAGTCAGGAGAAGTCAAGTGATTTGAAGCCGAGCAAAATTGGAACAGGGAAAAACAGTATGTGCTTTGCAGTCAGGTGAATCTAATTTGAAATTTGGGCTCTGCTGTTTTCTTACCCCCTGACCTTGGGTACATCACTTAGGATACAATTTTATTTAGGCTGTTGTTTCAGAATTTGGAGTGAAGCTTACAAGCAAATAAAATCAGCAATTAATGCACTTTAAGGGTTTTAAAAAATATTCATTATTTTTATTTTAAGTGTATGAATGTCTTGTCTGCATATAGTATATGTGCACCATGTGCCTGCAGTGCCCAAGAATGCCAAGAGAGGACATCAGACCTCCTGGAGCTGTAGTTACAGATGTGAGCTGCCATACAGGTTCAGGGAACCAAATTCCTGTCCTCTACAGGAAGAGCAAGCACTCTGAACTGCTGAGCCACCTCTCCCGCCCCACACTTTCAGTTCTACTCACAGGTTATTCAAGAAATGGGATAAGTTGATCACATTTGTTATTTTGATTCCATGTATTATGATCCCATAAATATAATCATAATTTAAAGTCCTTCATACTTCCCAGAATTTATTTTTTCTTTCTCATCAAAGAGGGAAATATTTAAAAACTAACAAACAACAAAATCCCAGCGTTCTGGTGGAGTAAAATCTATTAACCTGAACTCATTCATCACTCATTCATTCATTCAACAGACAACCACTGAGGATCTGCTACTTATACAAGGCACTGTGCTAGAACATCGGGCTTATAATTAACAGGTGGAGAAACTGTCCATCAGATATATTTGTGTGCAATCCTTCAAAGATTTTAGGGATGTTTTCTCTATGGTATTCTTTAGGATCTTTTATACCTTCCTAAAAGTACTCAACACATACTTTGTCCCTCACAGGTCTTGTGTTTGGTAGAAGTTAGGTGAAGGAAGCAGGAGAAACTGCACTGCAAAAGAAAGAGGTGGAGGAAGGAGGGAGGGAGGAAGAAGGGAGGACGGAGGGAGGAAACAAAGAAGGGGGAGGGAGGGAGGGAGGAAGAAGAAGGGAGGAGGGAGGGAGAAAGTCATGAAGGCTGAAGAGATGGCTTAAAGTTTAAGAGACCTGCCTGCTCTGTGAGAAGACCCAAGTTTTTTTCCTAACATCCACAGGAGCGGGTTCAGAATTGTATGTAATTCCAGCTCCAGAGGATTCAATGCCCTTTCCTGGCTTTTGCAGGCATCTCACCAATACAGCATACACATACTCACATATATATACATAAATAAAGTAAAATAATTCTTAAGTCTTTTTCTTTTTTGAAAACAGTTTTTTTTTTTTTTTTTTTTTTTTTTTTTTTTGGCCTGGTGGTGGGGTGGTGCACACCTTTAATCCCAGCACTCAGGAGGCAGAGGAAGGTGGATTTCTCTGAGTTTGAGGCCAGCCTGCTCTACCAGGTAAGTTATGGGACAGCTAGGACTACACACAGAGAAACCCTGTCTTGAAAAACAAAAACCAACAAAACAAAACAAAAAAGATTTTTTTCTCACATAATATATCCTAGCTATGATTTCTCTTCTCTCTACTCCTTCCAGTTCTTTCCCACCCACTCTGTCAGAATTCACCTTTTTTCTGTCTCTCACTGGAAAATTGGCTTCTAAGGCATAATAATTATTTCACTAATTTTAGAGGGCATGGAACGCATAAGTTATGTTAACATCATTGAGAATCTCAGAATCTTTTAAATAAGGACTCTCAAAAAAATGGCAAATTCTGGGTTTTTCTAGAAGAGTCTCAAATAAAGTTCAAAGGAAAGAGACATACATGTGCAATCCAAAATGTCAGCCTGGGAAAATACACTAGGGAAAAGCTCACTGGATTTCCTGGTATTGGAGGATTTCAATATCAAGGTAAAATTGCAAGGGATTGAGAGGGTACATTAGTTTCTCTTGGCCACTGAATAAGTTAGTACCGAATGAGTGATTTTAAACAATAGCAATTCATTTTCTTACTGCTCAGGAGAGAAGTCTAAGAGGGTGTTGGCAGCTTTTTCATTTCTGGAGTCTTGGGAAGATTCTGCATGCCTTTCTCTCAGCCTTCAGTGGTTACTGGCCATCACTGTGATTCTTTGCCTTGTATATGTATTATTTTAATATCTGTTGGCACCTGCACATAATGCATTTTGTATTGTCTGATTCTTCTTTACTTTTTTATATGAACCCTAATACTCAGGGATGTAGAGCTTACACTCATTTCCTACAAAGTCCATCTGCACAGTGCCCTTTCCAATGCAGCCTCATCCTGAGGCTTTAGGAGAATATGAATTGGGGTTCAGGGCACTCTTTAACATACTACATATGGAATGGGAGAGCCTTTAAGTGAGAGGCAAAGGGTAATCAAAGCTTCTTTAATGATATGTCCTCTGGCCTGTATAAAATATGGGAAGAGGGTGAAAAATTTGGCCTCTGGAAAAGGAACTGTTATAATTCTTATGACACTGATCTGAAAAATCCTTTATCCTGTCCCCAGGATATCCTGCAACCTAGTTGCAAGCTTTCTTTATGTTCCTGTGGTCTTGGTCTTTGCCTCTGTTACAGCACTCACCACAGTTCAGTGTACCTTTGTGTATCCTTGTCTAGCTTTGTTAGGCTGATCAACAAGCTGTTATTTACTTTAGTGTTTCCAAGTCCCAGCACAGTGGGCAACATAATCACTTAGTGAGTTCTCATGGAAGGGAGACTGGAAAGAGGGAGCTGATAAAGGGTACAAGGGAGGAGGAAAGAGATAGCTAGGTGGACTATTAGTGTATTAGCACTGAACTGTAGAGCACAGTGAATGGCAGGATACTGGGCTCTATATAGATTTCTGAACAGAAAAATAATAAATCATGACACACTTTAAAACAAGATGTCTGAAAGTGGCAATTCATATGTATTGAGAAGGAAACCTCAACATAGAAATAAAATTTTTAAGTCAATAAAATGGAACAAAGACAGGAAATGAAGACCTGAAAGAGGTCGCAAACCTTAGAGATGGGAAGACATGAAAGTCTGTGGCAAAATTAAGAAACGCTGTTGGGACTGTTGTAACTATATCGATAGTAAATATTAGCTAGAAAAAGTAACTTTTGTTTGTAAACGAATATTTTACCTTGAGATAATTTCAGTAGAACATTCCAGAATCCATAGTTGACTGTTCAACTAGATGCTCTGGCATAACTCAGGGTGGGGGGTGGGGGGAGCCAAGCTTGAAGTCTTAGATTGAAAGTGGTTAACAGAGAGAGGATACTTAAGAATGACACTGTGTTGAGACTTCCTAAATTAAGGAAAAGAAGAAGGAAATTGCTGGAAAAGAGAACTTTAAATGTTACAGTTTAATGAGGAATTAAAAAGGAATAGCCTTCAAAAGACTCCGAGGAGCATGGGCAGTTTTACCCCCAGCCCCACGGCACAGAAAGGGTTACTCGTGTCCATTGTCAAACTCATCAATCAATTGCTGTTTAAAGATTTTATTTTTTTCATAAAATGGTCATTTCAAACAATGAAAAAAAAAGACCCTGGAGATTGTTTACCTCTATAATTTTTTTTTTATTAAGATATATCCTAATGACTGACACACTATGGGAAATAAGTCCTACCTACATTTATATCGTACACTTTTCAATCAATAAAATCACTGTTTGCTTTAAGGTCTATTTATGTTGCAGAAGAGTAGCTAAGAAGGTCGAAACTTCAAGAAGACACAAAGGGTTGCATTTTGAATGAGTTATTGGGGTAGACATCCAGGGTTAGATCAGGGTCGCTAAAGCAAAGTATCGATAGAAAAAAAATCTCTGAATGTAGAGCCCTATTCTGGAATTTCTTTTCTTTAAAAATTCCTCACCCATGTTCTTAGAAATATTGCCTGACATTTGGCAGGGAAAGGAGATGGAATCGTGAACTCATCAAAAGGATTCTGAAGACACAGTCTGTGAAGGAGCGCCACGTCTCTAGCTCTCCTCCATCTCATGCTAAGACAGACACCATTAATCAGTCATACTCAGCAGTCCTGCTGAATCATTTCTCAGAATCCTTCCTAATATAGCACTGCAGGCCATCAATACCAGCAAATAGGTACGTAGGAGTAAAGGTTGGCATCGATAGTCTTTTGATGCCAAGAATTGCATACAGAAACAGGGGGAACACTGGCTGAAATACTAATTTCGGATTGTTTTAAATACCTCTTATAAGAATGTGTTAGAGCATAATTTCAAGAAATACATGTTTTCCTGATTTCTGGCTCTCAGATGAGACTGTCCACATGGGTACGTGCATGGCAGGGAAAAGCTGTATGTAGAGGGAGGAGCCAAAGAGAAAGCATTGTTGGGCCAAGAGTTGTATTCAAGGTAAAAGTGATGTTAACAGTTAAAAACTATGAAAGTTAAATTGTCTTTGTGCAGAAAACTAAGGAATCCTGACACCAGGGAGGGAAAGGAACAGACAAAAACCAGAAAAATCAAGGAAAATAGGGCATGGAACTGAAAGAAGTGAAAAAAAAATTAAAGAAGCGGAGTCTTAAGCCAATAATAAAAACAGAGTTTGCTTATGGCCTTGTACTGGCCCCTCTCAGCCTCAACCCACTGAAAATGCAATGGCGATCATGACCTAATATAATCCATTTTCAAAGTCATCAAAGTCTGTGTATGGATCTGGCTACCCAAGGGACTGGAAATTGGTTCTGATGTTTTAAAAAAGAACCAAAACTCCTTTTCAAATTGTTCTTCATATAGCTTTCCTTTAAGTAAATTGACTCCATTTTGAATCACTCTATAAATTATGGTATTCCCACCACTTTGGTGCTGTAACCGTGTTGTACATGTTACTTCTCAACTGCTTTTCAAGCATCTACACGTGCCAGGCATATTCATCCCCCCTACCCTTTACCATATACAAACCAGTGAGTAAATAAAATGACATTTTGGTTAAAGGTCCATTTATGTTGCGGAAAGGCATCTACAGAGGTTGAAAATTCCAGAAGGCACTGTTTCTTTATTAAATCTTTCCATTTCCTATCGAATAGACTCCGAGACCCTCAAATCCTCTTCAACTCTTTATTCCCTCAACTCTCATAAGAGGAAGTACATGAATACTCTATCCTGATTGTAACCAGAGAGGAAGGGAGACACAAGTACTTTCCCTTTTCTGATTGTGACATCAACCTTTCTGACTGCATCCAAGCAAGCTCCTATTGCTCTCTATGCCTAGACTTAATGGAAGAATTTAACAACCCAGTCTGCTATCCTGGTGTTTTCTACTTGCTCAGGGCTGGCTGTCAGCAGCTCATTTGGCAACCCGGTAGGAGAGGTTAATTAGCTGGGAGAGTTGAAGAGTGCTGCCCAGAGGGAGCAGGAGAGCTGTGCCCACTGGGAGCCTGGAAGACAAACAAAGAAGTTGGGAAGTATTTATTTTCTCCACAGGACTTGAGTTCAAACAGAGGCCAGCACCTTGTTGCCTCCACATGAGAGACACAGAATCAAAGTGCCCTGGAAGTGAATGATTAGAGAGGGTATCAGAGATTTGACTTACAGTCACAACCCAGAAAGGTTTTGTTACTCTCCATAGTAAAGGACTATTCACTGTTGCAAAGAAGAGCTTGCTGTTTCCCAAGTTTTAAGTTTCTTCAGTCTTTTAACTCTCTGAGAGGCCCTCGCTGTTAGAAACAACTGTGGAATTTAGCACTTGTTTAATATAAAATGAATTTTTGAGATCAGTCACAACTGTTCTCTCAGGCTAACATCTATTGCAAAGGGCAAGGTGAAGAATGTGTTACATGATGCAGAAGTTACTAAAGTAGTCATCTTGGGAGGAGTCCTGGCACAACACTGGCATGGCTGTTGATGTGTCACTCTGTCACACTGATCTATTGGGTCCCTGGACAGCAGAAGCTTCCCATATAGTTCAAGAAGACACTGTGATGCTATTAGTCTGGAGAGTGGAGAGAGCGGCCGTCTACCCAGGCAACACCAACTAGGTTTGTAGACTCTGGTAAGTATGCCAGTTTGACGTCACAGTATCCTATGGAGCATCCTTTGTGGTCAGAGAATGGCATTCACAGCGCTAACCAGAAAAGAACAGAGACTGTTGTTTACTCTTCTAACCTATAGCTTGTAAGACAATTGCTTTTATAAAATGATTAGGTGTTTAATTCAAATTTCAAAGGAATTCTTAGTAATAAACTAGTAATATTTTATTAGCTGAACAGCTGAATCAGGAAGCTTCATGACTATATTTTCATAATTATTGTATGTTTGTATGTAAAGATATGATCTAGTTATTTAGTTATTTTTTCCATTTACCCATGTTATTCTTTTCATGTTTTAGTAACGTATGTACTAATTTTTGTTTTCAGGCTTCCCTTTTCTCAGATTTGCTATGTCATTGAGGATGACCATGAACTTGTGATCCTCTTGCCTCCTGAGTGCTGGTTTATAGGTGTGTACCATCTCACTCAGTTTATGTGGTGCCAGGGATGGAGCTTGAGGCTTCACAAATGTCGAGCAAGAGCTCTACTAACTGAAATACAGTCTTTTCTCAGTTTTCAAAGCTCATTTTGTCAAAATGGAATATGTGTTATATTTTTAATGTTATTGGGTAGAGTTGTAATGTACAATATTTAAGTCATGTATATAATTAAAGTAAGTTAGACTTCTCCTGAGTGAATCAGACATTGTATCACCATAGCTTTTCTCTACACCTGCTAGCTCTTTATTTTTATTCATGACATACTGAATCTACATCCTAAAAATGATTATAAAATTAATGATGTGCTAGCACACATTGTGTTTCCTGGAGTAATGCCTATGGAGTAGGCTGGAATGGCTTATTGAAAGTCATCATTACGTTTTCACCATGCTCGCTTCTAATCTCACGTAATAACAGTCCCATATTTAAAGCCTCTGCTTCCTCCTTTTTTTAATCAGCTGGCACACATCCCCAACTAACAGTTTAGAGAGAGGTGTGTGGGTGCTGTAGATTCCAAGTCTTTGTGTGACTGAGAATATCTGTTGTCCTTATCACAGGAGTCACTAGAGAAAGGAGTCTTGGAGTAAGTCTTTCTTGTTCTGAGCTCTACAAGAGATTATTAGAGCCAATAGCAGCCTCTTTCTGGTGGTTTAACCACAATGTTTATGCTTCTTTTTCTGAATACATGTAGCATTTCATAAGTTTTTCTTCTACAAATAGTTGCATTCTCAGCCAATCTAGAATGTCTCTGTCACAGTAGAGCTTTCCTCTACTTGTTTGACTTTTCCTCCTGTGATCTACTGTTTGTTTTATGAAGTTGTTTTGTGTGGTTCAAATCTTCCGAAGCTTTACTTTGGATCCTGTATGTTTTATCCCTTTGTCTTTAATTTTTGGAAATAATTAAATTCACTTGATACTTTGGTAATTTGACTTTCTGGAACAATGCCAAATTTAATTCTGGTATTCACTGTTTTCATTATGAAATTTAGAAATCATTTTTAGAAACAGACTTCTTTTTTTAGCCTCTTCATTCTTTATTCTTTATTGTCATTGGAGAAAGGGCCATACTGATTCAGTGACAGATTAAGATGAATTTCTGATAAGAGATTTTGTCAACTCTTGGAGCAGGTGAGTTAGTCTCAAATGAAAGGAGATTATGCCCCCTGTACAATTATAGTAACTGCTCAAGGAGCTGCAGCTGAGAGAGGAAGGAGCCAAGGTGATCTGCAGTCTGGGTGTATAGCCTGCCTCTGTGCTGAAACATTGCTTCTTTGTTCTGTTATGTTCTGCTGTGGCCACTGTGCAGGAACAAGCAGCAGCATAGCTCATTTTCTGTCTGACACAGGTGTATGAGCCAGAGCTCAGTCTGTAGCTTTTCTTCAGTTTTGCTTTTGGGGGTCCTGTGAGCAGGGCTGTCTATGGTTACATGGCTGTTCCACATACAGTCTCTCTAGCATGAATGTAGACATTCACAGAGGCTTATTTTTCTGATTATATACTAGCTTTTTGCAATGATTTTTTTTTTTTTGTCTATGTAGTGCTGGAGGTTGAATAAAGAGCCTTGTAAATGCCAAGTAAGTGCTCTGCCACTAAACTACATCACCAGTCCTTAGTGAGGATTTTGTTTTCTTTTGTCTTTTGGTGTGTGTCATAATATCACATGAATACATACCTATCAACCTTCCCTTTATTGTTTTATGTGAACCTTTATTGTTTATCTGAAGTTCTAACTTTAATTGATAGCCTGTATTTTATCTGGAAATCCTGCCCATTTACTGCAGTCTGCCCTGGTCCTTGTTGAACTGAAGCAGTATTAGAACAGAACTATTTAAGGACTCTGCCCAATTCTAAGAACACTTTTCTTTCTGATGACTACAGGATATTGTTCTTCAAGTCTTCTTACACTCAACCTGCATATCCATTCTCTCTACTGCAATGAAAAGATGTAGAATTTTATAGCATCTAGAGCTCCTGCAGATCATGCGCTACTTTCAGATTCTAGTGGTGATTTCTGGAGGATTCGGAGAGGTGAATATGATAGATAAAAAGAAAATTAAAAGTGCTCACATTATCATTGTATGAACAAAGTTGTTCCATCCCTAATGGCTGGCATAGGCTCCAACTGTCTCAGGCTCCAGTGTCATTGAGTGTCCCATTTGAAAATGGTTGCTAGGTCAAATTGGACAGAATGAGTTGTGTGGCTGGATAAATGAAGCTGTATTAGGCTGGAGCTGACTTAATAGACTGAGAAGAATGGCTTTTCCCCAAACTATCTCCATGGAGATTTATTTTCACATCCCCTCGTTCTATCACTGAGCTCATCTACTCCCTTGGGAAGCTGGGAAACCAAAAGAAGATAAATGTCCTATGTGAAACTACCTATCAATAGAAAAATACTCATAACAACACTCATAGACTATTTAATATGTGCCAGGAAACAGCTATGTGTTTTACATGTTCTACAACATAGTCTCTGTGCTGGAGGAAAACTTACTGACTCTCCTTTCTGCTTGAGGACGCGTGTCACCAGAAAGGTAAGGAGACTTTTTATAAGCTGCTCGGTGAGGTTTGAATCCACTTTCCATTCTCTACCTTGCCATTCTGAAGTCCTTTTCTCACAACTGTTCATTTTAAAAGCATTCTGTTGACTTGCTCTTTAGTTCTTTTCTCCTTTAATTCCTCAGAGAGAGAGCAAGGTGGGTTTGGGAATGAGATTGCACTTCTAATTTCTATTAGCCTTATCGGTATGCATGCTGCCCTGCAGCCTCCACACCCACTGAGATCACAGGCAGCTTTCCTTCCTAGTATTGCTAAAGATTTGTTTCCTTCTGCAGATATTTTCTTATCCACTCACCAACTTACAGTGCATCAAAAGATAACTATACGACCTAGAAAGAAATTAGTAAAATGTAGAATTCAGGAGGAAATGCAGATGGAGATGGCAGAGTGCCAGTTCCCAAAGCAAAGTGGATCAAAGGAAATCCTTAATACCTGCTCAGGGCTGATGAAGCCATAATTGTGTTGCTGATTTACTTTGTGCACTAGTGGCTCATGTCAATTACAGGAGAGCCCCTGTAATGTCCCAGGAGGAGTATCAATGCCTTGCACTATCCCCAACGATTTCCACTAGAAGTAACACAACTCTGATTCAGTAACTATTGATACTCAAGGTATTACTGCTACCTCAGTTGGAAGTGAGACAGAGGATTTAACTCATGACACCTCACTGTTTTCAGGATCGTTCTAAAGAAATCCTGTTCATTCTTTCTCTTCATGATTAAAATGGAAAGTCCTAAACAGCGTTATTGTGGTCGTTAGTCTCCATTGTCTACTTGTCTAGATTTGCAGGCATCTAGAAGACCCACCTCCGGACAAGTGTGTGGATGCTTTTAGAGAGGCATAACAACAGAAAGAACACTCTCCCTGAGTATAGGTGGACTGTCCCATGGACTAGCATCCCAGGATAAAGGAAAACAGAGACAAGAGAAAGTCAGAATTCCTTACTCTCTGCTTTTCGGTCTGCCCACAGAAGCCTGTGTCTGTCTGACACAGAAGCCACCAAAAACTCTGTCATTATAGTCTCTATTCTTGTAAACCAAGAATAAAATGTGAGTTTCCCCCCACATAAGTTTCCCTTGTCATGTATTTGTGATAGCAGCAAGAAAAATAATTGATATCGTTGCCCCGAGCCAATAAATGTAACCAAATAAATGTCATTGCATAATTTTACTAAACAATTACATTTTGGACACTTATTCAGCTATTCTGTAGGTGCAGCATATTATGGACAAATGTGAGCAAAATTGTGTAGTCCTTTTGTGCAGAAGATAAAATTTAAAGAGAGTACAAGACAGAGAGCTTAACAGCTACTATTTGCTCTCTGTGACATGACCAATGCTTTCTGCATATTATGTTATAGCTATAACTCCATGAATCATGTCCCATTGTTCATTTTTCTAAGTGGAGGACCAGAAGGGGACACAGCACATGACAATATCAACTGAGACTTAATCTATGTCTAAAGTTCCATGTTATCTCACTGAAACCACAAGCAATTTCCATTCCATTGTCTATGAAGCGTCTCACCACCACAGTAAACTGTGAGTCAAATATGATCGTGTGGTATTTTCCATGTGTATTAATTATTTTTAATTTTAATTTAAAATATTGGAGTTGTGAATGCTAAGTCCTAAATGGGATTTCTTAATTAGTCAAAGCTCCTAGAAGATCACAGAAGAGGGAGAAGAAAGAGTGTAAAAGTCATAGGATAGGGAAGAATGATGTGAAATGCTATCTTCTGAATGTGATGTGGCTACTGCGCTCTAAACTCAAAACAGTGGTGGTCGGTCACCTGTGTAAGACCTACACAAGATCATTCTAGCCAAAATTCTGACACACATGGAGAAGGTGCTCTCAGGGCCCCACTCCTCACTGAGAAGCTATTAGAAGTTGATAGCTGCTTGGGGAGGGAGAAGCATCCTTTTGGGATGATGTAACCACTGGTAGATTACTCATGCTCCAAAAGATGATACCCATAAGCATATGGGAAGCACTAATTGGATATATATGCATACAAATGTATATGTATATGTATATATATGTGTGTGTGTGTGTGTGTGTGTGTGTGTATGAGTGAATGAAAAGGACATAAAATTTGGAGGGACCATATTGAGGAGCATCTGAGCAAGTTGGAGAAAACAAGTTGAGGTTGATATAACCACATTTCATCATATACATATATAAAATTCTCAGAGAATATGAAAATACACAATAGATAGATAGACAGATAGGTAGATAGATAGATAGGTAGATAGAGCATTAGAAAAGCTTACCCTGACATAGATGTATTTATAACTGTAAAGAAAGGAACAGCTGGGCTGGGAAGATAGGTTAGTGGTTAATACTTGCCATGCACGAGTGAGAGCTGGAGTTCATAATCCCCAGCATCAAGTTAATGATGGATGTCATAACATCTCACCCGTAATTCCAATGGTTGGAAAGCAGAAACAAGGAATCCACAGAGCAAACTAGATAGCTAGAGTAGGCATATCTGTAAGCTCTCAAACAAAGAGATCCTGTCTCAATGAAAATAGGCTCCCGATCAGTCTTAGACCTCCATATTTGTGTGTTTGCATGCACACACACACACATACATACACCCACACCACACACTTGTATACATATTCATGCAAAGATTCATACACACACACACACACACACACACACACACACACACATACCTCGTACACATAAACATGGATTAAAAAGAACCCATTCTGCAATTTTGCAATTTTTGCAATTCTTACTGTGTAGTCAAGCAAGAATCAAAATATATTTTACAGGTTCACTTTGTCTAACTGGATTTTATAAATGTTAAAGCTCTTATACTCCAACTTTGGTCATCAGCAACAGAGATCTGAGTCGGGCACAAATCAACAATAAACTACACACAAATGAAAATATCCTGAGGGAAAGGAAACTATGAAAGTGTAAATAAAGGGCAGAAGGAAAGTTCAGAATTACTTTTCTGTTTTATATCTATGGCCAGAGCTATTTCCCCTGAGGCAAAAAGAAGAAAAGTATTCATCATCTTTTCTGCAAAACAAGGATGCCACAGGAGACTGAGGCGAGCAGATGCCCAGGCCTAAAACTCAAAGGAAATCTCTTGGTGATTAGATTCTGTATTCAAAGGGAGGATGAGGACAGGTAAGTTAACTCTCAAAGCTGATTAATAGAATGGCTGCATGAAAACATCCGTTTGATAAGACACTTAAAAAGTGATTTTTAGGAGAAATTAATAAGCTGTCAACCAAGATGAGACAAAGTTCTTAGACTCTAAGGAGGTGGAGAGGATCTGGGAGCAGTTGAGAGAGGGAAAATGATATGATCCAAATATATTGTATGGAAAAATACATTGCATGAAAAACAGTTAATAAATTTGTTAGTTTCATTCTCTCTTTCACATTTCATGTTTTTTCGTTGCTAATCTTCTCTCTCAGAAACAGTTTATATTCTTTTTATAATTTTGCTTATTATTATTGTGTGTGTACATGTCGTGTGTGGGGGCTCATGTGCCATATCATGTGTGCAGGTCAGAGGACAACTTTGTGGAGTTGATTCTCTGCTGTCTCCTTTTTATGTTGTGTTAGGCAGGATTCTCTAAACGAGCAGAACTGATAGGATGAATACAAACACACATGCTTGCCCACATGCATATACACAATACACATACACATATTCACATTAAAAGAGGATTCATTAGACTGGCTTATAGTCTGTGACCTGGGTAGTTCAACAGTGACTGTCATGACAGAATGTTGAAAATCCATCTGGTAGTTGTTAAGTCCACAAGGCTGGGTATGTCTGCAGTCCCAATATGGTGCTTGAGACCTGGACAATTCCTGAAGAGCTGCTGGTTTCCAGCTCTGAGTTGCAATACTAAAAATTTGGATATAATATAAGCTGTAGCTTATACAGCAAAAGATAGACAAACGTCCTGTGAGAGTGTGGACAAGCACACGAAAAGCAAATTTTCTTTCTTTCATATCCTTCAGTGTGGGCTGCCACCAGATGGTGTAGAACACACTAACGGTGGGGTGTCTTACTTCAAATAATCAGATTTAAAAACTCCTTCACAGTGCCCAGCATTGTGTATCTTAGTTGATTCCAGATGTAGTCAAGTTAACAAGCAAGATTAGCCACCACATGTGCATACTGAGAATCGAACCTAGGTCACTAGACTTACGGAACAAGCTCTTCTGCATGCTAATCATCTTACCGTGAGAACCATTCTATATTCTGCAGAGTACTATATAATAAGTAATATATAGAATGGAATTCCACACTTTTATTCATGAAACATTTGTAATGTAAGTAGAAAGTGATCTTAATTAGTTAAAAAATATTACATTTTCTTCCATCTAAGAAGTCTTAATACAGAATATAGTAAATAATATTTAGTAAGCTTCATGAGTACTCAATTTCCTGCCACTCAAACGCTAAGCTAGCCATCATTTGAAGATTAATGGAAGGACAGGATTCTTCTCTTTAACAGCTACATTTTGAGCAAAGGCAGCTAACAAGGCTAAGGTAAGGAGTGCCTTAGTGCATGCAAAGTAGCACACAGCAGTCAATACCTGCCCTGATAGCTTAATTCTCAGGAAAAGCAGGTCAATGGCAGCTAATTGTCCTACTCTGGAAGTGGACACTCTAGCAAATCAAAGACAAGAGTGTGAAGCAGAGCAGAACTAGTGTGTAAGACACCTGATTACTCACCGCCGTCACTGCCTAGGTGCTCATCCCTTCATCCGCCAGCTCACCATGCACTGACGTCATACCTCCTCTGTACCATGCACTGAACAAGATGATAAAGGTGCATGTACAGAAAGATCATAAATCCTATTCCTCAGTCTCCACGTGGTGAAAAACGGAAAGTCCCAGAGGCGTGATGGTACAAGCAGGTGGGGAGGTACAGGGGTGGGGGGGTAGGGTGTCAAGGCAGGGACTAAGTGGCTCAACTGGGAATGAAAAGAGGGTAAATGTCAGAGAGGAAGCAAAAGTCACAAGACCTTCATGCATGAAGCAGATGGCATGTTTTATGATCTCTAAGTAATGATGTGGAAGGGATAGTTCAACAACTTACATGCCTTTAACGGACTTGGGTTTTTCTGCAGAGATTGGAAGTTAGTGTGAAGTTACGTAGGATGGAGCCGCATGCCAATTTATGCCTTAGGAATGTAGATTTTACTGAAAATGTGGATAAATAATCACACAGGGACACATGCAAAGTATCATGATATACCACACAGATGACAAAAGGCTGGCCAGATGCTGAAAGTTTACAGTACTAACTACAAATATGTTTTTACTCAATGTATTTTCAGAAATCATAACTTCATTATATACGTGTATTTGTGCATGGGAGTGAACTTTCTGTATTTTTTTTTAATAACAAACTCTCTTTAAAACACCTTCAAACTTCTCTGATTAACAATCAGGAAACTATAACTCACAAGACCTTTTCTATTCTTTTTTTTTTTTTTTAAGCAAGGTGTGTTGAGTTTGTCTGGGATTAAAATGATCCTACATTTAGATTCCTATTACTTTACAGGATGATAGATCTCCAGGAAGGCGCTCTCATTTATATATACTTTTATAGGGTCTAGCTCTTTGGATATCCTTTTTTTTTTTTCATCACAGGTGTTGGTGAAAAACTATACTGACTCATCTATCCAGAATTCAGTGGCAATGTTTTTCAGCTGAGATGAGAACTAAGTCTGAGTCTTTAAACCTGAACACCTTTCTCTAGGTAAATTGTGAAATAATTTGGGAGATCTCATTAGACTATTTATATTGGACTCTGCAGGTGAAATGATATGAACAGAACAGAGAAAATAAGAACTTTAGATCATGCTGTAATCAAATATGAAACCTCAACCATCTGTCTTAATATCTCCAGATTTCTCATATATAACACAAAGACATTAAGAATTCCTGCTGATATGGGAGTGGATGAAGAGACATAATGCAGAGACATTATTCAGAGTCTAAATTGAAGATCTCCATTGGGCCACTCCCCGCATAACTTGGGGAGCCTCTCAGAAAAGGGGAAGAAGGATTGTAGGACTCAGTGGATACCAGTAGAACACTGCCCACTGAATCAACTAAGCAGGCCTCATATGGGCTCACAGAGACTGAGGTGGCAATCACAGAGCCTGCGTAGGTCTGCACAAGATCCTCTTCATATATGTTAGAGTTGTTAGCTTGGTGTCTTTGTGGGACTCCTAACAGTGGGAACAGGTGTGTCTGAGTATTTTGCCTGCTCTTGGGAGTCTTTTCCTCTTATTGGGTTGCCCTGTGCTCCATCAGTATGAGGGTTTTTTCCTGGTCTTATAGCACATTGTTTTGTCATGTTTGATTGTTGTCTCTTGGAGGCCTACTCCTTTCTGAAGAGAAATGTGGAGAAAGTGTACGGATGTAGGGGAGAGGGGAAGTTGTGGTGGGGAGCTGGGAGAAGCAGAGAGACTGGAAACTATAGTTGAGATATATGGTAGAAGAGAACCTATTAAAACAAAAAGGAAGAACACCTGCTCTGTGTATCTCATCTGACACGCTGAATATCACTTGAGATAATAAGAGTGCATGGCATGAAAGGTTTTATGTGCCAAGCTAATTGCCTTGAGTGGGAGAAGGAGGTCCTGAAGAAAGGGGAGTCTACCTCTCTGAATAGAAAAACTCCACATAGAAGTTGGAACATATGAAGGGGTCACTAGGCAATGCCTGCTAAATTACATGCATTCCTGAAACTCTGGCTCCTGATTTGGGGTTTATTCCACAGGACATGGGAGGCATCAGTACAGTAGGCTCCTCTATGCCTGAGGAAGACATCTCACTGTGGGATGAGAATGTCTGGCCTATGCCTCACACATAATCCTGGGCACAGGGAAGACACTGGGCTCCCTATGTTCATCTCAGCTGTGTTCACCATAAGAAGGATGGAGGCAGACTCCCTATGAGTGCAGGCACTGTAATTGTTCAACAGCTTTTACTACACAACAGTGTTCTGAACCTAGAAGAGCTGCTTGCCCTGGAGCTGTCTCTGCACTTTTCTGTGACGTAGCGCTACCATCTAAAAAATAAAGACAATAGTGTTTGTTATGGAGTCAAGGGTTATAAAAATTTTTTCTTTATCTCCTTCGAATTTTTATTTGTATGAAAGTCGTTGTTACCAGTGCATGAAGAGAAAGCAATAGACTTGCAAATATTCTCATCACTCCTTTCATTAAGTTCTGAGAATTTGTTTCAAATGATGGAAGTTGATCAAACGTTCTCAAACCTGAGGGAATTGGGATAGAAAAATTAGAGGAGCTGAAAGGAAGACATGGAATATGTGCTGTAAACATAGTGCTCATATATGAAATTCTCAAAAAATGAATAAAAAGTAATTAAATTTTGAGAATTTAGTTCATTTCCCCATTTGCTTACTTTTAGTTTCCTCTGCACGTCCAGGATTCTAAACCTCATCACCTCTGAATGCTGCGCTGAGGTAATTTCCGCTGCGCCTGCTACTTCCTCAGGACACTAGCCCCTCTTTTCTGGGTTGTGTTTCCAACAGCGCCAGCATCTGGGTAATCACAGGTCAGGCTGTGCAATTTGACCTGGGCCCGGCTGTAATGTATTCCTAAGAAGCAATAGGTAATTCGACCTAATTTGGCTTGAGTCTCTCCTGGGCTGAGATGAGATTATAGACTGAATACAATTATACATGATCATTTGGTGCTTTTGACCCACAGTCAGCTAGAGGCTCGAGTCGGATCATCTCACCTATGAAATTTCCCCAGAGGTTTCCAGATAATGACTTTAAATGCTAATTACTACATGTAGTCAATGCTCTGATAAAATTGAGAGCATTTTGATTTATGATAGATATTAAGTAAGAGCAAGAATGAAACCCAGTATATTTAAAGGATTTAAATGTACTCCAAAGGTTTGAACAAGAAAAAAACTGCGGAGCACTTCTTTTTCTAGTAATTAGGTTGTTTTAGCTGGAAAATACGTTCCCCTTATTAATGTCAATGATGCTATTGTAGGAACTGACCTCCAAATTGGCAGTCTTAAAAAAATGTCTTCTCCAACTTGGTGGCATTTCTAGGTACAACCAAGGCAGAGCTGGCTCCCACAGAGTTCTGAGGGTTTAGGGAGTTCAGATGCTGAGCTACATAGAATTTAGAGATCAAGACTAAGCTGTGAGTGGCCCTTCCTGTATCTAACAGCTGAAAGCATGCCAACGAGGATCCAGTGGTAGGGACTGAGCATTTCTTACCCTAGACTTACAGCACCCTATGATGTAGTTAGATTACATATTCAAGTAGAGATGGTGACATGAACTTTGGTGTGGGAGAGTAAGTCAAACAAGATTCAGTAAAAACTGTTTGGGGCTCTTTTACGGTATCATCAGTTTCAGTGTCTCTATTTTTCAGCTTCTGCAAAAATATAGAATGTGACACTAATTCATTATTAACTATAAGCTCCAGTTGAGTTAGGAGTATAAAGCAGAATGACTACTCAAGATATGCAAATATGCATGATTAATTGTGATTCGAGAGAATTAGACTTGAGTGTTGGGTTTGCCTTGAGCGCAGCCTTGAGCAGTGATGTTTTTGTTTTAACCTTTAGTTCTGACTTTCCTCACAGACTAAAAAAAAAAAAAAAAGGTAGTGGAAGTGGATTAAAGGTTCTCAAACCCGAGAAAAGTAGGGAAGGAAAATAGGAGGAGTTGAAAGAAAGAAGTCATTGAGTGAATGACGTAAATAAAGTGCTAATATATGAAATTCTCAAAGAATGAATAAAAAAATAAAAATACTTCACAAACCTTACTCTGAAAAACTGTCATAGCCTGTAAAATGTTCCCAATAGTTTGAATGAACTGATTTCTGCTTTTGTTTTGTTTTTGAGATAAGGTCTCTTTGTGTAGCCCTGGATGGCTTGGAACTCATATGTAGACCAGGCTGAGCTCTAACTCTCAGAGATCTGTGGGCCTCTGTTTCCAGAGTGCTGGGATTAAAAGCTTGTGTTACGATACATGGCTTGAATATCTCTTTTAAAATATACCCTATAAGCTCTAATAGACTGGTTTGAAGATGCAAATAGGTTATATATCCATATTTTACCAAAATGAGGGAAACAATTAATATGTACATGTTCTACTTAGAGCATGAAAAATTTACATACTGGGTGTCCATTTCAAGTAGTGGGAGTTCTCACTAGGTTTGAAACAGAGAATTCTACTCCTAAGACATTTTGCAGACCATGCAGCTGATGTTAATGGGGATCCTTTTAGTCTATGATTTTACATAATTAATTCTATTAAATTCAAGGGAAAAAATATCAACTCCTTAACTATTGTGAATAGAGCAACAGTGAAGACAGATGGGTCAGTGTCTCTGTAGTAGGATTCAGAGTACCTCTGAATGCCCAGGAGGAGGATACCTGAGTCATATGGTGTTCTATTTCTGTTTTTGAGAAACCTCCAGACTGTTTTCCAAAGTGGACTCTACTAGCTAACATTCCCACCAAGATTGATGAGGGTTCCCTTTACCCACACCACACCAGTATTTGTTGTCATTGTTTTCTTGATGTTTTGTCTTCTGCCTGGAGGGAGATGGAATCTTAAAGTAGTTTTAATCAGCATTTATCTGATGGCTAAGGATGTTGAGCATCTTTTAGGTATTCACTAGCCATTCATGTTTCTTCTCACAGTCTTAACTAAAGAAGGCTCTCTCTACAGTGAGAGGTGGTGAATGCAGAGACTCATAGGTGCTTTCGGGTATTGAGAATAAGTGATGTTTGGATGCTCAGCCATAAATAACACATTCATACTTCCTTTCTAAGGCTCGGCATAGAAGAGAGAGCAGAATGTCAGAACAAGAAGATAAGGGGAAAGGCTTCAAAATGTCATCTCTGAGTGTAACAGTTATTGCAGTCATGAACTCACAGCAGGTGCAGTTACATGCACCGAGCCTATATGAAACTGGTCATATAATCAGCTATGCATGGGGGAGTGGCTCATGGGGCCCTGCTGCTACCTTCTGAACTACTGGCTACTGAGAGATTCTAGGAGATGGGGTCATTGTCTTCAGTTGTGCACTCAATGATGAACCCACCAGGCTCCAATGTATAGTTCCAGACCCGTGGCCACACAGATGGCCTTGGTTAAACTCTGTGGGTTACGAAACAAAAAGATGTGGGAATTTGGTACAGGGATTTGTAGAGAGGAGAAAGGGCTGGACAGGGCTTGAAAGAGATGAACAAAGGTGGAGGGTAAAGGAAATTAGAATTCACTGTATACCTGCATGAAATTGTCAAAGAACAAGTTTCTTTTTTAAAAGTCTTGAAAGAACAAAAAGAGAAAACAAAATGAAAACCCAAATTGAATGTTTCTCGGCGTTCTCTTGATGTGTTTAGTGTTTGAGTGTACTGGAAGACATTTAAGAAGTCCACATCTTCAGTATCTTTCCCAGATGTGAAAAAACTGTTCATGAAGATCATTCTGGCTATTTGTTTAACTGTTTAACCACATAGAACATAGGTGACACGGCAATTAATGTAGCCCAAACTTCACAACTGAAAGTCTGAGATAAGCATGGATTTCAAATGTTCTTTCTTACATTTCTTTTTTAAAAGAAATACAAATTAGTCAACACTGCTCTTATGGAGACTGAGTTTCAGGGTGGAGTTTATTTACAGAACTCTATAGGCTTTCTGGATGAGAAAGTTTGCTGTCATTTTCCATATACAAATGAAAGGCATGGAGTAAAGATCAGAATAAACTGCTTCAGCCAGGCTCATGTGTGCACGGCCAGTTGCCTAACTAGAAAAAGGAAGAGGAGGAAAGAAATTGTTACTGTTTCTTAGTAAAAATTCTTTGAGAATGAAGTTAGTCTTTCTCTTAGGGACGATTTCCATAAATCAATCTGTAGTTGAGTCCCTATGGAAAGCATATTTCATTTATGAACTTTTAAAACCTCTTTTTGTTTGAAGACAAATGTAATTGGTTTTATAACACTGTTGTTTGATCAGATTAGATTATTGAATTATCCATTTAAGACCTCAATGATTTATTTGTTTGCCATGAAGAATTTATTTATTTTATTGTTCTTATCCTTGTAGAGGTTTTGAAGAATGAAGAAAGCATGTCAACATTTCACTGTGACCTTGAGTTAAGTTCAGATAAATAACAGAAGACACCATTAACTCTTATACGTAATCGGAAATACCATAACCATTTTAATATAGAGGGATTTACAGGAAGATTAAATGAACTATATTATGTAATATAAATATATTATGTATATTATATCCAATTATGTACATTATATTCAATAAGGTAAATGAATAAGAAAGGGTTATTGAGTCCCCCAGATTTAAAGAAATACTCATTTTCCTTCCCATTATATGTGTTAATATTTGTCATTAAAATTGTCCATTGATCTGAAGGGCATTCATTCCCTTAAAATTTTTCATTCAAAGATCAAGGGAATCAAACATTTTCCCCCTGTTACTTATTGAGATCAAGCTTTCTTTAGTATATATTGTTAAGAGTTTGACAATATTATACTTAGAAGGAATTTTTGAAATGTTAATATTTTTATTTCTCTGGAAAATAATTTTCCTTCCAAGGTTTAAGTTTGTCATTTTTAAACATTGTAAAATTGTATATCATGAAATTCCACAAAATGTGGAATACACACATTAGGTCTGAAATAGTGAGAGGCAAGAAGTCAGTCTTGTTTCCCATTGTATCTTCTCCACTTTGCACAGACCTAACCCTTGGGAATCAAGAGTGTTGAGTAAAGAGAGCATGTTAACCCAGCAGAGTGGCAGTGGCACAGAAGGCTTAAGACATGCATTTGGGAGCTTTGCTGAAATTTTCATTCTACCAATATTCTAGTTCTTCTATATCCACAGGGGTTTTTCCAAGATCCCCAAGAGATGCTTGGAATTACAGCAGACACCAAACAGACATCGCTTGACCCGCTACATACATTTCTAAGGTCTATTTTTGTATTGCATCCATCCTTCCTCTTGTGTTGACGCGTGATGATCTAATGCCATATGATGAGATTAAATGAAGTTCAAGACATTGGCATTGTGATGTGGAAGGCTATTACTTGAGGGTTATTTGAATATAAGTACTACAATATTGCATGACAGTCAACATGATAATCAAGGCACAAGACATGTAAGTGACTGGTGGGCAGGGAGTATGTTTGTTGGACAGAAGAATGGTTCACCTGACTTAAGTGCATGTGGAATATAATAGCATGGGAGATGATCACTCCATGTATCATAAGAGCACACAATTTACAACATATGAATTTTGCATTTTTGGAATTTTCTATTTAATATCTTCACTACATCCATTATGGGTAACTTGAATAATGCAAAATAAAGATGGAAAAAAATGGGTACTTTTCCCTCATTCATATGGTCTTAAGCAAACCATTTAACATTTTTGAGTTTAGGGTCTTTACTTGTAAATGTGGATGATAATGATGATTGGAGAAGAATCTATGAGGATGAAGTATGATAACTGCAGGAAGATGTCGGCTGATGCCTACTAAGAGAATCTGACTCTTCTCAGTAAAGCGTAGGCTCTCTAAGTAATGGAGTTATCTTCATTGTTCATGTTTTCTGCTTTCTAAGTACAATTTATAATATCAAATCAGATAAATTATTCATTGTCTACTAGGTCAGTGGTAGATAAGATTGTCTTTCTTCATTTTCAAAATTTTGCTGTTATATCTTTATCTATCTATCTATATATATAATATACATAGAATAGAATAATAAGTAGCTTAGTACAAGATACTTTTAATTCTGTAAGCTTTAAATTTTTTTTATGATGTGAGAATCCTCTTTCTTTTTTTTATTTTTATGCAAAGTAGATTCTTCTGTCATACAATAATCTAGACCTCAGGTTCCCCTCTCTTCACTTCTCCCAGCTTCTCCCCATCTGACCTCCCCTCTCCCTCAGATCCACTCCTTCTCAGTTTCCATTCAGAAAAGAGAAGGTCTCCAAGAAACAGCAACCAAACAAAACCAAACAAGATACAATGACACAAGACAAAGCCCTCATATTGAGGCTGGACAAGGCAACACAGTCAGAAGAGAGTCCCAAGAGCAGGGAAAAGAGTTAGAGACACACCCACTCCTGCTGTTAGGAGTCCCATTAAAACGATAAGCTAACAGCCATAGCATATACACAGAGTACCTAGTGCAGACCCATGCAGGCCCTGTGCTTTCCTTTTCAGTCTCTGGGAGCCCATATGAGCGCTGCTTAGTTGATTCAGTGGGCCATGTTCTCCTGGTGGCCTCTATCTTCTCTGACTCCTGCAATCTTTCTTCCACCTCTTTTACAGGGTTCCTGAACTCTGAAGCGAGGCATCCAATGGAGACCTCTAGTTTAGACTCTCTCTCTGCATAATATTTGGCTCTAGGTTTCTGCACCGTCCTTTAAAGCAGTTACTCATTCAAGCAATGCATGTTTCCAAAAACATTGAGTGAACTATGATAAACATAGGTATAAACAAAACAGCGTTCATTAAAAAAGGCTCAGAGTTGTGAGAAACATCTTACTTAAGTTTGCATAGCTATGAATACAATGCTAGGTTTCATCATGGCAATATTATGAGTTCTGCAATAGAAGAATTGGAGGACAGACATTTTCTAGGGAAACATGACACGGTAGAAATTGTTCTACAAAATGTTTTAGTGATAGTGTCATTATCTTCCCTGTTTCTTCTACATGCTACCATGCTGGGAACTCTGTCAAGTTAGGATTTCCAACAACAGCAAGCAAAATAATTGTATTCACGGCTAAAGCTGTGTAGGTCAGGCATGGCTACATGATGGACGAATTACGATTTGGTCATCTACTAGAGTTCCCTTTTGTTTTGACTTTCCCAGTATTTACTTGTTGTTTGTTTTGTAATGCTGGGGTGGGGGGTCTGTCCTAGGGCCGAGAGAAAGTCAAATTGTCCTTGAACCCCAGATTTTCTTATCCTGAAAGTGGTAGGAGTTTGGGTGCTCCTCACTTTTAGCCCTGACCAGAACCCAACTAAATATTAAATACTATTTGCTTCACAGAAGGTCATTAGCAAAGGAATGTGGTTCAGTTGGTGCTTATCTGGACTATTGCTGGAAGCCTAGGGCTGAGCCCATTTACTGATAAGGTATCTTCCTCTTTTCTCTGTGGGATCACACCTTATGCAGAAGGTGCTCTTGCAAGACCTTGATGCTTAGACTTGAGCTCCACAAGCAAATGAGGCTACTCCAGTATCCTTGCCTTAACCAAAGGCTCCCATCTCTAGATACCAAAGACCCTTCCCTGCCTGTACCTTATAAATGTAACCAGTTTTGCTTTAATAAATGAGATATGCTCCTCTGACAGCCTCTCCTGAGAGTCTGGTTCACTCTTGTCTGCTCTTAGTTCTCTGATCTGGGACTCCCCAGGAGTATTGACCCACACCCTGCGCTTTCCTTCCCAGGAAGCTGGTAGCCAAGATAGCTCAGCCATGTGCCAGGGAGGAAAGCAAGAGAAATAAAACAACACTAGAGGGTAAACCTAAAATCTTATTGAGGAGCACTCTATGCCAGTCTAATCCTGCAGGTTTTAATACTGAAACTCTTACAGTGCTGGAACCTGCATCTCCTCATTCCAAGGCACATCAAAACAAATCCACAGATTTCTCTTTAGACCCACCATCCAATACTACCATACACATGAAGTTTGCTTCATTCTACTCCACGTTTGTTCTTGTACTGATACTCTCAACATACACATAGATGGAAGGAGGCCAGGAAAAACAAAACAGTAAGTGTGCATTTATGAGTTTTGATAGTGTGGTGGAAGAAAGGAATTCCTTCAGGATTTTAGGAAAATGGACTCTTGCATATTTAAATTATCAGGAAGGTAACAGTCTGAGCTTGGCTTCATTTCTCACTCACAAGAAGCCTACTTCAGAAACACACTTTAGAGCTGAAGATGGACACTTTTGTATGTGTGCAGGCGATGTGGCTTTTCATCTTCATCTAAAATGATTCTTTACAACATAGACACACAATAAATACATCACTCCGTAATTGTGACCTTCAAATGCATTACTGTGAAAGCTTATTATATGGGTTAGCCCTGAGCACTGTCCCAACTTTCTGACTAAATGGGTTGCTTGTTGACACTTAGCTGCTTTAGTGACAAACTCTTTATCTTCTTGGATAAAGTCTGTGAATAGTTTCTTGGCAAAAGGGATAGAATTAGCTCAGAGATGGACCTTTGATCAAAACACATCTGGAGAAATTGTAGAGACCGGTGAGTAAACAAACATCTGCTCTCAGATGTGGTGGAGGAGGCAATGAGTCAGGCTTCTTGGCTGTATAATGATTAGATTCCATCCATCCTCTACAGGGGATTAGGTGGATCCTGGTTTTACTGTCAACAAACTCAACCTTTAGTTTCATACTGCTCTTTCTCAAAGATCTTCTTTATTCTCATATGTTTGTAATTTAATAATATAGAATGCCATTCATGAGTCTTAATGGACTTGCATTACTAGGAACATATTTTAGAAATGTATTTTAACATATAGCACTGGGCCAAAGAAACCTGATTATAACTTAACCCAGAATTACTTTGTCAATCAATTATCTCTAAATTATATGAAGTTTAAGGCTCCAAATTACATACAGTACATACCAGTCATTTCCAGTAAACTTGCTGCAAATATATAACTTTAACAGTCTTGTTGGAAGATTACCCACCTTTATACAATCTTGAAGATACATGAATCTATAGATGCCATGCTCTTTAGTAGTGCTGTCTTTCAGGAAAAAAAAAATATTTATTCAAGATGGCAAGGCTCAGTCTTTTCTGACTCAAGTGTCAGTCATGCAAAATTCCCCTTTGGGAAAAAAAAATGCTAGCTACCATCCAATATTCATGCTGCACTTTCCAAAATTCTGAGAAATCTGTGCAACATACAGAAAGAACAGGAAGTAACAAGAGGCAAATTTTGCAAAGCAAAAAGACCACACATGAAATAGGCCATGAGAGAATCATTTGCTTGTTTGCTCATTTTAAAACTATGTATTTATACAAGTATATATTCAACACTTGGCTCAGAACAGGAAGTTGGGAAGAACAGTATATATTTTGCTCTGACTAGCTGATGTTCTAGTAGAAAAGATGAAATAAATTTTAAAGACAAATGGCAAAAGAAAATGAATTACTAAAAGAATTCCGAGATTAGGGAGAAGTCCCTCTCCTCCAGTCTTTTATTTTTCCCCCTCACTCATTTCATTATCCCCTCTCTCCTTTCCTTCTTTTCCCTTACTTTTGTAACCTGTTCCTGATTCTGTGGAAGGTCATCTAAAATGAGCTTTAGTTTGTGATGGTGAAATATTTATGTATGTTAAAACATTCCAAGGGCTGAAGAAACCATGCAGTAGATAAGAGTGTGGACTGGTTTTGCAGCAGACCTGAGCTCAGTTATTAGGACCAAAGTCTTGTGGCTCAATATCAACTTTAACCCCACCTCCAAGGTATCTGACACTTTTCTTGGGTCCTTAGGTACCTGAACTCACACATGTACACCTTCTACACACATAATTAAAACTAAAAATAATTCTTTAAAATAGCCAGGCAGTGGTGGCACAGGCCTTTGATCCCAGCACTTGGGAGACAGAGACAGGCAGATCTCTGTGAGTTCGAGGCCAGCTTGGTTTACAGAGTGAGTTCCAGGACAACCAGAGTTGCAATAGAGAAACTCTGTCCCAAAAAATCCAAAAAAAAAAAATCTTTAAAACAAAAATTATGATATGACTAAAGACATAGACAGCTCAGTTGGTAAAACATTCATGTGAATTTAATCCCCACAATCCACATTTGAAAACCAGATGTGATATCATGTGCATAAAATATTGCAGAGACAAATCAACGGATCCCCGAGGCTTGCTAGCCATCCAGTCTACCCTAATTTGTGAGTTCCAGGCCAATGAGGGACTCTGTCTCAAAAGAAAAGTAGACAGGTCATGGACAGTGACATCTGATTTTGTTCTCTGACCTAGACGTGCATATATATGTATGTATATATATATATATGTGTGTGTATATACATATAGATATATGAGTTCCCCATCACATATGCGCACAGCATCATGAGAAAAACAGGTATTATTGAAAATAAGACTAGAGTTTGGACACGTATCAATTTGATAGTTTCTTAAATATCCCTCAAATAATTCATGGACAACCATTCCCTCTTTTTCTTTCTATATGAATGAAAGTATGTATAGTAGTCTTTGGTTTTGAAAACAATGTATTTAAGGATTTTAAGCATATTTAATTAGTGGAAATTTAGTACAGGAAAATTACTATTTGTTGTATGGGATATAAACATTTTCTTTTTTTTCCCTTTTCCCCTTCTCCTCCTCCTCATCCTCCTCCTCTTCTTCTTCTTCTGTGGTTTTTTCAAGACACATTTTCTCTGTTGTAACTCTGCTGTCCTGGAACTTACTCTGTATACCAGACTGGACTCAAACTCACAGAGATTCACCTGCCTGTATCGCCCAACTGCAGGGATTAAAGGCATGAGCCACCTCCACCTGGCTACAAATATTTTCTTAATGTATCATCTATCTTTCAACTTAATGTGTTTTTACCATATAGAATTTAAAGCATTTTTTATTTTTCAGATTTATCAATTTTTAATAAATTTTGTCTTACATGATTCTCTAGAAAGCTTTCTCAAATCAGAGATGGGAAATAAATCCTCCTATCTGTTCTTCAAATACTTTTCCATTTTTTAAATATAATAGTTTGCATCAACTCTTTGAGAATTTTATACAATGTATTTTGATACTATTAAACTCTTATTACTCCCTATTACTCCCTAACCTTTATTACTTACCTCTCCCTGATTCACCCTAAGCTACCCATTCCTCACCCCTTTCCAACTTCAAGTCTTATTATTATTATTCCTTTTCATAACCCTCAAAATCTAATTCGTGCGGACTATATACTCCGAAGTAGGGGACCATCAGCTGGAGCACGGTCTACCAACTAGGAGCAATACTCTGAAAGAAAACTGACTCCTCCTCAGCAGCCATCAACTGTCAAAGGATCCTTAGCTAGGAGTGGAAATTTATGATCCCTGTCTCCTCTCTGTACTAAAATATTGTTCAGCTTTATCTTGTGCTTGCTTAATTTTGATCTCCAGAACCCAAATTTAAAATCCAGGTGTGGTACCAAGTTCATATAGTATCATTTCAGAGACAGGTGAATAGAAAGATCTTGTGACAGCCATTGCTTCTATTGAGTTCCTGAATGCAGTGGTCCTTTCACATCAGGAAGGCACTGCCCACTCCAGCCCTCCCCAACTATGGCTTTTAAAATCTCTCCACCCACTCTTCTACAGTGGTCCCTGAGCTTGGGTGATGTCAATATCCCATTTGTTTCTTAGCACTTCTCTTATTTTCTGCACTTTGACCAGGTGTGAGTTTCTGTATTAACTGCCATCTATTGCACAAAGATACTTCTCTGATGAGGTCTGAGAGACACGCTAATTTCTGTATAGAGAGATACAAATTTAGAGGGTGTTTTGATACTATGCTTATTTAGCTAAATAATAGCAGTAGGTTTGCCATTGCTGCCTATGACCTTCCCAACCATGGGTCCTTAGTCAAATTTACCAGGTGTAAATTTTCTCCTGTGGAGTAGGCCTTAAATGCTCCTCTTAGAAGTCATGGGTTGCCAAATAAAAACTCCAGATCTAAGTATGAGACACCTCCCTTAAAGATGTTGGTTGTAATGTCCTGAAAACCCTAAAAACAAAATTAACTATTGCTATCGCTCTTAGATTTCCACCAGAAATTGATAATAGGACCCATCTTTGAAGACATCACATAATTTAGTCACAGGGCATGGAAAAATCAAGTTGATACTGACCAGAAATCTTCCTAATTTTCACAGTACTAGAAGGTGTTATATAGGCTACTAGCAGAAAAATATCATTAACGGTATTCCTCATCTGTGAAACCAATGGGCTAGAATGATGACTGACATGGCAAACTATGCAAATGAATATAATAGTGGCATATATGTTATGGGGGTAACTGACTGCTTTCTGATTGGAATAAGGATTTAACTGGCTGTAATTATTTTTAACTAAATATTTTTCCATAACAGAGTATATTTTTACTTAAGAATTAATTTTAATGTAATGACCATCTGCTGAACCCAATGCCAATTTTGGAAGTATTGATCGCTCTTTTCTCAACTGATATGAAATGCATAGAATAAAGAGGTGAGGGAATATATTTCTGGAGCCACACAGCTAATAAACCTGACACCATGACCCTGTACTGCCTAGGCAATTAGGTACGCATCCTAATTGAACCCTAATTGAATACTCTTGAACCCTCAGTTTTAACAGAGCTGTAAAGCCTCACTTAGTCAAAAACTCAGTTCTTCCTTGAGAACATTTGTTTCTATTAAGTAAATCTTTCTAAATGATCTCCAACATGGCGGATAGAATTTAGACTGAGTACTGAGATAACTTGGATGCTTTAGGGAAAGCCCTGAAAGCAGTGTGAAGTATCCAAAACAAAATGGGCTAATTGGATTGGAGATAGAGGTCCTGAGTCTGAAATACATCAGGGATAAAATTGGCTAGATTTAGTGATTGAATCAATGAAGGAGACAGAAGAGAATTCAAGGACAACTCACATTTTTTTTTTTTATTTGCTGAATCAGTAGATAACATTGCCATCAACTGAGAGGTGATTGAAAGGATAAGTTGTATTTTAAGGAGAAACGAAGGTGAGTTTTAGTTTTGTTTGAAAAAATAAGTGGCTGTATCGTGCAATTTTATGTGACTTTAAGGAATAAGTAGAAATTAATGTAAGAAGAACTGAGAGGACTACAGTACTTTGATGAATACCAGTAGTCAAAACGATGGTTCACTACAGTAGAGAACAGTATAATATAAACTGGCAGCCCTAGGGTCAACAAAGTGCCCAATAGACTCAGATGTAACCAAAGTGAATGATGTCAATAGGAACATATCCTATAGACTAAGATTTGGATGTTATTAACTTAGGTAATACGAAAGGATTGGCTTCATCATATAGGGAAAGATTTCCTGATGACTACAAAGTAGAAAAATGAGAATATAACATAATTACTAAACTGAAAGATTGAGGAATTTACTTTTAATGTTCTGGATATTCATAATAAAATGGGTGAATTGATATGTTAAGGATGAAATCCTGGTGTGGTGTCAGATGCCTGAGAGTAGCAGTCAAGCCAAGGGAGTGCCGTCCTTCTGACAGAGACTATGTGAGAAGCATCTCTCTACAGTTCTAAGAACCAAGCTGACAAGAGAGAGTGGACATTTGTTATTCCAGTTAATGGCATTGTCTTTTTGGTATAGAAGTTTGATACTATTTATTTAGTATGTTTAAGGTGGTTAAAGTTATAAAGGAATCTATCACACCTGCAAGATAAATAATTTAGTCAAAACAACTTAAGAAAAAAGAAAACCAAGAATGCAAAGTGAAAATAAAATTAAAATATCCAGAATTTTTCTCTCACTGTATTTTCTTTTTACTGAGTTGCGTTTGTTTTTCTTTATGAGTAAGGGGATTCATAAATATCTCTCATATTGCTAGGAGAAATGAAGTTCTGTTCCTCAGAAAGTCTATCTTTTTCTTCCTTTATTGCTTATTTGTATTGTGTCTTGTGATATTTTTCCTATGAAATAATAGTTAAAAGAATCTTTTACTTTATCTGAGTAGTGTTTTCTCTAAAGTTGTATAACTCTCTGCTGTAATTCTCATCTGGGTTAATCTTTGGCACAATCAGGCTGTTTCAGAGGGGTGGGGAGCATGTTCATTTGAATGAAGACTGTCCCCAATAGCTTGTGTAGTTAAACAATTGGTTACCATTTGGTGATGCTATTTTGGGGAGATTATAGAATGTTTAGGAGGTACAATCTTGCTGGAAGAAGTGTATCTACCCTTTGAATCCTTTTGCTCCTTCCAGGTTGCCAGGTCCACCTTTCATGTGGGGATTGGTCCTTGGTCTTTTTCCAGCCTGCTATGTCATACATGTTTCAGCAGTACCTGGTAGAGTGTCTTTTCTGGAGAGAAGTGGCGAGGGGGGGGGCGTTTGGTGGGGAGGTAGACGCAGGGAAGAAGGGAAATGTAGGAAGCTGGAGGATTGGTGGAAGAGAGGATGGAATCAGGATGTATAAGTTATACGAGAGAAGAAAAAAATTAATTAAAAAAATAACAATAAAACACAGAGGGAACCAGAGAGATCACTTAATCTTTCCCAGTTTGAACTTACAGCAGCAGTGAATGTACACAGCAAACCATCACACTAACTCCAGACAAAAAGAAGCCTTGCCCTAGGAAAGTAGTATCTGCATCTGAAAATACAAACATTATCTTTCTGCTGACTCAGATATAAGTCATAAGCAGAGAATTGTTGGGTAACAATTTTAAAGAAAAATCCATTCTAGCTATAAAAATGACCTAAGCCGACAAAATAGTCTGCTTCATTTTCAAACCTTTTATGAGTCTGTATTAAGGGTTTAATTCTGTCCTTGATTATCCATCTTAAAGAATAACTGCCCCAAAGCCACACTACCCTTGCTCACATGTCTGTCATATTCTCCGGTTATGTTCAATCCCATCTTTCCCCCAACCACAGAAAGGAGAGCAGCTGGAGATGTCCTCTCTCCTAATAAACTTTCCTGTGACTACAGATGACTGGTGAGCCCTTAGTTCATCACCTCCCAGACCAGCTCAACATTTTAGCTCTCTCCCCAGGGACTGTTTGTTCTTCGATATTTGTGCAGATCTCACTTGCTTGTCACGGATACTTGATATCATTTCATTTTTCTCAGTGTTCCCTTTTCTTGCTCAATATGCAGTGGAAAATATGCCCTCCTCCCTGCAGCGAGTGGCACACATGCTGGAGAAACTGAGAGTGAACCTTTCAAGTGTCAGGTGGGAGATGTAAAGATGTTATTTTAGGGTTTTGGGCTATCGAAGGCAACCTTGTGTCATTGGAAACTAAAGATGAACTAGAGCAGTTAGTCTGGTTCTGGTAGGGCCAAGGGTTTGCTTAATATCTAACCAACTGGTCACTGAATGTCAAGGTGAAATGTGGAGAGGTGGTTGTAACCCAGTCTATCACAAGTTCCAAGGACAAGAGACAGGTGACTCTGGAGAGAGAGGGAGACGTATAGAGAAGGAAGAATGAAGTTTAGGCTAGATTACAGTTTGGATGAGAACAACCTCTAGGAAATAAATAGAAGTGTGCGGTGAAATAAGCTCCTAAGAAGAGAGGAGAGAGATGCTGGGGTGGTAGCCCAGTGGGGAAACTCTTGCCCTGCTCAGCCATAAGGATGAACGTGAAGACCTGAGTTCACTTCCCAACACATACGTTAAAAGAAAATAAAAGGTAGATGTGGTGACATACCTTTATAATCCCAGCACTCCACAGGTACAGACAAGAGGACCCCTGGGGCTCACTGACCTGCTACCAGTGAATCAACCAGCTACTGAACCCGTTCAGAAATGGACTCAAAGAGTAAGATAGATAGCTTTTGAGGTTAGCTTCTGACCTCATGTGCACAAACTTGCATATGCGGTGGAACAAAAATATGCAGCCATTCAACCCCCTCATAAAGTATATCTGAGACAAGGACTGAGCTGAGGTACCAAGCTGCAGCTAAATGGGCCTGGGATGTTCCAGCATCAAAATTCTACTGTATTAACTATGTTGCTATGACTGCATGACATGGTTTTGCTTCTCCTCAGTCTCTGATGTTGCACACAGTTCATTTAGATTGCTAATTTCCTGGCACTATTTTGTTGGGAAAACCCCACTCCCATGTTTTTTACCTTGAACTAATTATTTGCTTCAGGTTTATAGACACCTGCACATATGTGTACATACCCAAATTCAGACACTCATGCGTACACATAGTTTCAAATAATAACCAGAATTTTTTTTAAGAGCCAACATATGAAAGAAAATATGTGATGTTTATCTATTTGTTTTTCAAGTCTGGTTTATTAGGATTTAAATGATCCCTGGTTTTATCTATCTTTGTTTTTTCTGCAAATGATTGACTTCTTCTGACTCATCTTCTTTGTTTATTATTTGTTTGTTTGTTTGTTTTTCTTTCTTTCTTTTGGGATAAGTTCTCACTCCGTAGGGAAGTTTGTGTATTTGTATGTGTTTCTATGTAGCATAGGCTGCCTCATGAAAAGAGAAAGTGCCAACACACCCACATGATTACCTTCTTATTAATGGCTGAATGTTAATCTATTGTGTGTCTTTCTAAAACACACACACACACACACACACACACACACACACACACACACACACCCCTCACATTTCCTTTATTCATTTATAAATAGATAAGAATTTGGATTGATTCCAAAACTTAGCTCTTGTGAGTATTGCTACAGGATAAATAGGTACGTCTATTTTATGTTGACTAAGAGTCCCTTGGGGCATATCCAGGAGTCATGGAGCTGCATCATGTATTGGTGTTCTGCTGTTGTTGTTTTCTTAAGGTTCATCACAGGAATTGCCGGAGTGGCTGTACTAAGACATATTTTCAACTACAGTGTCTAAAGGTTTTTTTCACTACCTAAGAACACTTGTGGGTTTTAAGCGTTCCATGTTTAAACCATTGCACTGTTTTCACAGCCTAAAACATACACGGTTCCAATCAGCTTACAACTGTGCTTTTCTCCCTTGAGCATTTATATTGTAATTCATGATGTGTCTTTTTATAGCTTCTATTTCTTTATAATTCGTGAACTTCTTTTATAAAACAATCAGGTGTCTCATAAACTCATGAAAGTATACCAATAGCCTAGATTCCCCCAATATTTGCTTTCCCCCAAATGCAACCAGCTATGCAAACTCCATCTCCTAGTGGTCTTCTCCTTCAGCATAATTTTTCATAGGTGATATCAAAGCAGAAGATGTATTTGGAGTAAAGCGAGCACAAATCCATTTTCTTAAGCTGGATTTTAATTAGTCAAATGGGACACGTTAATGGTTTTTATGGGAGGTTCAAGAAGGGAACGAAAACACCAATACAAATAACAGGCAAATGACTCTATGGGAGACCTAACTTCTCCAGGAATATGGGGTGGTGTGCTCTTTCATTTTATTTTATTTTTTGAGCAGAAGTATTAAAAAATAAATAAAAACATGATGAGAGACTAAATGTTACTCACAAATAGAATGGCACATATATCAGGAAGTTGCTAAAGGCTGGAGTACCAGGCTAAACAGCATTGCTTTGCAGCACAGTTGCTTATCAATGAAGCGTATATACAGTCTAATTAACATAATTGGAACGACTATAATTACACTATCATTTTGTTTGCTTTAGCAATTCCGTTGAGGTATATGGGTAGCAATACTTGCTATTGAAATATTATCCCTTTGCTGCATGCTGGCTGGTTAATCATTCTGTTTATTCTAACTTCCTTGGGTTGAAGCCCTGATACTCCAAAGGTGAGGAAAGTGTTAAGTCCTTGTAGCCCTGAAAGTGGAGGAAGAAAACACAATGAGGCTAATCAGGATCTCACAGCAAGCACGGAGATCCAAGAGTGTGGGCACTTTTGAAATCACACAATGGAAAAATCATCCTCCCCAGTTCAAAGCACTCAATCTAATAAAATGATGAGGAAATTGATTTCAAGCAAAATGCACTCCTCAGAGCTAGTTTTGCTCTGTTTTAGACAATTGAAACAAGTTACATCCTATTTTGGAAAACAGAATACAGTTACTCAGGCCCAGTGGGGCTTGCACAGAGATGTCCATTACTAAAGCAACACCCAAAGCCTGTGTGTGCTTTGACCTTTTCAAGTGAGGCTGTAGTGAGGGTGGGAAATGTCCCTCATTCTTCCTGCTCTTTGTCCTTGCTTTCTTAGACTCACTGAAGCTATTTTCTCCCTCATGTCTCCACCAAACCATGCGGGAGATGAGAAACTCACATCACCAGGACCTTGTAGAGCCACCATTTTCTATCCTTAAAGAAGACAGAGAGCAGAAGGCTAGATTTCCATACTCAGTTTTACTCAGCGCAGAAGAGGTTACACAGGTGTTCTCCATCGTTGATGCTTCCCTTTTCTCATGTTGTTCCCAGAGAGAAGGTATGGGCTCAAACATTCCTGTTGGTTTCCTACTGGAGGCGTCAAGCCAAGGCAAGCAGCTGCTGGTGTCACATTCACAGCCAATGAGTGTAATATCTGGGTTTTCATAACCACTCGTTTAAAGAGCACAAACAGAACACAGTATAAAGATCAATAAAACAGGGGGAGGTGTGCTCTGTGCCCTCTCATCCCACTGAGCTCTCTGAATGACTTCACAGCCTCCTGCCTACATTTCCTGAGCTTCCTGTTAGGCACCAAAAGTCACTGAAAGAGCTGCTAATGTGTGCACTCTGCCTTAAAGGTATGTCACATGCTCTCCACCCGGGGTTCAGTGTGTGGATCTTAATCTTCTACCAGATGTTCTTATTTACTAGTTGTTATTTAAAATAGCTTGTAGGGTTCTCTTATTTCATTCTGATCTCATTCCATTTGGAAGTCTTTAAGTGTATGCTGCAACACATGTATTCTTGAAGCAGAGACTGAGCAGCAGTAATCAGGGCTGTGAAAGTGTTTTGTGAAAGCCACGCAAAGCCAGTCTACTGCACGGACATGTTGAACATTATTTCACAGTAACCTTAAGTCATGAATACAATGGGAATATTCCAATGGAGGATGAGCACTGTGGATGATGTCAGAACCTGGTCAGTGTGCCCTTTTCCTTTCATTTACCTACCCCAGCATCTCTGAAAGCAAGTAGCTAATAGCTTGCAGTTGCTTGCTTCCCTAGAGGATTTCCTTAAGCTGAATTAAACAGGAGTGTTCTTTCTGAAGGTTATGCACACACACCAGGGCAGTCTGCTGTCA
The DNA here is from genome assembly GCA_026225945.1 of Cricetomys ansorgei. Classification (NCBI taxonomy): domain Eukaryota; kingdom Metazoa; phylum Chordata; class Mammalia; order Rodentia; family Nesomyidae; genus Cricetomys; species Cricetomys ansorgei. The sequence goes on from JAMJFZ010000239.1 coordinate 18,659,616, forward strand.
ATAACGAGGCAACACCAGAATATAAAGGTCTGGTCCCCTTCCCAGGTTCCTGTTGGATAAGCTCATAACATACACAGTCTAGGTGACATTCTTTCATCTGCTGTATTTCAACTTCCTCACAATCATTCATTTAAGTATATTCGTTGATGTAACCAAATTTTTGTTCTGCCTCTTGTGAATACCTCTGCTTCTTGTGAAGTAGGAATATCTAAATAGCATGGGTATAGCATGGGTATCATGAACTACAAGAGCACTAATATAAATGAATAAATATACAGTCTGTCCTCTGAAAAGAGAACAGGAGTTATACGAACAGATGATGAGATAGCGCTAAGGAATTTGTCTTTAGGTAGTTTTCGTTGCGCAGCCCTGTCTTCAAACCACTCTTCTGTCTCAATCCCACCACCCTCCCAGTAGTGACATTACAAGGTACACGCTATCACACCTAACTATTGCTTTTATTGTTGGTGAGCAAGGAAACAAGGAGTTGGAATACGTGATGGTTGTCTTGAGGCCATAATACTCATCACTGAGAGTGCTGATTCTGCAGTTGATGCCTGAATTTCAATCCTGGTCTCCTGGGTTCTATGTAGTATAGGGAGAAACTGATTCCTATAGTTGTCCTCCGATTTCCACATGCACATGCCTGTATACACACACACACACACACACACACACACGCGCGCGCACACCACACACACAAACACACACAATGCACTGTAAGTTTTGAAAATACAAAGTTAGACTTGCTCCCTACCTAACTGTGTAAATAAATCAATTCTAGAAAGAATATAGCTAGATAGTGAAAGCAGAACATAAAAATCGATGCAAGGGAGCTTAGGGCGACTATTTTGCCACTTGTGGAGAAGATGTCACAAACGGCACCTAAGGTTGACTGTATATAAAATAAATTATTGATATGCTGAAGCCCATTCAGACGGAGACACTTTGTTCATCGAGATCCTGTAATGAGAATTGTTGGGGCCAGAGAGTGTGAGATATTTCAGACACACGTGTACACAATTGACTTCGCACTTTTATGCTGAACATGTGTATGTGCAGTTATAGGTGCAAAACCTCACAGGTTAGTAGAAGAAATGGACAAGGCTTGAACAAGTACTACCCCAAAGGGAATATCCATTGGCCAACAGACTGCAGAAGAGGGGTTTAGTCGCATTCAGAACAACATGAAAATAGAGAAGCAGGATTAGCTTCCACTGCTCCTCTACCAGATGACTAAAGTTAAAAAGACTGATGATAGCGGTGCTTGTGAGATGTGGAGCAATTAGACACTTATGTAAAGTTTCAGGGGATGTTAATTAGCATAATTAGTTCTGAAATCCATTTGCATACTTTCTGCCCCAGCAATTTCTTTCCTGAATATATACCTAATAGAAACGTACACAAATTTGCTCCAGAATTACTACACAATAACATTCTCAGCAGCACCAGTCATTAATAGCTGCAAGAGAAAACAGTGAAATGCTCTTAAACAGAGGAATGCATGCACAATGGTGGAGCCATTAGGTAAATTATTATACAACAATGAAAAATAAATAAGCATCGCTGTATGCAGCAGCAGAGGTGAACTTCATGGGCGTGATTCAGAATGAAAGATGAGAGCTGGAAGCAGTGCATGCTGGATAGACTGGTTTCAAGATTCAAACCGAGGTGAAACAAATCTATAGTGGTAGAAGTGAAGAAAATGCTTATATGGGGAAGAGGGACGTTTCCGGGGAGCTGAGAGTATCTTATTTCTTGACAGACATTGATGATACTTAGCAGTACAAATGTCTCTATGTGTATTGGCTTCAGTAAACATTTATTTGGGGGAAAACAAATATATCAAAAAGTAGGCTCTACTATTTATGCTTTGTGACCATATGTGCAGAGGCTTGTGCTAGGGTATGGGTTCCTTCCTCCGTCCCTCCCTTCTTTCTCTTCTTCCTTCCTTCCTCCCTCCTTCCCTCCCTCCTTCCCTCCTTCCCTCTAATCTATGTCTTCTAATTTATCTGTAAACAGACATACATGATTTCATGATAAAAATAATTGTCTTTATAACAACAATATCAATAAGAGACAAAAAAATCAAATGAAAATAGAATATGGGAGATCCAAGGATGACTTTTCCTTTTTAAGCTGGGGACCTAGGTGCCTTTGTGTACTAAACTCAGAGAGCTAGGGAGCAGTAGAGGCGGCTAGAAGATCTTCAATATGTTTTGCTGCTCTGTAGACTTAAGTAATCCCATCATCCATCAGTACTCCAGGGCAGATTTAATTTTTTGGCTATGCAGTTAGCCAGATTCAACCATGGTTAAAAGCTGTTTATTAGCTTGCTCTTCATTCTCAATATTCTCAGGCTTTCCCAAATTACACCTTTGAGAAGCAGCCTGGGGAAGAGATAAAAATATAAATACCCAACAAAAGTATAAAACCAACCCCAGTCACTAGTGTTTCCTTCTTTTGATGGCATATGCATCAGTAACTTCTGAATGATGTTCAAGTACCTTTTAACACAGCATCAACTTTCTTTTCTGGTTCTCTTTTCTGCCATTCAGATAAGTCCTATTCTGCTGTGGTTGTGTTGAAATCCTTGCTGTTTTTCATGTATTATGATCTATCTCCCCCCCTGCCCCCCTTTCTACATAGCAAAGTTGTCGGGGGGGGGGTAGGTTTCATCACTACTAACAGTAGTTAGGGAAAAGTTGCTTAAGGTCTCCCGGTATAACAACAATCATGTCTCTTTGTGCTATTTTTTTTTAATAGTGAGAGCTACATTTACATACCAGAAACCAGGCTTGATATCACTAATCCTCAAGAGTATCTATTAAGCAGCTATGATCATGCTTCTGTATCAGACAAGAAAATTGTCCAAGCTTGTGTAGTCAGTAAGTATACAAGCTGGGATCTGACCTAGGTCTGATATCTCAAACAAAAATCTTTGCACAGGCCTGGCTCTGCATGGTAGTTTGAGAGCACATGCCCTGTTCCTGTCGGTGTCTTAACACCAGGCATGATAATAATGGACTTGGGCTGTCAAATTGGCTCTGTGGGTGATGATGCTTACTGGCCAACCATGACAGGCTAGACTCAATCCCTGGAAGCCACGTGAAGGTAGATGGAAATGGTTAACACTTCAGTACTGTCTTCTGGCCTCCACATGCATGAGGCGACTTCCACTGTCCCCCACCGTACATCCATGTACATGCAAGGAGAATATATTTCAAAGTTTTTTTGAAAGTTTACCTACTGTAAGTAGTTAAAAATGCCCACAGAACTTAATAGAATTAATTTCAATTTGGTTGCACAGCAGGAACCAATAACGTGGATTTAATTTTGTCTCTCAGAAATTTGGGGTTTGCAGTCGTATCCTCTGCTATCTCAGAACGTGACCATGCAGGAGAAAGAAACTTTGTAGAGGTAATTAAAGTCCTCTGGACTCCTGGCCATTTTGACTTGCATTTATATATGAACAGGTTAGGACATAGGTGTATATACAGAGAAGACAAATGGAGATATCTAGAAAAGACGGCAAAGAAGGCCTCCCGTGAGATCAACCCTGCTTTCAGTTTTTAAATGTCTAGCCTTCAGAGATGTGAGGAAACAGATTCTGATGTGTAAGCTTCTGGATCTGTGCTGTTGTGCTCTGCTGGCCCTTGTTGCCTGTTATGCATCTTGTCTGAGGTACTTTCCTCTTCTCTGAATTGCTTTGCACTTCTGAGTGTATGGTGACCTGTCCCTTCCTCACTGTAACCAACTCTTCCCCACTTCTGCTACATTTGATTCTTTATTTACTATCTCTGCTTCCCCTTTTATAGCCCATCCACGGTGATCTCTGTCCAGTTTTACCTTTTTTTTTTTTTTTAATCAGCACTGTTTCAGACTTGGTAAACCAGTTCTCCCTTGCAATTTTTCTTTTGTTTAAGATGGCTGTCTGATGGCCAGCTACATGGCTCAGTGGTCAAAGTTGTTTACCACCAAGCCTGATGACCAGCTTGATGCCCAGAACCCACATGATAAAAGGAGAGAAGCAACAAGCAACTCCTGAAATTTGTCCTCTGACCTCACCCACAAACCTTGGCATATTTGTGCACGCACACACACACACACACACACACACACACACACAGAAAATTAACTAATTAATTAATTAATAGGTCTGGAAAAATGGCTCAGTCTTTAAGCGAGTTTGCTGCTTTTGCAAAGAATCCGAGTTCACATCCTAGTACCCAGGTGAGGAAGCTCACAACCAGTAACTCCGGTACTAGGGGTTACGATGCCCTCTGTCGGCATCCTCACACAGCTCATACCCGACACAGAAAATAAAAATTAAAGCTAAAGAAAAATGAATGCATTCTGAAAAACTTTCATTGGACTAGGGTTGGCGAGTTTAGCAACACACGATATAGCCATTGTTTGCTCGCAACTCAGGATTTCCCAGGAGTGTTGTAAGTGTTCTGGCAGCCCAATGCCTGATTCTTCACTCATCACTGAAGCCACCAGGGCCTTTCCAGAGGTAGGATACTTAGGAAATAGAGGGCAAATTGAACATGAAGCTTACAAAAGAACATTAGGATTTAGAGCAAGACATTGCATTCAATCTGTGTTTTCCCCACTAACTTTTCATATAACAGAACAGATTATTCTACTACTGAGAGTTTTTCATAATCTGGCAATTTTTAGCGTACAGAGGGTCAAATACTGCCTGGTGAGCTAGAGAAGATGTAATCTCATTCATTTATACATGTCCAACAAAATTCCCTAATATTTTTGGCTCTTAGTTATGCTTGAAATTCTTCATCATGCTTCCTCCAATCAGCACTGAAGCCATGTCAAAACGACATTTTCTGTATTCTTCATCCACCCAACCTCCTCCCACACAATGTCCACATTCATTCCTTCAATAGAAGCCATTGGAAACACGTTTGCAAACCATTTACAACCACCACCCCCATAACTCTATTCCCTATTCCAGCCCTGGCATCATCTACAAACAATTCTGGGAAAAAAAAAAAAAAAAAGAGGCCAAATTGTTTACCAACTTAATAAAGCTCTCCTGAAAATAAACCCGTTTGTGTGTTACTTGTGATCTGCTTTTTTATTCAAGGACTGAATCAATAGTATGTTTTGTGACTCTGTTTAAAGCAGACACAGTTAAGAACATTAATGGAGACAGCATGGCTATACAGCAGTTGCCCGGGCTCGGTAGATGTCAATTAACTCCCCAATGTTCCTTTGAGACAGATGTTCCCCAAGAATCTTGCCAGAACACATGCATGTTCTGTTAGCAGTGAAGAAGTTAAATACAAAGCCACTTCCTTCTTTCCCTGAATGCATGCCTGAAAATCAGAAACCATAATTGAATGCATATGTGGCATTTTTCACAATATGTTAGGTTGGTGGTTCTAATTATTATCACATGTACCACATTTGATCTGGTAGAACATGTGAAAATGTTTATATACTTTTACATTATGGTTTTACAACACATATAAACATTTAGGTACAAAAGGATTATAAATTTTGTTAAAGGCATTGAATTACTGTCAAAAGAGAGAGAAACTTTAGCAATTATCCCTGTGCTTTTTGCAAACCCTTTGTCATAAAGAAAGCTGAAAAATAAAACTGCAGGAGAGCTTGAATTGGAGAAATGAGCCTGAAATGCATCTAATATACAGAATATATTTTTGTAGAAGCAAGCTTTTAGGATTCTACAATGACATGAGAATTCAGAGAGTAGGTCTGGTCTTTATATTATCTGTCTCTCGCTCCATGCAGAACAGGGGAAAAGATGAAGTAAGAGAAAGAAGCTTTGTCCAGTGTCAGAGGCAAAGTTGTCCCCGGTGGTTACTGAGAAGTTACTCCGGTTGAGGCACTTTGCACACACGTATTCATATCTTTATAACAATCTGGCTCTCTCGTTACAGATGAGGGATACAGTTCAAATGCTTCAGGAAACTGTGTCGTTGTTTTTCCATTGATTGAATGCAGAAACTGGGGTGCCAGCCAAAATCCAGGTCTAAGGGTAAAAGCTCTTTGCTCTGTATCCAGAGGATGAGAGTGGGCTTTGTCTGAGATGTTCTTCTGAAATATCAGCGGGAAGACCAGAAACACTATCCATTGACACTTCAGAAGTAAAACTGGTACCAACTCTGTATTACTCATAGGAGGGATGGCAGCATATGCAATCAATGATTCAGCAAATATGCCTGGCATCAGCTCATTAAACGTCAAAGCAAGAAAGACTGTTGAAGGGTATCTGGTCCATTTTCCTCATTTTAAAGACGAGAGATCTGATGTCAGCTAGCTCTGTGTCTTGGGACCAGGAACAACGAGAATGTGGGACCACTGCCCCTGGAAGCCCTATATCTCAGATTCTATGGAAAAGAATTGGGAAAGACACACCTAGAGAGCTGTTAGCAATCTCTGAACAGTAGATAATGTATTCTCTTATGCTGTAGTCAATGGGCATGAGCTGTTTAGACAGCCTGTGGCTATTGTAGAATTAAGAAGATATCTCCCCAGATGTGTGAACATCTAGATCACCCAGCCAATTAGGGCCATTTTTCCTAATGTCTTTTTGCCTAATGCAGACCAGTTAATCAAACTCAAACTGCTCCAGCTATGGTTAGCTATTTCCTACCTAATTGGCAGAGCTGGAGTGCCCACCGGAGGGATCCTCTCTAGTCCCCACTTGGGGCTGCAGATGAGTTTTGTGGTTGGAAGGAAGTTAAGATGCCCTGAAGTCTAGACACAGAGGCTTACTTTTAAAGGTGGAATAAGGAGCCATGGAAGAGGGATAGTTATAAAAGCATGGCTCAGGAGTCTGATGGGCTAATAATTCGTAGAAGTGACTGCCCTAGTGCTCCCTTCTGACTTCAACTATTAGAGATGCCCACTGTGATTTATAGAACCATGTGAATAGCAATTGGCTTCCTTCCTTCCTCCTGCTCATTCTTCTAATGCTGTTTTAAGTTGAAGATGTGGGAGCTTTCCTTCATTTCTCATGTCTAGCTGTGAAGAAGATCACAACTGCTGATGGTAACTACAAACAGCTTTTAAAAATTGCATTTTCTTAAGAGTTTTTAACTCCAAATAGTTGAACACTGGCGGACTATGGCAAAAAGAGAGAAGAACATTGGTGGGTGACAGAAAGATATTCATTAAATCCACTTTCTCTACTCCTACTCCACATTTGAAAGGCTGTTTAAGATAGGGATGAACTAAAGTGTTTATAACAGGATATCATACTATGGCTCTCACAAGGACTGGAAACTGTGCAGCAGAGAAGATATGTAATATTCAGGCCCATTCCAGTCACAGTGAAGAATGGTCTTTAGACTTATTAACTGGGCTATTCCCTAGGCTGTCAATTCCACTATCTTCTTTTGTTATTTCCTTATCGAAGTACTCCCATAAATAGTGAGGGGGAACCTAATTTAAAATAGGACATTAGAAAATACCTCAGAAGATGATTCACAGACTCTCTGAAGTTGATGAGAACAAACTGAATAGAAGTGTTCTCTAAAAACCATGTGACATACAAATGAATCAGACAAAATGCAAAAGTATCCATGAGGACCCTTTTGGATATTGATTGGAGTTAAGGGTCACTGGCATATGTACTGAAGCGATTCTCTGAGAATCTTCTGGTGAGAAAATCATGCCACTGTTGGCACAGGCTGTCGGTGGCTTGGCATCTCTCAGAAGCTGTACTGGAGTCCTGCAGAGAAGATCACAATGTCTCTCAAATTAAAAACTGGGAAACTGAGGACAGAAAAGTGAGACAATTTCTAAAAATTTCCAACGTTAGTCAGGGTAGAATCACAGTATCTGATTCCCAAGTTATGTTTCCCATTTTAATTGTTAATGTATGTGCAATTATGAACTGCCGAGCAAGACACCAAATGGAGTCCAGTTGTTTCATTATTCAACAGTGAAAGAGTACCAAGAAGCACACAGGGAAAAACTAGGTAATCAGGGCAGGAGGGGACAGACAAAAGATCAGTCCAAGTACCATATTAATGGGAAAATAGAGCTCTCGGAACAGTGAGCAAAGAACTTCTACAAAGGCTCTGCTGGGCCCATTGTATCATCCATTACGAAACTGCAACATTTTGGACCACGGTGTGATCAGCTGCTTAGGTCTTCCAGTGCTTTGACTCACACTCCCCTTCTATTGCCTCTAGGTAACAAAATACAAAATGTAGTTTAACAGAGCCGTGACAAATCTAGTTTATTTACTTCACAGTGGCTCACATCAATCAAAAGGTGAATTCTTTTAAAAAGCATTCTTGGGTAAACAAAGGCTACTCTGTGCCAGGCATGAGCATGAAAGACGTCAGTGTGCTTTATAACTAATGCAGCTCAGAAGAAAGGGACAATCCCCAGGTTATCACTGGCATCTGCCTTTTAAATATAATTATGCCAGGAAAATGTTTTTAAAATTCTATTTAAGGTTACTAACAGAGGGTATGGAATCAAATGAAATGCGTTCTTAAGTCACATAAAGAAAGGGGCTTTTGGAATAGAAGATTTATACAACATCAAACTCTTGGTTTCACGATAAAGTTGATGATATGTTGTCTTTCAGTGACATATTGGATAAAACAGAAAATAAGCTTTGCAAAGCAGAGACTAGATTTAACATTTTAATATAGGGTTTAGAGGAATCGGGTAAAGGGGCTCTCCCTGAAAGATGAGGCAAAAGGACCAGGTCCAGCTTCCTTCCCAGGTCATACGCTAGACTTCTAGCTTCTGTATACAGTCACCCAGTAGTTCAGATGTTCAATGGGGTCAGAAAACACAACGCCCTTCTACTTCCCAAAAGCTGCCTCAAAACAGTTTCTTGAACATGTGCTCTAACAAGTTCAAACTCAAATGAAGATTGGGATTCTCTGGGCTCCGAGGATGGGGGTGAGCAGGGGGTACAGTTAAAGGAAGTATATGTTTATAAAACTTAAAGCATATGTGAAAGGGGTATGTGAAGACTAAATATATAAACTAGTAGTAGCATCATTTAAGTGAAATCTCAGTATACATGTTAGATATGTGACATGTCAATAGATACATACATACTCATTAGTTTAAGTATTGGTTTCAAGCCATCTTGAGTTGGAATCCTGACTTCACCATTTAGCTTTGTGTGAGCATGGACAAATATCTTTGCAATATCTATACATGCACATCTCTGCAATTACATGTAAGTTTTATGCACCTACACAATCAAAACCAATTATTTTTAAAGGTAGTTATCACATGTAAGTAAAACTTTTCACTTTAGCCTAATACATTTCTGGACTCAGTATAATTTGTAAACTGGGTATTTATAACTTTGATAGAAAAAAATGTCATGAAATACAAAAATAGGGACACTGCAAATTTAAATTACAATGCTAGCTGAGCACCTCTCCTCTTGGAAGTCAATTTGCAAGGTTAAGAAGCTGTGTTGTCTTTGAGTTGGATCTGTGTTACTAAGCCATCTCTGGATGCTGCTTGATGTTGCAATACAGCCTGAAATTTCAACATTGCATCGTTAATGTTATTAACACAGATGAACGTATTGACATCATGAAAATGTAGTGTGAGGGCTGCTGGGAACTCTGGCAGTGTGGTAGCCTTCCTCGGTATATTTCCTGCTGTGTTCCTGTCCACCCTCATCTCACTACCCAAGATGAGACAGACAACTTCTGTGCATGTTGCATTTCTAATCTGTACATTATGACAGGTAGCAGTGGTTTGGTATTGAGCATCCAAAACTCCCAACACTAAAATGCACATTGCTCCAAGTTCCGAAATATTTGGGCAACAGCATCATGCAACTGTGGAAAATGTCATACCTAAACTCACAGTCTAAATGTAGATCCACCAAAAATACTGTACAAAATTACCTCAGGTTCTAAGTATAAGATGCATATGAAATGTACTAAATTTTATGCTTTCCTTGGATACCATCCCCAAGATACTGCATTAAGTACATGCAAATATTCTGAAGTTAAAAATTGGGAAAACTATTTGTCCCAATCATTTCAATCCTACAAATAGGTTAACTGTGAGAAAGCACCAAGCTGGTTGTTGATGAGCAAGTGGAAACTGGAGAACCTGTAGCATGCTTTCAGAGTTAGAGCTGGCTGACCGACTGACTGCACCTGGGCCGAGCTTAGTGTCTTCATTGTCTTGATTAGACTGACATCACATCTAGTACTTCTGCTGACTCCTGGATCCACTAAGGCTCCAAGAGTCATGTCTCCTGAGAGAGCATGATATATCTCATGAAAGTACCTCCTCAGACTCTGCTAAAACTCTTACTATAGAGATAGATACTCCATGCATAAGATCTGTGGGGAAATGGAAGGTGAACCATAATTGTGTCTAGAGCCCTCGGAATTTGAATTGTAGCTACACTGAGAATATTCACACTCTTGTCCATTACTTGGCTGCTTGGTTCTTTGTGTTTCTTTTCCTGTAGCCCAAGTAGAAGCAAGTTTGGATACCATTTGCTGGCCAGTTTTAGGCTATCAGTAGAGGTAATTAATTTGGTCAGGATTCTTAAGCCTAGCATTATGAGGTTGATTTTATATCACTTTTATGTAGCTTTTCTTTCAATTAGCTGCGGGTATAACTTATATAGGCCCTCATCTGACTCAGCCTAGTGAAGCACCAAACTTCCTGACTGTATTAGTTGAAGATTGCAATGTGGTTTTTCGCTTAGCTATCACCAAACCGATCACTTTTCTTCTCATTTGTCTTTCCGAGATCAGCAAAATCCCAGGAACAATTAAGTCAGAATAGAACTGAGAAAGGACGTGGCAATCTTTCTCACATCGGAAGACAAAAAGTAGTATGATTGACCTTGATCATGTAGTAATCACAAAACACATACATTATATTTTAAAAGAATACATTTCATAACAAGGGCCTACTTGATCATATCTAAAAGTCTACTACCTCTAAGAATCACACAGTCCTTAGAGCATTGTTCAACATATGTGTTCACAGCATTAGATCAATGGTTTTGAAAAAATGGTGAAATATGTAATCAGCAACTAAAAAATTCTTCAAGGACGTCCTCACAAGAAGAATACCATATTTTCAAAGCTGAAACAGATGTGCATCTACTTGAGGCACTGCTCCTTGAGGCTTTTCCTGTACCATGAGGTATCACCCAGATGTTGCTACCTAAAGGCCTTCCATGACTTGCATACTTTGACTAACACAATATAAGAATGACTGGCTCCTTAGTTCAGCAGGGCAGCACAAATGTAGCAGAAAATGCAATTGCACAGCATGGTGGCCAGTGACTTGTCTCTGCCTTCACCTAGGTAATAAATGGAATCATGTCATCTGACTAAGGATACAACCCTTGTGCTCCATTTATTTCTGTCACACTCCACTGTCAGACAGTTAGTCAAATGGACAGAAGTTAACCTCAACCTCTCATTCCTCCAGAAGCTCCTCAGTCTGTTTCATTGAATTTAACATCAGTGAGTATATGCTTTACAAGTCTCTGCTAAAGACTATAACCTTAATGTTTGGAAAAGGGCATTGCTTAATTTACTGATTTAAATTGTAGAGAGATGAACATCAAGAATTTCACAAGCTTTCTCCATTTAGATATGCTTTATTAGTCAAGACTATCAGATGAGGAATGTATCAAAAGTAATGCTACCTACAAAGAAGAAAAGTGCTTTTCTTCTTCTAACATATGTTCCACAGCTGAGCCCTACCCCCTCTCTCAGTTTTGAGAAGTATTTCATGTTGTGCTCTGATTCTGTTCTTTGGCCTGGAGCCCAAACATCTTTAATGATACCTTTCCTATCTTCCAAGCTTGAGATTCAGACACAAAGACAAGATATTGAACATGATGAAGTATTAACATGAGATCATGTCTCTGCATAACCAAGAACTCAAACCACACAGACCCAAAAGGAGTGGTGGGAGGAAGCTCATTTTTTGAAAAGCACTTGGGGTATTGTGTGATTCCCAGCCCCCTAAATATTCCTTCCTTCTCATTTTACAAGGTGAACGAGGTGAGAAAGGAGGTGCAAGGAATGGAAGAGGGTGGAGGATCTTTGAAAATTGGCAGAAGAAAATGTGAAGATTCAGCGGTGTTGATGGATAGAGAGGGGAATATCACTGTAAAAGGAGAAGCGGTTAGTTGTTAACAGAAAATTTTACCATGGGTGTGCAATGATGCTAATTTCATTGAAATATATGTAGCTTTCTAGGGGATGAAAAGGTTAAGGTTAGTGTCTGTATGTTCTGCTAACCATATGTCACTGGTTCTGACTAAAATAACTACCTCAGTGCTTCCTGTACCCAGGAAGGGAGGAGTTAGAGAGTAAAAGGAGCACATATGGAGGTTTGCTCTTTCATGAGGTTTTTTTGGTGATCTTGTAGTCAATGACCTCGAATCAGATTTTCCCAAGCTTCCTTTCAATATCTGCAACTCCTCTTAGCTGTGGAAGAGAAAAAAACCTTGTCAATTTCCTGAGGAAACAACAGTTATCGTAGGCTTTATCATCTAATGGGTAGCAAATGAGAACACACAGGCACTTGTGTGGAAGTGTCATGAATTCACAATTCCAGTCATCTTGTGTAGCACTTTGGTTCTAGTTTCTAGCTAGTTTAGTTCTAGCTTCTCCTTTGCTCTATCACCTCTCCCATTATTCATGAGAAGGCTCCAGTTGTGTGATAGCTATGGGATTCTACGATGAACTACCACTGCTCTTGTGAGGTATCAAGAACTCTAGTAGACACAGAGCATCTGCATATTGGTACTGCTGTTCTGGGACAGAATCTTGCTTCACAGATCCTTACAGCTGTGAGTTCTCTCCCTTTCCTAAGAACTAGGAGGTTTTAGTTTGTTTGTCTGTTTGTTTGCCTAGATCCTTCTCTAAGTCTTTTTCTACAGCATAACAGGTCACAGACTTTTGGAAACACTACCGAAATAGAGTTATACTGGCCATAGTGAGGATAAACTGTAATGAGCATACTGTGTCAATTTTGTTTACTACATTCCCTAAGATTCATATGTCCCAGAATACTAAAGATGGAAATATATTCATGTGGCAGACAGTGTAACTAAAATCTATGATCTTATCAAAATATCTACTGTTAATATTTGTCTTGCTCATCTTGCTGGTTTTCTCTGAAAAATCCCTCAGCACTCTTACCAATATAAACCCCTTGAGTCACTCTCCAGAGTTCTGGATTTGCCAAGAAATACCTGCATTCCAGCACAAAGCAGTTTCTCACAGCCTCCCATTACAAGGCAAGTTTACCCGGGATGTATATAGAATTCTTTTAAAACTTGGGCTATATTCACTCTAAGCTTAAAATTAGACACTGTGATTGGAAATTAAAGTCTAATGGATTTGATATCCCTACACAGGCACGATTATAAGATAAGGATTTACAAAGAGAATTCACCAATATTATCTTCTTGGTCATTGTGTGCTCATTTAGCTTGATGTTTAGATATAACTAATACTGGGGAAGGAATTTTAGAAAGGAACCCCTTTGAAAGAATTATGGTGTTCTGTGAGCCTCACCTTTCTGAACTCTGGTAAAAGGGGTTTCCCAAGACCTCCATAACAACTTGAATGGAGCTTCCATATCTGGAACATTTATAGTGGACTCACTTTACAGCTTCCTTGCTTGATATTAATGCAGACTGCTGACTGGCTATGCTAAGGTGAGAAGCTGCTACAAGAACAAAAAAACAGGCTTATAATTCTATAATTGGTTAATTTCAAGTTTCCAAGGCCATATCAAATAAAAGTATTCTGTATAGAAGTGACATCTAACAGAAAAAACAGGTCTGTGCCTGTTGGTTGAAGAAAGTTGACTAATTTGAGAAGACTCAAAACTAGTCTGCATTAGCACTGATAAAAGAAAAAGCATCCCCCTTTCCATACCTGATTTCAGGTCACCTCTCAATGGCCACCACTCTGAAAGTCATCAGCTATCAAGAGAGCCAAAATAAAGTCAAAAGGAGGGAAGGAGTTGCCCGTCCCTGTTTGCTGATCACACTCGGAGCCTGTCTAGTTAAGGGAAAGATGGCTTGTCCTTAAGAAGCATCCGAATAGTCTAATCTTTAAACTTGGACTGTCTTTTATAGCTTGAAAAGACTAAAAATGTTCATGAACAGAGAGAGAGAGAGATTCATGGAAATGCCAACATTTTTCTTTTCAGAAATTTGGAAATTTAATACTAATAAGTAAAAACGATAGGATAGTAAGACTGCAAAGTAAAGTTTCTTTCTAAAATTAGTCTACAAATTCTTCTCACTTTGTTCACAGATACAGCAATTGAGAATCCCAACAGTATGCAAGGGGAAAGTGTTACTCACTGCTCTCGTGTCCAGTTGGATCCTTTTCCTTCCTTATTTACTTACTCTTGTATTTTTGACACCATAATCTAATTATACCATTCCCCATGTCTTCCCTCCAAACCATCTCATGAACCCCTCCCTGCTCTCTTTTAAATTTGTGACCTCTTTTTCTCATTAATTATTGTTACATACATATATATGTAGTCTATGTGACACTTTATGTTTTTAACCAAGGAACTTGTATAGTGTTTTTCAATTCAGGAGTTTATCAAGAGGTTTGTAATCCTATGTATTTTAAAACTGGAAGGAAAATCATAGGAGTACCAAGTCCAGAAGTTGTGAATCCTTGGTGTACAAATGAGTGACCTGTATGAAAATACAGATTCTAAAATGAGTCCTGAGATTCTATATCTCTAAAAAACTCCATGCTGTTGGTCTGTGCATAATTTGGATAGAAAGGCTGGAGTCCAAATCTGCTTATACAGTGAAAATAAAATAATGCATCCATGATGATATATAAGTTATTTTTAACTATAGCATCTAAGTTAAAAAATATAGCAACACCAATTTGTAAGTATAGATAATATAAGTAAAGTAAACAAAATTAAACTTAACTGGGGCACAGAAATACAAAAAATGCTAGATGTTAAGTAAAAATATAAATTTTTTAAAATATTTTTTATACTGAAAGATTAATTCTGTGTGTATATATATACACACACATATAATATATATATATATATATATATATATATATATATATATATATATACACATGATGTGTGCACATGTGTGTCATCATGTGCAAATGGAGGTCAGAGGGCAACTTGTGGGAATTGATTCTCTCCTTCTATCATGTGGGTTCTGGGGACCAAACTCAAGTTGTCAGGCTTGGTGGCAAACCCCTTTTCATCCTGAGCCCTCTTGCTGCACCTAGAGTTCATTTTAAAGCAATCAGATTTAAGTTGTTGTTACCCTGATGGAGAATGCTACAAATACGCTGAGATTCTTCCAATCAAAAACCTATACAACTTAATAAAGTGCAAGACTTATACACAGAAACTATGATTTATTGTTGACAGAAACTCATGATGACAAAAGTAAATAGGGAGATAGTCTCATGAATCCATTACAAAATGGGCGTGCCTCCAATTTGTCTACAAATTCATCAAAATCCTACCTCGCTTAAAAAATATTTTCCAATTTTTATTTGTTTGAGATAGTTTCATGAAACCCAGCTAATCTCTCAGACACCATGTAGCTTGAGGCTTTCCTTGAACTAGTCCTTTTGCCTCTCTACCCTTTGGGTTTGTAAATCAGGGTCTTATTCATGTTAGACAAATATATATATGTGTGTGTATATATATATATACATATATATATATACATATATATACATACATACATATATATACAAACTGAGCTCTATCGCCAGCCCCTATACTTTTAATATGAATTTTTAAGCTTATTCTAAAATGCATGTAGTCATGCAAACATAGAAGAGTTTTTATTTTAAATTTTAAAATAACGAGATTGGAGTACTTAAACTGCTAGGTCAAGAACTAATATCAAGTCAATAGCCAAGACAGTGAAGCATACACACAGGAATATCACATAGATCAATGAAAAGAATTAAGAATTCATAAGTAAACTCTTACATTTATGGTCAATTGATTTTCAACAAAAATGCCAGTGCAGTTCAAGAGGGAAAAGGATGGTAGCTTAGCAAAGTGGCTATCTGCATGATAAACCAAATAACAGTGAACTCCACTTCTATGTCCCTGCTCAATCAAAATTAAATCTTCTGTCCACACAAAGACATGTATATGAGGGATTCATTCTATTGCTTAAAACAGCACACTGGTCACAAGATACAGAAAAACTAATTTGGAACTGAACTAGAAGTTTCCTCTGTACTGTCTAACTTTCATGATGCTAAAATGTGCTATGAGGGCTGTCAGGAGAAGAAAGTCATTAATAGTTTTAGTGACCCCTGTGAACTACAACATTACCAAGCAAGATGTGCACAGTGGTGTAATGGTAGCATGAATGTTGTGGGGACAACTAACCACTGCCTTCTTGGATTTAAGGCCCATTACAAAGGAAGGAATGCATATCTCATACTCTAAACCTGGTCCAGTGCCTGTGGCTAAGAAGGTCGTAGTCTATACAGTGGAACCTACTACTATAGTTTTGCTAAATGGACATGTTGTAAACTGCCTTCTACATATACATGCTTAGTGCTGCTCTCCATGCTCTCCATTCTCTTTTCTCAAGAAAAGCTTCTTATTGAAGTAGGCTATGGTCAATGCAAAGATTCACAACCAATCAGCACATCAAGAATAATGGATTGTAGAGTGGTCAGCCATATATGGGACACCAACATATCCCATTCTAAGGCTCAAGAAATTTCATACATAAGAAGGTGGAAGAATGCAAGAGCCAGAAATTAGGAGGCATACCATAAAAAGAATTCCTCTTGAGATGACATAGCCATTGCACTCATTAACTCCCTGCTGCTGTGCTTTCCTACACAAGACCTGAGAAGATTTGATAGCCAACATTTCATAGCACAAGGGGAAGAGCCAGAGGAAGTACCACCACTCTCCAAAAGGCAAATAGCAGTTAAGGAGTGCCTGGTAAAGGGCATGTCATTTTCTTCAGTGGTGCAACCACTGATAAGGTACTCATGCACCAATACATAATCCACACCCATGCTCATGCAGCAACTCTAACTGAACTCAAGGAGTCACACAAAATAGGTATGAAAGTAGGAGGGGATTTGTAGGGAAGAAAAAAAAATATTTCTGTGGGAAGGGGAAGGAGAGAGGGTATTGGGGTTAGAAACAAATGAACAGTAAAAGTGTAGGCATATGTATATGTGTGTGTATATATATGTAGTACTGTTAATAAGATAATCCCAAGATTAAACCAGTACAAATATCCTCCAAATGGATAAACAAAATCCACAAAATAGAATAATATTCAACTACTACTACTCAAATATAGTATTCCAGTTAAAAGAATTCAGACACACAATATATTACACTTTGTACTTTTGTTTATGTCAAATGTTTAGAAAAAATGTATAAAGACTGAAATTAGATCAGTGGCTGCCTAGGGCTAGTGGAACAAGGGTAAATTATAGATGGACACAAGAGGAATTTGGAAGGTTATCGAAATGATAGGAAACTGGATTATGGTGATGTCACATAACTAATTTATTGAAAATCTGAGCTGGGAAATTTTTTAAGGGATTAAGGATAAAATATGATTTTTTTTTATTATTTCAATACTTTGTCATACTTCTGGTGAGCATATTAATTAATAGTGATATTAACTATCAAATCAGACTAAAATATTAGTTATAGTTGTAAAAACATGTTGATTCAACAGACCAACAATTTGAACCCTGTGATTTTTCTGCCAGAGTCAGTTGGATGCTTGCTCTATGTGAATTCATTTTCCATTAGATTATTTATACAGTTTTGGATGAAATCTGAAGCAATAACACTTCTTGCCATATACGTTTATCATAGTCAAGAGACTCCTGTTCTTTCTTTTTTTCTCCCTCCTCCCCTTGGGATAAATTCAAAGGTGCAGAGGCTAGCTATCTTTAAGTGTTGAGTTGTACCAGTCTAGGAATCTCCAGTATGTTGTGGTACATCCTGTCCTGCATTTTATCAAGGCAGAGATTCATACATTAGGTACTAGGATTTTGGGGATGGCTAAATACATGTCACCTACCACCAACACTTGGTATTTGATATTGGCTACAGATTGAATATCTCATGTACCCATTATGTAGGGAAGGGAGATGCTATGCATAATGGACAACTCTACAGAGACTGTATTTGGTAACAGATGTGCCAAGCAAGCAGATATGGGAAAGGCAGGCTTTTTCATACCAAGGCAAAGGAGTGTCCCTGGATCCTTGGAAGGAGGAAATGAATTTATCTGAATAATTCTTGGTCTACAGGAAACTAAATCCTGTTGCAAGTACACATGGTACATTTGCTAATGAGATTGTTTGACTGAGGCAATTTCAGTCCCTGCCTATTTTGTCAGATGTTGAAGTATCACATGATATTTACCCTTTATTTTAGGTCTTATATCACACCAACTTAGTCACATGGAACATCTTACTTTTTATATTTGTTTATATATCCTTAAAAGTGAATCAATAGTCTTGTTCAAGTTCTGAGTTTATCTTCCCTATTCATCCACCAACAATCAGAACAGCTGTCAGTCATATAAGGTGGAAATAAAACTACTACAGGATTTGTCACCAAGAAGTCTGTATTATGCTTTTTACAGGCATAATCATTAACTACCATTTTACTTATCAATATTCTATTTTGTCAGAAGAGATAGTATTGCAAATGGACCTAATATGTCCCTACTGAGCATCTAAAATTCCTTGAGAATGGAACTGTGACTTTTCTATCATGATGCCTCTGTTACCTAGCCTTAAGTCTGGCAAACTATATGTAATGATAACTAGCAATTAATGAGACTATATCACAGATCAGACTATATCTTAAGTAATATGCACTCATTATCCTATTTAATTGTACAACTCCTTTATGTATTAAGTACTACCATTATTTCAGCTCACTAGATGAAATGCTAGACAATCCTTTCCTGAGCACTCAGAAGTAAATTTTTAAAATTTATGAGCCATACCATGGCTGGTGAAATCATGGGGACTCTACTCTTGCAGTGCAAAAGTAGCCAGGGATGTAATACACAGGAGGAGGAATGTGAATCCCAGGCAATCGTTTGGGTTTCACTCACACATTGTTGCTTGCTAATCTCTATTTTTGATTATATACTAATGTTTTGCTTTAGTTCACATAGGTGACAAGATGCAGAACAAGACTGTAAACCCCAGATCCTGATTTGCCTGTTTTAAAACTTTCTTTCCTAACTACCCTTGTATGATACAGTGTAACTTTGTGAAAGAAAAAAAAAATTCTGTTATATTCATTCTACTGGAAGAAAAAAAAAAGGTAGTTGAGTCAGATTTCACAAAGTCTACATACATTTAGAACTTTTAAATCTCAATATACATTGAGTTTTAGTATAATAAAAAATTAATCCATTTGGAATGTTTTCACTAGATTTTCATCTACTTATTTAGGGAGTTGTATAGAAAGGAAAAGACCAGCTGTCAGTGAAAAAGAAGTAAAGCCAGGACTAAGGGTTGTGCGTTCCACTGTTTGGATTCTTGTACAAAATGGTCTCACCTCAGTTCAACCATTGCTTTCAGATTCTCACTATCCAGCAATTCATTTGACTTTTGCAAAGCTGTTCAATCCTTTTTATAATCCTATTCACTGGACATCAAAATACCATAGAAACAAGCTGCTCTTTTTTTTTTTCTCAAATTAGTTACAAAAGACTAACAATGCTTTTTCACACTTAGTTGAAAGAATTGTTTCACAGCTGGGATACTCTCTTCTAATTTTTAACAACAACAACAACAAAAAAAACACACACAGAAGAAAAAATGCTGATACATTTTTACTGTACCTAGAATAATGGCATTTCTGAAATGGTTGAAGTATTATTTTCAGTAAGCTGATGGAATGAATAGCTACTGCACTGTTACTTGTAATTCAGAGCTAGCTGGTTTAAAACAGAAAAAGGCATGTGGCATTCGGGAAATGTAATTAATTTGATGGTATAAGCCTTCATAAATTATCAAGTATTCCCAGTAGCAGACCTGAAAAACTTAGAGAGAACATGAGCTGCCTTTAAATGGCTTCGTTTTCTTACAACCAGAAATATTTTAAGGTGGTTGCACTGCTCTTCCTATGTAAGGATGTTCAAATTATTGTCTCCACTAATGGTCAATTCCACCTTTAAATAAGGTGATAGAGATTTGGAGTCACACACAAGCATTAGCGTCTCCAGGCTGTCATTCTTCTCACTAATGAACTGTAGCTTACAGAAATTAATTATGGGGGAAAGGTTGCTGTTAGCCTCACCAGGAATGAAGTCTCCCAACTTCCACATCAAGCAGGAAGGAGGAGAAGGGAGAGCAAAGGATCCTAGGGCCCCAGTTCCCAAAGCTCTCCTCCTGCTGTGCTCATTCTGCCAGGCACAAGCTTGACTACACACTGGGAGAATGCAGCAACAGTGGGAAAGAATTTTAAATATTCACAGGAAGCAGAAAAGGCAGTCTAAGAAAGACAGAGCAATGTGGTTGCTAGAACAATTCCCATGAAGCCAGCGCTCTACATTCAGATCAGAGTCTCTGGGAAACCATGAATCTAAACCAAGTATTTACACGGTATTTGCAAAATAAATACATAGCTGATCTTTCTGAATTTTCAAGACATACATTACTTAACATAACACATAGTATAAGTCCAACTTATAAAATAATAAATAGAAGAGATTTACATTATACAAATTATTTAGATGGGACCCAAAGACAACCTCTACTATCCTTTGCTACTCTGGTATGGGGGGAAAAAAAAACCAAGCTACTCATTAATTTGTCATCCCAGCATGATAAAGATCTAAATTTTCTGCCCATGTATTTTTTGCCAATTTATATGGAAGTTTCCAGTGTTGAGAGAATAATTTTGAAGTCCCTTTTATTTTATTTTTTAAATGTATTAAGTATGTTGGGTGAGATGTTTGTGCCACAGCATCCATGTAGAAGTTAGAGGACAACGCTGTGAAGTCAGTTATCTCCTCCAACCATTGTGTAGGCTCTGGGAATGGAGCTGAGCTCACCTGGCAAGCAGCTTTATCCGGGAGGCCATTTTGACATCCCTGAAGTTCTTTATATTCATGTGATTGTTTCATTTTGCAGTAAGACATTTGTGAAAGAGAGAGGGAATTAGACCATTAGAAGCATAAATTATGTCACTTTGGCCAAAACCATCAAGATCGCAAGAAATCATTTTCAGAGTCATCTGAAGCATCATCTGAGTATGGAAAGGAGCTACAGGCATAGTCTAGCCTACACCAGAGCTAGAGTTTGAGGCTTCCCAAGTTAAACTGGTCAGTAGCACAATTCCCTAAGGCTGATTTACAAGAAATTTTACAAAAACATCCATATCCTCTAGTTCACAAAAATTGAGAGGAAATAGATAAAATATCTGGGATCACTTTTTCTCAACAGGGCCGCTGAGTTGAAGAATACTAATACTAAAACATGGCCTCCTGGGCTGTGGAAATGGCTTAGTGAATAAAGTGCTAGTCGTGCAGTTGTGAGGACCAGAGCTCAGATTACTAGAGTCTATTTAAACTCTGGACAGGCAAAGTGTAACAGCCCAGCAGAGACAGGGGAACCTAGAAGCAAACGGGCTAGCTAGTCTAGCTGGAATTTAAAGGCTCTGGGTTCCGTGAAAGAATCCACCTCTATAAATAAAAAGGAAAACAATTGAGGTAGATACTGGACACACACTTCAGCCTTCCACAGCCAATCACACATGCATGTATATACACACATGGATACCACAAACATGAAAACGCCTATTATTAACACGTTTCTGACTTACTGGCAATATCAAAGTGATGGAGTATCTGTAAAGCTATGAAGATACTTAGAGAATGTTTTCATAAATGCTATAAGCACTGGCTCCTGCGTATTGAATGAAATCATTTTAGTTGTGCATTTACTTATGATAATTACATCATATACTGAGTTGAATAGTGACAACATCCAAAGCAAAAATCACACATTGAGATAATTTTTAAAAAAATGAAGATACCCAACTGTAGAAATTGTTTCCTATGTGAAAATAAGGTAAGATACAGCAGTGTTATAATAGCCTCTGCTGTCAGGCATCCAGGCTTATTGTGGGCAGCAGTTCTGTGACTATAAACAGAAGTATCCACTGTTCCTCAGACTCTGTCAGGCTGCTGACAATGCTCAACAGTGGCTTACCGGTGGACCAGCTTTCTCACATGCAGGGAACCGCAATCAGTTACCTTTATCAGAGGTGTTGGACTATCATCTATCTCTCTATCTATCTATCTATCTATCTATCTATCTATCTATCTATCTATCTATCTAATCTATCTATCTATCATGTTTGTTTCTATATCTATCCAATCTGTCTCTATATATCATCTATGTATCTATCTCTCATCTATCTCTCTATGATCTGTCCATTTTGTCCTCTCTCTCTGAGTGTCTCTTTATGTCTCTGTCTCTCTCTTACACACACACACACACACACACACACACACACACACACCCCATGTAGACCTAGATTCCACAGTATAGGTCACTTACCAGTTAACTTAGTCTCATGTTTCTTATGCGCGTGCCGATCAAAGCCCCTCTGGGTGCCACAAGAAGCCAGAAAGATATTGATGACATACAAGTTTTCTTCATTTTGTACATATACATTCCATTTGTTTTCTTTTTTTTAGGAAAAAAATGATGCCCATTAAAAATTTGGAGAAAATAATAAAACAGCATCTAAAAAGTAGGTAATAAAGGGAAATTTCAGGGGTTTTCTGAGAAATGCAAATGTAAAAAAGTCATTTGTATCCTATGTTGAAGGAGGGCGATACTTGGTAAATTATGCTAACTAAAGCTACATTGACCTTAGCAGAAACACATTTAAATAGAAAAGCAAAACATTTGCAAAAGGAGTTATTGGTATACTTTTTAAAATTTGTGCAAGCAGCTAATCAGTTAAAGAGACTGCCTGAATGTCTACGTTTAGTAAGATATGAAGGTTTTGCTTCAAATATTGTTTATTTTATGTTTCCAAAAACACTAGGTTTGATTTCCTATGTCTTCAAATAAATGATTTTGCAAACGGATGTGGATAGGTGATAATACATGAATTTGTCAGGTATAGACAGCAGAAACTATATTGGGAGTGTGGATACAAGTCCAGAATACTGAATTCATAGATGAAGATGATGATGTTCGAAGAAGACATGTTTCCAAAACTTATATTCATAAAAGACGTGAAATATTTCCAAAGTGAGAATTTGGGTAGGTTGATTCTGGAGAGGCACCAGGACCCTGCATCTCTCAGAAGATGCTATTGCTGCTGTGGCTAGTCTTGTGCATTCATTTGTTGCTGTCAGTCAGAGCAATAAGCCATAGCTCACTCAAGAGTCCGTCTTATACAGCATAGACTATTTTGTTCACTTGTCGAACAGAGACAGACAACTGCTGGAGTCATTCTTTTCAGAAGTAACATTCCCTTATTTGGTAGTAAATTCTGGGTTCTCTGACAAGCTTTCTGGGCTGATTTCCAAGGTTTCACTTCCCATAGGACCCTGGAGAATGTTCTGCCTTCTCTGCATCTCAGTTTCCTCATCTGTAGAACAGGAACAGACGATTGCATTGCCTGCCACATAAAGTCTTTGTCTTTATTTTATATTTTTGTTGTTTACCATAAGCTTATCCTGTCATATGCAAACACTCAACATTTAGACCGATTATCAAATAACATTGAAGTCTGACTAATTTTGAGGAATTATTTTTATTTTACAGATATAAAAATCTGAGACCTAGAAGAAAATAAAAGCTGAATCAAAATTATCAGTTTGTTTTTACTGTCTGGGACACAGAGACCTGTTCATCAGACATAGACACACCATCTGCTTATTTTAGAGGAAAGAAAAAGTGCATGGGCTGAGCAAGGATTTCACGGAGTACTGAATATTATCACCATTTATTTATTCATTTATTTATGCTAGAATTGAATCCAGGGCCCCCAACACTAGGCTTTACAGTAAGCCCTACCTCCAGTCTATCTTTCATTGAAAGGATCATGCTGTCATCTGCCTGTTTTAAGTGTGCAGTTCAAATCACACAGATTAAATCATTGGCCAGTGACCTCCTAGCCACAAACCTGCCAGCTCTTAAGGTTTGGTCTCAGGCTTGGTTGATTCCAAAACTGTGCAAGGTCACTGGATGAGAGCCCTCTGACGTGGGGAAGGAGGGGTTCTGTGTTCAGCTCTGTAGGGCAAGGCAATATGCGCCTCACGGTGCCGGCCTCCTAATGCCCAGCAAGTGAGCATACATGAACGATTGGTCATCCAACATCTCAAAACTCACAGAAAAACAGGACAGTACAGTGACTCTTTCACTTCAAAACCAAGCTATATTTTTCTTAGACTGGCTGCGTCTTTTCCTGTTGTTGATACCAGAAGTAAGGAAAAAAAGAAAATGCTAGCACTACCCTTTCCTTCTAGGGCTCCTATCTTGCCACTCTCCCCACCCCTCTGCCTCCCAAAGGAGCATCAGCACCATGCCCCCACACCTCAGGTTACCCTCTGTTCTTGCTTGAGCTCTTTTGTGATCCACTGTAAGTAAGTGAGTCTCCCAAGGATTAGTGGGTGATTTACAATTCTCTGATGATTTCACAGGGGAGATGAAGAGAGGATTTACATTGGAAACACTTCAGCAAACTGTTCAGGAAATCATCCTCTAATTTCCTTTTTTTCCTCCAGCCCACGGATGTCATTGGCTTCCCGGTCCTTATCTCACTGTAGCGCTCAAGATAGCCAGGTTTCTCTCTTTCCCAAACAACCCCCTCATTGCTCTCCCTCTTTTCCATTTTAGAAAAAAAAATTTAAAATTACATTAGCTCAGTGTGTGGGTGTAATGTGCATGCCAAGGCATACGGGTGGAGGTCAGAGAACAATTCAGAGAAATTCCTACTGTGTGGAACCCAGGAATTGAACTCAGATCATTGGGCATAGTAGCAGATACTGTCACCCGTTGAACCATTTCACACCTTTCTCAAGCAGCCTCATGTAGATACCTTATTCATTCCCCCTCACCCCCTCTCTCTCTAGCTTAGGTATCCAGACATGTCTTGGAGGCTCAGCAATCAGGACCTACCTCCTCTGAAGGATGATTAAGTTCTGGCAATTTGTTGCCTATCACCCTCCCTTTGCTTCTGCAGCTGGCAAGAAACATTGGGAGGACACGCATTTTTATCAGTGTTGGGCATTATGCTATCCTCAGCCATGCAGCAGAGCTTTTATAGTATTACACTAAAATAAGAGTCTTTGCTTGGAAGTGTGGCTCAGGGATGGAGCACTTTCCTTGTATAGCACACACTGTCTCTGGGTTTTAGTCCCTAAAACCAATACGCAAGTACTTCTTTTCACTTTTATAGTGCCTTGGAACATCTTTAAATAAAACTAACCCTAAGATTGTATTTACTGTTCATATATATTCAGGTAGACACATGTGCCTTGAACTTCATTACCTTTATAGTATACGTGTCTGCTTTCCATTTGCTCTGTAGTAAACACCTTGACAGCAAGCAGTTACTTCTGGTTTAATTCCAGTTCTCTGTGTGTATTGGAACAGTGCCAGTAACACTGCAGATGGCAGGTGCTTGGTGAGTGTGAGAACAAAGGCTAGAAGCCCGAGACAGGGTTAAACCCAAGCCTCAGCTCTGCCCACATCTTTCTATTAGGCCAATAACACAATCAGCATCCATCTGACAGTTGCAAGCCACCCTGCTCCAGAAGCACTGCAGGACAGGTAAAGATTTTCCTTCTGATGGCTCAATAGTTGTCGCTTCTACTCCCAGGTGGAAGAAGGGTGAGCCCCAAAGTGACTGGGCTCTCTCAGCATTGATTAGCAGTCTCCAGCAGCACAGCTCTTTCGGAGGACCGCAGGTGCCACAAATGTTTTGCTGCTCGGCAGGAGGTGTTGTCTTGATGCCCAAGACCTCTGTGACACCAGCAGTGCAGAAGGAGAGTTGGCTTTCCCCAGACAGGTTTAACTGATTAAGCCTTGAGTCCCCACAGAGCACCACCAGAAGGGCTCCTGGGACCCACCCCAGCCAACTTTCCCATTTATAGGTTTCCTTTTCCGTGATGCTGGCAAACAGTCTAGGATGCCAGCCACCAGAGAAGACACTTGTACTAAGCAGCTGTAATGGGCTGAGTGTAGAAAATCCTGTCCAGCACTTAAATCTCATTTTATCCTCCCTATGTCTCCTTCCTGGGAAGCACAGAGTAATCCCCACCCTTGTGAGAGATGCTGGAGCACATACATACCAAATGTGCTTCTTATTAAATAAAATTAAAACACAGCTGTCCTGATCTTTGGTTAAAGGCGGTCCCATCCTAAGACTTGGAAATGAAATGAGATTTTTTTGCATTGATGTTAGCATTTTTGAGGAAGGGACTAATATGTAATTCGAAATATAAGATGCCAAGCCCCAGTTTTAAATGTAAACTTCCTAGATCTGATGAAGCTCTTTTCTGAATTCCTGTTTGTGATTATTAAGCATGGTTTTAGAAATCCATGTTTGCATGTTGAGTTGTAGGAAGCATGTTGTGGGGCTAGTTGTTTTGTTACTGTGCATCCCCCAAAGACATCAGAATTATTACTTGTCTGGAGTTATTATTACAATTATTACAATTATATCAATCATTACATTGGTCTCGAGGATTTTTTTTATCTTAATTCTGAGACATTGAAAATCATTATTACTGAAACTGTTGATTTACAGGGCTTTTCTAAGTTTTTATTACAGTGTATTTTTATTTTTCAAATGTATTTACGTAGTACAAAGACATGGAGAGGAGGGATGAATATTCTCTATATAGAAGTAAATTGAACAATACTCCATGTCTTAAAACAAATTTCAAATTAATAATGGTGTTTCATCCTTGTTTTCTTTTTTTGTTAATGATGTGCTTGTTTTATATAGTTAACACTTCACAAATATCAAAATAGTCCAATTTCTGTTCTTCAGTTTTCTCTCACTTTCAAGATCGATCCTGGAGTTCATTTTACTTTCTATCTACTTCAAAGTACAGAAATAAGTAGAAGTTGAGCTAGAATAAAATTGTATTTTTAACTCCCGTAAAGAATCAGCTGAGCATCAAATGGGTCTTCCTCCAGTATGCCTTTAACCACTTGCAAGATCAGCCATGGTTTTGCATCACAGACAAGGAAGCATTGATTGGTTCACTGTGTAGATATTTAAAATAACTGCAGCTACTCATTAGGAATTTTCCATCCAATGGTGTGACACTGCACACGGGTAAGCATCAGCCCCATCATCTCGCCTGCCAAGAAAGGGTTCCCCCTTTTTCACTACTCAGAAGAAATGTCTCTTAAGCACTCTGGGCTTTCTTGTTTGAAACGTAGGTTTACTATTCTAACTTTCTAGTTTACAGATCAAATATTCTTTGAGTAGTGCTCCCCTGCCTAATGTAGGCTTCTGTCCTTGGTACTGTGAACACAGATTCCCTGGTGAATATTTCTGATCTTTTAGCTGTGCTAGTTCCACTGTCTAATCCTTCTTGTATGATCATCATCCCAGTAGCTCCTTACCAAGGCATCTGAAAGCTCTTTTAGTTGTTCTTTTTATATTTTCTTTTTCTTTCTTTCTTTTTTTAGGACATATTGCTTTGACTCATCACCAGTTTTGTGTATATAACAAAAATGAGAACTGATATCAGCATTTAAGTCCAAGTGAAACTTTTTTTTTTTTTTTTTAAAGCAAGCACGGTCTTATTTTGTTTTGTAAAACAAGAATTTATTGGTTGGGAATTTTCCTGAGTAGCTTCTCCTTATAGGAGCTGACCTTTCCCCTGAACACATGGTCCTAAAGGAATATTTTGTATACATTACCTAGAATATCACAGGTTTGTAAAACCAAGTATGGAAAATACTTACTGAAGAGTTTTCTATTAACTCAGGTGTTTGTAAATTTGTTATGGAAATTAAATCACAGTGGTAAACATGTGCCAAACATACTGAAAAGGACAAGTTTCACAAAAATATCAAAGCAGACAGGTGTGACTACTGGGGAATGCTTAAAGCACTGGTGACATCCTTCTCAGCAGGAAATTAAGCCTCAAGAAAACTGCAACTATTATTTTTAAAATAATCATCAAAAACAACAAAAATGCTCATTCTCAATGACTCGTACAAATCAACCTGAAGAAAAGCCACAGTTTCAATACAGCCAGACTTCCTGGGAGGCCTTAGAAAACACTTCACACATTTCTAAAGATCAATATTTAAGCAGCATCAAGAAAACAAATATAGAGATTTTTCTCCTCTTTCCTGTTTGTGAAATCAGTGCAGGCCTTCACAGAACAAGGTAGGAAATAAAAAAGAAAAATCATTTCCCAACATGAAGAGAAAATAAGGCACCAGGGTGGGAGATTGGAGAGACACGTTTATAGATTTTACCAGTTACTCTTTACTGATATCTAAGCGCCAATTTTCAGTGCTGTTTTCTAAGTGATTTATATGTTTATCCCTAGCTAAAAATGAATTTGCTATGGGTCTACACCTAAAATATCCCCTATGGACTCACTCTTGGTCCCCAACTGACAATGCTATTGGAGGAAGTTGTAGAACATTCCAGAGGTAGGGATTGGGGAAAAGAAAGGCGGGGGGGTGGGGTGCTGGTATTTGAAGATACAGCCTAATATTGTCTAGTTCTGTTTCCCCTGCCATGATGTAACAAACCACCTCATTGTATAGATGTGAATGTGAATGTAGGTTCACCAAATACAGACTCTGGTTCAGAGTAGAAGACAGTTTATTCTTTTGTCTAAATAAATCACTGGTTCTAAGTCTGACGCCCAGGAGCTTTTTAGAGCATTCTGTCCTCTTTGCAATCTAGACTTAATCCTTGAACTGAAAGGCTTCAGCCTTCATACAATCAAGAACATTTACACTGCTAGCCCAGACCTAGAAGGATTCAGCCTTAGCCTTCTGAGACCTGCTGCTGATTGGGACACTCTGACTAGCTCCTTCTGAACTCTTATCCTTCCAGTTCAACTCACTCTCTGTTCTGGGCTTCTTCTGCCTAGCTCTGCTGTGTCTCTGTGTCTCTCCCTGAGTTCTCACTGCTCTGTCCTGCCTCTGTAACTGACTGCTTCAACTAACTGCTCTACAACTCACTCCAGCCTCAGCTTCTGTAACTCCTCTGTAACTGACTCTATCAACTGCTCCTCAACTGACTCTTCTTACACACTGCTTCAACTGACTCCTCTATCTGACTCCTCAACTGACTCTTCTTAACTGACTGTTAATTGAATGACTCTTACTCCTGTGTAACTCTTTTTTATTGAGCTGAGAGCCTGCCTTTTTTTCCTCCTGAGAATTGGGCATGTCCTTATTCTGTTAACACTTCATCTGATTAGTCACTTTGTCTACAATTAACTCTGACTCATCTCAGATGTCACTTCCTATTTGATACCCTTTCTGAGTTCTGCTTCCTGTGTCTGCTTCCACTGTTTTTTTCTAGGGATTAAAGGCATGGACCACCACTGCTTTCTGAATACTGGGATTAAAGGTGTGTCTGCATACCATCCAGACCACACAGGCATCTGAATGTAGCCCTGGAATGTAGACCTTATCTTTCACACAGGGCTATTCCTCAACACCACTTCAGGACCCAAGGCACACAGAACCACTCCTGTTTCCATGCAGTTCTCCAGCATAATGGATTTAATACTTCAAAACCTTGAGCCAAAATATATCTTACCTCCTCTTTAAGTTGCCTCTGCTGGGCATTTTGTCACAGCAATGAGGAAAATGACTGGTACTTGGCTTATTACCTGCTCTGCAGGGGTTGGGTCCACAGGTCCAAATGTTATATACAGAATCAAGAAATGAGCAGAAACAGATCCTGGCTGTGCCTGGAAGGTGAGATCCTCTGAGGCACCACACATACAAGGCTCCTTCCAAATGAAACTTCTCCCATTCCAGAATTCACCAAGGCAACTTGGAATAAAAATCCACAAAGTATGAGAATTTCGTCCTTCAAATGAGAGGTCTAACTTTCTACTGGAATATAACCCCACACTAGGGTTTTCTTCCTTACTCCCCCATCCCACGTGACCAGAACTTGGAGCCTTTCTTGGCACATAGTTAATGTTCAAAAAGTAACTTTAAAAACTAAATGAAGAATTTCTCAATCTCAAATTCTAGAGAAGAAGGATCTTATTGGTTAAAATGGGATAAGTGGCTGCTGGCAGTCAGGAAAACTATAGTAGAGTAAGATGTGCCTCATCTATAGGACGAACATGTACCTTGCTTTGCTCTACATAGTTTCCGTAGGCATATTATTTCTGCTTTTAAATTAAATGGTTATTTGTCACCTTAACATAATGTGAATCCTATTTAAGGACTTTACGCATATTGGGTTATTTAATCCTGTTAACAACATAAGCAGTAGTTATTGTCAGCATCCTCTTTTTAAAAGGGAAGGAATTAAGGCACAAAGAGGTTGAACAATACCATGTTACAGTAGAATGATGAGTCTGCAGACTCAGTCTTTATGCTGGGAGCCAAAAGGGATATCTGCCATAACTTAACAACTCCTTTATCCTTCATATCAATCCAATAAGCTGCTGATAAAACCCGCAAAGCCTTATCATGCCATGCAAGGACTTTTACAATCTAATGTTGCTTCTTATTCTATTTATCTCACCATAGCAACCTACTTTCCCCTTTTATAAAACCATTATGGAATCAACTTCTTTGTATTGTTGTTTTGGTTGGTTGGCTTTTGTTTTCTGAGACAGGGTGTATCTATGTAGGTCTGGCTGTCCCAGGATGTCACTTTGTAGACCAGGCTGCCCTTGAACTCACTGAGGTCTGCCTGCCTTTGCCTCCTGAGTGCAGGGATTAAGGGTGTGCCACAACACACCCAGCCTTAGAACCAGCTTCCCTTTCCTAATCGATCCATGCTTTTCTCTGGTCTACATCCTTCTGCTTACAAACTTTCTTCTCCCTAAATTGTCACAGTGCTGCCTCTTCCAGCCAGCAGCTCTGGTCTTCTTATCTCCTCCCTATTTCCGTAGTGCCCTATATCAAAAGCTGAGTTCACATCGTGATCATTTTTGATACTTATAAGAAAAAGAGATCAAAGAAAATCAAGGGAAAGTTAAAAATTATAATTGTAGAATCAAATGTGCAGAGAAAGATATCCCTCACTCACACATAATAAGAAATACATATTTACTTTCTATGATAGTAGGTGGGAAAACCATGACCTGTGGGCTACTTCCAACCTGGACCTATTTTATTATTAAAGCTTTATCCTTATCAACACAACCATGCTCATTCATCTATGCACAGTTGGTGGCTTCTTTCGGGCTACAATTTCAGATCTAAGCAGTTGTGACAGAGACCATATGTCCTACAATGCTGAAAATGTTAAGATCTGGCCCTACGCAGGTGAAACTTTGTGACTCTGGCTTTACAATATAATATTTAGTGTCTGTCACACAAATGCCATTTGATGTCCTCCCATAGCATCTGTCAATCATGCCTGTCAATAACCATATAGACATGACTATCATGCCTGTTCACATTATAGGATGACAAAATTTATCTGCAGACTTCAAGGAGCTGATATGTACCTATACTATTTTTAGGTTCGAGGCCTGAATGAAACTAGGACACTTCCAGAGATGTGTATTTAACTCTAAACCCTTAAATTGCACTTGGTATTATTCTTGTTACATAAGAAAGCCTTGGTCATGAAGGATGACCGTCTTCACCCTTTCCTCATAGGCACAAATACTGGCTTAAGCTCTCTACTATACTGAGTTCCCCTAAAGAGGGAAACTACATAATTAATTTTTTTAAAGAAGGCAACTGTGTTCAAACAGCAGGTTAAGTATTTCACTTAAGGCCAAGAGAGTGAGGAGGAGTAATGGAGAGACAGGCTAGTCTAGAGTTTTAGGGAGGATGATGCAGGATGAAGAAAAAGATAGTAACCATAAGGACATCTTGATATCCACACATTAATCAAATAAAGATCTACAGCTTTTATGAGGGAAAAACTGAACTCTTCCTTTGTTCTCTGAAGTGTTGGTGTGGACATTGTTGCACAAAAATAAGTGCAACCTCAGTGAACCGCTATCATTCTAATGTGAAGAGCACAGCTAAAGAGCTTGATGTACATTATCACATCAGTCAGTACTGTGCTGTTAAAATAGCAGTCAATCTATCAGGGGCAAGCTGTCTTTTGCAAAAAGAAATTAGACCTTTCATTCCAATCTCAGCAAACATCCCTGTACATCTCCCCAGATTGTAGAACAAAACATGACTGGACTTGGCATGCCAACAGAGTTTGTTCACTTTCAGTCCTACAGATATTTGTGTTGTGTGTGCAGTAACATCTGGACATACGTGGGCAATGCTAGCAGGCCTTTGCAAAAGCAGATGTTGTGTGAAGCATTTTGTACTACTCACCAGTAAAACAGGCAGGCAAGCAGAACGGTGCCATTCTTTGCCTGGCATTTGGCAAGAAAAAGAAAACAAATGCATTTTTGACATCTGTTCCTGTTCTTTATAGCTTAGCTATACCAACCAAGCAAACCTGATCAGGCATAATTGATAAATTATTAAAGGCACCCTGACAAGGAGGCCAGAGGAAACTAATAAAAAAAAGGAAAGAAATAAATGATTCATATTCATCAGGTGCCTTGAAGGAAAAGGAAAAGGACAAGACAATTTTTTTTTAACTTGGAGATGTTTTAGAAACTTCTTCAGTGCACCAAGGCAACTAAAACATAAATAACTTTGTTCTTCATTTTCTCCTCCCACGAGTCATTAGGAGCAGACTGAAAAGTTAAATCCTTCATATTGTGAAATAATAACAGATATAATTTATAAAGCACTTGGCACAACACTGTATAATCTCTAAACTCATGATAGAAACTACCCTCATTGTATAGTCTGGGACAGCACACACAGAGGAAAAGACCTGGAAAATGATCATATGGCAGTGGTAGAGTCTGAAAGCAGTCTTCACCAGCCTTTCTCAGCTAACACATTGTTCTACATTTATTCTATGCATAATGATGTGTTCCTCTGGAGAGTTATGATCTAAGAAGTAAGAGCTAGGGCTTAGAGCTAGGGAGTTTCAAATCCTGCCTCTGGTAAACTGCAGCTACTGGATTGGTTTAATTACTGAATTTTGAAACTTCATTTCCTTTGTTTATAAATGAAAAGTAAAATTGATCTAATTTGGGCATTTGTGTTAATTAAGTGAAGAAAAATAATTCATATATATATGTGTGTATATATATGTATATATGTCACCTTACATGTAACAAAGCTGTCTTTCTTCCATTCTTTATTGAATCATACCTTGTGAATTCAGCACAAATTATCACACAGAGGCATATCATGGTGCTCAATCCTCTATGCTACAACTTTAGAAAGCATGTCTTAAGCTGCCATAAAAAAATATTACTTCTCAGATTATGCATCTTGTCATTGGTCTCATCACCGAGATTACAAGCATTTTAACATTATTGTTCTCAGGTGGATCAGAGTTTACAAGTAATTTTGTTCTCAATTAAAACATTAGATCAAAGGACCAGGGCAGTAGAAAGAACTCAATTTTCTCAAAAAGGTACAACTACAACTTTGAAAGAATCCATCCAATATTTATGCCTTTTGTGGAAAGAAGTCTCCATCATATGCTTTTCCCTCTGTCCTTTAGGGGTAATATGCCCCTTAGGGGTAACATGCATGTCTTATCTATGATTCCATATATCAAATAAGTATTAAGTAAGCATCTGTTGATATGTAAAAAAAATTCTAATACCTGACTGAGAAAGTACTCTTTAAGCTTAATTTCTGTGACCAACTTGGAAAAGCAGGAAGAGAAAATCCTACGAGTGAGGCTTACTCTAAGATGAAATCTATGCTTCAAGCTTCTATTACATTCAGTTGAGAGACTTCTGCGCCGCTCCCTTGCCTGTAATAACACCTGAGACGATTATGAAGAACAAGCAAAACACGGTTGTAAATTTTCCTTAAGTGAGGTTACATTTGACAATGTGAACAGTATTAGAAAAGAACACAAATGCAGTCAAAATCGCTATATACGAGACCAGTGTGGCTTAAAGGTAAAATGTTTCCCACGGATTTGCGTGCTTTAACAGGTGGTCCCAGTTGGTGTCGCTGTTTTGTAAGGCTTCGGTGCCTGTAGGAAGTGGGTGGAGTCACATGGATGAAGCATAGCTCACCCCACTTCCTGTCAATTTTCTGATATCTATTCCACCAAGACATGAGGAAGTAAGGAGACCTGATGACACAGTCTGCTGTTGCAGATCTCACTGTCACCATGACTTCTCCTCTAGGATGGGTTGTATCATTTCAAACTGTGGCTCGAATAAATCCTTCTCATTGAATTGCTTCCTGTCAGGAATTTGGTGACAAAAATGAGAATAATTAGTACAGACATCTTATGAAATGCTATCTGGCGCCTCGCATTTCCATTTTTTTTTTTTTTTGCCTCACAGAAACCTAGTTAATTGATCAGGTATTTGGAGCTGAGTTTTGAACTGAATGCTGCCATGATTAAAATTAATATCCCAAGGAACAAGGTCAAAAGATCCAGACCAGAATGTAAACTATTTGAAGCTAGAAAACAAAAATTATCTTATCACCATAGCAATAGGAAAATATTTTCCTCTTTCTAAAAGTCATGACATTGTATTCCCATAAACTTAATTTCTTCATAGAAACTGAATATTAAAGATTTGTTGGTATATCTGAGAAGAAACAGAGACCACTGAAGTCTTTGTAGTCTACCAAATATTGAGGGACAGTTCTGTATTTTTAATGTAGAAAAAGTGACAGATTTTGGAGTTAAATTTCATGGCTCACTGGATCCCTGTCATTTGTCCAGTATGTGATCTGTTACGGAATTCCATTGTTTTCTTTTATAAAAGACACAATGTTCACTGTGGCTTTATTCATAATAGCCAGAAACTGGAAAAAACCTGGATGTCCCTCAACTTAAGAATGGATAAAGAAAATGTGATACAATTTCTTTGATACAATGGAATATTACTCAGCTGTTAAAAAAAAATGACATCATGAAATTTGCAGACAAATGGACAGAACTAGAAAAAAAGTCCTGAGTGAGGCAACTAGACCAGAAAGACAAACATGGTATGTACTCACTTACATGTGGATGTTAGCTGTTAGGTAAGTGATAATCAATCTACAGTCCATAGACCCAGAAAGGTTAGGTGAAGAGGAGTGTATTAGTGGGGAAATGCATGTATCTCCTGGGAGGGGGAAATAGAATAGATTTTGTGGGTAGACTGGAGACAGGTGGCGATGGAAACAGGAGGGAATCAGATGTGGAGGGGGGGGATGGCTAGAATTGGGGGGAGCTTTTAGGGGGTGATGTGGAAACCTAGTGCAGTGAAGGTAACCCTACTGAGTATTCCTATTAATGGAGGATAAAGAGTCAAATTGTTCATCTTTTTTAGCCAGGCAAGGCTTCCTTGGAACTGAGACAAAACCTTCAACCTACAATCTGCCTTGTCTGCAGATCTGCCTGCAAGATGTGCTTGGGAAATGGTGGAACAGAACCTGTGGTAGTGGCCAACCAATGTCTGGTTTAACTCGATGCCCACACTATAGACGAAATCCATGCATGACACTGCTTGGATGGCCAGGAACCTGAGACTAAATAGGGTAGGACCAAACATGACTGGCAAAAGAAAAACAATCAATGGAATAATTCATAAAGATATTCTGCTATACTCATAGATTGGTGCCTTGTCCAATGGTCATCAGAGAGGGTTCCTCCAGCAGCAGATGGAAGCAGGTACAAAGACCCACTGCTGGATGTTATGCAGAGAGACTGTCTAAATTGGAGTTCTCCACTGAGTCCCTACTCTCTGAGCTCTGGGAACCCCATAGAAAAGGGGGAAGAAAGATTGTAGGAGTCAGAGGGGATGAAGGACACCAGAAGAACATGGTCCACTGAATCAATTAAGCAGGGCTTATAGGAGCTCACAGAGACTGAAGCAGCAAGCACGGGGCCTATGCGGATCTGCACCAGGTCCTCTGTATCTATGTTGGGGCCATTAGCTTGCTGTTTTGTGGGATTCCTGCGAATAAGAATGGCTGCATCTCTGGCTCTTTTGCCTGCTCCTGGGACTCTGTTCCTCTTGTCAGGTTGACTTCTCCAGGCTTGATGTGAAGGCTTTTATCTTCTCTTATTGTGTATTGTTTTGTCATGTGTGGTTGTTTTCTCCTGGAGGGCCTGCTCTTTCCTGAAGGGAAACAGAAGGGAAGTGGATCTGGGGGAGAGCAGAAATGGGAGGTAACAGGGAGAATAGGAGGGAGAAGAAACTGTGATCAGAATATGTTGTATGAGAGAAAAAAATCTATTTTCAAATACATATTTTTCAAAAAATTTTCAATAAAAAATATTAAAAAATAGATTTTAAAAATCTACTTTTCTTATTTTTGTAATTT
This sequence comes from Cricetomys ansorgei, assembly GCA_026225945.1. NCBI lineage: Eukaryota > Metazoa > Chordata > Mammalia > Rodentia > Nesomyidae > Cricetomys > Cricetomys ansorgei. Next base: position 18,696,188 of record JAMJFZ010000239.1, read on the forward strand.
TTTTTAGTTACCTGAGTTTTATACAATGTATCTCAATCACACCCTCTTTCCATCCCTCCCTTATCCATCCTCCCACCCCTGTGCCTTCAAGAAAAAATAAAAATAATAATAATAAAATTAAGCCCAGCCTATGTGACAGGAGCATGAATCACAAGCATCATCATGGTTTTTGGAGACAGCAGGCCACTCTCATCATGGACATTAACCTGGCCCACATTGGCCTGAAATCAAGCATGACTAAGGTCAATCTGGAATTGGGCCCCACCGCCCAAACACACAGGTACCCAAACATTATAGTGGCACTCAGACATTCTTCAGGCACCCAGTTATCACACAGGCATGCAGACATCCTGCTAGCAACAGAGCATATTGAAGGTGCTTGGATATCCCACAGCTATCCAAATATCCTGCAGGTACCAGGCTCTCCCACAGGCACCTTGACATCCCCTGGGCACAAGGACACGCAATAAACTGTGGTCAGAATACATTATATGAGAGAAAAATCTCTTTTCAAAAAAGTATTTTCCAAAATTCTTTTTAAAATATTATTTAAAAAATTTAGGACATAACTATGAAACAGATTATCCCACTTAGCAATTTTGTTCAGATATTTCAATTCAGGCCAGACTTACCAAGGATTGTGTGTCTCTGCTCCATGCAGTATCATTTGGGTGACAGGGGGCCACAGATAATTTGCCATTTGGTACTGCAACCATCTGAGGGCTTACAGCTCATATACAGAGTGTGGCTATGGAGTGTCTCCATTGGTCCTTGTCTACACAAGACAGTGTAATACAAATCTTCAGTTTCTTAATGGTGTAGGTGCAGTGTTACAATAGCAAGTCCTCCCACAAAGCACTGTTAAGGTGAAAACATTTGAAATGGGATCCCTAGATATTACACACTATAGTGCCTGCTTTAGTCAGGACTTACCTACATACAAAGGGTAGGAAATATAATCTCATTTCTCTCATGGAGAAATATCATAACAAAATGAATACCTGAGATGAGAGATATTGCTGGGATCCTGTAGGAGAAAACTGGACCTGCCACTGGACAGAACAAAGCCTGAGACCTGCGTGGACGCATCCAGAAACGGACCTGCCGGGGGCATACCCAGAGACAGAACTACCAGGACACGACCAGGGAGCAGCAGCTACAGTCTGGCAGCCAATGGGATGCTGGGCCAGGTGGAGGATATAATAGGCTTCCCCCCCTGTAATAAACTGAGTCTGTCTTTTGCCACTTACCTGATTCCCAGGGCCTGTGTGTCTTGGCTCTGCGCCAACTCTACCCCCTCGCCTGAAGGGTCCCGTTGATGGATACAAGCAACAGGATCTTTATTGCAATCTACCACAATGGTAACATAGAGTATTTAAATATTTCTATTCCATTTTTTTCCTTGGGAGGGGGACCTGTTTATATGTGTTTATACACAATTTTATAAATTTCAACTAAATTCTCAAATAGCAAATACATTAAAACTTAGAATTGAATTTAGTTTCTAATTCTGTATCGTTGGCTTTGGAGGGTTTTGTGAAAAGTCAGACAGTTGCTTTAATGCACTATCAGGCAATCTGAAGAGTGACAGTAGTATCTTTCGTAGCCATTGCCTTGAATTATGCACATTCACAGGGGAATTTGTTGGAGGGGAGAGGAGTGCAGTTGATTGTTTGGGCTGGGGTGAAGCTGAGTGAGAAAGCTTTTTCATGGCATGTGTGAAGCCCAAGTTTCAATTCAGCAAAGAAAATGTTAAAAAGACTATGGTCATTTAATGAACACATTTTATATATATAAATCTATTTGTTTTACATCTGTCCTTATTGGACACTTCTGTTTTATTTGCTTATTTGTTGTTTGTTTGGTTTGGTTTTTTTGTGAAATAAAGGCATAAAGCAAGGGTTAGAGAAGCTGTCCTCTTAAGAAGCTTTTACTGTATTATACATGAAGATTTATATGAAGGCTTTCTACAGACTGATTGACAACCAAATCTCATGCAATTATCAAGAGACCCAGGTTTGGGTCTGTCAGTTTCAGTGGGTAAACGTTCTTACTAGCAAGGCTGATGACCTGAACTTGCTGAATTTGCTGACCTAAATTCAATCCCTGGAAGAAAAGAATGAACCACCACAAGTTATACTATGACCTCCAACACACACACACACACACACACACACACAATAAATGTAATAAGCATGGATTAATAAAGACCCAAGTTTAATAACTGGAAGGTTAGCATTGCAGCCTACTGGCCTCAATTTTGATCAAGAGACGCACATGTAAGACCAGTTGAGAGAAATACAAAACTCTGGCAAGAACTTTCACCAAATGTCTCCAATGTTCTCCCAAATGGTGAGCCTACAAAAAAAAAAAAAAAAAAAAAAAAAAAAAAAAAAAAAAAAAAACCACTTAGATGTTTATCTTCCTATCAAAAAGCTGTTGTTATACTCTCAGTGCCAAATATTCACGAAAAATAAACCACCAAAAATTTATTTATAATTCTACAACTTCCCAACTCCAAGATACATAACATCACAAAGACTCGATTAAAAACCTGTTTATCTCCAAGTTTTATTTTGGCACTGATCTATTAAACAAAAAATCTGAGAAAAATCATTGAGAATTCCAGGAAATAAAAATGAAGTGCATTATTGAACTGTCAATAATACTGCCAGGCGTATTTCCTAACTTGTGAGAGAAAAAGAAAAAATAATAATGTAGTAAACAGTTTTCATTGCTTTCCTTAAACCGTTGCTTTTGTTTATGGCAAAGCATTCCACAGGGAAGCAGAAAGCCAGGGAGAGAAAATGAAGATCTCCATTCAACATCAACCAGTTCCCAACTATGTCTAACCACCTTCTTTCCCAGTTACTAGTTCTGCTACAGCCATTTCTACAGTAGTAAAATCAGAGATGGGTTTTTTGTTATTGTCAACAGAAATATAGACCTAGACATTAACGTTGAATTTTGGTCTTGAAAAGTGCATTTCAAATGATATGGGGGAAACCTCTTTTCTGTTAATGCTATGTGTATGTTATCCAATTTAAATAGCTGGGCACAATTTGCCAGTTGAAACACAACCACTGTGTTTCATCAATGATGATAAGGCAATTAAGGCAATTAATCCCTATAAATATTTTAAATTACCAAATTAAAGTTGCCACTTAAATGAACAGGTCATTATGTAATGAGAATGTAGACATGAAATACAGCACCTTTGAGAAGTAAAGAATCTCTAGTGCTATGCAATTTCTTTATTCTTTATCTTGATGATCTCATATTGCTATCTGTACCTCTGGCACAAACTGGGGATACAAGACGATGCCCTGCAACACCATCATTTTTTAAGATGTGTTAGGGGATTAGAAAATGAAATGTAGAGGCAATCTACAACACTGTACCCCTTGGGAAGCAGCTGAGAGGTGAGCACTATTAGGTATCAGCTTCAGTCAGAATAGAGATACGATAGCTGGTAAGCCTAGCCGCAGGATTTGGTTCATATGCACAGATAAGCCCCTAAAATACTTGTTAGGAGGATGTTAGGATTAAGGTAGCACATTTAGTATCTCATATTTACTGTGGGCATGTGGGCGCAGCTCTCCTGAGACCTCTGCTTCAGGATTTCCCACAAAGCTCCAGTCTAAGTATCAGCCAGGGATGGGGTTTCATCTGAAAGCTCAAGAGAGAAAACATCTGTTCCTGAATCCTTTAGTCACCTTCAAGATCTGGTGCCTTGCCTGCTGTCCACCATATGGACTTAGTTTTCCACTGACCAAAGGCTATTCCAGCTTCTCAAAATGTGGGCCTCTCCACATAAGTTACTACACTTAAGAATGCAGACCAAGAAAATAAAGTTAACTAGGAAGATGAAAGTCATGATATATTCACAGTCTCAGCATGGAAACAACATCCCACAACCTTTCTGTGTTCCATGGCTCAGAAACAGTCCTCCTGGCTAAGGGGAAGGCAATTATATGTAGCGCTAATGTCAAAAGGTAGAGATTTTAAGGGCTATCTTGTCTATCTAACTCAGAGTGATTGAGGACTGGAATTGGAGCAGTGCAGTCCATCTCTCCTGGAGACTGATTTCTGCATGCATGTCCAAGGTCTATGCTAAATCTTCTGGGTGCAGAAAGGGGAGGCTATTTTACTTAGAAGGATGCACTGAAACACTTAAAGCCCAGAGGAGTGGCGTTCTCTCGTCCACAATAATGTGTGACCATGAGTGGGAACAAATCTGTGTCCCTTCTGCAAAACAGCATCACATGCAAAACAGCATCACTTTGTCACTACCCTGCACAGCACGGATTTGTTGTAGTAACAGCAGGCGTTACAACACTGCTGCTTCAAGAGGAAAAAATAGGGAAGGCTTGAGGATCTCTCCTCTCTCTCCTCTCTCTCTCTCTCTCTCTCTCTCTTTCTGTCTCTCTTTCTTGCATGTGTTCTTCACAAAGAAGAAAGGAGAGGAGAAATAGAAGGTGAGAGAGTGGTTCCATTGTGCTTCTGTTCAACTATGAACGAGAATGTTAAACATTCTAGAACTGCATAACTCTCCTGCAGCTTTGTGAATATTGGCCCTGTATTTAAATGGTTATTCTTTTAAGGAACGTATATGGTCTGCTTAGCAATTCCTCTGTGTTATTACTCTCCTTTATTCCCCTGACTCAGGGAACAAATTTGCCAGAGGCTTTAGCATTCTAATTTATATGCAAAAATAATAAGAAAAGCCAAATATAAGCTAATTCTCCAAGTTTCACAGCAGAAGACTCGTGGGATGGTGTTTGGGGAGGGTTGTTAATCAGACCATGCACAAAGATAGGTCTGGAACAATACTTATGGTATTCTCACATTATTTTAAATGAGTAAGTGGGTATCAGCATATTAATTCTAAATTTAGAGAAGAATTTTCTGACCACTGAAGTGTGTTTATCTATCCATGCACATCCTCATATGCAAAGAGGCTGGAGTACTGATGACTGTCGAGCCACACTAGACTAAAGAAGAATAATTTACAAAAGCATACAGACGGGTGGAAGGAAAGCAAGAGAAATCTGAAGGAAATATTTTCAAAAATAAACCTTATCAGATTTCTTCTGAGAAATATACCCCAGGCACTGTTACAAAGTACTCACACATTTTCTTTCTTTTGAATAATGTACTCCAAAGTCTTCCTGGAAAGAAGAGAACCCAACAGGAGTCCACAATCTTAAGCTTTGTCTACTGAATTGGCCTTAGAATTTCCTTAGCAAAATAGTTTTATAAAGAGCTTACGGTGGGCTATTTTCTCTGAAAATGTACAGACCTGGGGATGGTATTTCAGTACCAACTTATGCCTAATATTTATGGAAACAGGACAGACTAAAGGATTAAAATGTCTAAACGTAATCACACATTTGTGTCTGCGGGCAAGACTGGAGAACAGTTGCTAATATTGAAAACGAGATGAAGGATGTTCTAAATTTATCTTATCAGCACCGTCTTTCAACACAATGAGAGTCACTTGACACTATCACATTGTTTTTCAGCCAGTTGAAACAAGTCTGAAGAGACACAAATTCATTCAGAAGTCATGGCTTAGAATACAAAATGATGCCAGTGAAAGTGTTCATTCACCTGGGAACAGTATTTTGACTCACATTATGATGTAGTTGAAAAAAAAAAAAGGACAATGTTCATATCAATTTACAAATCATACTTAAAAGACCTCAGATGGAAACTATATATTTTTCCAATATCCATATATAAATTAATATGTGCCATCTGGGTTACATCTGGCAACATAAAAATGTTGTCTTATGAGCATTAAAGGTGTGAGAAGCATCAGGCAGCTCTGAGTTGATTTGGCACATTTGTTCCCAAAGGATGAAATTATTTATGTGGTTAAGACTTAACCTAGACAGTAAGTAGAAGTTTAAGGATTCATTCCAAAATACACAATTTTATAGATATGTGGAGAGTCAACATTAGTATGATGACATACACAGACTGCATTCTACAATGTAAAATTATAGACATCAACGGGGAATTTTAGAAAATACAATCTGTATTTGGGTATTTTAGTCAAGAATGTGTTGTGTTGGGGGAAGGGTTTAACTCAGTGGCATAGTGCTTGTTTAGCACACACAGCCTTGAGTATGATTCCCAGTAACACAAAGGAAAGAATGTGTTCTACCACTTTATAAATATAATATAATATGATGTTCAAAAATCACAATTCTTCAAAATTGGAAAATCAGGATTTGATCCTCTATCTTTCTGTCTTTAGGTCTTCATTCCATGTCTCTTAATTTCAAAGCTAATTCTATAGTTTGAATCTTATCTCTCTATCTAAGGTCCATATTGTAAAAGCCTTTTATCTTGAAAAGTGGTGAGGCCTTTAGGAAGTGCACTCTATGTAACCCTCTTCTCAAGGATCATAGGTCAGTGCAGAAGAGAGTGTGGGAAAGGTGTAAGAGCCACAGGTACTGACAGGGAAGCATTGTCATCTGAACATAGCAGGGCACATATGGACTTGCAGCAGCTGGGATGCAAAAATAATACCTGTGTAAGTTCAAAGCAGAGCAAAACCCAGCGCGGAGAAGGGAGGGCCACAAAGTCCCACCTCTACCCCAGGAACAATAGGTAAGAGTCAGTAACTTCTGGGAGAGACATAGTTAGTATTCTTTAAAACAAAAAAAAAATCACCAATTCTATTTCCAGTAGAGGACTAATATCCAAAATACACAAGGAACTCAAGAAACTACATATAAAAAACAACAACAACAACAAATATTCAATTAAAAAATGGGGTACAGATTTATCAAATGGCTGAGAAAGACTTAAAGAAATGTTCAACATCCTTAGCCATCAGGGAAATACAAATCAAAACCACCAAGATCAATAATATAAATAACAGCTCATGGTGGTGAGGATGTTGAGCAAGAGGAACACTCCTCTTTGCTCCCACGCATTGCTGGTGGGAGTGCAAACATGTACAGCCGCTATGGAAATCAATATTTCAGCTCCTCAGGAAATTTGGAATCAACCTACCTCATGACCCTGCTATACCATTCCTAGGCATATACCCAAAGGATGCTCCCTCCTACCACAAGGATACTTGCTCATCTATGTTCATTTCAGCTTTATTCGTAATAACCAGAAACTGGAAACAACCTAGATGTCCCTCAGTGAAGAATAAATAAAGAAAATGTGGTACATTTACGCAATGGAGTTAAATGTACCACATTTTCTTGTTTAAAAAAATGACATCATGAAATTTGCAGGCAAATGAACAGAGCTAGAAAAAAACCATCCGGAGTGAGGTAGCCTGGACCTAGAAAGATAGGTATGATATGTATTCACTTATATGTCGATATTAGCTATTAAGTAAATGACAATCGTTCTGCAATCCACATACCCAGAGAGGTTAGGTGATAAGGAGGACTCTGGGAGGGAGGTACATAGATCTCCCTGGGAAGGGAAAATAGAAGATTTTTGGGAGAACTTGGGGTGTGTGGGAGGGATCAGTGCTGTGGGGAAGGGATGGAGGGAATGAATGTGGGGAGAGGTGTTTGGAATTAGGGTAATCTAGGGGACAGTGTGGGAACCCAGTGCAATGTAATCTTCCTGAATCTATGAGCATGCCCCTAGTAAGAACTCCTAGTAATAAAGGGTACATGGTCTTGTTAAGGAATTATTATACTCGGTGAAATATTAATAACAAGCAAGGACAACTTTCAGGGATGCAATACCTGGGCGGCTTAGGCTGAGGTTCATCTCACCTCCTCTCACATGGTCCCCTCTGTGCTTCTCCATATGGCTCCCTCTTCAGTGAGGTCTTCAGTGCTAGGTCTTCTATTCATTCAAAACCCCCTCCTTTCTCCACATAGGCCTTAATTATACAAAGGAATGGAACTTCACCCCTCTCAAGGTCTTCCAGCAGATTTGTCCCCTATCCCTTCGGGTGTCCAAGCTGAGGGAGTACCAGAGTCTTCTCTGCTCACCAGGCTGAAATCTGATTATAGCAATCCTACATCTGCATTAACATAAACAAATGGCCTGTTTTTGTGGAGATCTAGGGGGATACTCTATTGCTTTTAGCACAGAAGTGTCAACAGGTAGAGGAAGCAAGTCTCTCACAATCTACAATGCATCAGGGAGCACCCTTCCCCCATACAGCACAGAAAGCATGTGCAGAGGAACATATCTAATTCAAATATTCCGCTACAGAGTATGAACTGCCCATCTTTTGAGGGCAGGCAATGCTTCCAGTGATGGGACTGGGTTGCATTCTGTTGAACAACACCCACATTGAAAATAAAGAGATCAAGCTGATGCCTGCATGGATCCTTCACCCATATTTTCTAATCTCTTTGGTGCAGGAAGGAACTCTGCAGGCTACCAAAGAAACCTGGACAACAACCCAGCCACAAAAACCTTGACCTACAATCTCTCCTGCCTGCAAGATGTGCTGGGTCAGTGGTGGCAGAGAATTTATAGGAGCGGACAATCAACATCTGTTTTAACTTGAGTCCATGCCATAAGAGGGAGACCATAGCTGACACAGCCTGGATGGACAGGAACTGGAGACTGGATAGTCTAGAGACTTAGAATAGAACCAAACATGACTGACAGGAAAAAAAAAATCAGTGAAATGATTTCTAATAATATTCTGCTATACACATAGATCAGTGTCTTTTAAAGTCATCCTTCCCCTTAGAGCTTTAGGAACCCTGCAGAAGAAGGAGAGGAAAGTTTATAGAGTCTGAGAGGACAGAGGACACCAGGAGAACACAGCCCACTGAATCAATTAAGCAGGGTTCATATGGGCTCACAGAGACTGAAGCAGCAAGTACAGGACCTACATGGGCCTGCACCAGGTCCTCTGTGCAAATATTATAGATCTTCGGTTGGTGTTGTTGAGGTAATCCTAACAGTGGGAGAGGGTATGTCTCTGCTCTTCGGCCTGCTCTTGGGGCTCTTTTCTTTTCTTCCTTCTGTCTTGCTTTGTCCAGTCTCAATATGCTAGCTTTTGCCTTATCTTACTGTGTTTCATTTTGTCGTGTTTAGTTATTATCTCTTGGAGGCCTGCTCATTTCTGAGAGGAAAGAAAGGGGGAATGGATCTGGGGGAGAGGGGAACTGGGTAGGGAGACTGGGAGATGTGGGGGTGGAGGTGGTGGGGAGCTGGGAGGAATGGAGAGTAGGAAATTGTGGTTGGGATATATTGTATGAGAAAAGAATATATTTTCAATTTTTTAGAGGAAAAATAAAAGAGCAAAAAGCAAAAGGCTGCAGGGCTGGGGAGGCAAAGCTCCTGGGATTCCACGAATTAATGGATCTTACTGCATTTCTGGGACACTGGAAGAGTTCTCAGGTCAACGCAGAATATTAGATCAAGACACAAATACCCACAATTCTCTCTTAACTTTTGTTACTTCCATTCTCTTTATTCAAGTTAAGTCAGTTCAAGGTAAGCATCAAGGGAAATACCAAAGGAGAATAAAGCAGAGAAATGGAATCATGAAAGTCTGTGGCAATACATACCAGAGAGCATTCTACCCAGTGGCCTTGTGAGGGTCGTATGCGTGTAGGATTGTGTGTATATCACACACTTCCCTTCCTTTTTTTAAAAAATTCTTTTTTTTTATTATTATTTTTTTCTTATCATGAGCTGCTAGTGAAAAGCAAAGTAACTGAGCTAGCCACTGAGAGTGTAGCCCTAATCGGTATATGCTGCGTACAAGGCCAATACAGTAAGAAAAGTAATACCCAGTAATGGATCACCTTGACAACACAGCTAGAGGGTTCCCAAGGTACCCTGAAGGCTGAGAAAAAATAATCATAATCTCAAACTTGCAACAGCCACACTACCTTAAAAGTCTGGTGTTAGCAGCACCTTGAGAGGACCTGTCCTCTAAGACAGAATCACATGAACTAAATCCAGGAGCCTAATGAAGACACTCACTTCAATGCTGGTACTCTCTGCATTTCTGAGTTGATCTCTCACTGACCTTCCCTTTGCACACATTGCTTGGACCAACCTGACCTGATACTCGTTCTGAAATATACCAAATACACTTGCTCTTTCCAGAGAATCTAGTCTCATTCCTTTGAATGATTTGCACCTTCAATTCTGTTTGGACTTCTCAGTGACACTCTATTTGTTTAAATTTAAACCTCAGAACAATGATATCAGCAAGACTACACAGTTTGCAATCCTGGGTTTCATTAAAAACTCAAAATGGCAGTTTGGATTAGGGTTGCGTTTCCACCCCAGGTGTGGTAGATGTTTATCAGTTGGATTTGGAATGCTTGCTGCAGGTGGCTATAGTTTGGTTGGATGCAGTTGTTCTGGCACCTGTAGCTTGTTTTGGCGATTGTGTGCTGCATGGGTTTATGGGAACTTTTGGCTTAGGGTATAAAAGGTCTAAAGCCCCAAGAGTTGGGGTGGGTGTTGGTTGGTGGTTCGTTGGTTGGGTTGTCATTATTAGTGTGTTAGTTCTTAAAAGAACAAAGGTTAGAGGGATTGATTTTACAGACTGTGAGCTGAGACACTAGTCTGACTCATTCTTAGCTAGTCCTCTTCAAGCTTAGGACAGCCTAAAAGGGACTATGAAGATTTCTACCTTTCTCTCATTCTATATGAAGGCTGCTTGCAAAAGTGGTGAAATTTTCTATCCTTCCTTTCTCTTCCCCAAAATTAAAGGTAAAAGACAGTACAAAAGATTCAGCTTTCTCCTCTAAATACACTGCTGCAAGGATGCAAAGATCATGAAAAGTCAGGGACTGTTAAAGTATTATTTATTAATAAGTTGATGATGTATTAATAACTAGCCATGATAACTCTCAGTGATGCAATACCTGGGTGTCTTAGGCCGAGAGCTCAGGCCATATCCTCTCCCATAGCCTCCTCACACTCTCCTTTGCTGTAGCCCCTAGCTGCTTTATTCATTCAAAACTCCCTCCTCTCTCCACACAAGCCTTAATTATACAAATGAATGGAACCTAACACTTCTCAATGTCTGTCAGCAGACTTGTTACCTATCCTGGTGGGTGCCCAAGCTGGGGGTGAGTCAGAGTCTTCTCTGATCACCTGGTTGCAGAACACTGATGGTGTTAGGGGACCTTCATCTGCATTAAGGTAAACAAATGGTCTGTTCATATCTGGGGGGCTACTCTATTGTTTATAGCACAGAGGTGTGAACAGATACAGGAAGCAAGTCCTGTATATGCTGCAAGGCATCAGGAAGCACCGTTGTCGCATACAGCACATACACAAGAGTATGATCCCAAAATAACTGTAAACTATCTAATTCAAACATCCCACAACAAGGGACTGATAAGACTACCCTGAAAACTGCAAATCCCTGTCATAAAATAGTAAAGAATCCAGAAGAACCACACGGAAGGTACTCAGTTAATGACAAGGTTACAATGAATGGTAAATGAGACATAGAACACATTACAGGAGAAAATTAGTAGGTCACCCCCAAATATGTGTGTGTGTGTGTGTGTGTGTGTGTGTGTAGAAATCCTAGTGACAGAGCACATATTTCACAGAAGAGTTTAATAGACAATTCAAGAGTAGATTCAAGAAAGTAGAATACTCACTGAGCTCAGAAAGAATACACAGGATGATTCCATTAGAAGAGGGAAACAAAAAATGAAAGAGAATGAAGAAAGGCTGAAAGAATTACAGAGCTTCACCAAGAGAAGCATTTGAAAAAGACACCAAGACACACAGGACCCACAGTGAGATCTTGCCAATAAGAGCAATCCTGCCAGGCGTATGGTAACGTCATTGTAGTCTGGGTTCTGGCTTCTCTAGAGATCAGTGAAAATGCTGGGCATTATTCTCCCATAGGTGTGTAATTGCTTTTTGGTGTTTTGAGGAGTGTTTTTTCCATCCTTTGCCCATTTTAAAATCTGCTTATTTGTTTTCCTTTTACTGGTTTGTTTTAAGTTATTTCCTTGATTATTCCGGATATCAGTGTCTTAACAAACATACATATACAAACGTTTAAAAAAAAGCTGAGGTGGGCTGGCACATACACCTTTAATTCCAGCACTCAGGAGGCAGAAGCAGGAGGATCTCTGTGAGTTCCAGGACAGCCAGAGTTACAACAGAGAAACCCTGTCTTGGAAAAAAAAAATGTTTATCCCAAGTTATCCCTAGCCCTTGACTTTGTCAGTTGCTAAGCATCACTGCTATCACTCACTGAAATGTGTAATATACTTGTGAAAGAAATGAAAGAAGACCAGTAGAAAGATATTCTGTGTTCATGGATTAGAAGATTTAATGTTGCTAATATATCTATGCAAACAAGTAAATCTATAACTTACAAATATAATTTAATCCTTGTTAATATTCTAATGCCAACTTTCTCAGAAATATGAAAAAACTAAAGTTCATATAAACCACAAAAATACATGAATAATCAATGTGATCTTAAGCAAAAAGAACAGCTACAATCATCACACAGTTCAGTTCCAAACTATACTACAAAATTATAGTCACTAAATAACATAAAAAACGCACCAGAAACAGTTTAGCCGGTGTAAGCCAACACACTTACCAATCTCCAACAAAACTATCAATAATACATGAGGAGAAAAGAACAGTCTTTCAGAAATAATGTTAAGAAAACATGAAGAAAAATGGAATTAGATGCCCATTTCACAACACAAGTAACTATACAGTAGGAAGGTTTGAAACTATGAAAATATTCTAAGGCACAATCTCCTAATGCTGTGACCCCTTAACACAGTTCTTCTTGTTGTGGTGACCCCAACCATAAAATTATTTTCATTGCTACTTCATAACTGTAATTTTGCTGCTGTTATGAATCGTGATATAAATATCTGATATGCAGATGATTTTAGGTGACTCCTGTGAAAGGATCATTTGATCTTCAAAGGGGCCAAGACCCACAAGTTGAGAACCACTGGTCTAAGCAAACATGGAGAGAAAAATTGCACAGATTTGATCTGAATTTGATCACAAAACCTCAGACAACAAAAGTAACAACAGATAAGTAGGATTGCATCAAATAACACAGCTTCTATACATTAAAAGAAACCATTGGCTGATGAAGAGGCAACCCATCACTTAAGAAAAAAATATGATCAAGTCATATATCTGATGAGACATTCATATCATCTTGCATAGAGAAGCACTCAAGCAACTCGATGGAAATAAAACGAATTAGCTGAATCAATATGGGGAAATGATCTAGATAGTTATTCCTCGAAAAAGACCCACAAATGGACAGTACATATGTTAAAATCTATCCAACATTAATCATTAGGAAAATGTATATTAGAACCACTAGGACTATGCCTTAGTCATAGAGGATTTCATCACAAATACTTATCAGAATGGCTATCACTAAAACTGAAAAATAAAATGTGCATTGGTGATGCTATTTTTAAAAAGGGAAGTATTATACAATGCTAGTGAGAAAAACTAGTAGTAAAACCAGACTTACCATATGATCCAGCAATCTTAATTTTAAACATATAGCCAATGAATATGAAAACAGCATGTCAAAGTCACAGCTGTGTGCTCATGTTCACTGTCTATATCAAACCAACGAACAACAACAAAAAAATAACATAAAAAAAGAAACCATAACTCAGATGCCCAATGTAATTCCATTCAGCTTTATAAAAGAATCTTTCTCCCCTGTGACAACAGAGTTGAAGTTAAAGGATATAATGCTAAGCATAAAGCATTAGGTCCAGAAGCAAAGGTGCTGCATGATGTCTCTCGATATGTGGACCTCAAGTAAGAAGCAAAGATCAATAATTAATTACATATATTCAAATTGCTAGTAGCAAATATCAAATGCTTTTAATCACAAAAGTAAGCATGTGAAATAGTAGATAAGTTATCTTGATCTAATCATTTTGCATTGGGTACCTATAACATCACTTTTAAAATCATGAATATACACAACCATGACTTGCAATGATAATAAATTAACAATGTCTAAGCAAACAATACATAAAATGTATTGTCTCCCCACTCCAATCTAGTTGGTAATAATAGAGAAGTTTTCTTGACAGCTGAGAGGAAATGGTGAATTTCATTCTATACTGGAATATATAAGAAGCAGATATGCTTTTGTATTTTCTTATCTTCCCTTTAAGCTTCTAGATGCTGAAACCCTAAGTGACTGAGATGCAAGATGGAAAGAGCTTGGTCACCCCAATTACCTCAGGGAGAAGCTGCTCACTAGTCATAGTAGCCTCACTGGACTATGCAGTAGTCCCAAATGCTTCCAAATGTTATCACACCAAGTAGCATTTTAATAAAAACTGAGATGTGTGGCTCGCCTGAACTTGGTCTTTGGGGCAAAGGGCAGGCACGTTCACGGCACACTCACTGTGCCTTGCTTCTTCTCCCAGAGACTCTCTTTCCCATGGAATCTTCATCTATTCCACGCTTACATGGGAAAGGTATCCACAGTGATATTTGTTCTTCTTATGAGTAATGTACAGAAAAGAGCCAGTATTGTTCTCTGAAGAAATCAATCTTTGTCTCATGTTTCAAAAGTGTGTTTTGACATTTAAGTGTTTAAATCTTTAAAGATGAGTCTTGTCTGGAAACCTCTATTTTATCTTCTTTCTGCACTGTTCTGGGCTGGAGGGAAGTGAGGACCAGTCACTGCGAGCCACTCATCACCTCCTCTTGACTCAGATAGTTTGTAACATTCTTTGACATCAGGGAGACTTTGCCATCAAACTATAGCTTATAAAGTCTACAAACCCACATATATCTCTCCTATAGAATGTTCAGAAGAGCTTCAGCAAGTTTACCTTGGCAGCCTTCCTTACCGTCATGACTGAGCCCAACATCCGTCCAACACTGACTTCTGTAAAAATGTTTGGCACTAGGATCAGAAAAATTTCCATTATGATGTCTTCAAGTCTTCCCTATCTTTAAACTGACTATAGTTATCAGTGTCTTCATTGACAGCATGTTTCTCCAATAAAACTTGTGTCTAAGAAATGCCAAATACATCTTCTATTTTCAGAGTAGTTATTACCTTTCTTTTTCCACATTCTTAAATGCTGACTTCTTTGAGAAGTGTGTGTCTCTCTTTCAAGTTAGCAGCTTTGATGTAGCAAATCAAGCCTGAAAACAGAAAACTCTCTGAAGTTACACACTGTGCATTTCCCCCAGAAGAGTCCCAGGAGAGTTGTAGAGACATATAATAAACATTGAAAAAAAATGTGTTTTTTTTTTTTTTCCCTTTCAAAATCCCTGTGCTCTGGACACTGAGGTTATATAGAAACAGGGAATCAGTATCACATATGCTGAGCACCCAGGCTGCAGCAGCACCATGCAAGGCTAAGTGAATACAAATGTGATTAATGTCCTCAGGTCAAAGGCTAGTGTTAGGGTAATATCGTTAGGACAAAGGCTCAGTTAGGATAGTGAGAATTCAGGGTCCAGATAATGAAACACACTTGGTTTTGGTATTTGAGTTCAAATATTTAGATTTGGATAAAAGTTCTTATGTACAAGGAAAGTATTGGTAACACTGATAAAATAATGGACATGCTACCCTAGTATTCTTCTTACAACATAAAGACTTCTCACTCACTTTTGAGAAAGGAGTTAATTTAATATCAGCACGAGGGATAGTTCAAGTTGTCTGCCTGAACTTTAAGCTTTGCTGACCTTATGAAACAGGATACAGTTCTTTCTTCTCTAATAGGTGGGATTGCCTCTCACATTCTCTGAATATTTCAGATAGGAAACTAAAACCCAGAAAGGTAAAACACTTGCCTAAGGATATTCTTCTTTGTAGAAAATGAAAGAAATATGAAGAGGAAATTCCCAACTTAGAACTATAAAAAGAATCACTGTTAATAATGGGAAGGTTACTTCTAATATAACAAATAATGTTGGCCATATACAAATACAAGTATACATACACACACACACACACACACACACAAACATATATATATATATATATATATATATGTATATATATATATATATATATATATACACATACATACAAACCATTCAAATACCTATACACTGGAAGAAAAAAAAGGATGTGCTGGTTCTCTCTCTCTCTCTCTACTTCTTTCTCTCTTCCTCTTTCCACAAACACACACATTATTAAGCATAAGAATACAAAAAATCAATGTATTAAAGTGGCTGAGATAACATAGTATCTTTATTTGTAGAATGTTATTTTATTTGGACCACAGTCAGAGGCCTTAGCAATTGAATCATCTTTAACATCAAAATCAAAGTAAAGAAAGGAGGCACGCAGATATACATACTAAAGTATTTTGAATATTCAGCTTAGAAGCAATGATGGAGGGTGTGGGAGTGGTGATACGTCTGTAGGATGCTAGTGCAGCATTCACAGAGCTCCGGATAGGACCCCTGGCACTACATGAACAGGGTATGATGGCATAGGCCTGTAATCCCAGCACATGAGCCATGGAGGTAGCAGGATCCAAAGATCAAAATCCTCCCTAGCTGCCTATGCCAGCTGGGGATACATGACTTTGAGGGTAAGTAGGTGAGGCAGGATAGAATGGTAGGGAAAATGCCAGAAGCCTGAGATGGGGAGAAAAGGCCCTTGCCCTGGAATCTGGTAGAAGACCTTGCCAACAGTGAGGCAAGAATTCCAGCATAATTACCAACTGTCTTCCTCTTTCCAGCTACAAACCTGCAATTTTCGAGTAATCTTAAATCCTTGTAGTCAACTCCTTGTGTAAACTTAGTGGCTCCTTGCTTCTCCTCAACAGATTATAATTAGATCAAAGGCATTTCTGGAGCTCTACAAGCAGAAAAAAATGGATTACTAAGGAACCTTTAGAGATGTAACTTGAGAGCCTTCAGAGGGCATATGCTAAGACAACTAATTCCGCTCACTGAGAGTTGCTTAGGTGTGGCTCCACTTTACTCCCCCTCCCCTCGACTTTCTCAGAAATCTACACTCACAGGTGTGCCTTGCTTCCTTCTCAATTCTCAAGCTTAATGTTATATGTAAATATCTTTAATGCAGTCTCTGACTCAGCACTCCGACTGATTGTGAGATTCTATTCACTACCAAAGTCATGGATCCTGGCTCTGAGACCTAAGTGAAATTCCTAAAATTCTGGAGAACGCATCAGCCTACTGAGGGTGGCGATGTGGACCTGAGTCTTTGTCCCCTCGCTGGTGACACTGAGATTCATGATGATCTCTCTCAAACAAACATAAAAGTTGTATTAAGAACGAATTAACTAACAACAATAGTTATAAATATAAGAAGGATTATTCACCTGTTGACTAGTATCAACAGAGCAACATATCTTAAAGGGGCAAAAGTAGAAACTGAGGGAAGCTAATGAGCCATTTACACAAGCAAGCTATAGCATTAAGGTAGAATGTAATGTTCCTTATTCCAAATCTTCTCATACACACACACACACACACACACACACACACACACACAAACACATGGTGCAAACACACACACACACACACACACACACACACAAACACATGGTGCAAACACACACACACACACACACACACACACACACACACTTTTATCTTTAAACTTTCAAAGAAGGAAACATTTAACTTTAAACACAAAAAGAAAACTGCTTCTATTTAGTTCCAAATTTATCTTCTTTACAACGGAACTTCATTGATACACTGTCTACATGTTGGTTAGGTCCATTGTACTTCTTTAAGGAGTTGCTACCCACTGTTCTTCACTACTCTTCATTAAAGGACCTAAAACAGACAAAGTGTTCATTTCTTTGTGGACAAACAGCTCAGCTCCTAGAGAAAAGTAATTTTCCATTAGAAAAACTTCCAAGGCCCTACAATCTGTAAAGATAAGTTCTTCCTCAAACACTAATCACAAAAGACTGGCCACGAGTTATCACGGTGACGTGAAATTATTTTTGAAGCGTAGATGATCTGCTGTTGCAGCTCCCATTGTTTTTCTTGTTTTCATGAATGTGATATCTGCAGGTCTACAAATGGAGTTAAAGTCTAGGGTTGGATGCATCTAGACCAGGCACAACCAAAGCTTCCCAACTGTTTTCTCACAGCCTCGTTGGGAATCTTCCTAGATGGTGCTTACAACCACAGGAGTCCTAAAGGGTGTAAGTGGAAGTAGAGAAGAGCTGCAGTTAGCATTTTGTAGAGTCCTAGCTAGGTACTATATCAGGAAATATGTAGAGTAGCCACATAAAGCTGCCAGGCCCAAGGACCTAATTTTTTAATGACTTTTTTTTAGTATCCACATTTCAATGGTTGAATTTGGTTTGTCAATGTAGGATCATTCCAAACTCAGGTGATCAAGCCTATGAAAGCTATGGCAGCCTGGCATTTTAAGCAAACAAATTGGCAAACATGCAACACAAATGTCTTAATCTCAGCACACACCAACACTATCAAGAATCACATATGAAAAGCCCACGGCACATTTCTGACACACAACGGAGCGTTCTGCATGCTGATATACACTGAGGGTTCAGAGGATAGACTTTAAAGTTTATTACACAGTTGTACAAACACTACTTCAGACAGGTAAAGATTCCCAAGTTTAAGTTGGTGCCTTCATTCACCCATAGACTTTTATTATGCTTCCAGACCATCTACATAGCATTTCTTGTGCAAATACCTTTATTAGAAAATAGGGCCTAACTTTTAGAACCAGTTTCCTGCTCTGCCCATAACTGCTAGCTTTTGACTTCTGACTGCATACTCTTTCTCATCCACATGTCACACCAACCCCCATCACCATGAAATAGAATCTCTGAGCACATGAATGTCAAAACAATGTGCTAATGTGGAATCCAGCCACCCAAGTTCGCTCTGAGCATAGCTCTTGCAAAATCCAATCTATTTTATCACTCTGTCTTCACACTGGGTTTAGCAGCTTCATAATTCCACACCTCTGTCAACGAGACCCTCATTATGCAGGCTTCTAAACATTTTACTTGAGGAAAGAATAAACAACATATTTAGTACTAATGAGGTGAGATATTGCTTTTATATTTGCATTACTGTTTAATGATTGTGATGGCTCTGGCACTCTGAGCTGGGGGAGCCTGGCTTGATTGATGTGGTTTTGCAGCAAACAGCTCTTGCAGACAGACAGCCATTTGCACAGTGGGTTGTGTCACGTGGTTTGAATGTGTGGCTTCAGAATTGTTGTAAAAATGACATGCTCACTTCCCAGAGAAGGTATTCAAGTTATACTGGCACTCTTTAGTTTATGTTTCATCATTAATATTGAAGAAGAAGTGTTCAACAACCAATAGAATCCAATTAATAACAGTCTGCCCAGGATTTGTCCCACCTCCCATTTGCTGCATGAGGGTTGTAAGACAGCAATTTTAACTGCTTTCTCTGACCCGTCTTCATCCTAATTCTTCCTACTTTGTCATGTCTTTCAAAGATCATTAACTTTAAAAAAAAAACAAAACGCGTTGTATCTTCTTGTGAAATAACTGTGTGAAGTTGGCAACTTTTGTTCTCTTGATGGGAGGGGAGTTGAAAATTATTTGGAAATTATCACAAAATGAAACACAGGGTGGGTCAAATGTGAAGGAAAAATGAACCGAAAGGAGCTTTCGTGGCTAGTCAGTGCAAACTTGAAATGGCAGCTGTGATAACTCCCTAGCTTTGTAAGCTTAAGTTACTTAAGGGAATGCTCTAGTTCTTCACCTGCAAGTGACTATTTAAACTACTAACTTCCTCGAGTTCCAAGGATTAACAAGATAATGTATATAAGATGTCATTCCATAAGGTCTGGTGCATGTTATGCACTCAGTACAAATTTGCTCTGATTACTGTTAAAACCTTTACAATGGAGAGGGGCTGGTGAATGCACAGAAGATTATCATGCATGAAAACATAAGCAGATCCAGAGTTGAGTTCACAGACTAAAAGAATACATTTCCTTTTCCTCCTTGGACTTTGAAATTCAAAGCTATTCTCTATTTAAACCTAAACTTTTAGCATAGGGATATTCCAAAGTATTCTCATGCCAATGGAGAACAGCTCTGTTCCATTCTAAGAAGCAGTTCTCAAACAAGTGAGGCCATGAATACCAGGCAGCTTGCTGAAGTTCTAGTCCCTAGACCATTATATAAGTCATACTAGCATCTCTTAAATTCTAATCCAAAGAAGAAAAAATAGCTCTGCACTCATCCTGAATTGACTGTAATCTAAGGAGATCTGCAGGGTTCTTTCAACAAGCGCCTTCTCTACCTCTAATCAGAATACCAGGTATATTGTGCGTACCTGGATCCAAATATTGGCTCTGTCACTCACCACTGGAAAAAATAAGCATTGCCTTGCACACTTGAGACACCTGCTGCAAGAATCTCATGGAAGATGACTTAGCAATCCCAAATAGCTCAATTATATTGGGTTCTGTGCTCTTCAGGAGAGGAGAAAGCAAGACTTGTTTTACTAAGCATCTAGTTGAAGCTTACTTGTGACTTTACTACACCAGGCCTTGTGAACAATAGTGTGTTCTTTTCTTTTATAAATGTGTGCTGTATGATGTCAACATTAACATCGTCAGATCATCTCAGAAGACAGAGCCTCAAGAGTACCCCACACACATTTGTAGATTTGTTTAGTTACATTTATTCAAAAACATGTCTGCAGACATAGTATATCTAAATATCATAGGAATCGAACAAAAGACACCCTTCACAAAGAATTAGAGAGTTTCTGTTATTTTGTTTTCAATGCTTGGATCTAATCAATGGCCATACTAACCAAGCACTCTACTACTGAATGACACCCAAAGTCCTGAAAACCTTAAATTCTACATGGATAAAACTTATTAAATTTGACCTCAACAAAACACCAGACTCCTTATTTCTAAAATAAAATATACTGTCCATTCATGTCTAATAAGAAATAAGTCAAAATTCATCATCTGTCTAGAATCATTTTGTTTTATTTATTTGCGAAACAAATATATTCTGCTAGGTAATATGACACCCCCCACAAAAAAAAGAGGTTCATTAACACAGCTGATGTAGAATGAACATATGATCACTGACTTTATCCTGCTCAGCCCTTCTGTACAGATCTTTTCTTCAGAATGCCTATGGAAACATAAATTCTGGTACGGTGTTATAAAGCACATCTGACTTAATTTTTAAAACATATTGGAAATCGATATTAGAGTACAATAAGAATTTCCTATAAAATAGTTCTTAACTTTAGAAATTCCAAGAGTGCAGCTTGAGTTTTGCATCTGGTTGAGCAGTAAATTCCTTTATTTGCGTATTTTAGTGAACCCCCTCCACATTCCAGGCCTTGTGCTAGGATATGGGGTGCTGATGCAAATCAAACTGGCAGCTCCCAGGGACATCGCCCCACCCCCACCCCCAGTGTGAAGGGAAAGCAGAAAGTAAGAAGAAAGTTTTGAGACTATGCGAGTGAATATCAACAGATGCCTAGGGATAAAAGAAGCAACAAGAACCCCCCCCAATTCTCCCTGAGGAAGAATGTCATGTGTCACTTGCTTTCCATAAATAATGGTTTATAGGTGAGCTTTAAATTTTTATAACTCCAAGGAAATGTCAAGTTTAATGTTTCATATTGCACGATACACAGCGAATTGCCCCATTAAAATAAAAATTGGCTAGGGATGTGAAGTTCTAAGAGTCTGTTTTCATGTTTTTATTATGTTTTGGTATGTAGCAGTCATGCTGTAGTGGAAATAGGGCAAAGCAAACCTTTCATAAAGAGAGAATTAAATAAAAATTTTGATGCTCAAAACTATAATTATGAAGGATTAAGTGGGTATTTGAGCTTGGGCACTATGGAGAATTATTTTCATTTGTGCCTAGTTAAACGCATTCAATGCTGCTGCAATTTGTTTTGATTATAACCAACATGGTTGGCATCCTGTAAGGTAGAAATGGGGATTGAAGTGCCACTTCACTTAAATCTTTTCTAAATCGGTGGCAATTGCCAAGTCTTACTTAAAGAAAGTTCAAGAGTTAGTAGAAAGAAATTGCTAATGCTTTATGTGATGTGAACTAGATTGTGTTAAAAACACATCTTGGACATTTATCCATTTTATGGAATTCACTGTTTTCCTCTACGGTGTTAACAAATTGCAGGGATAGAATCTGCTCTAACTCTGAAGGCTTATAGACCCTAGAAATCAACCTTTCTGAGAGGTACTTCCTTCAAACCCCTCGAGCTTCCATGCGTGTCCTTGCTATGAGGCATCTTTCTGCTCCTACTTGCTGCTGTGTCTTAGGAAGTAGGTGATTCCCAGGAGCAGAGTACCAGTGCTGCTTTGAGGCAGAACATTTTCTGTCTTAATAGGAATGTCGATAAACAGAGACATTCACTGGTCTAGTGTCTCAGTTCTCCAACTTGATACCCATTTCTTTCCATGTTTGTGGTTCTCTGACCTCTTTTGTTCTTTACCCAGCAGTGCCTAGCAAAGCTTACTTAAACATGTCAGAATTTCAATCCAGCTTTGAGATGCACACTTTCAGCCACCCTACTTTCTCTGTGATTCTGGAAATAACTGGGTTGATGCACACGAATACACATTGCATTTTGCTTTTTGTAGAAAATAGCCAAATAGTGAAAGGCTCATAGAGAAGTGATAGGTTTCCACAGAAGTTAATATGAAGTCTGTTTTCTACAGATGAATACAGTCACATAAGATAAATGACGAGGGCACTATTGACATGCCAGGAGTCAGTGGCAATCTTTTCAATGCACTAAATGTACCATGATTGTATTTCCGTAAGTCGGTGCAATATGCTAGACAGAATACTGTACGTTGTGTTCTCATTTAAAAGAACAGTTCGTCCAGGGACATAAAGCTTCTCACAAGTAAACCAGAAGAAAAGGAAGGAGTGAGCAGCAAACCAGAGAGGAAAGATCATTTGTTCCAAATATATAAAGCCATCTGAAAACTGATCCCATGAGAATTCCACCTCTCACAAGCCTCGAGTAAGATGTCAGTGGTTCTTCATTCTCTGAAGACCTTCTAGCCTTAGGAAAAGCATCTACTCAGAAAAATGTTTCAAAACATTTTCAAGATGTTTCAAAATGTGATCCGATTGTGGTGGCTTACATCTATAAGCCCAGTATTTGGGAGGCAGAGGCAGGAGGACTGCTACAAGTTTGAAGCCAGTCTGGGCTACACACTGGGCCCCAGCTTCCCCGCTAGGTTACAGAGTAAGGCTCTGAGTCAACGACCAAAATAAACACAAAAGAAAACAACAAAAGAAGCTGGATGTGTATTCCTCTTGTTTTAAATTAATTCGCACCGATAGACAGCCTTAGTTTAAAGTTTAAAGCTTTCTTTATATGGAACTGAATATATAATCTTTGTGCACAATTTAATGGTGTTTCTTAATTTTAGTTGCCTTCCCTAGCTCTCTGCCCTGCCCTGCTATGCCAGTGCTTTTCTGATATGTAAGAAGATGACTACTTATGTCTACAGTCACAATTGATAAGAGCTGGGACTAAAGTTGAAACGAAAAATTCCCATTTCAGATACTAATTTCTAACCGCAAATCACTGGGAAGTGTCATGACTTGAATCTCAACATCACTGAGTCCAAACACCATGAACAAGAAGAAAATTGATTGGTTCTCACTGAGCCAAAGGTTCAGTGAAACTAGGGGAAGTGTGCCAGAGAGGCTAACATTAAGACAGAGTGAGGGGCTGGAGAGATGGCTCAGCGGTTAAGAGCATTGGCTACTCTCCTAGAGGTCCAGAGTTCAATTCCCAGCAACCAAGAAAAAAAAAAAAGAGTGATCATGTCTTCCAGCATGTGTTGATATTGCTGACATCACAAAGTATCTTAAACTATAACTACTGTCTCGTAGACCATTATAGTATGTCCTATCCATCACCGAGCACACGTAAAAATTAGAAATATAAGAGTTCTTGGAATGATCTAGCTGGAGTTACAAGAGTAGGATGAAACCAAATAGCAAAATAAGTAATGAGCTGTAAGAATATCTAATTTTCTGACTGTGCATTAGATTCTTTCAGAAAAGAGTGTGCTTCTCATTATTTACTTTTAGTGAGTCTTAGAATATCCTAAGTCCGGGGCTCCATCTTACTCGTTTAGCATATATAAAAGGTGGCCTTAGACACTATGTGTTTCCAAGATTTCTAAGTGACCCACAGGTATGACAAAACTGACAGGCCCTAACAAAGTTCCCCCAGTCCTAGAAATCAAATGCAACTTCTTAAGGAAAAGTAGAGGCAAATCACAGATCTAATTTTAAGATAAAATATTATAAAATTAAGTCAAATTTCTACTCATGGAAGATTATCTTTATCACACTGAATCAACAACAGCCACAAAAATGGACTTATTGAAAGGTTAGTCAAGCACTGGCCGCAAAGTTTCAGGCACAAAGCAAAATCAACTTTTTGTTTGTTTGTTTTTCAAGACAGAGTAGCCCTGGCTGTCATATCTAGAACTCACTACGTAGACCAGTCTGGCCTTGAACTCAGAGATCCTCCTGCCTGTGCCTCCTGAGTGTTGGGATTAAAGGCATGTGCCACCACCTCCTGGCATAAAGCAAAACCAAAACAGAGACTTTTCACCCTCTGTCTCTAAGAGAACATAAAAACCCTCCTCTCTACCCACGAGTCAATAAAAGGATTCACAGAATGTTCAAGGCCAGTTCAAGAATTCCCAAGACTTCTTTATTACCTTCCATTCTTGTCTTCCATAGGCTTTCTCTGTTTAATTGAGATCTTCTGCCAGCATGCCAAAAGTCTATCTCTGAGAATTGACTTTGACACCATCCCCTTGTCATTCTAGCCTTAGATATCTTTAGTCCCTTTAGCTGGCACCTTTCTCTCTGACTTTTCACACGTCAGCCTTCTTGGTACAATTGTGATATTTGTAGAATAATGTCTCTGACAATTTTAGTCCATTAGTGAAAACAGAGAACGACAGTTCTTACATAGTTTCTCTTCAACTTTAAAAATTGCAAAATGTTGGCAAACCTGAGCAGTAAAAGCAGCCTTTTATGCCCAGTAACAATGTAGGAGGTTAGTTAACTGAATCATAACTGCTAACTATACACTGAAAGGTATGTGGGGTGTACAGAAAGAGGATTCCTTGTGGTCTCTCAAAGCTAATGAACCAGTAGATCAGAATGGGGGTGTCACAGACAATAGACAGCCTGCTTCTTCATTGTCAGATGAAGCTAAAAAAATGTAGAGAAGTAGAAACAATTCCATATTCATAAGCTGCTTTCAATGGTACTTTCTAGATACGACTTTAATCGTGTGTATCAAACATTCCTTTCAGCAAAGAAAGTGAGAGAATTCATCAGGAACCCCAATATACTTTTGCCCTCTTCTCTTTAAAGCCTACAATCTCTCAAATCTCATAAATTGAATTTATTAATTTATAATAGAGAATAGGAAGGAAAAGAAACTCACCTAAAGACACTGACTTTTGCAGGGTAGCAAAGTCCTTAAAGTTTTCTTTTTCCGTAGATT
Source organism: Cricetomys ansorgei (assembly GCA_026225945.1). NCBI lineage: Eukaryota > Metazoa > Chordata > Mammalia > Rodentia > Nesomyidae > Cricetomys > Cricetomys ansorgei. Next base: position 18,721,682 of record JAMJFZ010000239.1, read on the forward strand.
TACCTAAAGGCTTCAGAATTTAATGACGTGCTTTTCATGATATTATTTTAACGATACTTTATTCCACAAAATTATAACCATGCCTGTACCTTCAATAGCTATCAAAATTCCCAAAGCAAGTGGCTTTAGGGGAGAGAGAGAGGGTATCAAAAAACAGATAAGCACCAATCAATAATGAATGAGCACTTTTAGTCTGGGAAGAAAAATAAGTGTCATTTATCTCTAAAGATTAACAGGTACCCTTTAATTTATTTTGAAAACCTGGTGACTAGTTGTATAACTCCATCACATCTCCCTAAAAGTATTTGTGTTCTCTGTGGACTCAGTATGGGGCGTCTCAATCTTCCTAACATCCCTCTTTAATTACACAGCAGGCTATTGTGTACTTTTCATCCACAGGCACCCCAACTATTACCACCATTGTGCTGCACACAGTATGAGGCCTCTCCATTTCTTCAAAATAGCTTTCTCATAGAAATTTCCTCTGTAGACTAATGGTTTCACTACAGATTGCTTTCCTCAAGTGGAAACACTACAGTTTGGCTTTAAGGCACTTTCTTCTCTTTACCTAAGCCAAGGTCCTTTCCTCTGCAAGGAAATCCAAGAAGAAAAACAAAACCCAAGACAAACAAAATCAAATACTGTACTTTTATTCAGAGTGATATCCTGTCCCTGTAAGAAAAGCCTTAAAGTACATTAATCTTTCATATATCAGAAATCACAGATAGTTTCTTATTTTGGCATGGTTTTTCCAGATTATACTCTTTGAAAAATTTCATTTTATTTGAAAAATAGAAACCCTTCTAGGGCCCTCCTTACTCATGCCTGACTTTGGATGTAGCCTTACTGAAGTTTGGAATCAAGTCTGAGTCCTTATTTTCTATCAAGAAAGCATACACAGGTAACCCTTTATTTAAAAAGCAATTAACAGGCTGGCCTCAAAAAGTAGGAAGCCATTTCAAATCATCAATGTACATGACATAGATTTAGTATCTAGAAAGATATTGTCCTATTAGAAATGTAAAGTAACAGTGTTCATATCTTTTATTAATTTCTTTCCACTTTTCATTACCATTACTCCTGTAAGACAATAGCTACACCTGCCCTCAGATGATGTAACACATGCAGAACTTTGTCTCTGCCTTCAGAAATGCACCTGCAGGAAAAGGAACAGCCAGCTCTGTAAAACGATGTCTTCACCACATGATGAACATCACAAGAGACATAGAGCCTGTGTGCATTTTATCTGAGTAGCAAGACCAAGAAAGATTTTCTTTGTTTACTAATTAAGAATCAGCAGCCCCACCCATCATCATGAATATAGTGAACAGAGTTGTTGTGAGTTATAGAAGTATTTCTTAAGTAGGTGCCATGCTTGTTTTTCTATGGGAGAACAATTACCTGTCCTCTAGAGAAGCAAAAGGAGAAAAAACATGGCCACCACTATTCTAGTACTCAGACCCTGTAGGCAGGACATAAACAGCTCAATGCTGCCAGTCTATGTGCCAAGGTACAGCACAGTTAGGTAACTGTTGGCTCAGTTAGCATCCTGCCAGTGATTTCCCCACAAGTGGGGGAGAGGAGGAAGAAGACAGATCATGTTTATCAAATGAAATCTCAGTAGTATTTTTAAGAGTAAGTTTTGTCTTCAAAAAGATTTTTTTAGGTCATTCCCACTGTTTCTAACGCACAAATTTCCATCAACTTACCTCAGAAATTCCAAGCTATTTCTTTTAGAAATAGGCTTTTAAGTCTCAAATTCATATGAAGATGCAAGTGAACGACAGCTACACAAATGTATGTTATCAATAATAATAAGAGATTACTACTAATGACTTTGATCTTTGTATATTTTATACTTTGCAATACATTTTCACATTTTTTTCCCAATTTGCTCCTGCCTGTGGTTCTGGAGTCATACAGATACCAATAACTGTATTTTACTGGTTGCAAAAATGATCATTTACTCGGAGGCACACAAGAAACAAACGTTGGTGGCCTTACTCAGTCACCTGGTCCCCTGATTTGAAATTCATACTTAATACATAGATATTAGTGAAAGAGCAGCCATCCATTTTGCCCTGGGGAAGATGTCTGGACATTTCTCTAGTCCTTGAGTTACCAGACCACAAAAGCAACCATTAATTTTGTCTTCATATTTGTCTAGATGTTGGCTATATCCCAGAGTCATACAAGCTTTCTCATAATTTTCCCTGTCTATCCCGAGCCTACTATTTGCCATTCAAAGAGCATTGTGCCAGGAAGAAGGAAAAAAATAACCTACAGGAAACCAGCATTTAAATTCAAGACTGGAGTGTGCTTTGGATGACTTAAGGATGCCAAGTGGTATCTGCTGATACTCCTGCTGTCACTCAATAACTTTCTCCGGATTTTGCTCCAGCAGTAGAAAACAAGTGTCTAAGGTTAGCCAAAGCAGGACCAAGGATGATATGGGATGTCAGAGCTTTCAGTGCATGGGCGACAGTTTAGCTAGTACTTACATTGGACGCCCATAAGACACATATGGAGCGTTCAGCCTATGAATGAAGCATGTGTGATCTTCAGGGAGAGCCGGCCAAAGCGTTAAAGTGCATGGATTTTAGATAAGTCAGTGTGAACATGTGGCGCTGTGTGAACAAAATGTGATAGTGCCTATCAGAATGAGCCTGTATCATATTCCGACTTGACACATTTAGCAAAGCTTTCAGTGCTGGGCTTGCTGATGATGGAATTGTGTTCACAATTGTTTCAATGTAGCTTGTTCCTGATTTTAAAACCAAGGGCATGTGTTCTTGTTATCCAGAAAGACTGAAATACCGCACCTCTTAGTGGCTAAGATTCATTCTTTAAGCTAAAAACTGCAGCCTGCAGAACGTTAAAATTTGCATAAATAATTTCTCCCTTTTATTCCCAATCAAAAGTCCTGGACCTGACAGTTAATATTTGAGCTGCAACAGCACGCTGTTTAATTGCAATTCTTTGCTCAAATGAAATAAAGAGGATATTGTGTGTATGTATTCAATGGTACTTTTGTTTGGATAACTTCATTAAAACAAATGTTTAAAATTGTGTTTCTTGTTTACTTGCATGATACTCTCAAGTTCTAATTTATGCCAATATAATTATTCACTATATTTTCCAGGGATCATTTTAAAGCCAGATCACCTTAGAATTAGGTTCACTAGAAACAAAAACATGGAACAAAATGCTGCATTAGAAAATATGATTCAAGGAAAATAAGCAAGCTGAGAGATGGATCATTGCATTAGGTAAAAAAGAGGACCCACGGAAGATAGTGCCTTGAGCTGTCTGAGATCTCAAGAATCTTGTTCCTAAATCCCAGGAGAATTCTTGAGAACTTTCCAAGTCCTATTAAGGAGTCTGTTCTTCCTGTAAGTATTGAGGAAGTATCTACATGTGTACTTGTCTTTCCTCTGTCAAGAGGTCTGTCCTTTGGTTGCACTTGGGTATTTGATGGACATCCCCAAAACACCAACAGCGACAGCAGAAGCCATCACAGAAGGACTGGGGATGAGAAGGTTGTTGAAATACATTAGCATGAACTGGCTGGGGCTAAAGTAAAGACAGTTGCTCTGTGGCTGAGGTAGGGACCACGGGCATAAGGCAGTATATCCAAGTTTCTGATACATGGGCGCTCCCTAATTTATGAATGAGTTAGATTCTGGAAGCTCATTGGCAATTCTGTCAAATGAATATTCTACTCCTCACATCAGCTATTTCTCTACATCCCTCACATATATTGATATATACAAGATGTTCTTGGGGTAACTTTCAAAGGTCTATTTAATTCCTATAGATTAAAATACTAATATTGTGATTAAGATGTTATTGAAAAGATGCTAGCAAACCTACATAATACTCTGTATTAGATAAGGATGCTATTTAAGATATTAAGGCTGTTGGGAAACCAGGAAACTAGTACCAACAGCCACACCAGGCTAGACTCTGACATTTACCCCTGCTATCCTTTTGGTGATTAATATCAGTTCAGTATGGGAAGAGGAGAAAGACAACAGATAATGACTATGAGATGAGAATGAGTACTGGCAAAGGTTAAACGTTCCTAAATTGCTTTTTACTACCAACCTACCCCACAATCCTTCTCTCCCACTGTTTGCTCGCATAGGTTATTTCTTCTCTGAATGCTTTACTGAAGTCAGGCTCTGCAAGTCAGCTTCACCAAGACTGTGCATAACACCTCCATATCAGAATGCTGTGAATTACTGATAACTTCTTTATCTTTTTTTTAAAAAAAATTGAAATCATTATTTGAATGTGAAGAGGAAAATAGCATATATCACCTAGTTATTATACATGTGTATTATGTTTATAAGTCAAGTTGCTTAAAATTAAAGGATACATCTATTTTTATGATGGCCATATTTCATCTATGCCTATTTTATGTTTATTTGTACAGTAAGTAGTAACTAAACAAATCTAGTTGAAGTTCTTCTAAAAAATAAATACTCTGAGAGTTGATTTTCTGAGGTAGGCAACTCAAAAGTAGATCTACCTCTTTAGAATTTTGATCCCATGCCAAACGAGTAAATGAATAAACAATAAATGTGAAAATAAGTAATGGAATCAGTCGTGATGCCAGAAAAAATATGGTGGAATAAAGACTTCTGAATATACATGCCTCAATAAAGACAACAAAACCATGGTGGACATCTGTGAGAATGGACTCTAGAATCTAAGGAAAACCTTTCGGCCCCTCAGATAAGACCATGTCATAGAAGGATATGGTACTATATACCTATATGGAGGGTCCAGAGTTTGAGGTTAGCCTAGAAAATGTAATCCAATCCCATCTCAACAAGCATGCAAACAGGCAAAACACATAGAAACAAAATAAAACTATAAATGATACAAGCCCACTTGAAACTTTGTCTTAGCAAAAGATTGTAGCATTTCTCTTGCCCGTGATCCTATCCCAAGCCTGTAGGTCATTAGTGGCCCTGAGAGAGATGTAGCTGGGGTGTCAGTGATGGGAGGGCCAAAATTGCTTCTAGATTGTCCTTATTGAAGCTACCTTTTAGGTAAAAGGAAAGCTTATCACATAATGAATGATTCAATCAACAACAACAAAAATAGAAAGAACATCGGTAAAATTTGTATGTAGGTAAATATACAGTATATTTTTTTTGCTTTTAAGCCCTCGTTTTACTATCTTATTTAAAAGAGAATGTTACAAAACAGTAACTTTATATCTATGTTGATAGACTCGTAGTATTTAAAGATGTAATTTTGGAAAATCAAAGTAGTAATGGGAGGACAGAACCGCACAGGAACAAATTAGTTTGTGCTAATGTGGCCTCAATTGTTACAAATTAAAATGTCAAGGTAAAGAGCTGAGGGGATAATTCAGACAACAACATGTCTTGCAAACATGAAGACTCAAGTTCAATTCCCAGAACCCCAGAACCCCAGAATTAAAAATATCAGGCATGATAGGCCATGTTTGGAAAATCCCACTGACAAGAAAGTAGATACAGGGAAATCCCTGAAGTTCAGTGTCCAGCCAATCCAAACTGATTGGTGAGCTCCAGGCCAATGAGAGATCTTGTCTCAAAGATGGTGGAAAGCAACTGAGGTTGCCCTCTGGTTGCTGCGTGTATGTATACACATTTATATCCACCTACATAATAAAGCATAGATAGTTATGTGAGCATAAGTATATGCACACATACATTAAAAAATATTAAGATAAATCTTAAAGGTAATTACTAAGAAAGTAATACTAATTATATTATATATGTTATATATAATATATATATAATAATAACCAAAGAATTTAGAGAAAAAGGAGTGTGGGTATTAAAACAGTTTAGTAAAAAATTCTATTAATACAAAATGAAGGCATTAGTGAAGGAATTAACTATTCATTTAATTAATAATTAATTAAATAATATTAATTCTATTAATAATGAATTCATCATTAATTAATTAATTAGAGAACAAAAATTATAACACATAGAAGTCTGTTAGCAAAATGGATATATTAAATTTTCCTTAAAAGTAACTGTAGTAAATATAAATGGACAGTACTGTCCAAATAAGAGTAGTAGATTTGCAGAATTGGCTTAAAAAATTCAATTATTTTCTATTTGTAAGGGATATGTGGCCATTTCAAAGATACAAATGAGTTGAAAATGAATAAATAAAAATGTATTCCTCACAAATAATAACCAAGGAAAAGTGATTATAGTAAAACCAGATAATATAGTCATTATGACAAAAATCAAGGCAAAGAAGTCATTAAGCAATTGCCAGAAATTCAATCCACCAAAAAGCACAAACACATGCACACATGCGCGCACACACATATGTGTGTATACATATATATGCATTGAAAAATATTATGTATGTGTATATACATATATGTGCATTGAAACATATACGTGTGTGTATGAGAGAGAGAGAGAGAGAGAGAGAGAGAGAGAGAGGGAGAAATATATATATATTATTGGGCATCGAAGACTCCTAATAAGCCTTCCTCTTTTCAGTTGTTAACAGGCCCTACTTCATGAAAGCCACAATGGTAGTGATCATAGTTTCTTTGACCCAAGTCAGCAGCAATCACTCCCAGCATAGAGAAAACAACCATATAAGGTTACCGCAATGTACTGCCTCTCCAAATGCTATTATAAAAGCAACAAGAACAATCAACCTTGGACAGAAACTGTAACACAAAAATATCTTCCCTCCTTATGGGTTAGTTTACTTCAAGTACTTTGTCATGGTTTTAGGATGCTAACAATAGACAGCTTCATAGACACATGAAATGGCATTGCTTGCCAAGGCCTGAGAGGAAAGAGTGAATGGCATATAATTGCCTAATAAGCTTGAGGTTCTTCCAGAATGATTTTTAAAATTCTTAGTAATTACAAGAGTGTTGGCTGTACAATATTCATTGCAAGTATATAAATAAAAATAATTGAAGCATACACTTTGGAATTATTAATGAATTCCATGTTAAATTAATTCACTTTCTTTCCTGCTGTCTCTCACTCTCTCATTCTCTCTCTTTCTCTCTCTCATGCAGATGATCACCTTGGGATCGTCCATCTTTTCGATAAACTCTATACTACTGACATATACCCCCAGCCCTCAATAAAATATCTTTAGATTACTTGAGAAAATATGAAATATTTATTTTTAAGTTCTTGTCAAGACTCAAATTATATTAAGTTGTAATATAACAAACATATGAAGTATGTTGTAAGTAAAAAGAATTATATAAGTCTTAATTTTGCAGCTAAAATATCTATTCACTGTAGGAATGAAATGAACTGTAAGATTTCTCCTGTGCTGCTGCTTTAAAAGAAAGAAAAAAATTGGGCTTTGCTATTTAGTATGGAAACTAGGGTATTACTTTGAATTAAACAAATGTAAACATTTTTATCTCTAATCATTGGAGTCTCAGAAATAATGGACTTTAACTATAGCTTCCAGTTATATTCATTTAAATTCAAATCTGTGGCTAAAATCAAAACTCTTTCAAGTGAATTAGATAGAAACACAAATTTATGCCTCTATCTGTAGCAGTGGAGGTAGAGCTCCTTGGTGTAATTAAATCCCTCATCATTTGGAGCCATTCTAAGGATGCACTAATTGTTCCCAAACTGGAAAGTTTCAGCCAATAAATCACTAGCTGGGATGCTTCCTCTAGTGTGATTACAACTCACTTGAGCATAAATATGTGTTCTCTCAGGGCTTCTGTTGTTGACATAACATACTACTTTCAAACTAACTCACAATGGAAGGCATGGTACTTCCTTCATTTTTTCAAGGTGTTTAGGAGATGTAGGGTGAAATAATAATAGAATAATTATATCAAAACTGGTAGTATTTATTAGTAACCATTTTTCAATGCCATTAGTTCATTCATTCATTCATTTGCTTGACTAAATTACTTATCATTCATTTTATTTTGGTGAACAGTTCTAAAGTTTAAAATTTGCTACTTTTAAGAAGATTCCAATACTTCAAGGGATAGAGAAAAAGCAGTTAATGATAATTTAATGTAGTAAGTGCAATGGTAGAGCTACTTATTTGTAGAAGAATATAAACCCTTCCTAGATTTCACATAGGCCTTATATCTTAAACATAAAATGAAGGTGTGTAGAGGAATAGGCCTGTGTGAAATCTAAGAAGAGTCTATATTCCAGGGGTCTATATGAAGGCGTCATATTCACAGACTGTGTGGTTCAGGGGGAATGTAGAAAGAATATTAAGAATGCTGGTACACATCTTTAGTCCCAGAAAAGCAGTGGTAGCAAACATCTTTAATCCCAGTACTTAGAATGCAGTGGTGACCCATGCTTTTAATCCCTAAAACAAAAACAGAATGTGGAAGCAGAAAAAGAAGTGGAGCTCAGATTGAAAGTCACATCCAAGATGAGTCAGAGTGAAAGACAGGCAAAGTGCCTAATAAGAGAAAGAGTAGCTGAGTGAGAGTGAGGGCATGACCAATTCTCACAACATAAAAGCAGGCTTTCAGCTCAGAAGTGAGTCAGTTACACCACTCAGTTATAGTAGGCAGTATGAAGCTAGTAGTCTGAAGCAGGCAGATGGGGGACAAGACACAGAAACAATGAAGTGGTCTAACTGAGGAGCACAGAGACTTACTGAGGCAGTACAGAGCAATGAGAGTTCAGGGAGAGACAGAAACACAAAGATCAGAAGTCAGTATCAGGTGAGAAGAGTGAGTCAGATTGAAGCTGAGCAGAGCAGTTCAGTCTGAGGCAGTCAGAGAATCAGCCAGAGTCTCATAGAGTCAGAAGAATTCGGTCAGAAACAGACAGCCAGTTCAAAAGGTCAATTTAAACCAAGCAAATTAGAGAAGAGTTTGAGCCAGAAAAGCAAACCAGAAGAGTCCATTGAGTTCAACCAGCTCTGAGTTCAGAGGAAGCTAGTCAGGTGGCTCGATCAGCAGTGGAGGCTTAAATGTTTTAGATTGTATGGAGGTTTAAATGTTCTAGATTCTACTAAGACTGAAGTCTTCCAGTTCTTAGCTAAAGACTAGATTTCATGGAGGCTGAAATACCCTAGGGCTCCAGGACTAGGACCAGGGATTGAATTAACCAAAAAATAAACAGCCTTTGCCTTGAATCAACATCTACATCTGGCATCTATGGGTACATTCCTTAGTGATGATACAGAGGTATGATTCTTAACTGGACAATACAACAGGGAAGGCTTCTCTATTGATATCTTAATCATTACTGTTACTGAATACAACATCTGAGAAGCAACTTAAAGGAGAAAAAAGCTTATGGCTACAGGAAATACAGTCTATCATATAGAGGAGGCATGGGAACAGTTGAATCCATGGAGAAAGGAACACAAAGCTGAAACTCTTAACATCCTAGTATCTTGGTGAAATAAGAAGCAAAAATGATATAGGAAGCAAGACTGGGATGTAAAACCTCAAGGTTCATCTCTCAATGATCTACTAACTCCAGCTCAGTCCTGTCTTCCAAAGAATATACAACCTTGTAAAAGTTTTTTTTTCTTAGTTGTGTTGAAAATATTGTTTTGTGCACTGTTAGAAAAGGCCTACCCAGGTCTTGGTGTTTTGTTTTGTCTGCAAGTGTTGGATTTATGTGGGAGATGTTTGATTGCTCGGGGTCTGCAAGTACAATCAAAACAGCTGAGGAGGTCTGGATCAATAAAAACACCTGAGCTCTGAGACTCTGGGTTCCACTGTCCATGACACTTTGCCGTGATGGTAGTTCCCTCTGCAGAAGTCTGGCAGGGTTAGTACCTATGAAAATGCCTCCTAATCTTCTTTGGTGAGCTGCCACAACAGCATACTACTACACAACCTAAAATATAGCTTTCCTTAAAGAATATCCAATTTCATAGTATCTCCATTATTCTATGGCTCACACTGCAATATAGATTTCACCTTGACAACTTTATATATCTCCCACCGAGGAGCTCCACACAGGGCTCCCAACTGTGCTACATGCTGCTTGATATCAATGTTTTTCTAGAATGTTAGTGAAAGCTTCAATGAATCACTCACTCTTGTGTATTGTATACTTTGTTCTTTTAGTGTTTCTTCTCTGTGAAGAGACAACATGATCATGGCAATTCTTAAAAAGGAAAGCATTTAACTGGGGGTGGGTTTCAGTTCAGACATTTAGTCCATTGTCAGCATGGCAGCACACAGGCAGATATGGTACTGGAGAGAGGATCCAAGAGTTCCACAACTAGATAGACAGGCAGTGGGAAGAGAGGGTAATACTAGGACTGGCTTGAGCATCTGAAACTTCAAAGCCCTCCCCAATGGCACTCTTTCTCCAATAAGGCCACACTTCCTTCAAAAAGGCCACTCTGTATGAGCCAATGGGGGCAAATTTCATTCAAACCACCACACTTGTGTATTATCAAAAACAGTAGTGTGTAGATAATACCAAGTTCTGCTTCCAGTTCAAAATGTAGATTGTCCATTGGATGACAGCTGAAGCACCCTCCATATGACTTCTGGTCTGAATCTAGGAAGACAGTCTTACAGGCAGCTCCTTTATAGTAGCGTACCCTGGATGGTCTTTATTTTCAAACACTATCATTGCATATAAATTTGCATGGTTATAATCTGGAGGAGCCCCATGAGTGTGAAAAGATTTTCCTCACTGCTGTGACAGAATATATAACAGAATCAATTTAAGGGAAGAGAATTTCTTTTTGCTCATGTTTAAGATGAAATGGATCATCATGGTAAGGAAGGCATAGTGATGGAACATGAAGCTACCTCTTCTCATGTCTCAGTGGATCAGGAATCAGACAGTGAGGTATTGACAGGTATCTAGTTCCCTTCTTTATTTTCTCTATGACTGGTCCAGAACTACATCCCATGTGATGATGCCACCTATCTTCACTCAAGACGAGGTTCCTTCATTTAATCCTTTCTGGGAAAGTCTCTTCTGAACACACCTAAATGTGTTCCTTATGAATATTGTAAATGTTTCTTAATCCAATAAAGTTGTTGATTACATAATAACTACTTCTTACAGAAGTAAAAATCATTCCTATGGGTAAGATAGGTAACTGGAACAAAAAGATAGGGGACAATTTATCTAGGCATAGGACACAGAATTAATAAAAGCAAACAGGTAAGAAATAACCAAGAATCTAGTCAAACCTCAAGATGTTTTATTTAGAAAGAGCCAGATCAGCTGGGTAGTGTTAATACATGCCTTTAATCTCAGCACTTGGGAGGTAGAAGCTGGCAGATCTCTGTGAGTTTGAGACCAGCCTGGTCTACAGAGTGAGTTCCAGGACAGTCATAGTTACAACAGAGAAACTGTATCTCAAACATAGATAGATAAATAAATAAATAAATAAATAAATAAATAAATAAATAAATAAATAAATAAAATAAAATAAAGTAAAAAGAACCAGATCAAGAAAGATTTTGTAAGCCATATTAAGGAGTATGGATCTTGCTTTGTTAGTATGGAAAGCCATGGAATGTTTTTAAGCACTAATCAAGTTTAGATTAATTCATAATTTACAAAGTATACTTTGAAGGAATATGGAATTTCAAGGGATTTACAGAAATCATACTGAATAGTTTCTTTGAAATATTTTGAAATATTGTATGACATACTGAAATAGCTTGAAGTACTTTCAAATTTGTAGCCTATCTGTACTGAAATATATAAAAAGAGTTTTGGCATATTTGGATATGCATTGAAATGGGTGAATAATGGCACTTGTAAATCTAAGTGCTATTTCTGAAAAAAAAAATTTTTTTCCTGAGTCAGAAGTAGATGCTAAACTCATGGGAAGAAGTTAAACTTAAGATCAGGGTTTCAGATTGACCACTGCCAACACAGAATCTGAGTCTTCTGCAAAATAAAGACAAAAAACACTAGACCTCACATGCCATTTCATAATATGTATCTCTCACACTATACATAGAGGCCTCAAATTTAAAACAGTCACAAATCCAAGATGTTATATTTGTTTTGAACATTTTCTGCTGTATTTGAAGGGTTAAGTTAAAAAAAGAAGGCAATCAAGTCACCCTAAAATTCAATCGATGCAGTGTATTTCCGTCTTCTTTCTCTGTTAAAAAGCTTTCATTGACTGCTAGATTGGCCATCAGCACGGTTACTGCAAATATTATAAAGACCACAATGCATTATGGAAGCAACAGTGCACAACCATTGGGCGAAGCATCAAATACTCTGTAGTAAATATAAATATACATATGGCTATAGGACAAAGCAGAGAAGAGATGAATCTCCACAAAGAATGAAAGCACAGACTCTTCTTGTTTCTCTCTTTGAAAACTTTGATCTCATAAACTGAAACAGTGTCATATTGTCCTGAATAAAATATCTACTTTCTCAGAGGAAAACTCCATGAAAATTAATGTCCACTAGCTCCAGTGTTTGTTTGAAGTAAAGAGTCTATTATAACTCCATTACAAGAGAATTGCTTGTGGTATCAAATTACTGTGGGAAACCTGCCTATGCTCCGCCTTCCCATGCACACATTGCTAAGACCCCGTAGAGAATCCATTAGTAGGACCTAGAGTCACATCAGCCTATAATTTTTCTTTGCCTTAGGAAAATAATAGCCTGTAATTTTTCTTTGCCTGAGGTTTCTAAAAGGGCTATCCCTGGCTGCGTCTCATGCATGCTGTTGTTAGACTTGAGTTCAACTCAAATTCTAGATCCGATCTGCATACCTTCTGAAGGAAGAAGATGCTGTTGACATAGTATTCCCTTGCTTTATAACATACGTAATGAGGAAGAAATGCCTGTTGCCTGAGCTCTCTTTCCCGATTTTTCTATTATAAACTTGATTTTAAGCTTATAAAATAATCTCAAATATTTGGTCTTCATTTCATATGTATTTTTCTCATTAAAAAAGGTTTTTATGAGTGGACCAAGAAGAGTTGGGGGAATGGAAATTGCAGTCAGGATGTATTGTATGAGAGAAGTATAAATAATTTTTTTAAAAAGAAAATTTGATTTTATTTTGTAAGCTTTTATATCAATGACATGGAACTTGAACCCCAGTGAGTTAAGGCTGATTCTTTGTCATTATTGTCTTGTAGAAGGCCACATCAGAATGACCAAGGCATAATATTCAAATATATTATCATATTGACATTTTGACAGATGTGATATTAAAAAATACCATTTATTTGACCATGGTATGATATTCAAATACATTATTATTATTATTCTGATATTCTGACAGATGTTACATTAAAAAATACCATGTATTCAGTTATGAACACAAAATTAACTATCAGAGTAAGTCAAACATGCACTGCGTTTGCTCAAGACCACAATCATCCATTCATAGTTTTTAAAAGTGTATTTTTAATTTTATTTGTGTGAGGGAGGGTGTCCAGGTGTGGATATGTGTAACTGAATTCTGAAGCCTGTTCTCTTGTCCCAGATGCCTAACTTGTAGTTGATTCCTAACTTGTAACAGATTTTCCCTAAGCCTTTTTTTACCCTCTAGCTCTAAAAAGAGGTAGGAAGAGTAGAATTTTTCACCCCTCTTGCAGGTGGCCTTTAAAGATAGAAAGAGAGAAAGGAAGTGAAACTCACTGCCCTTTTTTGGCTGTCCTTGCTTGTCTGAAGGTTGGAGAACAGGAGCTCATAGGGAACTGAACTATCATCTCTTAAATCATCCCATCGACTGTCACACCTACTCCCAACACTCTCGTTTACATCCTAAGCTGTTCTCAGAAGGTTGCATAGCATCCAATAATAAAGAAGGCTACATAGGACAAAAAAACTTATTCAAAACTTCCTACTATATGTGTATGTGTGTGTGCGCGTGTGCGCGGTGTGCGCACGCGACCGCAGAGACCAAAAGACATTTCTTGGGAAGAGCAATAAGTACTCTGAACCTTTGAGCAATCACTTCAGTTCCTAGTCTCTTAAACTGTAGTGAAGGGAAAAGACACAAACCTTAAATGCTTAGTATCTATACATACTAAAGGTAACAGTTTTAATGCAGATGTATAAAACGGTTCCCCCAAATCAAAGCTATGTTAAAGTTCATGAATTGAGTGTCTTGAATATGCAGAGAATACTTCCAGTTTAGAAGTCTTAGAACAATTACGCCCCCCCTTCCTAGAGCTCTATAGTTGCATTTACATACCTACATGTAACAGGTAAATATCACTGCACCACTTTATTTAAGTTTCAACTCAAACATAATTTTAAGAAAGGTCATAGCTACTCTAAAATGACATACTACTCCATTTATCTGCCCCTGTGTGTTTACTTTGATTATTAAAAATAGTAGCACTTTCAAGCAATCACATGATACAGGCTTGGTTCTTTATGGCTTGTCTCTGCCAGCTTGCATATCTTCTTGAGTACAGATATTGTCCTTCTTCTCTGAGGGACACACACAATTACAGCATCATGCTGTAGGTCCTTGGACAACACTTTAGAGTCAATGAATTTCCTTGCCTCATAGTAGAATATATATTCTACTGACATCATGTTAAGGAATTTTAAAGTTTGATTTGATGAAAGAAACATGAAGTCTACAAGCTGTCTTTCAAATGTCTTAAAAACCAGCTTAAAATATAAATAATTACATAGGCTATAGAACAAGCTGGCTACATGGACAGAGACAACCATAGACTCTCTTGACATTTATTCACTGCTAATACTAATTTTTCCTTTTTTATTTCAAACTCTTCTCTTTGAATTAAAGGTTTCTATGAATATTTATTTCTGGCCAATTTTATCACTTATTTTAGCTGGAGAAGATATTTATGTGTCTCTTTATGAAATATATGTTTTGTGAAACCCAACATTAACTGCAGTAATCTCCAAAATCCACCCTGAAAATCAAAGGGGTGCTCATAACAACTTTTTATTGTATCCTTTCTCATCCTCTCACAAAGTGATTCTGCAATCCATTCTAAGATTTTCCTGTGAAGGAGGTTCCTGAGATCCTTTCCTGAATATCCTGATCTACAACTTTCATAATCTTCGATGACACCACCTTTCTGTAATTCATCACATTAATATCATTGTATTCTCTCACTTAAGTGTGTGGGAATAAAACCAATTTTTATTTTTCAGAAATCAGACAAACAGCACATCACTGTTTGTTAAATATCCAGATTTACTATCAGTTTCCCTAGTTGTGTCTCACTCAGATGGCACATGTCTGCTTCGTGTCACCTGCTGCCAGAAGAGTAATGCATTTGAATTTTTAAATATATATACAATCCAGAATCCAATTTAATTTGTGTTTTTGGTAAATGTCAAGTGGTATGTGGTCTAGCTTTTTATGGTACCTACTTCTGGCAACAGAGGAACTAAGAAAAACATTTATATGGAAGGCTTCTCAATCATAACATCCTTGTGGGTACTCCTATGTAGATAATCTTTTTCTGGAACCCTTTCTCTGGCATAAAATAGACTCATGCATAATGTATTAACATCCCAACAAAATACTCAATTTCCATCTTCCAGTCCTTTGTGCTGTTACTGTCAATAATTTTACTTGCATGTATGCTGTTCCCTACTATAATTTTACATTTTTGCTTTAACTAGTCTAATATACTTGAGTGAAATTTTAAGACAAAATATCATCTGCTGTGTTTTCCCACATTTTTACCTTTCCAGGCCATTTTTCTTCTTTTGAGTAGATAGGAGTTTCTCTCTGAAATAATTTTTATTCTGCCTAGAACTTTCTTGAACATATCTTCTAGTGTAGGATTATGAAGAACAAATCTAGTCAGCTTTTGCTATTCTGAATATGGCTAATTTTTTCCTTTATTTTGAAAGACAGCTTTGGTTGGTCAATTTTCTTTCTTCCAAACATTTTAAAGCTAGCATCATATTGTCTTATGGCTTGTGTTATATGAGGTGAGATGTCCTTTGAATTCCCTCATTCCTGTGTGTGTGTAATGCTCCTCTGAAGGCTTTCTCTTCGCCAACGAAAATTAACTCATAGGCAGTCAGACTTGACCCATTGAGCTTCTTGAGTGTGGTAATATATGCATTTCTGTGAGCTTAAGAAACAAGCAGCAACTTTGCTTATTCAAAATTATTATGGCCTATTATTATTCCTATAATTTTCCTCTCCATCAGGTATTCCAATACCATGTGCTTTACAGGTCAAATTGTGTCCAAATATCTTGACAATTCTTTCCGTGTGTGTGTGTGTGTGTGTGTGTGTGTGTGTGTGTGTGTGTGTGTATTTCTGGAATCCAATTTTAATAGGTATAACTATCCAAAATCATGGTCATAGAATATGCTCTCCTGACATAGAGTTAAATTTATTTAATGACTGTTTATAAATCATGGAGCACAATTATTTTAAATACACTTTATATTCATTCCAGTACCTTCTGAAGTGGCTCAGGAGCTATAATCCACAGGAATTTTTTTCGAAGATGGAATATGAGCAAATAGCAACCTATTTGTTCTTAATATATTGTTAAAAATGAAGAAACAAATATACAACACGAAAATGAAATACTATGTAAAATATGCCATATGTTATCTTTAAGAGATGGGCGATAGAAATCAGTGGTAATATAAATATATATTTATATAAATATTCATATATATATTCATATATATATTACTGGCATTGTCTAGTTTCAAGATATATATATAATCTTGGGAGGCAGAGGCAAGCAGATCTCTGTGAGTTTGAGGCCAGGCTGGTCTACAGAGTGAGTTCCAGGGCAGCCAGTTACAACAGAGAAACCCTGTCTCCAAAAAGAAAAAAAAGAAATAATAAAATAAACTATATAAACGAGCAAATGTTTAAAATTTGCATGATATTTGAGACTATCTGAAACTTTGAACTATTTTGTGTAATGCAACAAATTGTTTTAATTCACTATTCCTCATAGATTGATAGACTGAACGCACTTAATACTAACGATTTTGATTCTTTATAACCATTTGTATAGAATTAAATATATCATACCACATAGTAGAAGCCTATGGATTGGATGGTGCTGATCAGTAGATCAGTGCTCACTCCCCTATATTCAATAGGATTACACAGTTCATCCAACTAACCTGTAGCTTTATTCCTCAATTTCTATAATAGTCGCCTGTTTATTGTGATTTCTCCTTAGCCAGGGTTTAATCTCTGTTCTTCATTCCTTAAGTTGAGTAAAGCCAAGTTGCTCCTTGAAATTAGAGCTGATTTTACTTTGTCCAAAAAAAATTTTTTTTAATCTCAGAATATAAATAGTTTAAAGAAATTTTTTTCCTACTGTAAATGGCACACAGATGGTGCTTCACTGTGCTCTAAATCAATTCCAAAAATGTGCAACATCCGCAATGAGGAGCACCGAGGAGGCTGAAGTTCCATGAAATCTTTAGAACTTGAGGATGCTTTTTTAGACTGAGATTGCAAATGTATTATTTACAAAGTTGTATGGATGGGGAAAATATTTTCATAAGAAATAACTTTGGAAACATTTAACCATGTCTAATAAATTGTTTTAATTTCCTTGTATACTATTCCATGGATAGGAAGAGTCTAAAACCTCAAATATTTCCGACTCCGCGCGCCCCCCCCCGCCCCCCCCCCCCCCGCCCAACACTCTGGCTAGCTTTTGTGTTCACAGATGGAGCTTTTTAACAATTTGATTTGGATTTCATTCTTCCTCAAAAGATTTATCATCTGTTTCCAGAACTCTATCTAAAAGTGTTTTTTTGTTGTTGTTGTTGTTTAATTATTCCCTTTTTCCTTTCATATGTCTTCTCCTATTTCACACCTTGTCTCTATACTTAGCTTTGCATTGGATGGTAATAAAAGTAAGGGAGAAACAGGTGAATAAATCTGAGAAAAAGACAAAGGAAGAGAGGAGCAAGGACAGCATCTGTGACTCACATGACTCTGGGAAGATTTGGATGTAATAATGTCATTAGGAGTCAACTTAATACAGCATCTGTTCAGCAGAAACATAATTGTATGATTTTTTCCTAGGACCTGTGCCATGTCTAACCACAGTTTCTTGGTCTAGGAAGAATGCTGGACATGGGTACCATCTTATAGAGTAGACTTCAAACCATCAGAACGTAGTTGGTTATTCTCATAATGTTCATAAGTGCAGTAGATAGAGTTTAACATAGAGAGGCACAAGAGGTCAAGGTGCAGAGAATAAGAGATTGTGAAATGCTCAGCACTAAACAGGACATCTATTTAACACCCCTTCTCCCAAGGATCATTGTGGAAAAGGGCATAGAAAGAGTGAAAGAGCCAGAGGCCATGGATAACTACAAGGAAGTACTGTCTTCCGGACACATCAGAGCAATTGTACATACAAATTCATAATGGTTGTGACAGCACATACCAAGCCTTTATGAGCTCAAGCTAGATGAAATCCCAGTATAGATTTGGAAAAATAGGCATAAAGTCTCATGCCTAGCCACAGAGATATTGCGATTGATAGCTTCTTGGAGAAGCAGGGTCAGTTCGCTTTAAGAGTGTAGCTCCTGGTAAATTAACAGTCTAGTGGAAGCCACACTTTTAAGAATGTATGATCAGAATGAACTAAAATTGAAAGTTATTAAAAGGAGGGAGCACAACATTGGGTGGGAAGGGAAGGAGAGGTGGATCTGGGAGGAGTTTGCGGAAGGGTGGATATAATCAAAATACATTGCATAATATTCTTAAAGAATTAATAAAATCAAAACTAGGAAAAGTAATGAATATATAGTTGATGAAGGTTCTGGTCAAGAGCAGGGCCTAATAGAAGGATAACACTTCTGACCCCAGCAGCATTCAAAGCATTCTGCTCAACAAATTAATGTGTATGTCCTTTTCCTGTGTCCTAGTTTGCAGAAACAAATGGTAAATGGCCCCAGAGTCCAAGAAATTGCTACTTAAATCAGATTGACAAAATATTTGTATTTACCTCAAGAAGATTCAGGGTTGTTGATCTCTTGTTTTGGTCTACAGTTCATAATGTTAATGTTTTCCATTGTTACTATTTCTTACATGTATCATTTTGGGGTAGACGGAATTTTCATTTGGTCTCATATTCATTCTGTCTACACAATTATATTAGTTTCTTGCATTGCAGGTATACTGGTAGTAATTTCTCATAGGCTTCTTCTTTTGTTTTTAAATCTTGAAAGTTATTTATATCCTTTCTTTCAAAAGAAACTTTGTAGGATATCGATCTCTGTTGACAAGCACATTTACATTGCATTTTCATGTACTTCAGATGCCAGTCATCCGGTCATAATTGTTTTCTAGATTTTTACTTTGGGGAGGGGCAGACACTAAAAATAACTGGAACATTCATAAATATGGTGTCAAAATAAAAATGCAAGCATATTCAGCTCTCTTTAGTTTTTATCTCTAGTAGCTAGTTATTTCCTTCCCTAGAGTTCCTGAGGTGGTATCTCCTCCTTTAAGATGTGGGAATTAGACTTATAAAAGTTTCTATTTTCATCATATTTTAAAATTTGATCAGTTCCATAAACTTCTTCATGAATCAAATACCTTATGAGTCTTTGTGGATTCTTCATTCTGGAGTAGATATTTACTGTTTGCCCCTAGTAGCTTAATAGACAGCCTCTGAGGCTAATGAGTCAGTTTCTCTTTTACTTTCATGTAGTTGTAGAGGTAGATGGAGATGTAGAGGTAGATGTAGATGTAGATGTAGATGTAGAGGTAGAGGTAGATGGAGATGTAGAGGTAGATGTAGAGGTAGATGTAGAGGTAGATGTAGAGGTAGATGTAGAGGTAGATGTAGATGTAGATGTAGAGGTAGAGGTAGATGTAGAGGTAGATGTAGATGTAGATGTAGATGTAGATGTGGATTCACCAGACACAGACATTGGTTCAGGGCAGAGAACAGTTTATCCTTTTGTCTAATTAAATCACCAGTTCTAGCCTGGAACCCTTGAGCCCTAGTGCATTTTGGTCCCTTTATAATCTGATCTTAATCCTTAAACTGGAAGGCTTCAGCTTGAGTACAATCTAGAACATTTAAACTGCTAGCCCAGACCTAGAAGGCTTTGCTTTAGCTTTCTGAGACCTGCTGCTGACTGGGCCACTCTGACTAGCTCCTTCTGAACTCTTACTTTTCTGGTTCAATTTTCTGTGCTAGTCTTTTTCTGCTGAGCTCTACTGTTCCTTTGTGTCTCTCCCTGAGCTCTCACTGCTCCATCCTGCCTCCATGACTGTTTCAACTGACTGCTCTGTAACTCATCCAGCCTCAGCTTCTGTAATTCCTCTGGGACTGACTCTGTAACTAACTCAGTTAGCTTCTTCTCAACTGATTCTTCAGCCTGCTTCTCAACTCGCTCTTCTTATTGACAGCTTCAACTGCCTATGTAGTATCTGTACGAACTTTTCTGACTTAATCTGATTTGAAGTCTACTTTATCAGATATTAAAAAGCTGCATAAACTTGTTTTAGATTCACATTTGCTTGATAGATTGACTTCCATCCTTTGACTTTTAAAACATGGTGTTCTTTTCTAGTGAGATGTGTTTCCTGTAGAAAAGATTATTGGATCTTGATTTTTGTCTTTGTCTTCCAACTAGTGAGTTGAAACCATTTGTGTTTAAGGTTATCATTGTGATGTTTACTGATTCCTTTTTTTTTTTTTTTTGAGGGGAGGTAGCATTATTTTCTTCTTTGTTTTTTCCTCCTTAACATAGTAGGGATTTGCTGGTTGACCATGTTGAACATGACAGATTCCTTCCTGGATTTTTTCTTCTTTTTGGTTTGCAAAAAAAAAGAAAGAAAGAAAAAAATCTATTCCTCTAATGAAACTTATTTTTTATTATCTTATTGTTAACAGTCATTTTCCTTCTTCTGTGTATAGTATTCCTTTCAATATTTTCTGCAGTGCTGGTTTGGTGGTTATAACTTGCTTTGACTCATATTTTTCTTGAAATGTCTCTATTTCTCTGTTAACTTTACATGAAAAATGATAACTTTTCATAACTTTTCTTAAGTGAATTCAGAGTACTCAGTCACAAATGGATCCCCCAAATCACATCTCCTTCCAAGGCTTAGGGAATATATGGGAAGATGGGGTAGAAGATTTAAGATCCAGACGTCTGGGAAAACTGGTGCAAAACAGTGCCTTCTGGACATATGACAGAGCTGTTGCACTCAGGAACTCAGGATCCATGCAGCCTGTGCAAGACTGGTAAAAGATGAAGCCAGTCAACGTTCTAGCATGGGTGGGAAGGGGACCATTAGACTCCACAATGACTTTCCCCATGCTTCTTTTTTCTCTAATTACTTCAATATATGTTTCAAGTATTTCTATTAAAATGTACCTAATTGTATTGGTATATTTAGCAGATTTGGGTTTTTTAAAACTGTCCTTTGCTGGCTAAGCAAACTTTTAAAGAATGCTTAGCAAGTATGCCTACATGTATTATTGTACTGCCATCTCTTACCCTCCCCATTCTGCAATGTCAATTTTAGTCCTTTTTAAAAATTTAGGAATATCTCATGTTTCTGGAGTTTCAATTGTTTTCTGGTTTTCTCTCTCTATTTCAAATTTAATCATTTCAACAGCTTTAGTTTGATAAGTGCTTGAATGAAATTAATGAAATTAATATCCTTAATTTGTTTTAGGATTTTTATTGATTAAATCCATTCTTTGTTAATCTCTCTTTCTCTCCCTCCCCCCCCTCTCTGTCTCCCTCCCTCCCTTTCTCCTTCTTATACACACACACATACACACACATACACACTTTCTAAACTTACCTTCCACATTCTTATCTCCATTTATCATTCCTTACCCTTCTTTCCCCACATTTATTTCTTTTTGTTTTATTTAGTGACTCCTCTACCTCCCCAATTTTAAACAAGATCTCTGTGTGGTCATGGCTTATAACTATCCATTAGAGCTTAGTGAACTCCCCATTTGATACACAACTGAAGGCAACAACTCTTTCCAGAAACTCATTTGTCAACAGTTCAGAACAGTAGGGAGTGGGGACACATGGCTGCATGAGCAATGGGGGACTATTTAATCTTTGAATCCATCAGTATGATGCTCTAGGGTAGGAAGAATGTTGGTACACACCTTTATCCCAGTATTCAGAAGGCAGTGATAGCATATGACTTTATTCCACAAGACAGAAGCAAGAGACAGGAGGCAGAACTCAGAAGGAGTCAGTGTCAGACAGGAAGTGAAGTCTGAGATGAGTCAGAGTGAAAGACAGGCAAAGTGACAAATCAGAAGAAGAGTTAGCAGAGTGAGTCAGAGTAAGGACACACCCAACTCTCAACATAGAAAAACAAGGCTTTCAGCTCAAGGAGACAAGGGACAAGACACAGAGACACTGAGGCAGTCTGACTGAGGAAGCAGGTGGAAGATAGGGCAGAGAAGCAGAGAGGCTAACTGAGGCCATAAGAGCTCACAGAGAGACAGAAGCAGTCTGAGGAGTCTGAGGCAGAGACACAGAGGGAATTTGGAAGAAATAAGTATAGATGGGAAGAATGAGTCAGAGCAGTTCAGTCTGAGGCAGTCAGAGAATCAGCTAGAGTCTTTGAGAGCAGAGGAGTTGGATCAGAAACAGCAAGTCAGCTCAGAAGATCAGTTTTAACCAGTCAGCCTGGAGAAGAGTTTGAGCCAGAACAGCAAGTGAGTTGAACCAGAAGAGTCACAGTTCAGAAGGAGCTAGTCGTAGCAGCTCAGTCACCAGTAAGTCTCGGAGATTGATTAGATTATATGGAGACCAGGGCTCCAGGACCAGGACCGGTGGTTGAAGTAGAAAGAAAAAACAGCTTTTGCCCTAAATCTACACCAGAAAGACCACTGTTTGGTCCAACTGGCTGTTGACAGGTCCAGTAGTGTGCAAGCTCATTGCACCAATGACAGCTGCTACAGGATCTATTTGCAATGATTGGTCATGCCCTGAAGATAGTATTTCACATCTCTTCTCTTTTTCTTCTGGCTTTTGCCTCCTTCTTGTTCTTGATTCTGCAATGTTTCCTGAGCCCTAGATGACCTGCTAATAAAGGTTTTGTTTAGTGCTAAGAACTTAACTGTTGTATGTTTTAAGCATCTGATATACAGACAGCAAGCTGGAACTGAGTTGGAAGCTTCCCCTCCACTAGATAGCTTTCTTCGTGCTAGAAGTTGTTAGATATGTTATCATACCATATCATATCATAAGTAGATAGATATGATATCAATGGTCTCACTCTATAGCAATGCAAACCTGCTAGGCAAGATTGTGCAATAGTGACACAACTTTCATGGAGTAATCAACAAACCTCAAATTATATTCAAGGCCACTCCATATTGAGGAAATACCTGCCTGATACTATAAATCTGGTAAAAAATCTGAGGCTGAAGAGGTTATAGACCTTAGCAGGGACCTCACTAACGCTGTTTAGCTAAATCGAAGCGGTAAAAAACTGCAATCTAAATATTTATCCTAATATCCACAGGTGAATATTATTTCTATCCTTCATCAGAGAAGCGTCTCTTCTCAGTGAACAGGGTTGAAGGCATGGCTGCTAGCATCATTAGTCTATTTGACCTTTGGATGTTGTACAAGCCGTAAGATTCAGCAGAAGCTACACTTCAACTCTAGTATTTTGATGTTTTCTATTGAGCTGTGTGATACTCTCTCTTAATGCTGGGCAGCTACAGAAGGCAACATCTCCCAGTCATCCACATGATCATGAAGATAAACCGCACATCTTGGTCTGTAGTGTGACATGTAGTTATGATCGTAAGTAGGTCAGATGTATTGACCACAATTTTCATTTACCAAGGGTCTTTCTTGGTGTGACTCTGTCATAAGTCACAGAATGTCTGTATTGGTTTCGTTATCACATTTTTTATGCTAGTCATATTCAAGGTACCGTGTCATGTTTTCTGCTCCCCTAATGACGTTCCTCTTCTGTCATTGATATTACGTACTTTTATCACTAGATTATAGGCTACATTAACACAATTCTTTGAAAAAAAAACTGCCAGATATTTGAAACAAGTGATTTTTGTTTCTTAGCAACGGGTCATTTGCTTTTTAAAAAATGTATCATGAAATAATATATTCAGGGTATTGAGTCATCCTCACTAATAATTACCTCACTGCACCAATGACTTCAAATTCCCTCAGTGATGAACAACAGATTTCTGTGCACAGGTGGGCATGTGGGCAATCTTCACAGTGCTTGTACTGTCTGGTCAGCTTTCATCAAGCCATATTTGTGACACAGAGATCACCCTGAAGTTCCCTTTTCCCCAAGTGATAGGCTGCTTGGGCTGGCTACCTATGTCCTACATTTTTGGCTTATCTGGTTTATTTGTTAGTGCACACCAGGAAAACTGGAATGAGTAAAACTCAGCAAAAAAAAAAAAAGTGCCATAACGATGAAATTTAAGTGTATTCTCAGTGTAATTATTTAAGTTAAAATACATCACTAAAGCCAGATCTACTGTACATTAACAACAAATCACAAACTGAAGATTTTTCCTGACCATTTAATAGATCATGCTCTAAGGGCATACATTATTCAGTTAAGTATTTTAATTTAGCTTAGCAATAAGTACTTTTATGACAAATCATGATTCAAGTATTAGATTAATAAATTTTATTCTACAAAATGAAAATCCAGCAGAATTTTTCATTGCGTGGTACCGGAGTCTAAAATGGACTTTTTGGTATTCTCTGCAAGGAATATTGCTGGAAGTTTACACAGATTTCTTCGTTCCAGCAGCGGTGCCAAAAGTATCCAAACTAGATTACTGCCAAATGGAAAGGAATTTAAGGCAGGGTGTTCCAACCCAAACGACTCCAGTTTGCTTTTAGACATTTGGTGTTTTAACAAACAAAATGTCCATTAATTTCAGCCATCTGTGCTTGCACCATGGAAGTCCAGGATTTTCTGCCCTACTATCTTCAACGGGATATGCTGAGAGTTTAACATGCGGCAAGAACTCAACCTGCGACTTACTCATCTTTTCAGACAACGGCTCTTACTAGTCTTGACGGATACATTGTGCTTTACATCACCTTACTTTCCTCCCTTCTTTTCCTCATTTTCTCGTGCCTTCTCCACTGCAAATTCTTACCCAACCACAGCGCTCCTACAATCCTACACGGGAAAGCAGTATGTTTTAAACTTCTAAAATTCGAAGCACATTCTTCCTATAGATGTCTTTTCCAACATTTTTCTTCTCAAATTAAATTTAAGTAGACTTTAAAAAAAATTAGCCTCATCCTAAACTGTCATGCTCATCTTTAAGTAAGCACAGAGTGGAGTCAGTCGAACCGAAGGTGAAGGTTGTCCCCAGCCTCCCTCTCGGTGTTCCTGTCTTTCTCACAAGCTCCGGCGTGGGGCTGATGCAACTTTGCAGACTGCAACCTAAAACAGTGCTTTGTTGTAGGTATTATACATACACACGTAGTTTCTAAATTACCACTATGTGTAATTACAATGCCACTGCGTACAGAATGCTTGAAAATCAAAAGGTCACTTTGTGAAGCACCAAATTGTTTTTTCATCCACTGCACTTCTGTAAGGTGAAAACTTAAACACGTTTTTCTCAGTTCTCCTGGCGAATAAGTTTTTATTTTATTTTATTCCTACATTGTACCTAATTTTTTCTTGAACATAAGTCTTTGAGTATGTCTGTTATGTGGCCGACAGACAAAATGCCTTGTCATGCCCATACTTCAAGCATAAATCTTCAGGAATCTTCAGGTGCCAATTACTCATTTAAATACAAAAGAAGAACCTTGCCTCAAGAAACCTAGGAAAAAGTTCCAGAATGGAAGAAAAGGAGGAACAGTGTTCATAATTTTGTTTGCACGGTTCTTTTACCTTCATATTGTACCCCCAAATCTGGCTGAAAACTATCAGTACCCCAAAGTCCCAAAGATTATGGTCGGTTCATCTTGTTATTTATTGGCTACTATTTAAATGGTAAGTCACGTTTTTGGAGAGCTACTTCTGAGGACGCTGCTTATCAGTATGTGCTGACACTGAAGACTGTAAGTGCAGACGAGACAGGCATTATGACAAGAGCTCGGTGACGTATCATTGACATGCAATATTTTCTAATAAACATTGCTACAATTAATGCTCTAACGAGTACACAAAGATAAGAGCTACAAAATCAGAAAGATTGAAATTGGACATTCTCTAGAACTATCTGAGTCATTTACACTAAAGCCCCTGGGATTACTCTATTTTCACAAACGTGAAAATGCTTACCCTGCTGCTTGTCACCCTTGGGGTTTCCCGTGCATTGCCCTTCTCATCTGGAATGCCTTCCTTTCTCACCTCTATCAATTCAAACTTGACCTTTGCTTTAAGGCTCAGCTGGAACACAACCCCTCTAACAGAGCCTCTATCAATCTTTCATTCCTTGGAACATCTAAAGCAATTACAGAACGTGTAGGTTAGTGCTTGTATTCTATTACGTATTTCTCAGTATTGCCTAATAAATGTAACTTTTCCTTCAACCAACGGTCCCTCACATCCACTGTAACTATGCTAACTACATTCCAAGTGATTCATCTTTGATTATATTTACATTATAAAGACTCCTAAAGAAATATCTAATTATAATATTTTTACTTTAAAATGATCCATTATTTTACTCCCAGATAAAAACAGCTTAAATTATACTATAAATTTATTGACCATATTTATTGACCATATACACACAAAGCATACACATACATTTAATTTAGCTACTAATAATTCTTTAATTCACTCTGATCATACAACATAATTTAATAAAAAAGTGATCATTTTAGGTCCAAGTCTTTAATATGAATTTAATTTTTAGATTAGTTGCCTCAAAAATCAGGATTAAAAACTTAAGAAAACATCCATAAGAAAGTAATTATGAAGCATAGTATACTTTTTATTGCTTTAGGGAAAGAAATGTAACATCATCAGGAAAAGTAAAGTAGTGGCTACAGCATCATATAACTAGTTTACTTGAATTTTTCTCTTGTCAACAGCCATGTTAGCATCTGGCAAATGGTGTTAAAGTCCATAAGATGCAGGAATATTATCAAAGCCACCAGTTGACATGCAGAAAAAAATCACTATGACTTATTTTGTACATATGATGCTGAACAACTGCTCTAACATTTGATGGAAACAGACATACTAATATTTTGAAAGTTGACATTTTAGTTCATCAAAAAGAGCCCAACAAAGGAAGAAGGAAAACGTGAATCTCTATTTTGTCCCCTCCAAGAGACACCTGGCCCTCTTTCAGATGCTCTAGAACACTCCTGGCTTATGGAGACAGATTTGGCCATGGTTGGGGCAGGTGGCTCTCAGCTGAGGAGGAGCAAGAACTACTTTATCAATCACAGAAAGAAATTGTCTAAAGAAGCTTCTACCTTTACAAACACAAGCTCAGCTTAAGATAGCTGTTGTGTTGTACACGCAATGAATTCATTCACGGAAGGATACAAAAGTCTTTGAGAGGAAAACCCCCATTCAGCATTTTCCTTTTTCTTAAAGATACAGAAAATAGTATCGAGCTAAGCAATAATAAGTTATCTTCTGCCACACTTTAATTATAGCATAATTCTTTCTCTGTAGCTGATAATTTGAAATTCAGTCAGTTTCCACAGAGATATAAAAACAATAAATGAAATACTCTAACACTTTGTAAAACTATCCTGAGATTAAATTTAAAAAAAAAAAAAGCTGCTTCCATGCTATAGGAAAATAAATATTAAGAAAAGACTTAGATTCCAGTCTTGCCTTGCTCGTAAACAGGTTTCTGACTTGTTATAAACTTGGTATGTCATCTTGAGCTGACTACTTTATTGCATAAGCCTAAATTTGCTCATCCATAGAATTGCATTCTGGTTCCAGTTTTATCCTTCCATCGTGAAATTAAATGAAAGCAAGAAATAGTCATTGTAATCCAGAGAAAATAAAATGTAAATTTCAATCCTTGCAACCTGACTTCTTAATTGCTCTCCATATATAGAGAGTAATGTGCTGCCAGGAGGCCATGTCCTCTCTACTTGGCAAAACTGTAGTAACTTAGCGACCTCAGAAAATGCACTGTTGAGAATGTTTACCGTCAACTCGAATAAGGCTCCTGCACACTTGCTTCACCTCCTGTGAAATGCTAGTGATTTATAGGCAGACTTTATCTTCATGCATTTACCTCTGGTTATCTAAGATAAAAGTTTTTAAAAATCATAACTCTTCAAAAGTTTAAAGAAAGCTCAAGAAATAGTGTCAAGCAGATATGGCAATCTCACTGAGAACTAAACAAATAAGGCTACTCCATGTAATCCAATATTCAGAGTAGACACGACTGGCAAATTCCAAGATTCTTAAGTGCTGTTGGAGAACTTAGAACTCATACTTTTCCATATCCTATCTTGTGAAAGAATCCCTTCTGTGTGTTCTAACTAATCAGATAATACCATCGCACTCCTACATGCTAGCATCTACCCACTCTCCTCAGCGCTGTTTCTTTAGTTGTTTCTCAGATAGTCTGACAGTTTATTTCTAGGTTCCTCTGACTTTGTCCGCAAGGGTTCAAAGGTTGTTCCTCCAGCTTCTGAGCACATGGTGTGAGGTTCCTATCGAACATCTCCTATGAAAAATGACTAGAAGGAGTAGTATTGCAGAATAGATTTTCTTTCTGCATTTCGAAACATTCACATACGCAGACTCGTACTGCGGTATCTTGGGAAGCGCACACCATACATGCCCAGCCTGGATGTGATTTTCCAATATTTGGTGGACGTTTGTTTTGACTGATATTCATCATAGGAGTTTGAATAGCCACAGTAACAACACAGGAGATGCCGCAGTCATTATTCATGGTGGCATCATCTCAGTACGCAAAAGTTTCCAAATCTTAGAATATATGGGATTTTAGATTTTCAGAGAGATGTCTCACTGACCACAAAGAATCCTATAGGGGTGGGGAGAAAAGTTGGCGTGAAAAAGAAATTCTTTGCCTGATACTTAGATGATTTTAAATACTTTCAAAAATTATTTAAATTAGTATAGTTCTGCAGTATAGCCTATTTGGGATAAATTGTATCTGTAGTTATCCTAGAATGGTGATACTTTTTTCTTTCTGTTTATTAACACATATTAAAATATATCAAGGGGTTAATTTATAAAAAATAACACATTTTCAACTTTAAGCTATCATTATGAGCTCTAGCATACTGTTTTTCACTCCTGTCCTACTGTCTTTTCCTCAAGGGCAACTGAGGCCTTCACCAAGAAAATAAGGTTTAAGTGTTTCTTCATGCAAGTAGGCAACAACGTATTTGTTTATCAGGAACTGGATGAATGATGAGGAAAGTTGAAAAACAAAAGTCTACTTTAACATTCGATCACTGAAAAAAAGAAAATTGGCTCTTCCTTTTGTTAGTTGCCCTGCTCCCTTTTGGAGCAGGCTCTTCCTGTTGTGCTTAGAGATCCCGGCATCTTATTCGGTTTTCTTCCTGCAGGTGGCTCAGGGGACACAGACCATTTGATACACACTCTCAGCATCTCTTCTGGTCCTCATCAGTAGCTTGAAATCAAAGTTAGCACCCGATTCTGGATTGTGCTCCCCAGTTCTGATGGAGCTGCACTGCTCCCGAATCTCAGGCTGGGCTTCCTTCCTTCCTTCCTTAGCTTTAGTTCACAAATGGAAGCCGCTCCTCAGCTCTATGAAGTACAATTCCATACGATGCAAGAAGGCTTCAGGTCAAAAGAAAAGTGCAAGAGAACTATAACAGAAAATGTCAATGGTCTGTATCTGCTTTTCAGGTCTACAATCCCCTAGTCTCATGTCAGGCATCTCCTGACACCTCTTTGTCTTTAGGACTGCATATGACTGTCTGGAGCAGACATAGACGTTTGTGCCAACTCTGTTCTTATTTCAAGGTCAAGCTCACCTCCTGGCAAAGAAGCAATGAGCATTTTGTGCTTATTCTTTTTCTCCTGTCATCTAGACCCCAGTTCTCTGAGCCTAGAAGAAAATGGATTTCCCTGATCCTAACTCTCTAAGGGCTTTCAATTCCTTGATTGAATTTCAATCAAGTTTCTTTGCTTGTTTGGCTCTCTACAGCTGGAGTCATATGGATCCATACGGACACTTCACAGAGACAATGCTCACAGGCTCCTTTAATACGAATTACCTGTGTGCAGTATTGCCAGACTAGTAGAATGATAAGCACTAAAAATCTCCAACTTAGACAAGGAAGTTTGGACTAGACATAAGAATTTCTGTTGAGCAAGTACTTGCAGGGGAAAACTGGCCTGTGACACATACACCACTAAAGAACAAATAAAGACACAGTGAAATTAACAAAAGAAAGCTATGTCAAGCTCAAGTGACCAGTATCTGACACCTCATATGTCTGCGTATGGGTTTCTGATTTCAACAGTTTCTCAAGAAAAAAAAAAAGGCACATATTCCATGTGTTAGAATAACTTTGAAAACTATACCTCCACACCACAAAGGTTCACCACAAAGGGGAGAAGACAAAACCTGAGAAAACTCTACCCTCGGTAGCAGATAGGAAATTCCAGTAATCCTTCAAATGGCAGATTCTGCAGTTTTTAGCCAAAATGTAATAACATATGCCACAGTGGTTACTAATTGGCCACATTAACACCAGCCGTTGGCAGTACTGTTTGGATTCCTCTCATCGGGACTGTTATTCCCAAACACCAATTCTTAATTTCAGCCTAGCTAAAGTTCCATTATGCCAAAGACCCTGCAATAGTATAAATTCATTTCTGTGTGAATCTTCATCGTTGAATTTTTTTCAGGTCTATAATAATGTAAACAAGTTAAATATTTACCACTTGTTCAAAATTTTACTAATCTTTTAAAAATTATTTACTAAACTCACACTTATTTAACATTTATATATTATCATTGTGTGGCGGGAGCACATGGCAGGGCATACAAGTGGAAGTCAGAGGATAATTTTGCGCAGTCCATTCTTCCTTCCCACAGTGTCGTGGCTTCATGGAATCAAACTCAGGTGGCCGGGCTTCAGTGTCGAGAGATTTACACAATGAGCTGTCAATAGCCTTGAATTTAAATTTTTTAGTTCTCTGGATTTTTATAGTACATTTTCCATATAGCTACCAATTCTTTTAAAATATGAATACATTTGTCCTTTAGACAGGGCAAGCTTAAGTCATTTAGACTTAAGCATTATTTGTTAATCAGCTTTGGGTACAGGTAGGAAAAGGCTTATTTCTAGTAAGCAGAATACAGAAAGGAAAATGAGAATCGAGCTTGGATTAAGTTACTCCTTATGAAAAGAGTGAATTGATTGTTTACATTTGATGACAAGAAGAGATTAACTGTTTGGATATAATTAAGGTTATATCAATTAGCCATAAGAGTACATTTCAATTGGTAGAGGTCAGAAACTCCTCTAGACCTCCAGGAATCAAGCTACTTCCTTTCTGTTGCTATAAGGACATGAATTCTGCCCACAAGCACATGATCTTGGGAAAGAACTCTAAACCATTAATTATGATACTTGGATTGGAGCCATCTGTGACCCTAAACAGAATATCTGGCCACATTGGCCATATTCTGACTACAGACCCATGGGAACTATGGCAAACTCAGGAATTATGCATTGAGCCAAGACATTTAGTAATTTCTTATGCATCAGTAGGAAAAAAGTACATATTTAATCAAAAAATATTTATTGAGCATCTACTATATGCTAGTAGCTCTTCTAGAATTTGGAATACAGCATTGAAAAAAATAAAAGAAAAAGGCCTCTGTTCTTAGAAAGTTTCATTATGTATAAAATGCAGGGGTCAATGCCACGGAAATATAATCGCTCCTTTTCCTCTGAGTGATGCCAATTCATTAGGGTATCATTAGTGTATTCAACAGAGAAATCCCCATATTTCAATGGTTTAACAGTAAAAGCATGAGATATTTTTCTTCACCCAACAAGTAAATAAGAATGTTCAGTCCATAACCTTGTACTTGATTGATTACCAATCTGGAAGAGGTAGGACTTAGGAGAATGGCTCCAAGAAATGAGACAGACTAAGGTCTCTCGCAATAGCCAACTTTATTTGGAGCATCAGAAAACATATACTCTGAGGATTAAGAGGAGGCACATGAGTAAAGTGTCCAGTCACAAGCCCAAGCTGCACATGATGGGCAAGCCACGTGTAGAAAAAACATATCTTTTTCCACAAAGGCAATAGCCAGTTGTAATGAACAATCTGAAGAAAACTCACACCTGCCTGCTGCACCTGGGAGGGCATGAAAACACATTCCAAGAATAATTCCATGTTTTGAAGAAACTGAGGTCACAAGACTCTTGTCTTGTTATCTTGACGCTGTCTCACAAAAACACTCAGAATTCTCCTCACACAACCACATTCTTGGATCGTGTTCTGATACATGATGACTCAGGGCAAAAAATGTTTTTTTCACATGTTGTCTCTAGAAGCTAAAGGTCTATTGTCTTTTCTTAGAAAGAGTAAAGGTAGAGAAAGCAATTCTGCAGCTTTCATTGTGCCTTGGAAGTGGTATGTTTCTGCACATATTCTTTTGCCAGGAGCTAATTCATGGTTCTACCAAACTCTGGCAGTAGCAGCCAGCAAACTCTAAGCTTCATAGGAGAGGAACATACCTAGAAGTTCCTGCTGCAATTCCAAGTAGCTGCTAGACTTCTTGCCTTGGGTAAATAAAACCATGCCATGATGGTTGAATGAGTATGTGTCTATACGTTCACTGATAGTTTAATCAGGGTAATTCAGAGAGTAAATTAGTTTTGCTGATTTGGACAATGTGTTTTACCAACTCTACTAATGCATTATTAATGGCATGATTAGGGTCACAAGCTCCACTACCTAACACCAATCAGAACACACCCTGAATGGGCCTAGTCATTCATCTGCATTTGACAGTTTGTCTAAAGCAATGACTGACTTACAAACCAATCTGGTTCAGTCAGGATTCTCCATAAGGCTTCTTGGCTTGGAGGATATAGTATAAGGCTGCCAGAAGCTATGGCTTTCAGGAGAGAGTGTTTGTTAGGAAATGCAAGCAGACAAACCTCAGACACTGTAGGAAAAGAACTAGATCAACATGGCTTAAATTTTCATCTTTATCATAACATACCAGTATTCCTTATTAAAGTCTCCCTCTTTCAGTTGCTAAAGAATGGGGATCAGGAAGAGAAAGAGGCTGAATAACAGTGGAGATGAGTGCTATGAGCAGGTGAGCAGAGCCTATGTCAATAGGTTACTGGCAGAGCGGGGTGACAGGGACTACAGAGGCTGGGATACAGACGCAGCTGCTCTGTCAGGCATGATCAAATCAGAAGGCATCTTCAAAGCCGTAGAGATTAGAGATTAGCGTGGGGTTTCTTCTGTAGCAGCAGATGGACATTAAGACTTTGGGTAAAAGTAATAATGGGAATCATAAAACAAGTAAAACCATAAAACTTCAGAACTGAAACAGCCCACAGAGACTATCTGATGAAGCATTTTATGCTTTAGATAATTAAGCTGAGGTTGAGAGCTGGAAAACTAAATAGCTGGAAGACAAACCTGACGTGCTTGTAGGAAAAGGAAAAAATGAAATAGTTCCGGGTGATGCTGGGATGGGCTCCGGAAGTGGCTGATGAGAAAGGATGGCTATTAAAAGCAAGCCAAATGCAGGAAAACCACATGCAGTCAGATTCCAGGTGAGGAAACAAAGGAGGTGATACCTGTGAGTAAAGTAGGGCTGGAGTAAAATGCCAGTTCTAGGAAAGCAGCATAAAGTTTATTTTAAATGTGTTCTCAATGTGGCATATAAGCCGCAGAAACTTCAGTGTCATATCCTACCACCAGAAGAAAGACAGCTTACATTATACACTATGAACTATGAGAAGTGGCTTATGGACCTTGCTGGATTTGAACCTGAAAATGGTTCTTATAATTTGTTTTAATTCAGTTATGGTGTCCACCCAACAAAGACTCATGTGTTGAAGGCTGGCTCCCCAGTCATTAAGAGGTAAGTGGCCTACAGGGGAATGAACTAACCTACTGCCAGATCTATAATCTGATAGCATTATGTCGAGCTAATGGAAGTGAGTCTTTGTTGTGTAAGTTTAGTTTTAGTTATGTTTGAAATGGTTGTTTTGTGCATTGTTGGGTGAAGGGCTGCCTAGGATTTGGAATTTGTATGGTCTGCAGGTATTGGCTTTATGTAAAAGATGTTTGATTGCTAATTATCTGTACATGTTATCAATAGAAAACCTGAGGAGTGCAGGTATCAATAAAAACCCTTGAGATGAAACACTCAGGATTCCACTGTCCAGTATTATGCTGGCTACGATAGTGATTCTCTTTGCTGAGGTCTTGCAAAGTTTACATCTACAAAGATGCAGCTGGGTCTTCCTTGGTGAGCCACCACAGTAGGTGTATTACTACAAGTGGCACCTGCAACTTGGGTCACAACATCACACCAGCTAATCCAACTTAGAGACAAAGAAAAACAAAAAAGAAACTCCAGACCTTGAGGAGTCCAGTAAAATATGCTCAGGGCAGCTCCCAGAGGACAGAGGACAGATATACATACATACATACATACATACAAACATATATGAATGTATATATGTATGTGTACATATATGTATATATATTATATATAATATATTATTATATATATAATGTATGTATATATGTATATATGTGTGTATATATTATATATATAATGAATATAAGTCTCCTGAAGGAAGAGGAAAGTGAGAAAGGAAAACTAGAAGCTAAAGATAAGTGGTCTGGTACTGCTGAGGTGAGGTGGTCCTGACAAAACACATCTGCTATGGGGATGGAGAACTCCACCCCAGGAGGGAACTCTTCCTGTAGACGAGGTTCACCTGTGAGGATAAGGAGAAAAAAATGCTTGCTGAAAGAAACAGGACTAATGGTTGCTGTATAATGAAAAGGTCTTTGGAACATTCTACTGAACTTTGAGCTCAAACATGAACTGACAAGTTTTTTTTTTCTGCAAACCAGACTCTATCTCAAAATCTGTAAAGTGTTTTCTCAAGGTCAGCATACAGATGATGTCTTTCAGAAATGACCAAGGTTGTATCTCATGCTGGTAGCCAAACTTGGTACTGTAAGAATCATCCAGGTGGGGCTGGTTTTGATGGAATGAGGGGTTTATGGAGAGCAGCTGACACCTAGTACCATAAAGAGAGGCCAGGAGAAGCCAATGGTAAAAGTGTAGCCCCAGTGGCAGTTGAAGGTCCATATTGAAGGGGTCATGCAGAGAAGTTGAGGCTTGGTCCCATGAAGAGACCCCAGGAGAGAGACTATTGGTGAAAGTGCAGCCCAGGTGCAGCAAGGGATCCCAGCATTCTGAAGATGCCAGTACCATGGGATGATCACCAAAAATAGCAGCAGCAGTGGAGGGGAGCCAGTCAGAACCTGGAGGACAAACTGAACTGTAGTGGTCAGAGCCCAAGAAGTGACCCAAGCCCTTTGGAGTAGTCCAGAAGATCATGAATGAATTCCAGATAATTGGACATTGATACTGTTTTTCTGTTATCCAAAGACATTGTGAAAAGATTGATAGATGTTTGGCTTCACTTAGTCCTGTTCTTGTGATTGTTCCTTTTGTAAATAGTTTTGCTGGTGTAGTGTTAGATTGCGTTGTAGAGATGAAGCAATTTTTTAGTTGTCTTATACAGAAAAGGGGAAATGTTGTAGAAGTTTACTTCCAGATATGTTTAAAATGGTTGTTTCATTCATTGTTGGGTGAAGGGCTGCCTAGGCATTGACATTTTGTATTGTCTTTAAGTGTTGGTTTATGTTAAAGATGTTTAATTGCTCATGATCTGCATTAATAGAACACCTGAAGAGCTTAGTTATCAATAAAAACTCCTGAGATGAGATGCTCAGGATTCCACCGTCCAGGACAGCACCTGCCATGTTTCCCTCTGCTGAGTCTGGCAGGATTTGCATCTGTGAATTTGCCTCTGTGTCTTCTTTAATGAGTCACACTACTGGTGTACTACTACTACAAGTCTTAGTTGGAAGAATTAGATCACTGTCAGGGAATGGAGATCACAGACTTAGGGGCTAGAGCTTGTCCTGCTGATCTCTCTGTATCCTGGCCACTAGGAGTTAGTAACTTGGCTCCTCTGTACATTATTCCCATGATGTTCTGTCTCATCACATCCATAAACATTACACCAGCCAACAGACTGAAAAAAAAAAAGGAGACAAATAGGTATTCTTTTAACTCTCTCAGTTTTTGTCACATTAATAAAAATGGACTAATGCCAAGTTAAACAAAATGGCTTAGCATCTTTGGCGTTGGTCCCACATCTAAGATGGATCAGTTCTGAGGGCAAAAGACTCAGCTAACTCCCAGGGTTATCTTCTAAGTAGTTATGCCTCTTATTACTGTGTCTTTCTAGTGGTATTTTGGAGAAATCACCAACATGCCTTAGTGGCTAACTGCCTGGGGCCTAAAAGAGGCAAGGATCAAAAAGGAGTGGACGCATGGCCTTTGAAATTCTTCAGTAAGGTGCTGGTGGGTGCTTTGGGACGGTATTCATTAGTTCTTACGTTGTGATAACAAAGCGGGAAAGAATGGGGGAAAACAAATTCTCAAGCATCTATACATGCAATAATATCCTCCATTCAAGAGAGAGCTGAAACAGAACAACAAAAAAGAGGAAATTTCAGGAAAATAAAAACACTTAAATAGGTTTACAAATATACGGTATCTTAGAAACCAAGGAAGAAGAGGTTTGAGGTAGGATTTGATTATTCAGGTCAACTACAATAGAATGATCAAGCTAGGATTCTGGGGGATGGGGAATGGATGTGACCATTTCAGCACTCTAACAATTTTTAAAAGAATAATTCTATTAGGAATGTGGAGCTAGCTTGTGATAAGCAGACATAAATTGGGTTGAATTCATATGGAATTTTTTTTCACTCACGTCTGTATCACACCATCATACCTACATATCTCTATTGTATAATCTAATCAAAATATTTCATTTACTTAGATCCCTTGCTGTCTGGAGCCTTCTCTATTCTCAGATCACCTATCAGTTTACAGGCCCATACATGTCCTAGAAGGAATGGACATTGCTGCCCATGATATAAATCACAGCAAACACAAAATACAAAGAAATCCAATGAGTGAAGACATTGGGAAAGAACTGTGTGTCGATAAAGAAGACATAGTTAACCCATGATTATCTGCCTGGCCACTGTTTGCTCACAGTTAGACAGAGCCTGACTGGCATTTGTTGGCTTCTGGCAGGCTCCAGACATGTACCATATCTCAAAGAGCAAATAACTTGAGGTCTGGCAGAGGCAGCCCTTCGTCTAGGTTTCAGCATGGAATTTTTATGCAGTTGGGCTTGCTCCTCTTTGGTGTTATAAAACAGTCGAGCAAGATGAATATGGCTTGTAATTTATACCTTAGTCTCGTGCTGAATTATACTTGGATGACTTATTAAATGAAGGATATTATCAATATTACATCTGTCATAAATGAAGAACTCTGTTCGAATAGATCTAATCCATTCATTGTTTTATGGTGTGTTGGCCTCCAGAGAGAGTCACAAATCCAAGCAGCAGCCCTGAATCATACCTTTATATTCTTTTCTAAGGCATGTCTAAAAATTATTTAAAAAATCATATGAAGAATGAGGGATTCTTTTGATCAAGGAATATATATATATACATATATATATATATATTCATATATATATATCCATCCCCCGAAAAGTTAGTTAGACTACCCAGAGTGTTTCTAGCCAGCTGAGATAATGGGAGGTAAGAAAGTCAGATGGTAAATGTGGTTTCAGATAAGAAAACTGGGGCCTTCTTGTTTCCTCACTAAACTCCAGGAAGCAACTTTATAAAAAGACCTGCATATGGAAGACGAAGCTCCCTCCACTTGGTGAACATTGGTCACCTTGCCTATTGTGCTTTAAGAAAGCCCTGAAAAATTAAACACTGAAGTGGTCCCACCTTCCTTCAGCCACATTCCATATTATGCATTATGTTTCTCTTTGATTTGTCACTGGTGAACGTAAGTCATTTGGTTCAAGTCTGAAAGGAAAACAGATGACAGTCATGATTCTAAATCCTCTTATTTAATCCAGATGACTGCTACACACCTTATCCCAATTTCTAGGTAAGGAAACTGAGGAACAGAGAAAGATGTTTAAATTGTCTAAAGCAAATGGTTCAGCATTCCAGCCCCCTCAGCCTCAATCTTTAAATATAGCTTCTCATCACTTTATTTTGTTTTTTGTTGCTATAATAAAGCATTGACCAAAAACAACTTATCAAAGAAAGGGTTTACTGTAGCTTGCAAGTTACAGTCAATCATTAAGGGAAGCTAGGGCAGGAGCCTGAAGGCAGGAACTGAAGCAGAGCCCTTGGAGGAACACTGCTTACTGGCTTGCTCCCACTAGCATGTTCAGCTACCCACGTGTCCAGGGATGGCACAACCCAGAGGGGGCTGGGCTCTCCCACAGAAATGAACAATCAAGAAAATACTCTATAGATATGGTCACAAGCCAGTCAGTTGGAGGGAATTCCTCAATTGAGGTTCCCTCTTCCCAGCTGAATCTAGTTGTGTCAAGTGGACAAAACTAACCAGTGAGAAATCTCACTGATTGAAATTACGAAGTTATTTACTCTAAATAATTTCCCAGATTAAGTGAGTGTGCACTGCTCTACCAAATGAAAGGGCTCATTATCAAGTGCTCAGTGTAACAGATGAAAGTAGGATCTCACCATGACACTCTTTGAAGGTTGATAAAACCCTGATAAGGGTGAGTCACTAAAAGTTCAAAAGAAAGCAAACGAACCATACAAATAACAACACGATTGATAATAGCAGTTAATTCTATTGCTAGAGACACAGAGTACTTCCTGGCTTGAGAAAGAAAGTACATTTAAACTGGAATTTTAAACCCAGCCTGATCATCAGTCGACAATAGAAATGAATGTATTTACAAAGAAATACTGTCTCTGAAATTCACTTATGTATCTTTCTTACGATGTTATCTGAGACAAAATGAGTGAATCAAGAGAGAAGAGTATGTGGGATTCAAAAGACAATAGCTGTACCCCATGAGGATGAGAGCGAGCCAATTCCACACTGACGGCAGGAGGATGGCCTCGTGGCAGGACTTCCGCCAGAAGTCCCTGAGGGAAAAAGTGATTCAGTGAAATAAAAAACTATGATGGCCTGCTTATAATGGATGAAAGAATAAGCAATTGTTTTAAATAACTCTCTCGATGAGGGAAAGGGGAGGAGGTGTTTCAGAAAGATAAATTAGTGATTTGATGATGATTACACTTTGGAAGGAGTCAGAAAAGGGCCAAAATGAGAACAGAGCTAAGTGAAGACAATAGTAATCACCTCTTGGCAGACATTTATCCTATGAGTCAGGTAACTAAACTAAAGATAAAAAAATCTGAGTAGGCTACTTCCAAAACATCCTATCAGAAATCAGAAAACTGTTTTGGTCTGGGTGATTTAGGGTAGAAGAGGAAAGATGTTAACACACACACACACACACACACACACACACACACCAACCTTCATCTCCCTGTTTGGGCAGTTCCCCATGCCCCATCAGTCAAAGGCAAGCCTGGAACCCAAAACAGACCAACCAAACTGGCTCAGACAGAGATGCTTTGTAAAATTTTCTGCTGTATAGTAAAGGAAGGATTTAGAGTATGAGGGATGGGAGAAAAACCTCCCACCTAGAACTAAACAGGGAGCAGGAGTTAGACAAGAGAGTTATAGGGAAACATTTTCCACAGTCCACAAACTACAGAAAGTCTGCGGGATCGACTGTGAGGATTCACGTCCGGCAATTCCAGCACTCTGTCTTGAAAATGAATAAACAAACAAGCGAACAAATCAGAAGACCTCTGTTGAAGGAGTGGATGTTCTGCTTCTAAAACTATGTCCAAATAAAGAAATGTAAATGCATACCGTAAGGTCAAAAAAGCTAAGAAATGGAACAAAAACCTGTGAGTGAACAAATCAAGCTATACATGTGTACCACCCAGCAATAGAAACGGTAGAAAACATTGCAACATCGAAATATGAGGAGGAAGCATAGCTGTGCTCTGGGAAACAATTCTCTGAATGGCTTTCTCTCTATGAAACTCACCAATAGCATGTATTTTAAACCAGTTATGCAGTCAGCAGAGACAGCTTGGTAAAGTACTTGCAGTGCAAGTGTGAGGCTCTGAGTTCAAATCCCCCAAAACCCACATAAAGGACATATGTGTAACCTCATCACGCTATTGTGAAATGGAAGACAGAAAGAGGAGAAGCCCTGGAAGATTGTGGGCCAGTTTGTCTAGAATATACAGTAGCAAACATCAAAAGGTCCTGTTTCAAGCAAGGTGAAAGACAAGGACCAGCACTCGAGGTTTCCTCCGACCTCTACACCATGGCATGGGCATGCCTGTACTATCAGACACATGTGTGCATGCATAAGCACACATGTGGGGAGATTAGTGAGCAGATGTACACAGGGCCATGGTTCCAAGTGTTGTGCAAAGGACGGGAAGAGTATGGAACAAGGCTAAATCAGGAAATGAATAACCCATTCACAGTCAAGTGCATGTCAAGGAAGCAGGTTCAATAGACACCTGAAGTGATTCATTAAACTTGGGAAATCAGTCTGAGTTCCACTCAAAATAATGAAATCTTAAAACTCGTTCAAAGACAAGGGCAATGTCGTCTGATACTGGAATGGTGCCAACCAAGAAACAATTCTTGTTAATTCGGTTAAACAATTCAGGTTAATCCAGGATATTTCTTCTCCAGCACCAGCACTGCATCCTGTAATCTGATTATGCTATAATCACATGAAAACACATACGGTTTTCAAGTAAGGTGGTATTGTTGTGTTTTAAGAATGAACTATGTCTATATGTTTTGTACACTGCTTTGTAAAACTATCTTTGTATACTGCTTCCATAATCATGAGATGCAATCTTAGGGGAAGCTAAGCAGAGAAGCTGGTCAGCTGCCATTGTTAATAAGGCACATGCCCATGTGGCCACATGATGGGGGGAGGGGGCTCACTACCTTCTGGAAGACAAATTGTACTCCAGTTCCAAATCACTGACCTTAGGGAGTGTGACTCTCCAAGGGTGAAACCAACAGAAAAGAAACCCAGGAGGAGGTAATTTAGGACTGAAAGAGGACTGGCAGCTTTTGAGGGAAGGAGTTTAAAAATAAACATTAACATGAAAAATAACATGTGGTTATCTATAATGTGATCTCTGCATAATTCCCTGAATACCCATGGGTTCAAGGAGTGTAAGACTTCAGGCCCCAGTTAACTACTCTGTCTCTTGGGGACATAATTAGCTATTATGATTGCTAAAGGAAAAATAAATAAATACTTTTAAAGTACTCATTGGGTATCTTTATAGGATAGAGTGGCTTCCTTTGATATAACAGAAAAAGAAAAAGAAAAAGCAGAGAAAAGAGCATGACTAAAAGGGGAGGGGGGAGCAAGACACGTACAGGCTTGATTTATTTGCATATTACAAGTAGATTAAAAACTACTTTTGCAAACTTTAAGACATTCTCATTAGCAACACCTACATATTTTTTGTTTTTTTTTTTAAGTTGAATCATATCACATTAAACTTTAAAATGCACCTTTTCGTATAGCTGCACCTTTTTGAGCAGGAATCTGCTTGCTGGCCATTCACTAGTTTTCTGTCCCAACTTTCTCCAGGGCATACTGCTACATTCTATGTATCACTCATAGAGTAATGCCCATATATCAATAGTTGGGCATCTGGTTTCATTTTGCTCCCTCTTCCTCATCGCTTCCTTCTTTTATAACCCAACCAGCAGGCATCTGTTACTCTCTGTCAGTTTTTAAAACATCTGAATTGGTAAGGGAAATTGCTTATCCTCATGTATCAGCAATGTCAAATTGAAATGAAAATGGTCCCCTCCTTGTCCAGGGATTAAAACCCTTAATACTCTACAGGGAAGAAAACTGGCCATTTACTTTGGTATAAGTGATAATCAATCAATGAAATATCTCATGAAGACAAAAATTCCAAGAACAGGACCAATTTTTATCAGATTTTCACCTGATTGTGATCAGAAAAAGAAGCGTCAGCTCATTGTTTTTTCTCGTGGTCTGTTTTCTGTAGTGAAATATTCAAGTTTATGTTACTGAAATGAATACATGGATTACTTGTAGTACAGGATATAAAATTATGTGCTTCCAAACATAAGCTGGAGACTGCACAAGAGTTTACCAGGAAACATCATTATTTTCAAAAGATCTCTTAGATATGAAATTTATGTGCACATGTCTTATACTCTATATATTGAAATAGCATCCTACTTGGGTGGTCTTAGGGTATTGTGGCAAGTGAACTACACTGAGAAAAGCTACGTTCAGCAGGCAGCCAGGGCTTTCTGAACATGAACTGAAGCTTGCAGTACTTACATGCCTTGGAGATATCTACCATTGTCCAAGACGCAGAGTACACTCCTTTGATTAGCTTTCTTCCTCCTTTGACAGGAAGCTTCAAGAGACCTGACATCTCCTCTCTTATGTTTCCAAAGCTTCATTTCCTAGTAAAAGTACGGGAATAAATCAGAGCTCCACAAATATTTGCTGAATAAATTGATCGCACTCATTGACTGGTACATTTTCACCAAATGTATTTTATTGAGATCACATGCAGAAGGCTGCAAACACGTCTGGTGGAAAGAGGTCTGGTGTTTAAAGGATGTAAAAGTTTCCAAATGTTCTATTCTGGGACATGCCACGTGCTGTTTATCTGTTCCCAAGGACTTATGTCTAAGGCATTTTAGATTGTTCTAAGAATGAAATGTTTGAGTCCTCTCAGAGTTCGTATGTGGAAGCCTCGCACACAATAAAATGGTATTTCAAAGTGGAGAGGTTTTTAGATAATGGGGTCTTAAGGGTAAAGCCTTTATGAATGACCTTAACCCAAAAGAGAAAAGACTCATACCCATTCACATTCCTCCCCATCCTCCCCGTTTCTCTCCTCTTCTGTCCAGTGATATAGTGAAAAGATGGCCGCCTGAAAAAGAAGAGGCATAAAGATGGTCTTTGTTGGATATCAAATCTGCAAGAACCCTAATCCTCGACTTCTCAGCCTTGAGAGCTGTCAGAAGGAAGTTTCTGTTGTCTGCACCACCCACGCACAGTATCTTGTTACACTGGCCTGACTGGACTAAGACAGACAAGAAAAATAATCATGGCATGAGATAGAAAATAGCTTGAGGAAAAAAAAAACTGGTA
Organism: Cricetomys ansorgei; assembly: GCA_026225945.1. Taxonomy (NCBI): domain Eukaryota; kingdom Metazoa; phylum Chordata; class Mammalia; order Rodentia; family Nesomyidae; genus Cricetomys; species Cricetomys ansorgei. The sequence goes on from JAMJFZ010000239.1 coordinate 18,764,986, forward strand.
CTCATAGCTTGTGTGAAAGCAAATCAAGCTCTCTATATTATGATCTGATTACTGCCATGGAAGGGGCATTGTAAATTCCTCTCAGTCCATTTTCTGGTGGTTTTAGCACTTAATTGTCTACACTTGGGTCAATAACATTGAGCACAGAGGGACATGTGATAAGGTGGTTGTGACGCTTTGTAACAATAATTAAAATCCTTGCTTTGTAACAGGGAAATTACTTTCACTCACAGTTTTCTTTAGAGCTGAACAGATCACTGAACTGTACTTGCATCCTTATCTATAAACTATGTATCAATACCATACAAATCATCCTCTGTGCTAAGAAGGTTGTACTGTGCCAGTATCAAAGTTGACATGCAGGGCTGGGTTGAATATCAAAATGTGTCTCTCCGTATACCATTTGTTATGCTGGTTGACTCCCTCATTAAAAGGGGGATGGGGGAGATTATTTACTTCATTTCTGTTTATTTAAAGTGACTTAGAAACAATTTGATAACAATGCATTTCCAACAAAGGGAAATAGTGACACCTTGTGGAATTTTAAAATTTTATCTCCAACTCTTAATATTTCTACTCTCAAAATAAATGTTAAAAATACACATTTTCTTCCTTGGGAACAAATGTACCCTTAAAATTGAATTAATATGAGATATATTTCATGTTATTTTATGATATTGATACCAATAACATAATTTCCCCTTAAAAAGTAAAAAAACACTGAGATTCTCCAGTGACTATCCAGAGCTATTACTCTAAATAATAATGGTGAGCACAAGAGATTTATCCCTCCAATCTACAACTATCTAAACAATATACTCTGAAGCTGTAACAATAACAATGTGTATGTGGAGAGTTATGTGGGAGTTAATGCCATGCCTACTTTTTACAGGATCAAGCAACATGAAAGAACAGAAAATGTTATAACAATCAACAGGACTTAACATAGCTCTTGATAACTTTTTGAATCTCCAAATGCCTATTTTGTTTTGTGTATAATTTCTAAAACTGAATAATAACAAACATAAATACTGAGTCTCCAAGCGGCCATATATCCCAATATTGAGTGAAGGGTAAACTGGCCTGAGGTACAAGCAGTCAATGCTAAAGTTCTACGATTATTAAGTATATGCCTATCCTAAATGAGTCTCTAGCAGCTATGGTGACCTGCCGATGCTAACTCAAGTGAGCCAGAAGTCTCCCAAAGGTTACACAGAAATAAGTCCTGAGAGGTAGTTTCCCCCTTTGACCTGGGTTCTGATAGACGTGAGTTAAAGTCCCCTGTATAAAACAGGTCACGTTTCTGAATTTCTCTGTATCACTGTACACTTATCAATGAGCCACAAAACTTTTATTAACTGAATGATATATTTTAAATATTTTGGGAGAGAAACACAGATGCCCCAAACATATCCCGAAGATCATTTTAATGAGTAGGCCAAATGTTCTCTTCATCATTCTTATTTTAGACAATGCTACACTAACAGCGAATGCTAATGTGGCTGTGCCTCGTGCCAGTCCGTGCTCTGCATACATCAACACACTTAATCCTCATAATAGAACCGTGGGAGGAGAAATAATGCTTGATCCTCATTTATTACATGCTCTGAAAGAGTATCAGAATTATCAGAATATAATTTTTTCTTGTTTCAGATATGGCTCTTATCTGTTGCTGCTTGTCTGGGTCACATGCTGGGGATTTCTTTGAGTAAGTTTCCTTGTTTCACATGGAAAAGAAATAGCAGAACCTCGTCACATTGTAGAGTCTGTAGTCCAGAGTGAGATCAGCATCTGAGATAAAGAAAATTCTGGTGACTCTGCCACTTGCCACCTGTGTGAGCTTGAGCAAGGTACTAAATTTCTTTGGAACACTCTTTCAGAGCATGTAATAAAGGAGGATCAAGCATTATCTCGTCTCTCACGGTTCTATTATGAGGATTAAGTGTGTTGATGCATGCAAAGCACGGACTGGCACGAGGCACAGCCACATCAGCATTCACTGTTAGTGTAGCATTGTCTAAAATAAGAATGATGAAGAGAACATTTGGCCTACTCATTAAAATGATCTTCGGGATATGTTTGGGGGATCTGTGTTTCTCTCCCAAATATGACTAGCCCAGAGGAGACTATCAAATATGTGTCTATTCTATGGCTACTACTGATCTCTTTATTGTACTTATCTGTTTATGAATACATATACTCAACCTGAATATGTAATTCATTTTCCCTTCTTAGATAGATAAAATCTCAGTTTGAGCTTAAATTATGTTCTCTGCTGGGATGCAGACATGGTTGGATATTTCCAGCCAACTGGAAGAGGAAGCTCAGCTTGAGCCTATTTGTGTGAGAAACTGAAACATATTTCAGGAAATAGCTCATTCCGAGAGAATTTTTTTTCCCTCAGATAAATGTGTCCAATGACAAAGCCTGAAATCTCCAAGAAGGCAGGTGAGTCTTTCTCACCAGAGTGAGACTAGGTCTCACTTCCGGTCTACTTCTTGGTTTATTACATACTCTTTGTTTCTTGGGTTTTTATTGTTGTTGTTTATTTGTTTGGATCATGTTCTTTCTGTATATCCTAGGCTGCCTTCACACTAGCAACCTCTCTGTACCCACTTCCCAACGACTTCCTACTCTAAGCAGAAGTCATCAGCAGTAACAATTTGATTTTACAACGAGGAAAGGGAAACATTGTCACCTACTCCAAGAACACCATGCTAATTCCTACAGTTAGACAGTGCGGGAGAGGAGCCATGGCTTTAGAAGCTCAAGTGAGGAGTGCCCTGAGAGAGAAGAGAGCTGGGATTATGAAAACAGCAAATGGACAATAACAACAGACACATTACGTGAAGTGAGCTGGCGTCATCCCAAGAGCCTCAGAGTAGATGAATCACTGAGAAAGACTGCAGAAACATAGCAGAGAAGTGGAGGTAGAGACAGAGAAGTAGAATTCATATTTCCATTTTCCTTTAAGGTATGTAGTCTTATAGAGAAATTACAGATATGGAACAACTAAACAAAAATGATACCACTGTACATAAGAAAGTCTCTGTATTGGTGTTTCTGAAGGATGGCAGGATTCTTGGCAATAGACTAAATTTGAGCCACATGTATAATAACATTTGAGGCACAAAACCTTATGTTACACTTGAGAAACTCTTAAAAACTTTCGTATCACTAAATCAAAGGGCCTACTTCAGGGACTGGTAGCCCTACAGTGGTAGATAAAAGTCAAGGTAAATCATCACAAGAATCAAGCCTGTCTATCAAATGAGAAAGTCACACAATATTACTACTCTTCTTTGGCATTTGTATAGCATTCCTTTCATGGACAGAAAGCCTTTTACATTACAGTGTGCAATCACAGATATTCCAGATTCAATAAAGTTCAATTCTAATTCCAAACTGAGTCAAGAATCCTGCCCACATTCCCCTAGGGTGACTGTTATTTCTAAATACCTCTAGTGATTGAGAATTGTCACTTCTTAAGACAGCACATAATTCTTTTTAGAAATTAATTAGTGCAACTTAAAGCCAAACACGGAAGATTGAGTAATCCATTTATCTTCTTTCTTAGTCTTTGGGATATAATTAAAATAAGTAAATAATTATTAACAATCTCCCCAAATCTCAAGGATGTAAAATGAGAGTTAAACAACTGAGTTTTTTCCTTTGTCCACAAAGGATGCTGTCCTTCCCACCCTGGCAGGAGAGTGTTGGTGCACTTTATAAAGATGCTAAAACACAAGATTGGCAGCAACAGTACAACAGGCACAGTCAATCGTGGAAATAGGAAGTGGCACATCATCTTGAAACAAAGGGATTAAGTGTAAGCCTGTCCACTGGACATGGAGCAACTTCTGCCGGCCTTCAGGCACACTGGCCGCCATCCAACCCCTTCCTCAGTTTTGTCTATGAAAACTTACATGCCAAAAACAAACACTTCTGATCTGAGTTCCTTTCTAAGTGATCTCTTTCCAAAACTGTTCACTTTGCAATGAGGTCTACCATTTGCCTAAGCCCCTCCACGGGCTAGCATTTTAGAGCTTTTGTTGCTATCATTTATCACCTAAGTTCTCCCTGCCACACCAATGTTTTACTCCTAACTGCTGAAAGGAATCATGGCTTATGAATTATACCAAGCTCCCTCCCAGAGAGTTACCATCAGATGAAGAAAGTTGCTTGCCTGGAACCAGTACCATCTCTAGAGACAACTCAGATCTAATGATGTGCAGGTGTAAGCTAAGCCACCCGAACATGCTCCTCACTTTTGTATATCTCTGAGAAACCCATCAAGAGTCTTTTTCTGTTGCTGTGGTTTAATAGCGTACCCCAAAGTCATGTTTTAGAAACTACATTTCCAGAGCTCCCGTGTTGAGAGATTAAAAACTGTAAGAGATGATTGATGAGTTTATTATAAAAGCAAGTTCAGCTCTTTTCTCCTGTTCTCTCTAACCAGTGACATCTTTTGCCCTGTCCTTATGCAACAACCCTAACCAGATGCAGCTCTGATGATTAATTTGGACTTCACCTCCATAATGGTAATAAATCTCTATCATTTATCAGTTACCCAGTCTGCGTATTTTCTTATAGCCACACAACCCATATATGATTGCTTAAACACTGGTTTCAAACACACTGCCATTCAATCCATCACTGTATTTCTGATGTGTTGATGCCAATGGAATTCCACCTAAACCTGCCTTATGGTCCATTTCTCAGAGACGCTAACATTACACAGTCATAGTAGACTACTAAAGGATACAAAACAGAAAGTGTCTGCCTTAAAGACTAAGTGTCAATCATTAACCACAGACTTAAATAACGTAATGAAGAGAATACAAATGCTAAATATATAAAGATATAAAATAGAGGGAAAAAAATCACAAAATAAAGCCACAATGCTATTGGTACACCCCATTCAGTTAATAATAAAGAGTCCCTGGGGATTCATAGTAGAATAATGATAATTAAAAGTTTAATAGGCTTATTGAAAGACAAAATTGTAGAACACCCCAGAGCATGAAACAAAATGGAAAATATGAAAGCCAATACAAAAAAAAAAAAAAAGAAGGTCCAAGAGAACAATATAAAAAGAGTGCTACATAGAATGGGAAAGGGGAGAGAGAGATTTCTTTTTAATAAACAAAGAGTCCTAGAGAAATGGCTCAGCAATCACAAATACCTGCCTCTACTGGGATAGTTATCTTGCCACAGTTTCAGAAAACTGAGTAGCATAGACAGGCAACTCCAATTTGTTTTTATATTTCTTATGTCCTTCCAAAACAAGCTATTAGTAAAAATCTTCTGTTAGAATGGACTGGAATAATAAAGAGAGTACTATCAGAGTCGAGAAAGAGATGAACAACCACGTCAAGCCAACAAGCTGAGCACTTCTGAGAAAGCTTTGCTAAGAAAAAGCAATTTTCTCCAGGCCTGTTGGTGCAGGCCTGTAACTCATGCTGTTCAGGAAGAAGCGGCAGGAGAGTTGTGAGTTCAAGGCCCACCTAGATAGGTAAGCAAGACTTTGACTTAATATTAAATATATCACAAGAACTGGAGATTTGTTTCATGTTAAAGGGTTTAAACTGGTACAGACAAAGCCATAGGTCTCACCTCCAATACTGGCAAGGAGTAGGGGGAGGGGTAGAAAAAGACTATGTTGAGAGATTTCCCAATTCATTTTTGTGTAGCACTTGAAGTCTTCCAGCTCTGATACAAAGTTTAGAGAATGTATTCACAGAGCATACCTAGGAAAAATAACAAAAAGACAATTAATAATATAAGGAATACAAGAAAGTATATGAGCAGAATATATATATATATATATATATATATATATATAATCATAATACTTTGTATCATTCATGATTTATTTAAAGAAAGTACATCCTAAGTAATACTGACTTAACCATAAACAACTTCCTAAAAGGCTGAATGTGCCATGAAAAGAGGGTGAGATTTATCTAAATTAGGATGTTCTCCAGAAGTTATAAAATTTAACCATTTTTACAGTATAATGGCATGATATCTAGAAATATAGGAAAGTATCAAAAAAAAAAAAAAGAATGAACATATTCTCCAGGGCTTTTTCTGGGGAGCAGAGATTAAGGTGAGGGAGGAGAATAATGGTGACTTTTTTTATTAAACCTTTGCAGTAATTTTTGTATCTATAAATGATACGTGTGTTTGCAACATATTGATAGAAGCTGATTTTCAAAAAGAAAAGTTTCCCCTTTTGGAACCCTGACATCACCATCACTTATGGTCCAGGGATTTGCAAACAGAAGCATAGCAAACAGTAGTTTTATATTTACCATGCTAGACTTCAAACACTTTACAGGAGAGCCCATGTTCGTCCTCCCCTTGATTGTCCTGTGTGAGGACTGAAGTGTCACAACTCATTTGACCATACCTTGTTTGCTGTCCTTCCCTTTCCTCGGATGATTGCTTTTCACTGTCTTCAGTAGAGTAGTTTCCAGAATTCAGGATTATTCTTTATGTATAGGCTGGCTCACTCACAACACCACCTTCTATATATTGTTACTCTTTAAAAGCAGTATATCACAGTGACTTTATTAGAACTGAACACTTCTAAGACATAACAACACAATACTTCACGTTGTATCCCAGTATGCGATTTTCAAATCACCTACCCTATATATGAGGGTTAGTTTGGATGTTCTTCATAATTTTTTTTGGACAATGAACTTTGTACTTATCTGTTTTAAATGAAACTTATTAAAGTTGCGTAGCCATTAAATACAAAGGAAAATACATTTGATCTCAAATTATTCACAGGAAATGTAAGATATCTTTTCAAATGAACATCACATCACTCAGATTTAATAAGTATACTTTCATTGAGGACTTGAATAAAAATGGGGGCCAACACCAAGGCTAGCAAGGCCAAGTCCTTCAGTCCCAAGAAGATTCATTTGAAGACAACAACCATCTGTCAGCTACTTTCAAGTCAAAATTGCCCACCGTCACTAACTTCCAGTCTGGCTGTGATGCGCCTAGTCAATGGGAGTTCTCAACATTAACCATTTCAACATATTTATGAAGACAAAATGATATAACATAGCCTATTACTTTCTTCTCTGAACTATTAAACTTCTTATTTCACTGGACATTCAGAGTAATGTCCTTTGACTATCACTTAGCTTGTCTTATACAAGGACAGTTCTGGGATGAAGACTTTGATTTTTGGCTCCAGACTTCAAGCCCTGTTCTCTAGAAGCGAGTCAGTATCTTGGGCTGTGTTGTTGTTGTTGTTGTTATAATATTATTATTGTTTTTGTTATATTGTTATTATTCCTCCTATTATTATGTTAATGCAATGTGGTGAACCAAAGCCTTGTAGCCTGGCTTTAGCCCCATAATTCCTCCTGGATATGAGACAGTGCCATCCTGGAGGTCATGCCATAGATTTTTAAATTGCAGTGGGCATGCCCTGCTCTCTGCAGGCTCAGCTATTCCCACTGCCTTCTGACAACTGACTGAGGATACAGCTTTAAGCCTTTGATATTCCTAAGCAAAGAGTCTGTGCTTTGACATTTGCATTTATCTCATTATGTTTGATTGGCATATTGAGATCCATAAGCTTGTGGTTAATATATTGCCAAGGATTCTTAATTAAGCTGGTTGTGCAAAAAAGGCATCAGAGTCTCCGGAGAACTGTATAATCTTTGCCAGTCATTCACTTTGAATTTGCCTTGCCGCCCTGGTGGCATAGCAGCCTGCTGCGCTACAGGGAATGTTGGGGGCTTGACATAACAACCAAAGGCTTTTATAACCAGCTTTGCCATTTGAGTTGGGAGGAAAGGGAGACTGTTACAATAGAGAGGAGAGATGAGCAGAATATCAAAGTCAATATTCCCAATAGACAAATAAGACTGAAGAACAAAATACATGACAGGCAAAGCTGTCAGTTGTCATACCCTAAGGAATTATTAAACATTAATATGTTTATTGTCTATTTACTCTTCTCCTATTAGCCTTTTCAGAAAATTAATAATTTGAAACTAGCTGAGATGAAATTAAACAAATAAAAAGTGTATAGAAAGCAAATCACTACCGAGTTGCCATTACCCACAAACCCTCTCCAGCTCCTGACGCAAAGCTGTTACTGAGAAAGGGAAAGGTCAGTAGCACTGCTGAACTTGAAGTAAATGTGAATCCCCAAGCTTCACCTGCAGAATCAAAAACTTTACCTACACTTCAACCGTTACAGAGACTGCTGATCTGTACCTTCCAAATATTTACAGCCAGATGTAAGGACAGACAAATACCAACACGGCTCGGTTGTGTGCACCTGGCAAATTATTTCCTGTTTGTCAGAAAAAACCAGTGACTGCTTTGACTTGATATTAACATCTTTCAGCGTCTGATCCAGTAAGTTTGCAAGTCAACCATCTCAGAACATCCAGTCAGAAAGAGTTGGGGTCACCTGGAGAGGCTGGGACCTATAATATAAGACATCTTTTACTTCTAATGCCACTGACAAGGCTTGCTTTGTAGGTGCTGATGCAAACATTTTGTAGTTAGAGGTGGCTGAGGAGGAGATGTTTCATAGGTTTTCACATTGAAGCCAGGGGACCCAGCAACATCAACCCCAGGAAGCTTATGTCCCTTCACATAGTTTAGGAATAACAAAAAAGAGACGCCTTCCCGTTGACTCCTGGCATCAACAAATGGTTTTCACCCAATGTTTGCTTACAAACACACATAAGTGCAGTCAGTCTTCCATAGCCCTGCATTCTACACCATTGAATTCAACCAAGTGCAAATGGAAAATATTCAGACAAAAACAAATTGTTTCTGAGCATGCACGCTGTACTATTTTTCATGTCATTTCCCTCTAAAAATTACAATAGCTATTTTCATGGTGTTTGCATTGTTAGGTATTATGAATAAACTAGAGACCATTTGGTGTGTGTGAGAGGATGTGGCTATAAGCAGATGTGATGACATTTTATGTAAGGGGCTGGAGCACCCATGAGGGCTGGCTGGTGCTCAGAGGTGTTCAAGCTGCTTTTAGCTGTTTGAGTTTGCCCTGAGTCTTGTAGGAGGCACGTATATGGCACAGCTCTGAGCCTGGAACTCTTATTTGATGTGTGTAGCATCATTAAAGTGAACTGGGATACACTTTTCAGAAGATAAAGATTTTTCTAAAAATCGTAAAATGACAGAGTGTTTAACTTTACATTAAAATAGTATAAACATGATTATGGAATCACACATACGCTCACAAAAAGACAGATAAACACAAGTCCCAGCCTCACATATACACAGGCCTGTCCACAATGTCCCTGCCTCTCTCCAAAAAGTCAACCTGTCCTCTCCTTTGTTCTTCTCCCAGCCAATCACAAACAACCACCCCAACTCTTCTCCAACTGTACCTCTCTCTTTTCCCTTCCTGCCTAGGACCCTATGTAAGCAGCCTAAGAGCCAAGTCTGTCTCTACCTTATCCAGGGGAAGTCCTATGACCCCCCAGGGGTAAATATCTTTTCTGCCTTATTTCTTCCCCCTCTCCCATTCTTTCTTTCCTGTAACCTGCTTTTTGTTCCTCTGGGGCAAATACATCACCTTTGTGCTAAGACTCTGGTGTCCGACTCTGAGGTCCTTCCACACTCACTGTTACCAGTATTTTTGTGCAACTCTGCATAAAGATAACCGTAAACACAAAATATGAATGACAATGGGTATATAGTTTGAATCTGCTTTCTGAACGCTTTCCTTGTCACTGAAATTATAATAGTCATGTAATATTTCATTACCTGATGAGGCATTTATTTTCTAAACAACCTCTTACTATAAAGTAATATATGATATATGGACCATACTGTGCTAAAACAAATGTTTTCTGGTCAGCTTGAGCACAGGCGGCCTATGAAAGCTGAGCTTTCAGACACCGCGGTATGCCTCCAGCTTCCACCTCTTTGCTTTGTGCCATGTTTCCCTTTGGTAGACTAGCCTTTCTTGTTCCGATTCTCCTCAGTTTGCGTTCAGATCCACATCTCCTCCCTGACACACTGAGCTGAAGAATAACGACCTATGATGGGCCGCTCTGTGGTCACATGATTCTAGCAGAGCCAGTTATATTTCTTTCTAAGGCTCATCTCTGCACTCCGAGGACTTCTGGACAATGTGTGTCCAGGCTACAGGAAGCCGTCCTGTCTGCCATGCAGAGAATCTGCCTGCAATAGAGACTACCAATTGCTTAGCGGGTCATGGTGCACTGTGCCTTTAATCCCAGCACTCGGGAGGCAGAGACAGGCATTGAGTTGAGTTCAAGGCCAGCCTGGTTTACAGAGAAAATCAACTGCAGAGTTTGACTTGCAAAGAAGCCACACTTAAAGTAATTCGCAGTTTTAGGCGAAACATTAATTTCAGTTCAAATTAGTTATAGACTTTTTGACCTCTTTAAGCAAAAAAAAAAAAAAAAAAAAAAAAGACTTGAATATATAGTTCCAAATTATTTTACAAAGTTTGGAGATAGAAAATCTTAGGCCAAATCAGAATCATACTGAGCAGAACATGATTCAGGCAGTGGTTGAAAAATACATCTATTGTACAGAGCTATGAATCTAAGGACTGAAATCAATTCTCGTGTAAATTAAAAAGGGCCGTGTGAAATTGGAGTCACGTGGGCACTATGCCTGCGTTCCACAGAGATGGAGCCAGCGAGCACCAAGTCATGCCCTGCACATTAGTCACTGCGGGGAGAGGATGGCATGCGTGGAAAATACACCCCATGCTGCAGAGTCCCAAGTTTGTCTCTCTGTGGACTGAAATCTGTGGCTGGAAAGATGGATGAACAGTTAGAACACATGCTGCTCTTCCAGAAGAACCCAGTTTGGTTCCCAACACCAGATGATTCACAACGGCCTGGAACTATAGTCCAGAACAGGAGAGCCCAAGAGGGAACCTGAAAGAAAGAGGCTTTTCTCCTTGGCTACTGCATGTTCTCTCTATTAGTGCCTGGGTCACAGCGGCCAGCACATTGGGAACATCTTGCAATGATTTCTACAGCTCCTCTGTGGCTGGATTTTAAGGAGTATCAAATCACCTAGACTATAGGCAGCTTCTAGTGAGTTCCATGGGCACTGACATGTGGCATCTCCTTTTCCAGTGAAATGCAGTGGGTCATAACCCACCATAACACACCCTATCTGGGCACTCTGAACCTTCTTAGGCTGTGGACATGCATCTCCCAAGTTCCCTCCTTTTCTGGTTGCTTCTTCTCGGTTCTTGGCTGCCCCCAATATGCACTATTCCCTTAATGGGATATAGAACTCCCATCTAGAGTTCTTTTAACTTACCCTGAGGATCTTCCCTGTATTTAATGCTAATACCTTTCAATTAAATTTTCAAAGTAGTAGTATGGGTTCTCTTTCTTGGGTGATTATAATTTTATTCATGCTGTTTGTTAATTATATAAATTTTCTCAACTACTCCTGGTTGTTGGGTTTTTCTCACTGTATTTATTTTTCTGTATAAGCCCAGGATCTTACAGCATCCTTTTTTTGGTTTTTGAGGGCTACTTTTTTACTCCTTTTTCTGACTTCTGAGATAGATATTTTGTTTGTCAGTGTGTGTGTGTGTGTGTGTGTGTGTGCATGTGTGTGTCTGTGTGTGTGTCTGTGTGTGCATGTGTGTGAACATGTTGCTACAAATAGCACTCAGGGCCTTGTACACAAGCAGCAAGAACTCTACTACTTAGTTACATGTCCAGTCCTGTCACTTCCATTAAATTTTCACTTTCCAATGCACTGAGGCTTTAAGAACAGCCATGCTTTTCTTGTCTATTTTCTGTGTAAAATACTCTATTGTTCAAGTCTATGTATGTTAGCGTATTGCTTTGTATCTAAACATTTAAAGAGTTAACTCCTAAATATTTTGCATCTTCTAATTCTTTCAATACTATTAGATTTTAACATTTACTGTCTTTTAATCATAAAATATTGATGTTATTATTTGAAATTTTTGAGCTGCTATCACTCAACAAATGGACATTTTGTTTTAAGAATCTTGGTTCTTTATTAAATGCTTTATCAAATGGTTCTTTATTAAGTGCATATTTAAATGTGTATGTCTTTTAAGTTGTTTGTTTTTCTGGTGAATTTGGTCTTTTTTTCTATGTGAAGCCATCCTGCTCACCTCCTTCAGTGTGCTTTGTCTAAAATAATATCTGCTACTGTTAATGTAGCCACAAAAGTTCCCTTCAGGTTAATATTTTCCTAGTATATATTTTTCATTTCCACAATTCACAGATTGCCCTACCCGTAAGATTTGGACAGTCTTTGAAATAGTAAAATTGGACTTTCAAAAAATTTGTTGAGAAAAATTTTCTTTCTAATTTGATATTTATCTATTTTTAGTTTATGTAATAAACTATTGAGGCTTTAAATCTATTGAGTATTTATTCTTTTCATAAACATTCTGTATCTTTTCTCTGTTGTTTCCTTAGTGATGCTAAATACATTTAGCACTTTCCTTGTTTTCCTCTTCTGAATCTGTTCTTTCAGTAGTTAGCATAGAAACGCAAGCATTCTGTGTACAGAATGAAATAAACAAAGTTTACTCTCATCAAGGATTTCTCAAAACATTAGTTTCACCTCATTACTCTTCTTGACTCATTTTTTTACATTTTTCTAGGTATATTTACTCATAAAGTTAAAAAAATATTAAGCAAAATTATAGATGTTCCATATGAAAACACTTATATTCACATAAATGTAGTCTTCGTAACTCCATTTTCCATCTCGCAACTTCTACTGGAAGTATTTTCATTTTTCTTAAATACTTTTCGAAAGAGACCACTGTTAATAATTCTTTCTTTTCCCCTCCACACGGACATCACAGGTGTTTTACAATCTCTAGATAGCCATGCTAACCTCTAGCATGGTTATCTAATCTCTAGATAACCAGATTGTGGCTTTACTGCTTTGGATTCTCTATGTCTACTTAATCTGATGGAATGATGAGCATTCTATTGTTTAAAGGCTATCTGTGGATTTCTTCAGGCAAAAATGAACATGTGAATCTATCAGGAACATCTTATTATTGAGTATAGCCTCAAACCTGGGGAGAAATAGAGGTAAATATTTATCTTCTGCCACAAATCTGTAGATATTTCTGTTTTCTTTATATTATCTTTCACTGACCCATAAAGATTTTTTTCTTTAGGAGAAAAAAATCAAGATATCTTTAATTGTAGGTTGCCTATAACTAGGCAATATGAATGTGGGTGAGATTCCCCAACAAACTTGATAGAAAAATTTGAAGGGTTTGGAGGAAAAAGGATAGATATTAAAATCTCACATCTAACTTCATTTGTTTTTCTTGTCTGAAAGGTCCAGGCATGTTCCTCATATATCTTCAGCATAAAATAAATAGCACTAGTGATCTGGTATCGCTTGTATTTATTTTGCTTCTAACTCTAGGCTTTGAATATTTCAAAATATTTAAATATTTAATATGTGGAATAGTACCATAAATGCATAAATGCACACACACATTCCACCATGTTTTTAAAAAAACATTTTTAGCAAGAGACAGAAATCCAAGCAACCTAATGCTCCCAGAAACCACACTCTATTAGAACAACTTAAGAAGCTAAAAAATCATAGAGCATCGTTGACTTTCTTGGTCCTGGTCCTCCTGAATGAGGTAGTGTGGTTTTAGTGTGACTATTGCTCTCAGTTCCATTTTTCCTCACTGCTTCTCAAGTGTATAAAAAAATGTTACGTATTCTACATACTTCCCACTTGTCCATCAAAGAAACACACAGGTTGTAAAACGTACATTTCCATTTAGTTGCAAGCTGAACATATATACATGGGAAATGATGAAGAGAGAGAGAAAAAAAAGGAACAGTGCAAGGAAACATAAATCCTACTTGGCAGTTGAGGCAATTGCAATGGGAAAGAGGACACGTGACACCTTTTTATTCCCTTGTTAACTGAAGAATAGTGATGATCCCAACTACTGTAGTCAAGTGACATACCGAAGTTGCCTTGCTGTGGGATGTCACTCTAGGGCTTACTGTAAGTATGCTGTCTTGCTTTCTTTCCTAAGGTGACCAAAGCCATGATATAACACATTCTCACCTCCTAACTCTGTCATTCAAGGGTTGTGCTAGCCTTTACCTGGTAAGCACTCGTTTAAGTGTCTTCACATTCTTTTGATTTTCATTGGATAGAAGAAAATCATCTTAGACATAATGAAAGACATTACAAGGAGGTAAGGTATAAATTAAACTACTTAGCCTTTACACACATCTAAAGTAATTAACCACAGAAGCTCCTCTGTCTCTGAATTCTTCTAAAATCATTCTGATCTCTGGTGTGTTGGGCCCAGCTCTGTGGTACCAGCCAATATTGTAACTGGATTACCAATTCACTTGCACTGGTTATCTACCACAAGGCAGCATTGCGTAGAATGGAGAGAGTTTTGCTGCAGTATTAAAGAGTTAAAAGGTTAGAAACGTAAACAGAATCGGGGCCATTGAGAGCTTTATAGGTCATTAAAAGGATTTTAAAAGCCATATGCTATCTTGGAAGCAGCCAAGAATGAGACTGTAAGATGGGAGAAATATGATCTGTAGAGAAGTCCCAGTAACAGCGCTGGTAGCAGCAGCTTTCAAAACCATCTGTAGCCAGTTTAACAAACAATCTGGAACGCCACCATGAGCAAATTAAAATAGTCAACCCTGGAAGAAATGGAAGCCTAGTGTGGCTGAGCAAAATGCTGCTTGCTAGAGAATATAGAACCCATAATCTCACAATACTTTAGAAACCATGAAAAACTATTTCACACCAGTGTCATATGGACACTTAAAGTTAAGCTGTGGGCCGTAAAGAGAAAGCTGCATGCAGAACTAGATTGTAAGGCAATGGACATGGAGCCCAGTTTTAGTGGTGCTGCTGGTGTGACCTACAGCTAAGAAAAGAAGAAACAAGTCTATCTGCAATGATCAGTAAGAAAGAGGGCAGCCCGAGTGGCACATTAATGTCAAGGACTATCATCTGGGTGTGAACCAACACCCAAAGTAATAGGTGATAACTACACTGGATGCATAGGGCAGAAATTCACAACACATCAAAATGATTGGTTGGCATTTGTTGAGAGTGAACTTCTATCAGACAAGAAACTTACATTATTTCTTAAATAGTATTGAAATCCAGAAACTGATTTTAAATATGATCAATAAGATTTGGTAAACATTTCCTATGTCACTACAGTTTTATATTCTTTGTGTAAAATCCAAAGTCACTCTGACACTTGTTCACTTTCAGCTAAGTTCAAGCATCTCCTGCAACTCCACTTCCTTCCTATTAAGATATATGAATTATACAAACCAGTGTGTCACTGTGGTATTTTCTTACACAAATGTAAAATGTTTCAACCATATTTGTCATTCCCAGTGCCCTCTCTTCTCCCTTCCTCTTTCTGTTGAAACAGTCTTCCTTCAGCTCTCTTGTCATTTTATGTTTTTATTTTTGTGTTCATATGTGTATGTGTTTGTGTATCACATTTTTTATTCATTTGTTGATGAAAATTTCTTAATCTTTTAATCACGCTGCTCAGAGAGAAAAGGCCATGCCCTCTCCTTCACAATTATCACAACAGTGATAGGAATTTTACCACTGTGTTGTGTGCTTAGTGATAGATGTAATCCAATATCCCTTGCAGTATTAATTTTTGGTGAAATAATGCTATTATGTGTACTTTATAGATAAGAAAGTCAAGGTTCATGAAGTATAGTAGCTTGCAATTTACTACAGTGGTAGAATCAAGGTATGTATTTGGCTGCCTTAAAACCATATCTAGGTCCAGAGAGATTCTGGATTTAATCCCAGGATCTTAGTTCATCTCCCTCTAGCAATGAAAATAAAATACCTCTGGTAGGACTGTTAGAGATAATTCCTCCATTCTGAGCTTACAGCCTTTACCTTTGAGTTCATATGCAGTAATAGTCATGAATGTCTCTTGACCTATGCACTCCTGTTAACCCATCATTAATTGACAGTATATTTTAGAAACTACATGTATGAGAAATCTGAAATTGCCCACAGCTCTAAACTTCTAAGGCAGAATCTTCTACAACAGGAGTTAATGTCTATAGCTCTTTGTCTTATTCACTGTTCATGCCCAGAGCATTGATGTCCATTGTGGGACTCCCTTTCCAGCGGCTTCCAGAGACAGCTATCTGTCTCTCAGCAATTCAATAGGGTATCAGAGGGGCAAGAAGTTACAAGGTATGCCTACCGCAGTAACTTAGGATTTAAATTAAACATCCAAAGCAATTTTCTATTGTGCTGACTTTTGCATATCTCTCTGTCATTCTCATGAAGTGCATTCTCCTCAACTGCAGAAGAGTTGGTTAGCAGCAGCACATCTGTGTCTCACGTTTTATATTATATATATATATATATATATATATATAACTTTATATGCAAGCCCTAAGAGAAAATCAACTGTGAATAGTGAAGATTTGTACATATGCTTACGACTCTTCAGATAACACAGACTCAGAGGTGAACTATTGGACACACTATCCTCAAAACACTGACACTTGACTACACAGAAGCCAATGAGAAGGCTAGTTAAATGTTTAAAGTTCTTTGTTTTATCATGATTTTCTAAGGAGAATCGACAGTAGGAATAACCCACATCCAAGGAAGCCAGATTTTATATGGGAATTTTGAGAATGATTTTAAAGTCAGATAAGATTTAGATAAGGCTGTGAGATTTTTAAATTAGGATGGACAATTTTTAATGTTGCTCTAAATGCAGTGTAAAAAGTTGTCTTAACTTTGAAGAGCACTTTGGAGCTGCATTTTGGGATATTATTTGAACATGGAAGGATGTTCTGATATTCTCAAAAGCAATAAGGAATAAAATTTATACCAAGCGCTGTTCTGATTTCTGTTGATAGCAAATTAGCATTGGAATAACATATAACAAACATAAGGCTATTTTTTGCCTTTATTGTCCCTTTCCCCATCAGCCATCATGATGATTAGAATTAAGTACTTGCAGAGCAAATTCAATAGCAAGCTCTTGATGATTATTTCTTTTAAACTGAATACTAACTGCTGTTTTCTTAATTTATACAAAATTTCATAGCAGAAGAAGAAACTCAAAAATGAGATACACTAAAGAATGAAAATGTGTACCATGAATTCAAAGTGTGATAATCCCCAGAAACATTCTAAACTCTTCTTATTCGATACTCATTTTATTAACTCTGTCACACTGTCTTCTAGAGATGAGGACAAAAACTATGGTAGCAAATGAGTGTATGAAGTCAATGTTCAGAAACATAAAGGTGAAGCTTTTACAAATTTTCAGTCAATGTTGAGGATCCAAAGTAGTTCTGTAGGTAATGTTGTCAGCAAAGGGAATATATAAAAATCTGGTGAAAGTTTGATGCTATAAAAGCTGGAGATTTCCTATCATCCCCATGGATGTATACATAACATTATATAAGCACTAAAGTACATACGTATTTATATACTAATCATAATTGGCATTCATTCTCACAGTGTGAAAAGTTTAGTAATTGCAGAATAATCCTTTTCCAAATCCCAGTAATTACTCACCCAGCTAAATACATACCAATAATACTTGCACACATATGTTCATGGAAGCATCATTCATAGCAACAAAAATTGAAGTAGTTCAAGGAACGATTAACTGATAAAAAGGTGATGAAATATAATATTCTCACACAAAACTCTATTGCTTTAATGAAAGTAATGAAGTATTAATAAATGTCCTAACATAAAGGAATCTTGATAACATTAAGACAAGTAAAAGATGGCAATCTCAAAAGATGTTGTGGAATGTTTCTGACTATACGAAATGTCCAGAGTAAGAAAATGAAAACAGTAAGAACATAGTTAGTGAGTCTAGGCACTGGGGAGTCGTTTCTAAAGGACTTGGGGGTAATATTGGCTTGGACTAAGCAGTAATAATGTTTAAATGACTTGAAGAATATGCTAAATACATTTCAACAGTAAAATTTTAAAAGGCAAATCTCATGACATGAATTATCTCTATAAAAGTATTGTAAAATATGTCACTATGTGTACATTAGAATAATGTAAATTTGTGAATGCATGATAGACTCACCATCAAGAAGAAAACATTGCTAAACACATGCTATGAGCAAATTAAGACAATTGGATGTCTATCCATTCTAGACACAATTAACTTTTAAGAGTAAATAGTCAATTGTCACAAAAAGAAAATCCATGTGATCAAATCACCTTTCATAAGCCAGTAGTTTATGATCTAGCTTAACATTTGATAATTATTTATTAAATAATTTTAAAATATTATTTATAATCTTTACAAAGTGAAACCATCCCTTTATGGTTAACAAAAGACCTTCCTTAGATACAAAAGTTAAACTACATATATTCTTTTATGTGAAGAAATCATTATTTTCAGACATTTCATATATTTTATTATTTTAGTATATTTAAATCAAGCACATATAACATAGTGCATGACTCTCTTTGAATTGGACATGGTACAGAAAAAGAGAGTTGATGTTTAGTGATGCCCCTATAACAATTTACTTGAGGAAATGATATACCCTCAGGCACTCTAATGAAATGCCCTCTAATCTTTTGATACCTCAGTGTCTTATTGACCCAAACCTTACCATGAGACTCCAATCCAAGGTCTCTGTGGTAAGCATGACAAATGTGCTACCCAAACAAGGGTAAGTATTCAGACTATAACTCTTCATTAAGGAATGGAAATCTGGAAAATGTAATGACTTAGAGAAAGAAAGTGTTTACAAATTATGTTTGTACAAATTACTCTATCTGACTCTGAAAGCACACGGCCAGGAAGTAACTGTGCTTTATTCAGGTAAAGAGAAAGAGTTCTGAGGAAGATCCTAGAGGTGCTGGCAAGCTAGTGTGATCCCTTGGTGGTGGAATGGATGGATGTAAGCTTCTTCATCATTTTACCCTTTCCCACACTTTCTGTGGATGAAATTGCAAGAAAATCTGATATAGTATAAATTTTGGGTAACAACAATTAAGAGAATTTCTTTGCTCTTTGCAAAGTATTACTTTTAAGGACATCAGAATACAAAAACCAGCAAACACACAAACAAAAACACACTTGATCTGGGAAGATAGCTCAGTGTGTAAATAAGGACTTAAATTTGACCCCTCCCAAAACCCACATAAAATACCATTGTTGTGATGTGCACTTGCCATGCTGTGGTGGCAGGTACAGGAGGGTCTCTGGGACTCATTGGCCATCCAGTCTAGCCTAACTGGAGGCTGGACAGTTTTTCTGAGGATGACACTTGAGGTTGTCCTCTGCCCTACCTCCACACACATAAGCTTATATGCACTTGCACATACATGTGTACCTACACACATCGTCACACATACACACACATGCGTGAAATTTTAAAACACAAAATAACCACATTTCATCATGGATGAGGGAGGAGCAGATGAGGCAATTGCCCCTACCAGAGGGACTCAGGTATCTCCTAAAAGATAAATGGGAAAGCACAATGTGGCATATCCTTTCAGCCCTGAAAAAGAAAGAAAATTCTGGTGTATACAGTCACATAGCTGAAGCTTGAAAACATAGGTAAAATATGCTGGTTACCTACTTACAATATCTACTTAATAAATATTGCCTATCTCCATTGAGATGATATGCCTAGAATAGCCAAATTCATAGAGCAGAAAATAGGAAAGGTTAGAAGCCAAGGCATGGACCATTGTTGTTAAACAGAAATCCTGTTTCGGTTAAGAAAGGTAAAAGATTTCTGGAGATGCATGATTGTAATATTTGCACAACAGTGTGAATATATTTAAGCACTACTCAAGTAGACACTAAGGCATAGTTGATGGTAGACTTTAGGTCATGCATATTTTATTTCAGGAATGAAATGGGATCTAAAGTGGATAGCATGCATAGAAACTGTTAGCTCAAACAGTACTACCATAAAATAGAGTTCAAGACCTACATTGGGTATCCCTGTGGTAGGTCCACTACCAGTCAGTCAGGGAAACAGAAGGCTTGAACCTATAGGCTGTGTACTGACATTGATCCTACAAGATCTTGTAGTAGTCTCACAAGGTGGACAAAAGAGAGTACCACTTGGTGGATGGCTGATGAAGTTTCTCAGGTCTACTAACATCTTTTGTCCTTTCTTGCAGAGAGTTTTCCTCTTTCTGTTTAACTGGCCTTCCCTCTGTGCATGCAAGCTCCTAATCTCTCTCCTTTTCTTATAAATGGTACCTGCCCTTTTTGATTAGAGGCTTATCCTTATGACTTTATTTAATGCTAATTAGTTCCTTGAAAGCCTTATCTCTAAATACCTTTACATTATGGGCTAGGCTTTCAACATAGGAACTTTGTGGTGAGCGGAGCAAAACTCAGTCCATAATAGACCCATATGTCCTTTAGCAAAACACTCCACAGCACCATCATATGAGACAACTGCTGACCAAATTCTAAAACTCCGTATGCAATCAATATCACAAAATTCCCTTTTGATAATGAAGTAACCGTGATTGTGCTGCCAAGTGAATAGAAATTTTAAATATAGTAAATTAGTTGAATATGCAGCATATAGTAGTCCTCTGGGGGAAAGTGCAAGCTCAATTATTCAATAAGAAAGCACAGAGCATTGTACCTTTGCAAGTGCCTCATCCATCAGACGAGATAATTGCATCTTCATCCATCACTTGGTACAGCAGAAATAAAACTGTTATAACATAACATCAATGTGTAGGCTGCTTTGGAGCAAAATACTCCATTTCAATAAATGTCTTGGCTTCTATAATGATTCCGTCTCACGATGTAGTAGCATTAGCTATGGTCCACTTGTTATGCTGCTCGTGAGCTTCGGTAATAAGTAGAAGAGCATTTGATTGGGCAAGACAAAAGCTTCTTCAGACCCATAGACTGTACACTCCAATTGTACACAATTTCTCTCTTCAAATGGTACAGCTTTCTAAAAGTGATTAGTTTCTTGTTGTTTGTTGTTTGTTTCTTTGTTTTTGCTGGTCACATTGTGTCTTATCTGATCCACAGTGACCTGAGTTCCACAGACACTAACATGCTTTTGTCCCTCTCTGAGGTCCTGTCCAGTTTTTTTTTTCAGTATATGTAAATGCTTAAAGATTATAAAGCTAGTATATACTTTGTCATTATAATATCCTAAAATCAGAGCTTTCAAGTTATTTATATTAAGAAGCAAACCTTGGCTAGTGACATGGCCAAGGGTATTTGCTCCCAAAGCTTACAACCTGACTTAGGTCTCTTGGATTATATAGTGGAAAGAGATGACTGACTTCTGAAAGCCATCCTCTGACCTACACACAGTAACATGAGTGCACGTGGGAGCATGCACATGTATGCATATGTGCATACACACGCAAACACATATACCTAATAAATATAAAAATAAGCAAAGCAAAATTTTTTTGTGAATTTAGTTATGGGAAGGAGCATGATGTGGGAAATGTTACAAGCCCAAACTGACTTCTCACTCCTGAAGCAATCTGAAAATGCTTCTTTCCAAAAGTTAATAAATTTCATTGAACAAAGTGAACAGGTAAGCATTACCTAAGATAAGCTTCATTCTTTTATCAAAATTTAGACCATCCATAACAGATGTTTGATAGTTTAGTAGCTGATTCATTCAGCTTTTCCTGTTGGAAACTCCTTTTACCACAGATACCTAATAATATACTTACATAATAATGGCAGGTATATTCAAAGTATTCAGTAGATGGTAATAATTATATAAAATAATGATTACATTTATGTTTCATTTATTTTGTTCAGTGATTAAGATTCAAATAAAAGTAATTTCCATATAAAATGGATGCAATTTCTACCTTCAAAGAGATATCAACCACTGTTGAATACTAATAATATGCAAATCTCATAAATTATTCTTTTTCTTTCTGTTTTGAGACAGTGTTTTCCTGTTTATCCCTAGCTGTCCTGGAACTCACTTTGTATACCAAGCCAGCATTGAACACAGAGATCTATATGCTTCTGCCTCCAGGGTGTTGGGATTAAAGGTATACACCACAACATGTGGCTCATAAATTATTCTTATAATGCATTTCTGCATCAAACAATAGTTTAGAAATGGCTAATAAAAAATTTATATTTTACTATTCACAAAATCGTGCAACTAGACTTTCTACCATGCATCATAAAACCATTTTTCATCACTTACAATCATAATATTTTGAGGGTTTTTCCTTCAATTAGTGTTTCATAACCACCCCTTACATCATATTATCATTAGTATCTGTTTCTTCCTGTGTATTCTTACCACTACTGGTGTGCTGAATAGCTTTATGTTTACTGGACACAAACTAGAGTTATCTGAAAGGAGGGAACCTGAATTGAGAAAATGTCTCCATAAGATTCAGCTACAGGGCATTTTCTTAATTAGTGATTGATGCAGAAGGACAGTTCTATAAGAAAGCAGGCTGGAGCAAGCCTTGGGGAGCAAACCAGTAAGCAGCATGTCTCCATGGACTCTGCGTCAGTTCTTGCCTCCAGGTTCCAACCTGACTTGAGTGCCTGTCCTTCATTGATGGACTACAATGTGGAAGTGTGGTAAATCAAATAAACCCTTTCCTCCCCAATTTGCTTTTGGTCATGGTGTTTCATCATAGCAATAGTAACCTTAGCTAAGATAACTGGAGAGTTAAAGAAAGAGATCTGACATTGGTTTACCTTGAGAGTTCTTCAATTTGGCTCACTGTTTTTCATCTACTCCAAAACTTCCTGAGAGAAAAGAGTACTATTAATACTAAGTTGGGGACAAGTTGTGCTCAGTAACTCTTTTGTAGATTTAGTAGCACTTCATATACATCAAAGAAAAAGGATAAAAAGAAAAACAAAATACAAGGGAAAAATTAAATTAAAACTCAAAAGCCACCCTTCTCCCAAGCTGTGGTAGCCAGCCTCTCCCTCCTCCCAACATAACAGGGATTAAAATCAGGGTTTTTTGCACATTAGACAAACTTTCTACCACTGAGCGAGATCGCTAGTATCCTACCAGTTTAAAAGGATGTGTCTTTTTGAGACACAAAGAAAGTTTGGATTTTGTCCCATAGTTTAAGGAAAATAAAAGGGAATTTGAGTGGAAGACTGATAAATCTTACTTCCATATTAATAGTCCACAGGGGTCATGAAGCAAAGACAGAAATCAAGACAACCAGCTGACAATGAGGAGGTTGTTGTAATGATCTATGTGTGAGATGCTGATGACGTGGTATAGAGCCATAATAATAGCAGCACATGAAAAATAGAACAAATAGGAATTAATATCCACTGGCTACAAGTATTTAAAAGAAAAATTATATAGAAAGATTGTAGGACTGTCATAGAGCTAAGAGTGGGTCGAAGGTGACTTGGAACCTCGCGTCATCCCAGGAGATGAGAACGGTAGGCGTTCAGCTACTCCTCACTTTAGCCCTGGCCAGAACCCAGCTAAATATTAAATATTGCCTTCTTCACAGAAGCAAAAGGAATGTGGCTTGGTTGGTGCTTATCTATGCTGTAGCTGGAAACCGAGGGATGGGTCCATTCACTGATAAGGTACCTTCCTCTTTTTACCTGTGAGACCATACCTTGTGCAGAAGGTGCCCTTGCAGACTTGAGCCCCACCTGCAAATAAGGCTACCTCAATATCCTTGTCTGAGGCAAAGGACCCCAACCCTGGGTACTGAAGACCCTCCCCTGCTTGTGGCCCTATTTATATTATACACTGCATAAAAGTGATTTCTGCTTCCACCAGAAGAGAGTCCCAAGGCCTGATTGATTGTGTCTTGTTCGTTAGGTTCTCTGCACTTGAGATTCAAATCCCATGTCTTCCTTCTCCTCTGCCCCTCCTCCCCAGCTCCCACCCTGACCTCCCTTCCTGCCCTGGCCAGCCTGAAGTGAGTGAGAGCAGAGAGAGAGAGGAGACTGGAACACCCTGGGGAAATCAACAAAAGATCATGTGTTTCTGATTTGTAAGCTACACAATGGTATCATTAAATAAAGTAAAATGATGAAAAGACTAGAAATAAATTATTTTCTGAGGAATTGGGAAGATCATATTAAATATCAAGGTAGATCCAGCAGGTAATTGTGTATCTAAGTCTACATCTCAGGAAATAGACCAACTCAACTTGGTGTGCAGAGTCGGAGAAAACCCATAGGAAGGGGCAGTTAACATCATGAGGCAGCTCAGGTAGCCGGAAGAACATGCACAATGAGAAAGCAAGTTTAAAAGCTCTATAGACACGAAGGGGGTCTGTGATGACTTTCAGATGTGCCCAGTTTGCTAGACTAAATTACATTTCCCTCAGTATTCTTTTTCTTTCTGGTGCAATATAAGGTTAAGCTGGAGTCTCTTTCTAGAGTTAAAGAGGAGAAAGGAGGTGACTCTATTTGGAAACACAAATGGTGTTATGATCTCTGGCTTATCTTGGTGGTATGTGTCTACTCTTGTACCATTTGCTTGTAGTGTCCTTGACTCCTGGACCAGCTACATGTATGTGCTAAGATTCATAACGACAGACCCAAGCTTTTGCAGAAAATATTTGCTGTTAATGTTAAAGATACATGAAAGATGCAGGATGCAGTCCTGTTGGGAGAGTTCTAGTTCTTGCTCTTGGAGTTTATGATAGTTAGGATTGGAACTTGATTAAGAATCATTATGGAAACAAATTTCTGTATATGTGCATGAAAGAGTCTCTAGGTTGACTTAAGTGAGATGAGAGGGGCAACCTTAAATATGGATGGCACCATCCTATCCTCCACACTTCCTGACTGGGGGGTGCAATTTGAACAACCACCTTAAGCTCCTGCCACTATTCATTCCTTGCTATTATACTGTAAGCCAAAACAAACCTCTCCTTCCTTAAGTTACTTCGTTCAGGTAATTTATAGCAGCAACAAGAAAAGTAGCAGAGTTCCAGCTTGTTGTAATCTACCCTCCCTGCCAGCTGCCTCTCAACTTTGTGTTCCAGTATTAAACACAAAGACTACTTGACACATGCATTTGATTTCAAAAACCAATTCTCTATAATACGTAGATATATTGAATACCGTACACACACACACACACACACACACACACACACACACACACACATAAGCTTGAGCATAAAAACAGCATGTAAATCTCTTGCTAGTCTTTTGGAATGCTGGTTGCTTACTGGGGTATCAATGATGATTAGATCTAAAGAGACTCGGAAGGAGTGTCAATTAACAATGGAGAAGCAACTGCCAGAGATACCTTGCAAGAGAAGGGAGAACTTACTTGCCAAATTCTGCAAAGAAATCCATTAAGTACAACCTGAAGGTTGTACTTAGCAATTATAACAATAACTGATACCTTCTCAAATTACATCAGAGAAATAACTGGAAAGGAACCTATTAAACTTGGCTTAAATAGCACACTAGAAGCAGTGAGAAAATTTTACACTGATCTTACAAACAGGTTTGAAGAGGTTAGATTGAGTAGTTTTGGTTTGTGTTAGGATTGCTTTGTTTGTTCATTGACTTATTCATTTATATTGTGGTCAAAAACGTATCACACAAAATTACCCTCTGAATAATTTTTACTGTAGTATAAAGTAGTGCCACTATATGCACAGAATATAAAAGATCTCTAGAAAGTTTGTCTTGAAGAGATGAAATTCTATACCACTAAAGATCTATCAAACATTTTCCCCTCCCTCTGAGCCCTATGGTAACAATGACTCTGATATCCTAAGGTTTTGATTATTGTAGAAATCTCATGTAAGTAGAATCACATATATAGTCTTTGTCCTTTGGAGACTGACTTTTTTCTCTTGTCATGTTACCAAATCTGTATTTCCTTCTTTTCAAAGGCTGAATAGAATTCTGTACTATGAACATGTTATATTTTCTTTGTGCATTTTTCTGCTGATGGATATTTAAACTGTTTCCACCTCTTGGGGCCATTGGGAGAAAGGTTGCAATGAACACAGAAGTATGAAAATATCTTTGAGATTTTATTTTCAGTTCTTTTGAATATGTAGCTAACAGAAAGATTGCTAGACCAGATAGTAATTCTAGTTTTAACTTTTTGAGGAATGATCATTCTGTTTTCCATAGCAACTCCCTCATTTTACATTCTCGCTAACCAGATTCACACAAAGGATATATTAGGGACATGTATATGCTATTCTAATTGATTCTATGTGATATTACATTGTCTTTGCTCTGTATTTATATAATGATGGGGTTTGGACATTTTTCTTCTGTTGGTCATTTATGTCTGTTTAGAGAAATATTATCAAGTCCACTGCCCATTTTTAAAAATAGATGACTTGTATATTGTTGACTCTCAGGAGTCCTTGGAATAGTTGAGACATCAGTCTCTAATCAGATACATGGTTTGAAAACCATTTTAGGAAGATTTCTTTTAATATTTCTGATGTTTTCTTTGCTATATGGAAGTTTTAAAGTTTGATGCAATCCAGTTTATTTTTATTTTATTGTTTATTATGTTGGTATCATATAAAAATCATTGCCAAGACCAACATCATACCATGTGCCCCATGATAGAGTTTCATAGATTCAAACTTTACAAGATCTCTAACACCATATTTAGAAAAAAATGATGTTTTCTCCTTTGCTTGCCTTTAGAATTTCATTGTATGTAATTTGGCCACACATGTAAGGGTCTACTTGTGGACTTTTTGTTTGTTTGATTGTTTTATTGGTCTAAATATGTGACTTTCTGCTACTGTCGCATAACTGTGACTGTTGTAACTTTAGAAGGTCCCTACAGAAATGACAGGGACTGGGTGAGAACTTAGGCAGTGGTCTTCTAATCCTGCCTGAGAGACTGAAACCTGTTTTGGTGAGAATCTGAAGAGATTTGGGTGGCGTAAGGTAAGGAATGGCACATTCTTCAATGATGCAGGCTTCGTTTTTAAGCCTGCTTGCTTCCCTGAACGATTTTATATATAATTTACCATCACATACAGGTTGTGTTCCCTTAAGGGACAATGTGACAACTGAAAGATGAAGATTTGGATTTCCTCTGATTTTTTGTTTCTCATTGTATGTTAACAAATACACAAGTATTTGTGTTGATATATTGACTTAAAAATTGTTTTCTCAAATCAAATACAGATGCTGATACCCTTAGATATAAAACCAATAACAATACAATTTCACAACGGATTTATTGCTCTGGGAGGCTGCCTTTAGTACTGACCTCTAAGCCCTGTGAGAGTATCTTGTATTCTTTAGTTGAGCTAGTTACAGCTCAGTGTTTGTTAAATGAATGAGTGACTGGGTAGACAAGAGTACATGATGTCTTATTGTTTAATTTAACAACATGGACTATATTATGAAGATTGCAAACTTATTTGAGATAAAAATTATTTAAAGCCAAATATATGTAGCCAAATGAAATATATGTAATATTAATCCACGTGTTTCTTTGGAAATGCTTTTGCAAATTCTTGACTACTTTCTAAAGAGAATTCTCATAAAAATCGAGGGATTGCTGGATTAGAGAGATGGCTCAGTGGTTAAGAACACTTGCTGATTATTCAAAAAGGACTTGGGTGCAGCTTCCAGCACCCACATGGTGAGTCATAACTGTCTGTAAATCCAATTCAAGAAGATCTGCTTTTCTTTTCTGGCTTCCGCTGGCATCAGGCATTAACGGTTCATATACACGCACACAGGAGAAAGACTCATACGTGTAGACTATAAATAAGTATGTTTTAAAAATAGGAATTAAAAAATACTACTTGCTGTGATATTATCACAGTACTGAGCTAAAACAGAATTTTCAGGATAAATATGGGTTGTGACAATGGCCTCTCCGCAGTCTGGAGTCTTTGAGTCATTAGAGAGAATTGTAAACTTGCAGGCTATATGACCTGGGGTATAGATATTTCCCTAACCTAGGCCATTAGGGGCTTGACCGAATTCAAAAATAACAAAAAATTGCTTTTACAATTTGTTTAACCTCTACAAAAATTGGTTACTAGTCTTTGTTTAGAATTTGTTGTCCAAATGCTTATCCTGTATGCTTGTTATATATCAGAGTAACAACTTGGAGCAGATAAAATGACAACCCGTTAAATAAGTTAACTTCCTGAAGCTACAGAACCACGGACAAAAGAATTCCTTAACCTTTAAAAGGAACAATAGGAAAAAGTGGTTTGTGTAATATAATTTATTTCATATCCCCATCTTCAATACAAAGCCAGTATTAACTAAGATTATGGATGGATTTTCCAACTCTTTAAAAAAAATTAAGTAAACATATATTTTAGAAAGTTTGGCCTACTTGGATTAAAGAAAATACATAGACCAGGCTATCTAAATTTTTCTTGTTTAGTTAGCATACTCATAGCAAGATGGTACAGCTGAATTAATCACAAGCTTCAGCTAATTCTTTTTGCATCCTTATTAATCAGGTTAGGGTTTCTCCTCTATTAATGTAAACAGAGAAAGGTCAGAAATTTCACTAGGGGCATGTTCCAGGGCCTGGGAATTAAGTGAGAAGTCATCCTTCATTGCCTCTCGGGACTGGAAACAGCCCCAGCCCTCAGTGCCGAGTATTAGATCATGTAGAATGTACTGAACTCACAGGGCGTATAGTTTCTGTGCAACAATGAAGGTCATTTATTACAGGATTGTCGTCCAAGTTTGCAATGATTCTTTGATTAGTGAAAAGTGGTTATGCATGTTATGCCTTGGGATGTTTCTTTACTATTGTTTTTTTCTCCAAGAGGATTTTGTGGATTGCACTAATGCTCCACAGGAGAATTTTTAGCCTGAGCTTTGTTACATGATGTGCCAAAGGTGGTTAACAATGAGCAGATAGCTTAAATTAATTTAGACAGATTTTGGTTTTTCCTCTAAGGGAAGAATTGTGTTGTTCCTTTAGATGCTCTCATAAAAGACAGCAGAAGAAGCAGCATAGAATTGAATGCTTCTTCATTCTTAAATTTAACTGTGTAATGGCTTTAGAGAAATGTAAGATCATAAGTGAGGTTTTGTCTTTTAAACCTCTGCCACTTCAGCCTCCCGCACCATTAGCCATCCCATTGTCTTATGAGAACCAAACACCAGTCATTGTTCATCGTTGTAGGATCTGCATAACGAATTTCAAGTAAACTCACTCCTCACCTTCAAGTCTCCGCTGTCGTGTTAGACAAATCGTTTCATTGGGTCAAATAACTGAATGTGGGCACTAAGAAACAGTGTCTTCCTTCTAAGATAGAATATGACTCCTTTCTAATTTCTACATCTGCTTCTATCCAATTTTCTGATGTTTGGGGTATCTAGCAGATCTCAGGAAAGGAGACTAGATCTAAGGTCACCCAGGACATTTGAAGACCACAGGTCTCATCTGTTACCATGGTCTCAACAATTCAGTCAATGAAGAAGGGGTTTTATTTATCCTTCCTCCATATTGTGCTCCATATTTGAGGCAAGGGTGTTACAAATAATGGGTGGACAAGACAAATATTGATCCTAATCTGTTAATGAAAATGCAGGTCCATGAATATAACCTAGCCCAGAGGTTTCTGGGATACTTTAATTCCAGGAAGGCTTAAGCTCCTCAGTTGGTTACCTCAGTTCTGCCCAAAGCATACTTCCTTGGTATTCCCTAACCAGTTAGCACATGTCCACAGGAATGTCTGCTGTTCTTTTGTAAATGGGGTTTCTTTCTGCATCTCAGGGGAGAGAAGCCCCAGACACAGAGCATCCGGAATAGCTTCCTGGCAGTCTCTAGGCTCAGGCCCAGGGACAAAAGAACCACAGATAGACATTCGGTGAGCCACAGCTGCTAAAAATAAAAGAAAAAAAAAGGAAAGAAAGAAAAAGAGAGAGAGAGAAAGGAAGGAAGGAAAGGAAGGAAGGAAGGAAGGAAGGAAGAAAGAAAGAGAGAGAGAGAGAGAGAGAGAGAGAGAGAGAGAGAGAGAAAGAAAGAAAGAAAGAAAGAAGGAAAGAAAACAAAAAATCCTAGGAGATCCAAAACCCTGGCCAAATGACACTGAAGCACCAAGCAGCCTGCAAGTGTCATCGTAGCAGCTGGAACAGATGGAAAATTTTACTGGTTTCTCATATGTGCACATGACTGTGGACTTATGGGCAAATTTTGGTGTGCTGAGAGGCATGGGGGGGGCTTTCTCCATCTCCCCTGACCTGGTGGAACAGTTCTTCTCTGATTGGTCCTATTTTGTAAGTTCCCCAAATCAGCCAATCAGAGCCCACTTGGCAGCTGCATAAATTCTGGTGTGCTGGGGCTGCTCTATGGAAGCCCAAGGAGGAAGGAGAGACAGAAAAGTTGGGGAAGAGCCAGCCTCCAGGCGCTCTCTGCAGAGCCTCTCATCCAGGAAAGGATCTTTGTAACTGAAGCTTCTGGCCCAGGCAGGGGGTTCCTGGCGCCCAGACCTCCTGGGTTCTAGTGGTTACAGGCAGAAGAACCTCTCATGCTTGCCTTATGCTCCAAGACGCTTTACACCCCGGTGGGCCATGGAAGGGAAGTCTTCTCTGCAGCTGCTAGCCTCCAACAGCTGTCCTTCTGAGACAAGAGGCTCTGACTTCCAGCACTCCACTCTCAGAGACCCTCAGCTCCAGCCTTCAAGCCCTGCTGGGCATGAGAGACTATTCCTCCTGCTACCTCAGACCTGTAGACCTTCTCTGCAAAGGACAGCTCTTGGTTGTCTCCCAAGGCTCTCAAAGAGCTCTAGAACTCAGGGTCATAACTAGTCTGGGCTAGTCGGGACTAGCATCCATTGCTACGGATACCTCACATCCATTTCATTTAAATCCCTCTGGGTTTAGTTGTGTCTCATTTAAAGGTTGTCAGTTCCAAATTGACACATGATGTATACTTCCGTTTGTACTATTTGCTGTCTGCCCACTCCATTCTTGGAAGAGAATGATACAAGAACCAGGTCTGAGACAGAAGATAATCATTTCACTAATAGATTGCTCATGTATGCTGCCTTCATAGATAGATTCTCCAGAGTTCAGGGCGGCTCTCATAGTTGAACCAAAGGACAGTCTCTAACCAAATCTTGAATCCAGAGTATATACTGCTACCAGTTATCTCACAAACTCAACAAATGGCTCAACCAAATGATTCAATACAGTTTAGTTCCACTCCCTTCCTTAGCTAAATTGCTAACCTTCAGTTTTCACGAAAAGCAGCAGAAGCAAACAGCTGTGGCTCCCTTGTGATGGGACTCCCACATTTGGGACACAAACACAGAAACGTGACTTCTCTCTGAGAGGTGTACAGCTTAGCTCAGTCACTTCTGTGGTGACTACCTTGTGCCCTCTCACACACCTAAAATCTAGAGGTTTCTTATGCCCTGGCTATCATTTTTACACAGAGCTTAAAGTTCACCTGAACTTTGAAACTTCATCCCAAGGTCTCCTTTTGGACTATTCCTGATCTTAGAAACTTTGGCAGTGTATTGTCATTGCAGATTAGATGAACCTGTGTGTGGTTCCAATTGGCCTTCAGGCCTGGCATTAGAGTACCTGGGTAACTGGATCACTTTTGAGTGGCATGTGACCTCTAGACCTACTAAGCTAGGAGACGGGTCATCTGTGCCAGCGTTGCACAAGTTGCAAGTTTGTAGTAAAGTCTCTTTACTTATCAGTAACCAGGCTCAGTGTTAGGAATCTGTGATCATTAGGAACAACTACCGTGAATAATTCCCCTGCAGGTCTTTTGTGACAAATACCTTTTAACACCTGATAGGGCATCACCAACCAAAGGAATGATTCTACCCGAGTCTAGCTTAGGGAACTACTGAGTCTACTGGTGCTACTTGCAGCAGGCTTTCCTGTGTATAACTTAGGCGATGCCTGTGGACTTCGTTTCAGGATCTTCCTAAGAATTATTTGTTTCCTGAGTCCTGTAAGTTTCATTTACTTCTTCCAGGGTTGGATGTTTCCATTCAGAAGAACTTCCTACACAGTGGTATGTTAGGTTAATACTGGAAGTTTTGTTTGCAAAACGAAATTGTTGAACCCAAGATTCTAACTCTGCTCAGTTTTCTGACTGGGCTACCTATGTGGCTAAATCTTACCAGTTCCACACCTCAAGACTGAAATGTTAATAGTGGATACACACTTGGTTTCTTTGACAAAAGAATATAATTAATGAGATAAGGGACGTTAACACTTTTTTTAATAATTAAGTTTTAATCCAACCAATGTGAATCACGACAGCGATAATAAAACACCAGAACAAAGCAAAAATGTCAATAAAAAAGCCAATCAATGCTTTGTGTCACTCAAAGGCTTTTCAAGATTGATCATTGCCCAGGAATGTGTAAAATGCTTTGAAATGCCTCAGCCAATCTGTGTACAAAGTTTGATGGGTTTTTTTCTTTAACTTTAATGATGCCCTACATGGGACATCACATGCACCAAGTTGTAAACGTAATAGACTTCAAGTTTGCCAATACAAAATTCATATTATGTAAAACCCTGCTAAAAGAAGTAATTAATTTTCTTCTCCCTCCCTTTTAAATGTTATCTTGTTGTTGACATACAGATAGGACCCTAGAGTTAGCAAGCACAAAGTACTGGAGAAACACAGCATGAGGTGAAATTGGAAGTTAATTAAGTTGAAACTATGCTACTTTTTCTGAATTTGGGAGTGTTTGTGGCATCAGTTTTTAAAAAAAATGTGATGTCATTTTTCTTCATCCTAAATAATCATTTATCTACTTAATAAACCAATTTTGTTGTTTTTATTGTTGTTGTTTACTTTTCAATTTAGGGAGTTTGTGTGCGTGGCGAAGGGGATAATTTGTTGAAACTAATTTCAACAAATGGAGGTCAGGGAGGCTTCAACACAATCACCACGCCCAGCATCTCCAGTGATGGGATTGCAAACCTCTACCACTCTGTTCCACTTTCTTTTCTCGGTTTATCTGCAGCTTCTTCAGAGCCCCAGTCTGTTTTCCTTCACCCTCAGTTCCTGGGCACCATCAGTTTAGCTAGTCAGGCTGACCCAGGGCACCTCTCCTCTCCCCCACAGTGAGCACTGATTTTAGATACGAGGAACCCTCCTCTTGTTTTCAGCACTAGATTGGGACTTGGAATTACTCAAAACTTGCAGTTTTCAGACAGAAGTTAGAGATTCTCCAAGTTACACTGGGATGTAACATTCTTGGTTACATTCCGTGCTGTTTCCTGGAGTACATTTCAGTCTGTTTTGTGCAACATTTTAAGCTAAATACCACAGGGTCACAATAAATGTTTAAATATATTGTTTTCATACATGTAAAGCATTTTAAAGCAAATAAAGCTTTATTAATTTAATCAGAGTAACAGCAATGCCAGATGTTTTTGCTTTACTGACTGTAATTAAGTTATTGTAGCTAATCCAGATAGTAGTATTTGATTTAGAAAACATTCCCTAAACCTAAGCTATATACCAAACAGGACTATCACCCACTCACCTCAGGCTATCTTATCCTTCATGAAACCTAGATAATATTCATTTATCTACTTCATTAAGGGTCTGGCAATACTAACTTCTATTGCAAAATAAAATAAATAAAATAAAATAAATACATCATGAATAGTATATTTTAAACAATTCCAGCCCTTCTAGGATTAGCTATCCATTGACTGGTAGAAACAACTGAACTTAGTTGCTGCATTATTCTCTGCCTTTTAGAAATGATTCATGTTTCAAGATATTCAAGCAAGGTACAAACATGACTTAAAATTCAAATCTTCTTATAAGTGCTAGCCCTACAAATTTACCATACTAGTATCTTAGAATGAAGGAATGACCCACATTTGCAGCTAGAAGTGTGTAACTTGGAAAAACAGATGTTCTAGCATATAAAGTTTTACATTAGCATAAAACTAACCCTACAATATTGAAATTAGTCATTGTTCAGAAGCAGATCATCTTTAGACACTGAGAGAATTGGATTTGGAGCCAGAAAGACCTGTATTCTAAAGCCATCTGACCTGATTAAGTTATTAAACCAGATAAGCCTTAGTTTCCCCCTGTGTGCAAACAGTAATGTTCACTCATAAACATCAGGATGATAAACAAGAAAAATGTAAGTAATAGGTGGCAATAAGTGGAGATATTTTAAACTTGTTCTGGTACAGTTTGGATAACGAATTTTAAAATAAATGTAATATCTATACTATTACTATGCAAAATACCTTCCATTGTTTATTGAACTTTGCCAAGATAGAATATTTAACTGATTGGGTCAAAAATAAATTTTTGGATCTTTTAAAATGCATTTGCTATGGGTCAGCTCCCAAGGTATGGGAGAAAAAAAGAAGTAAAGTGTACCCATTTGTGCAGATGCTGCACACACACCAGACAGCTTGTTATTCTGAGTATAACAATCACCAGAGCACCAATGACGTGGTACTGGGTCCCAGTTGGGTGCGGCACGCATAGTGGGCTGTATTCAGAGAGGAATACAAAGTCCTGTGTCTAGCTATTGGATAAGCAGCTAACAGTTTCACTAGCACCAGTGATTGGTCTGTCTCACGGGGGTCACCTGTGGCCGTGATGATGTGTAGGAGAACTTGTGACTACCCAGAAGATCGCTTAGCATCAGGAGATAGACACATCTTCAGTATATTTGCAGGGAAGAAATATATGTAGGATTGTTCTGGATAAGAGGAATCAGTTCCCTTAACAGTGTTATTTCCAATATACAAAAGTCTTCATTTGAAGCTAAACAAAGCCAGCACTTGCATTATTTGAATATTCTGGTTCTAGTTCTGAAACTATCCCTTCACTCTCTACTTACCCATGGTTATCTACTTAGTCTTTACAGTGTATTATGATATTTCAAACTGGAATCAAATGACAGAGCACTCTGTTGTACTACAAACTAAACATTGTGTTTGGGCCATTATGTATGCATTAAGATGGACATAGCTTTGTTTATCTCTTCCAGTCTCCTGCACAGCCACAGGAAGACACACACGCACTAACAGATAATGCCGAGGACAAATCCCAATAACGGTCTGCAAGGAATTAGTAACTCAGTAAACAGTGCACTGGTCTTGGGTTCTCTCAGAAACCTCATCCCTCAGGA
Organism: Cricetomys ansorgei; assembly: GCA_026225945.1. Taxonomy (NCBI): domain Eukaryota; kingdom Metazoa; phylum Chordata; class Mammalia; order Rodentia; family Nesomyidae; genus Cricetomys; species Cricetomys ansorgei. The sequence goes on from JAMJFZ010000239.1 coordinate 18,800,125, forward strand.
AGTTGTTGACAACCAGAGAACGCATTTATTTTCCTGCAAAGTGATCATCAGACTCTATACCATTTGAAACTTCTAAAGTGCGAAAGATAAAAAGAGTACGTAAGATTATGCTAAACACTATTTAACACCATAGATTTTCAAAAGATCAGCTGCCTGATATGATGTTAAATATAGCTGAATGTGGTCCCACATCGGTGTGGCTTTGCCAAGTTTCCGTCGGATGGGATTTACAACAAGCAAGATATTAAACCCCCATAAATAGTCATTTTAATGTAAACACCGAACACTCCCTACTACAGCACTGGAAGCGGCCTCTCCAAAATGTATGAAACTGAAAACAAATTCTTGAATTTCATCTCAGGGCAGAAGGTGGATTTGAATTTGAAGACGTGCCAAATGGTAATTTGGGGCACAAATATTTCAGACAAAACTGCTCTACCAAGAGTAATAACAGCATATGCTCACTTCTAAATCAGTTTGCATATGTCACAGGAAACACACCCAATTAATATGGGAGGCCATTTACACTTCAACCAAGTTATTAACAGTAAATCATAAGCAAGTAGGTGTGCTGTGCTGTGATAGCACACACGATGCGAAACATCACGGAAATCTGACACAGTAATCATTCAGGAGGACACTTTGTGAATTCAATCTAGAAAACAACGTATTGTTTCCTTTCCCTTCCATACTAGCTCCACAATTACTGCTGTTTTCTTTCACTGGGGCGGATTCTGTGGCTCTCCACAGTTTCCTTTCAGCTAACTAGGCCTAGAAGGATTAAAGGCGACATTTGGCCTTTATGGTTTTCTGTGACTGAATGCGTATGTCCTGAGGAAAAAAGGGATCTGCGCAAGAAGCTATTAGGCACCAATGAGCAATCACAAGGAACTCTTGAGTTATGCTCACCGCAACAGATGTTGTGTCCCAGAATTCCCGGAGCTGCCTCGGGCTTTTGCTGGTGTCAACCCTGTGGTAAGCGGGTTTTCATAATGAACTTACCGTTAATTCTCTCTCACACACAAACCATTAGAATTTCATTAGATGGCTGAATAAATGCCACCAAGGCTCAGAACATGACTGTCTTTTGTTCATTTGAAGAAGCTCAGAAGAGTTCAGAATATCATTAAGAACTCATTGCACTTTGAAGGGTCAACAAGCTGCCCACTGACTAGAGAGGGCTGGTCCTCGTGGAAAAATCTGAATTGCAGTCAGTGGGGTAGAGATTCTAAGATTTCCCAGATATCCACAGTAAAGATTATTGCTCTCAGTTCCAAATATAAGGTATCTTATTGAATTAATCTCATTTTAAAGCCATTTCATTTGGCCATTTCAGTTTTTAAATTTAAAAAGTCATGGCTTTTGCTAAATAAAACAAAAAAAAAAAGTTGTTTGGAATGAATGAGGCAAATGTAATCAAGAAACCTATATTCTACACGAGACACCAAGCATGTAACACCTAGCCTCGTACCAAAGCTCAGAAAGTAATCCCAGCACCCGGGAAGCAGAGGCAGGCAAATCTCTGTGAGTTTGAGGCCAGCCTGATCTACAGAAAGAGTTCCAGGACAGTCAGTTTTACACCAGATAAACCCTGTCAAAAAACAAAGCAAACAATAACAACAGCAACAACAAAACCCAAAACAAACAAACATCCATGAGTCAGCTAGGGCCTATTTTGGCCACATAGCTAGCCAATGTCTAAGCAAAGATGAAAATTAAATTGATAAGGCTTTTTATATTTCCATTTCACAGACCCAGTTTCACAGTCTAATTTTGATATAGATCTTTGAAAACATTTAAGAATCTCTTGAAGGATTGAAGAGACCGCTCAGAGGTCAAGAGCATTTCCTGCTCTTCTATAATACTAGAGTTCAGTTCCACGAACCAACATCAGCTGCCTCACAACTGCCCATAACTCCAGCTCTAAAGGATCTAATGCCTTCTTCTGGCCCCTGTGGACTTTCACATACACACACAAATAGAAACATACAAATAAAACCTTAACAATTTTGAAAAGACACCCTCACAATTATGGTTAGCCTTTGTTACTTTAGTGCTATGTCTTCAGGTACTTGTCGGTCCTTTTCACTTAGTAGCTCTTAAGCAATTTGCAGAGAAGCAGATCAAGAAAGGGTAAGTCCAACGCCCTCTCCCGAGAGGCAGAGCTCTGCTACATATGCAGGTCCAGGAAAAAAATAGCATCCCCTTCGAATACCCCAAGATGTATTAAGCCCTGAGCAAAAAGGCAAGGTGGGGGTTAGTTCTTAAAAGAAACAATCCTTCTATTTTATTGGGGCTTCTATTTTCAGAGATAGTGGTATGTTGTTTTGAAATAGGAGGAAAAAAATCAAAAGATATCATTATCCCTAGTAAAACCCTTCCCAATATGGTTCCCAGTGATTATGGCGCCTGCATTATCTCCATGTCTCTCTGGCCTATGGCCTTGGCACCAGCTTCCTCATAATCATCAACATGAGGTATTGGAAAAGATGTCATGAGACAGAAAAGGCACTCGCCAATCACCTTCGAGATGTTTGTTTATAGACAGACATGCAGCAAGCATATTTCACACAGGAAGAAATTGCAAGTTTTCAAGGATATTTTGATATTTGATATACCCCATTTCTTCACATCATCTCTTTTCCCCCAATTTCTCATAATGTTCACTATTACAGAGAAAACAAACAGGAAGTTGTTTTTGGGTTTTTTTTAATCGATCTCCTCTAACAGCCCAAGACTTTCACCTCTGATTTTGTTGTTGTACTTTGACAGCCCATGATGTCTGGCTTTCAAAATCAATGAGTGTCTTTGGCCTTTGTTGTGGTCCTCTCATATGGAAGGGACAGCACGGGCTTGTTTTTATGACCTTGTTTATAAACTCAGCTATTTTAACAGTAGAATAAAAAGGTATAGAAAGATTAAAAATAGAGAACACATGTTTTCTCCTGAAATGTTCAAAAAAGAATATTCTGTATTTTGGACATCTTATGTTCATCTATAAGATGAACTCTGATATATTTATCTTACAGAGTATTTTAAACATTTAATTATAAAACTTGTATTCAAGAGTGCAAACAAATAGCATGTAATCAGAAGGATAATTCATCATTTTTTATTTTTGAAATTGTTTATACTTATATACACTACATCAGTCTGTGTACCCAAGAGCCTAGAAGTACAATGAAATTCATTGTATATTCAATTGGTCTCAGATTCAGTATTTATTTGTCTCCTCCTGGAGTTTTCCAAGTAAAGGAAAAAACAGTCTGAGATCAAGTTTCTGACCACTTTAACAATGACTAATTCATGCATGCATGTATGTATATGCGCTCTGTGAGCACAGGGAGGGAGGACTCTGTTGTACTGTGTATCAATTTCTCCAAGATTAAAATCTTTCATCTTGGACAGAGGCCCTTAAGATACAGGATGTTAAAGGGGAGAAATAATAGGATGTTCAAAGGAGAGGTAGAACATTCCATCTCAAAAGAAAGCTTCTTACCCTTAGGAAGTTAACAACTCAGTAGCTTCAGGAAATCAAGGCAGCTGACCAGATTTGCTAACCACCTCCTTTCAGCAGATACAAGCTGCAATGACTGTTAAGAGACATTTTCAGATAAGCCAAGCTGCCTGAAGAAGCTCAGATAAACTGAACTACCTGGAAAGCATACCCACTAAACTATTGAGCTGCCTGCAGGTTGTGTACTCTACTTCAGGTTCCCAGATTTCATGAGATATAATTAGGCAGGGTAGGTGGTGCTCCTAGTGATACAGCTGACTTTGAGCCACTTCTGTTACTGTAATAATTCTTCACAAATATTCCTGTAAGTAACTCTGTTGAACCTCAGAGATCCAAACTGGGACCCCCAGGGCCCAAACCGGAACGCCGCACCCCCACAGAGACTCACAGACGGGATATCGATGCAAATAGCAAGAGGATTTATTCCAGTATACTGGGGCCATTCTAACACGCAGGATAGAAGCGACCCTGAGGAGCAAATGGTGAAGCTTTTTATACAGTTGAAACGGTTGCTAGGCACAAACCGAATTGGGACAAGTTGATTGGTCCCCAAATTGTTTTCCCATTTTGATAGGTAGGGGCCAGTTAACCTTTAAACTGATTGGTGCTGGCATATAGCAAGGTTGCGGGCTCCTAGAAAATGTAAACTTTAGGGTCTTAGTCAATGTGGGTGGGGGGAAGACCCTTAGCCCGAGGCCATGGGCTGTCTACGTGGGGAAACTCTTTTAGCCCAAGGCCATCTTATTTGTCTTAGAAAGTGTTTTTCTTACAGAAATTGTTTCTCTTACTTCAGTTTTTGGAACTGTTCTGGGTCACACTGCCCCTGACTTGGGCCTACACAATTTTGGTGCTCTTAGAAGCCTGACTAAAGTTTGGCTGTTTTGGTCTTTTTCTATACTAGGGACCTGAATCTTAGGCCCGGGGCAAGGGTCCCTACCCCCACAACTCCAGTGAAATTCATTGGCTTACCTGTAGAGAAATAGTCCTATGTGAAAGCTAGGAAGAGTATATATTACAGGAGTCTACATTCAGAGGCCTGAGTGGTCTGGACGGAATGTAGACACACCTTTAATACCAGTATTCAGAAGGCAGTAGTAGTCTACACCTTTAATCCCTAGAAAAAAACAGTGATTTTATATTTAAATTAATAATATCACAAAGTGTAATTAAAATACGTAAAGGTCAAAAAAAAACAAACCCACAGGTAGAGAGATCCCTGGTACAATTTTAGATAGCGTTGTGTGTGAAGCCTCCTCTGGCCAAGTGACAAGGGGAAACCTGACTAGAGAGGGAGAGCAAGCCTTAAGAATCTCCAGGGAACCTGGGCAGTGGTGGCTCATGCCTTTAATCCCAGCATTCTGGAGGCAGAAGCAGATGGATCTCTGTGAGTTCAAGGCCAGCCTGGTCTACAGAGTGAGTTCTAAGACAGCCAGAATTACAACAGAGAAACCTTGTCTCAGAAAACAAAAATGAAGAAGAAGAAGGAAAAGATACTCTCCAAGGAATAGTTCCCCTCAGCTCTGAAGTATGTATTTTCATGAGAGAAAAATAAAATACACCTTAAGCCACACTTTTTCCCCTGTGGCAGAAGAGGGCTTTTATTTATAGCTAAACCTATTCCTAAAAGAAAAAAAAAAAAGTTTCCTTAACAGCCACAATACCTCCCATACTTTATTGTTTAAAACATATGTCACATTAAAATCTAGATTTGTTGTATTAAATAACTCATTTGAAATGTCACTTGATTTGGCTAATAAAATATGGCAGAGAGTATCCTGTGAGTTCTAGAGACTTGGCCCCCAAATGCTCATCTGTTTCTCTCCTTATACAATCCCTAAGCTGTGGAGTTTGTGGTGGCTTGTTGCACAGAAAGAGCAAGGTAATACAAAAACTGGCTTTGGTGTGGACAGTTGCCTTGAAATATAGACAATGAGTTTAGCGATTTGATTAAGGACACTGTCAGGAAGTACCGAGAATGTTACTGAGTATTTTGTTGGTTTTATTTTGTTGCAGTTAATAAGGAGAAGGCAGAGATTAGTTGACAGAGAATAAATTAGTCTTAAAGTAAAGTTCAGGTGAAAGATAGAAGAGCTAGCAATTGTACTGAAAAATAAAATGCACTCCCATTTTCATCCTGTAGAACAGTACTTGTCAACCTGTGCACCACGACTCCTTTGAGGATTGAATGACCTTTCACAGGGGTTGTCTAAGACCACCCTGCATATAAGACATTTACATTAATATTCATAACAGTAGCACAATTATAGTTATGAAGAAACTACAAATTTATGGTTGGGAGTCACCACAAAATGAGGAACTGTATTAAAGGGTTGCAGCATTTAGGAAGGTTGAAAAATACTGCTGTAGATGGTTCTCAATGTGAGAAATTGTCATAGGGTATAGAAATTGTCTAAAAGTGCATGTATCTACCAAGCCCTTCAAGATCTAGGGAAGACATGAGGTGGAGGTTGGCTAGAGGACTAAAAATATGCTTCTAACACTCAACGTTGTGTTTATCCTGCAGTACTTTTCTGAGCCCGAAGGAGACAGAGGGCATTCCACACAAGGATTATGGATGTCACTTTTGAAGCATGGCTTCAACCCAGTACATTTCACAACAAATTTTAAGAAAATGGTGCAGACATAAGCATTGCCCTCTTTGGACCAAAAAGAGCATAAACAAGGAGAAAATAAAAGCCTAGGGGCCTTCCACTTCCTAAGAAAAAGAAGCAGCTGAGATTCATCAGCAACAATAGCTACTTCTGATCAAAAGGTGAAGTCATCTTTGAGAAAACTGAAAGAAAGGGTAACGGGTGGAGCTGTGGGCCAAGGAAAATGAGCTCGAGAATCATTCACAGTTGTAGAACTGGACTCTGTTCAAGGAACATCTCTTACCCCCAAGCAAAGGGGCTGGATTTAGACACATGTCCTTTTGTTTTTCAGAACTGCTGCATGATCAGGATTGCTATGGGCTTCCCATTCTTACTTTGGAAAGTAAATTTTACTTTATGAGTTGTATATTTACTGGAAAGCCACAGAAGAACTCTCATATATTCTCTATCTCATTTCCCTTAATAAAATTTTATAGAATCATGAAACATTTGTCACAATTAAGGATCCAGCACAGTGCCTTGTGATAAAAGGCTCTACAATTTATTCAGTTTACCTAGCTTTCCAGGCTTTTTTTTTCTTGTTTCAGAGCACTCTGTAGGAGAAAATACAGTGAGCCCTTATGCACCATATCTTTTAAGTCTCCCCTGGTCTGTGATGGTATGCTAGTCTTTTGTTGTTTTATTTTGATGACTTTAACAGTTTGAAGTATGTTTTTAAAATATTTATTCATTTATTATGCTGTGTGAGTGTGTGTGTGTGTGTGTATGTGTTTGTGTGTGTTGCCTGAATGTACATCTGTGTGGCACACATATGCATTTGACCATGGAATAGGGAAGGGGGCTCTGAATCCCCTGATCTTTAAGGGATGGAAGCCAAATCCAGTTCCTCTGAAAGAGCAGCAAGTGCTTTCTGTAGTAGTTACCCCTGTGGGGCTCAGTAAGAAGACAGGGAGGCATATTCATATGTGCAAACCCTGCCAGACCACAGCAGAGGGAACCACCATAATGGCAAGTTCCATACAGAACAGTGGAAACCCCAGCATCTGAGCTCAGGTGTTTTAATTGATCCAGAACTCCTCAGGTATTTTACTGATAGCACATGCAAAACACGAATAATCAAACATCCCCCACATAAATCCAGCACCTACAGACAATACAAAATACCAAGACCTAGACAGCCCCTCACCAAACAGTGCACAAAACAATTATTTTATACATAACTAAAAATAAATTTCCACAACAGCTCTGAGGTGCTGAACCATCTCTCCAGCCCCTAGATTTGGTTTCCTCTTTGTTGTTGAGTTCGTATTCTGTTTTATTGTTGTTGTTGTTTGTTTTGTTTTTATTTGTTCATTTGTTTTTTTAAGACAGGATTTCTCTGTTGTAATTCTGGCTGTTGTGGAACTCATTCTGTAGACCAGGCTGGCCTTGAACTCACAGAGATCTGCCTGCCTCTGCCTCCCAACTGCTGGAATTAAAGGCGTATGCCACCACTGCCAGATTCTTGTTTTCTTTTGTTTTCATGAGACAGAGTCTCATACTATACCCTAGGTTGTGAGCTTCTTATTCTCCTGCTGTTGGATTCTAAATGCTGGTATTGCACGCTCATGTTTGCAGGTATGAGGCCTGGCTCAAGTCTAGATCCCTACAGGTAACATTTATTCCAGGCAGAGTCTTTGTAGACAATAATATGTAGTAAATTTTAATCATTGATTGATAGCTGGTTATCAATATTTCAGTATTTTATTGAAATTATACTTTTAGTAGAAAATTTTTATAGGTAGAGAATTTGAGAGCTTATTATTAATGAGCCAGATATTTACAAAATCAAAGCTTGTCACACCTCCTCAGATGACAGCTTAGAAACAGTTGCTGACTCCATCTGAATGTAGACATTAGTTCCTGGTGACAACGTTAAAAAAAAAAAATACTGTAGTGATACTATGATTAAAAACCTGGAAGTTTAGATTGTTCTAAAGACATAGTAACTTTCTCATGGTTAAGGGTCCATTTGCCTCCAGATGCTCTTCAAGTCACTGAAGTTCCCCCTGTTCCCCCTGTTCTCCCTGCTCCCCCTGCACTGATGTTCTCAGTCCTCAGAAGACTCCGCAGAGCAGGTTGTCTCATGCTTTTACTGCTATGTGAGAAGCTAAGGCAGAAGGATAGCTGGAGCCTAATGAAATGCATGTGAGCAAAATAGTCAGGTCCAATCGTACAACCAACAATAACAAAAACGCTTCTTCATCTGTTTGTGTTTTTAATGTCTCCACATAGTTCTGTTGGTTGATCATTTCATACATCCTTTCAATAAAACCCAATAAATAATATTTAATAGGCCATCAACATGAAGGTGCATATGATTAATGCTTCTAAAACCATATGAATAAAAAAAATTATGGTAAAATAAAAATATGGTGAATGTGACATTAGAGGAAAGAATGAGAATATTAGAACCTAAGTGTGCATCTAGCCTAACTCAAATGAATTATAAGATAGAACATGACTTGGGGTTTTGACTCAGTTCTGAGCACTACCCTCCTCTCTTTACCTCACATCTGATACAGGTCATGAAGAAGCCCCGGTGTTTCCACTTTTGATGTAGGACACCCCAACTAAATTGAAGATTAAATCTCCCATTCTACCTCTAAACAATATCCCTAATGAAAGTGACAGAGGGTAGTTTGGATGGCGTCTACCCCCGGAAACACAGCACACAGGGTTCGGATTCTCTTTTTACCTGTGTATTTTGTCCCCAAATCTTGAAAAATCTGTAAGAGCATTCTTCCAGTATGTTTCAACAAAGTCTATTATTTGGAAAATAAAATAGATGTTCAGATATTCTTTGACATTATGAATGATTTCCAAAAGTCTAGTGAGTATGATTTGACAGAAGAGAACGTTGTCAGAATACCGACATAGAGAAGGAGAATAAAGAAGGAGTGGAGTCGGGGAATTTGAAAGTGAACATCATTTGTCAAGAAACTTTCAGAAATGTGATAGTTGAAAAGGTCAGATTTAAAAAAAAATGAGGAAAACAAGTAGACTTGGGGAAGCTGTCACTCTCTGAACTTACTAGAATAGAAATCAAGAAGGGGTTAGCTGAAGATACACAGAGATAAGAGCCCAGAAAGAAAGCATGGCCACATGAAGATGTTTCAAAAGAAAGGATAAGGTAATCTATTTCAATAGACTGACATTGAATCTAGTCTTGCAAAAGAGAGTGAACTCACTGGGAAGAAAAGAAAAAGTCCAATGCAGCCATGCGTGGAGTTCAGTGGCAGAGCAGGGCACTTGCCTAGCATATTTAGCATTTTGAAAGCCTTGGGTTTGATTTTCAGCATTATAAAAATGAAGAAAATCAGAACCTAATGAATGATGAAGGTTGGGAGAACTGGTTTGATTTTAATTATGAGAAAGGACAATTCAATTTAACCATTAATGCTTAAAAATACAAATACATCTCTCTCTCTCTCTCTCTCTCTCTCTCTCTCTCTCTCCCTCTCTCTCTCTCTCTCTCTCTCTCTCTCTCTGTGTGTGTGTGTGTGCAAAATAAATAATAGAAAAACAATCGAGGAATAAAAATGTATAAATGCTTCTTAAAGGCGAAGGTAATGTTATCTGTGAAGAACCACCATCAGCAAGTTTTAAGACATAACGTGTGCAGGTGGGAGGAGGAAGCAGGATGATAGGAGAGATAAAGTACTGTTTAGAATAGTAGAAATAATAAACGACCAATCAGGCGCTAGAGAGATGCTCAGTGATTAAGAGCACTCGTTCCTCTTCCAGAAGACAGTAGTTTGATTCCTAGCACTAATAACCACTGTCTGCAACTCTAGTTCCTGGGGGAGGAAGAAGGTGCAGGATTCAGTGTCCTCTTCTGGCATGTGATAACTCCCACGTATACATGTGTTACACAAACAGAGATAAAATAAAATCTGAAAAAAGGACATATAAAACCAGTGATTCGCAAAGTAGATGGAAGTGAAAACCTTTATAGACCACACCACTGAAGGTCTGCTTCAAGCTGGAGACAAGGAATTTTCACTGCCCTCAACCAGCATGAATGGGACAACCTTCCAGTCACAACCTGTGCATGCTGATGTATCCAGAGTCAGTAGGTATCACAAGACTTGTGACTCAGGACGTATGAATCACAAACACCATATGCATCTCCACTTAGCTTCATGCTGCAAATAGTTATCCTAACAGGTATTATACTCAGTTTTACTTTCTTCTGTGTGTTTCCCATAAAGTCATTGGCCTGGGTGATGAAGGGCAATATGTAAAGATTCACAGCAGACTTCCACCCTGAGCTTCTCTGAAACTTGGGCTGTATGCATTGAGGAACAATCTCTGACTTTGGTTTTATTTTTTGTTTTTTTTTATTCGGAGATGGAGCTCATATGCATATTTTATTAAATTTTGAATCTTCTGGACATTTAATGCATTTAAATCCATTATTCCATTACCCAAAGAAATCACTTAGAAAGCAAATAAAGAATGCACTATAGCAAGCATAATCTATAAAATGAAACTCGAAGCTACACATCCCCACATCTGGCAGTGATTAATGCATGAATATCATTTTCTCTCTAGTTGCGATAGTTTACATCAGCCTCAATCCCCAAACTGAAAGTAGCTGAGTAATAGTGCTGGCACCATCTCTTTATCCCAGCTCCATATGTGTGGAATAAAAGGCACAGCTATAATTCACTCTGATTGCATTACACAGGGAATTACAATGAAGGTGTTGAAGAAAAATAATTACGCATGTAGCCTTAGGCTAGAAGAGAATACCCCCCTCCTCCACGCTGGCCTTTTTACATTGAGCTTCTAAGTACTAGAATCTAATGGGTATATATGAGAAGCAGTCCAAATGATGGTATCATTATCTTCTGTGACTGCATCAATGTCTATTGGGGGACCGTATAAATGTGTAAAACAAGGGGATTTAAATTTTTCCATTATGAGAGATACAAGTACAAGCCGATTTGTTAGGAAAACCATAGAATTTTGCCCACAAATGCTTAAATAAAAGAATGGTAGATTTCACATATTTTCTGGTCCTGAAAGATTCATGCCTAGTAAAATCGATGGACCCTATGAGCACATGAGCACTGTATGACACAGTCCTTTTCAATGCGACATAACCACACAACCAGGTCCCGTTACCTAAGAATAACACTGTAGGTAAGCTGCATAGCTACATTTCATTGTGACTGATACACACATTGAAAAAGAACATGTGGTGAAAGTGGGGTGGCTAAGAAAAGACCTGGTGTTAAATATTAGACTAGAGGAAATCTTTGTGACTATGAGACTAAACTTTAGGATACAGACCTGAAGGTGTGCTTGCATTAAGACCCCTTTCTAACACCTACTGATGGAATCCTGATTGACTGGGTCCTATTGTCATCTGTCTTTCTCTGCATGCTCAACGGATATCTATGGTAATTCCTGTATAAGTATATTGTAAGATTTCTATTTCAAATAAAATATAAAGAGAAAGGGGAAGCATCAGTTTATAGTATTGAATTAATTTCATTAATTAAACACTTGATACTTCCATGTTTTCACAACAGTGTAAGAAGACGCAACAGTGCAGCTGAGATAAGCATCCTAAGCCAATTCCATTTTGGAAGTCACACTGCTTTTCTCAAGTTTTAATTCCACAGCCAAAGAAAAAAGCCCAGGTCCAAGGTCCATAAAAATGTTCCTGTGTGGGAAGGATTGTGTTCAGCTGAACAAACTTCAGGTCTGACATGTCTGTGTCACCCAGTTGGGGGTGAAAGAGCAACATGTTCATAGGGCTGCCCATGAATGCCAGGGCATACAACTCATATGGCCTCTCCATCCATCCCTTGTCTCTCCCTCACCACAATGCTGCTCCCAAGACCATATCACCACCCTCAGCTCTGCTCTTAGCAGCACCCAGGTACATCCCTGATCATCTCTCCTCACCAACATCTGTTCCGTGCTTTGTTCTCTCAGGTCTTGGTGACAATGTCTTTCGAGCTACTTAGATAAACTGTCCTTCACGAGACCAATACATCGGAATAGTTTCTGTGCAATTCATTCTTTATCCTATTTAGTCCATTCCATATAAATAGATAATGAGGAGAATTTCAGGCCAGGGAAGACTCAGGGGAGCGTTTAGACACTCTGAAAGTCCTACTCTGATGTGGTCAGTCATGCAATCAACTTCCTCTTTAGAGTCCTTCAGTCATTCCACCTGGGTCCTCGAACTTCATGGCATTTCAGCGGTCTAGGCTTCATTAGCTTGAATAAAGGCACTCAGTAAAACAGTAGGTTCCTCCTTTGTAAAAAAAAAAAAGACAAAATGGCAGCATAGAAACGTGGGGGGGCAATAGTATGTTCATCAGTGTGAAAACAATGTAGAAGGAGCATGGAGTGTGGGAGGCGAGCTGGAGATCACGTGACAATGTAAGAGCAGGCCTTTATACCCCTTCTTTTACATTTCACAAAGTCAGGAATTGCCTTAAAATGAAGGATTTGAAAAGTAAAGAAAAGCAGCTTTAGAGGCAAAGGAAATAATGATGGACTTCTTGTTTTATGTCTAGTTATTCATTATTGCAGTAGAAAATATTATTCTAAAAGCAGAACAATGACTCTTCTCGAGTATGAATTCTCAGAATATGAACTAAGTACCTGGTTTCTAAATATGGAAAACCAAGAGGCTCTGAGTAGGAAAAACACACTGAACAACCTCCCATACTTATATAGAATGACTCCTTTTTGTTGATAAGTCAATAGAAAACAAATTAGGATTTTCAAATACCAGATATTTTGAGACAGATATGGAGTGCTTAACCAATTAGTGGTAACCAAGTCTCCCTTCCTGAAAGCACACAACACAAAACAAAAATAAAACTTCACAGTGGAAAATTATTGTTGAGATTCTGTCTTGTAAATGGTGAAGTGTCTGTAATAGGTGAGGAAAATATAGCCAGTTAAAGTCTAACCCATTATCCATCACCAGAATCTAAACTCTTGCTTCCAAGCAGTTGGTGCATTATAAATCCAGCCCTCATAGCTTGGCTTAGTTTCATAAACTAACTACATCAGATTAGCCAAGAAGAACTAGTCACGTCTATGCTACTCTGTCGAGTACCTGAGGTTGGCTGGTGGATAGTCTTTTAATACAAGTGATTGGAACTGAACCCAGGCCTTCTGCTACTAAACTTCGACCACTGTTTACTTATTTTGAGCAAGGATTCAAGAAGTTGCAGCAGATGCTTTCATTTCTTTTTTTTTATTTTACTTAATTTAATCATTGGTTTTTTTGATACAGGGTTGCTCTGTTGTAACTCTGGCTGTCCTGGGACTCACTCTGTAGACCAAACTGGCCTCGAACTCACAGCGATCCCTCTGCTTCTGCCTCCTGAGTGCTGGAATTAAAGGTGTATGCCACCACCGCCTGGAAAGAAGTTGCAGCAGATGATCTTGAACTCACTCTATAGGCAGGCTTTGAACTTGTAATTCTCCTACCAGAATTTTAAATAACCCACTCAGGAACAACTATAGTGTTAGTGTAAAATTAAATAGATGCAAATAAAATCTTTTTTATGTTTTTAAATGAGTATATATTAATTATTAACAATAGTGTGCTTCCTTCTGAGATTTTCATATAATATATACAATGTATTTTGATTGTATTCCTCCCCTATTATACCTTCCAGACCCCTCTTACTTCTGCTGATCCCTTTCCACTTTCCTACTAGTGACCCTTGTAGTGATCCTAGAACTCACAGAGATCCACCTGCCTCTGCCTCTCGAGTGATAGAATTAAAGGCATGCGCCATCACCACCCAGCTAAATCTGTATTAGTCCGGCATGAGAAAGAAAAATTATTAATGTGTTGAAAATCTGTAATTCTTTTCTGTGGGCTAAATTTTATTCCTGCAAAATTTATATATAGAAATCCAGTGACTACAGATGGAGGTGGTACTGACAAGATTGTACTAGGTCGAGAGTTTGAGTCTCTGATCTCAGAAGATAAGTGTACTTAGAAGAAGATACTGGTATACACGAATAGCTCATTTACCATGAAGACACACAGAGGAACTACCCACAGACCAAAGGGAAAGCACTCACCAGAACCCAAATTGGCAGGTGCCCTAACTGTAGATTTCTAACCTCTGAAGATGTTTCCGTTTAAGCTCTAAGCGTCCAGTATTTGGCTATAGCAGCCCAAACAGACTGACAGATTTTGGTGCTTAAGCCAAGCAATTCTGCTGTAACCAATATACATAAAGATGGTGAAGGAGCTTTGAGAACGGAATAATTTGACAGAGGCCAGAGTTTTCAGATAGATGATAGATAGAGCCTGGATGGCTGTTGGTAGAATATGCCTTTAAAAGCAATCACAATCTCACAATCATGGCTAAAGAGCAAAAGGAGAGCTACAGAAAAAGACTCCATCCTGAAGAATAAATAAATAATCGTGAGCAGAGTGCTAGGAGGAATGGAGTCGTGAAAAACCAGCAGAGAAAAATCTCAGGCACAAAAGAGGACCGCATTGTTAAAAACAAGGAGAGCTGATCCTTGTTACAAAGTGTCAGAGACCATGCCTGAACTAGGCGTTTTCTGGAGGGTAAAGCTAGAAAGTGACAAATTTTAGATATTTGGCTGAGGTTATTTCTCTATTTTTTTCTTTTCTCTTTATATGTACACGTGCTGGGTGTGTGTGTGTGTGTGTGTACACATTTGTATGTGTGGACACATGTGTTTGGGGGGTACATTGGGGAGTAAAGTCAATGTCAGAAATGTTCCTTGATCACTCCTACCCTATTCTTTGAGGCGGGATCTCTCAGCTAAACCCAGAGTTGACAAAGGCTACTCTCATTAGCCATCTTGCTTCTGGGATCCATGTCTCTGTCTCCCAGACTGGAGCTGCAGGCTGGTGCTCATGCCCGCTCTGCATTGTTATGGACAGGCTGAAAATTCTCCAAATCTCACCTGAGGATATTTCCAAGCAAACCCTCAAAGGAGTGACTTGCTCCTTCTGGTTGCTTGTAGTAAAAAGTAAAATGGGAAAGGTAAGACAAAGAAAATGTGAGTTGGAAAATTTGGAGAACTTTCAGCTTATCCATATAGCATAAAGTGACAAACCTGTTTCTGAAAAGTGTAATAAAGATGAAATAGAACATTTAGAAAGGAGGCATTTGCAGCTGTGACCTATCCTTAGGGGTAGATTCCCCCAAACACACCCCATATGGAGCCCTGGAGGCTCCTTACAGGAAGGCCACGTAGCTACAGTAGAGGTCTGTGGGTAGTAGTGCTGACCCAGAAACTGCAAAAAGAAACAAAGAACAAAACCTGGTTGAGTAAAAATACCCATTTGAATTTAGCAGCGGGGAGCAGCAAGCACCCTGTAGATCTGCCTTAGCAACTAGGGATGGAAACTTTCTCTGGAGTTTCCCTAGGAGACTTTTGGACCGGACTGTGAACTTCTAGCAACTTTTGATAGCTCTGTGTTTTCCTGCTCTCAGTCACGCCCAGCTTTCACAGGTGTACCTGGTTGGCGCTACTTTACAGCTCGCTTATAAATCCCCCAATCAGCCAATCAGGGTGCCCCAAACACCTGAAGCTTAGGCCCTGGGTTGGGAGCCCAGACAGACCTTGACACTCTACTAGAAGCCGTGGGAAGAGAGACTCCTTCCTGCTTCAGCCTCCAAAAATCCTCATCGCAAAAGGGAAAAAAATCCATGCTACAGGCGAGATTTTTGTCCCAAGATCTGCTACTAGCCTCCAAGAGCCAGCACTTCTGAGACAGAGACCAGGAGCTCCAGTTTTTCGGTCAGTGACCTGCAAACTTGCCATTTTAAGGTACAGCTTTTAGTCTGCACATTAATCCCTCTGAGTGCTTTTGAGCTATTAACACTTCTCAGGGCTACACTGGCTCTGGGCTAGCTGCTACCACAGGGTCAAACCTGCTTCCTTTAAGTCCCAAGTGGCAGTCGGTTTTAAACTCTTCCATTCCGTTTAAAAATTGTTGATCCTAAACTGACAGTAAAGCACCCGCACCCCCCCCCGTTTGTACTCCCCATCCTTGGAGGACACGAACCTGATGAAGAGAGCAGGTCCACACTGATTGTTTCATTATGAAGTTAATCAACCACCTCAGTAGGAGTAGAAATGGAGTCAGTCACATCAACAATCACAGAGACAGAGATGGTTCCATGGGATCTGTGTGAGACTTTCGAAGTTTTAATAGCTTGCAGAGCCACAGGGTTTGGGAGCAGCTCTGTGGAGATTTGGGAGATAAGACTTCCATTCTGGAGGGCCCCAGAATGTGGAGCATCAACAGATTAAAGGGGATGATTTTCTTAAGATTTAATGGATACGGACTGGTAAAATGGTTCAGTTGCTGCCAAGCCTGACAACCTAAATTCAATCCCTGGAATCCACAGGGTGGAAAGAGAGAAACTATTCCCCAAAGTCTCTAACTTGTCCATGTTTATGTTTTCTCTTGCTTATTTATTCTCTCTCCCTCTATCTTTCTCTCTCTCTCTCTCTCCCTCTCCCTCACTCCCTACATCTCTCTTTTTTTCTCTCTCTACCTCTCCTTCTCTCTCTCTCCCTCTCTCTCCTCCTCTTTCTCTCTGTTCTCCTCTCTCTCTCTCTCTCTCTCTCTCACTCCCTCTCACATACACACACACACATACACACATTCACACACATGCTTGAACACATACAAATAAATAAATGAATAAATATTTGGAAAAGACAATGAATCTTTATGTAGTGAACTTGGCATACTGGGTTTCCACTCAGTTGGTGCCTATCATTCCCTTCCTTCATTTATGCTCTTTGGATGAGAGCACTGTTCCCCTGCTTGTCCTTTGACTGTATTTTGGGAGTACATAGCTTGTGTTTTGCACAGGTTTGTGGCTGGGGAAAATTTTTGTCTAGGAATAAACCACACCTCTACTTTTCAGTCATATATGATTAGGAAAATATTTAGATAAGACTTTGGATGTTAGTTAGACTTCAGAATTCATGCTAGACAAAGTTATGACTTCTGAGGCTCTAGAGTTTATATATATATATATATATATATATATATATATATATATATATAACATTTTATTTATTTTTATGTTATGTATATTGGTCTTTTGCCTGCATATATGTCTCTGTAAAGGTGTCAGATCCCCTGGAACAGGAGTTGCAGACAGCTGTGAGCTGCCATGTGGGTGCTGGGAATTGAACCCAGGTCCCCTGGAAGAGCAGCAAGTACTCTGAACCACAGAGCCATCTCTCCAGCCCCAATGAATGTATTTTTAAATTTAAGGGATAGACTAATACAGGAGATACCAACAGAAGAAAGCTGTGGATTGAATGCAATTGGAAATAACATATACAAGATATAATTAAAGTTAAACACAATGTCATGAATGTAGCTCCATATAAGAAAAAATGCCTAAGGTTTTTCTCTTTCTACTATCTCCACATAATGAGAAGACACAACTTACAAGAAAAGAGAGCCCTTACCAGAAGTCATATTAGCTACCTTCATCTTGGATGCCCCTGTCTCAGGAACTGTGAGAAAGAACACTATCGTCTGTAAGCCTGTTAGTCTGGCAATTGCCACAGTAGCCCATACTTACTAAGATGTTCCCTTTTGTCTTGTCATCCATCTAGGGATACTGTCTAACCCCATTATGTACCTTTGATTGTGTTTCTTTATTGTGTTCTTAGCATGTTATCATATAACTCACAATACAAATGTTTCCAACACATTCTATTTATTTTTTGAAGCCCCTGGTTAGAATTTGAGCACTGGGAGGACAGGGATTTTTTGTTTGTTTGTTTTTCTGTTTTATTCTCTTCTGTATCTGTACTGCATAAGAAAAAATGCTATATTTACTTGTTTTTAAACAGTCACCATTAAAGTTTAACTCAGACTCAGAACCCAAGAAAGACAAATAAAAGCACATAGCAAAGCATACAAGCAGAAAGTAAAAATCAAGCATCAATTAAAATAAAAACAAAATGAACATAAGCCCGGCAAAAGAATATTACGCAACTGCAATACTGGCAAAACAAAACTACAACAACAGAAACAAAAAACTAAACTAAACTCGAGAAAAAAACAGCAAGCTGTTTTCAGTAGTGCATAACTCAAGGCACTGAAACTTGCAGACCCAGGCTGAAAGTTTTTAAGAACAAATTGCTAGGATTAATGAACACTTCCAAGAATTTTCAAAACATACTATCCTGTGGTCAGAGCAAGAAAGCAATATGTATTTTTGCTTCAGGGGAATAAATACTCTGAAATAATAGACACAAACCCACTTAAGAATTGTAGTTATCATGGTTCAATTTATTTCCATGTAAATTGGTCATTACATGCTGAGTTAGTACAAATAATTATAAAAAATGATAATTAAGTGCACTGAAAAATATAAAAATAAGTGCAGCATATTAGACTACATGATTTTTAACTACAAATCTTTGGATTGTGAAAGCACCACTTACCTCCCTATTTGAAATCTGGCAATAAACTCACTGCCAAAAAGCATATTTGAGTCAGATCATCAACCCACAGAACAGAGAAGTGGCATTTCAGAGGTGTATGCATGTTCAGCAACATGCCAACACGTTTCGACAACCATTAAATGTCAAGCATTATTCATATGGGGTATTAACACATTAAAGTTTTCATTAAAAAAGAAAGATCTCTTTCCTCATTACATTGCATGGTTATAGAATGGAGATCTGTCAAATAAATTATTGCAAAGTAGTTTAAGCTAAACTTTATAACACTGAAATTATATTATTGAGGGCAAATAACCTTTAAAATGAAAGACAAATAGCAAAATTTAAGGGCATTTAATTTGCATAAAGGTAATGTTAACAGTCTTTTCCTGCTTACAAATTTCATACCTGCCATATTGAGTTCTTAACACCTGTAGAGATCAGTGTTGTTTCTTAATGTTGTTTTGCTATAACAAGAACTTTGGGAGGAGTCTATCATATAAAAATAAGCCCCATAAGAAACAGGTCAGTGTGCTGGTAGAAATATTGCAACACCGGAGCCATGTTGTAGCATCTATGTTTCCCGCTTCTGCTTTGAAATAAACATACCTAAAGCTTATATGAAGTTTTTGACTCTCACAACTTAAATCAAGAGACTTTCTTTGGGTAAACAATTACCATGGTCTTGAAATAAACAACAGAACAGTAGACTTTATACACAGTGTGGTTTGGGCTTCCTTGTCTTTGGCAGTGAAATTAATGGTGTTAACTTCTTGTACAACTTATAAATACTTTAAATACACTCAGATGCCAGTTCTCAGACACTGTCTCAGCAACAACAAAACAGAACAAACCATCCATCAATTAGCTGTAATGATTTTAATGGCCCATAGTTTCCAACAAATTATTAATAATGCCTACAATGTATGAGTTCAATTACAGGACAAACTTACATAGCAAAGTTTCCATTTTTGTTTACCATAATATATTTCTTTTCTTGGCTTTCGGTGACTTGTGATTATATGATAGGGACAAAGGGATAACACAGAATAAAATTCCTTTTCATAAGGAAACGATGTCTAATTCTCCCTCGACCTTCCTTTGGAGCACTATTTGCTCTACAGTATTTGTTCCCTTCCTTGTTGTGACCCAAATTAGTGATGAAGAGACTGGGGCTATGAAGAGGACAAGGCTGTTCTTTTCAGTTTGTTTCAGTAAATTAAAAATGACTATGAAAATTACAAACACTATTTTTGGCATTTTAATTTTATCATTTCATCCTACCATAGACTGGGATGTTAAAATTAAGGGTTATTAAATGTTTACCACACATTTGCTGAGGAATATTCCAGTCTGTGACTGGAAAAGGAATTAGTTTGCTCTTACAGCTGCCCATGAGAGCCACTAGATGGCCAATTTTTAATTTCTATTTTCAATTTGCTTTTCAAAACTCCCTTTGCAGCACCTGGCTTTTTCTGACAGTGTCAGTCTCTCGAATAGTTTATATGTCATTAGGAATAAAGCATAATTGCAATCTATGCCTTCATAGATGTTAATTTGTTAGAAAATTTTGAAATTACATATTTGTATATAACTAAAAACAAAATATGCAAGGATGAAAAAGTACGGTTTACACTTCTATCTGGCCATTAGTATTGTCAGTTTTCCTATTGGCTTGGTAAGTTTACAGATAATCACAGCCAAGTTCACCCATAAGAAAAGAAAAGGGAAAGTGTACCAGGGAGGTCTATCTGTCATCTGTGAGTCTGTCTGCCATCTATCTGCCATCTATCTATCTTGGTATAGATAGATAACATATTACATCTTATTGACCTCTTACCCCTCAAATAGAAAATTCACAATTTCTAAAGTTAATCTTGTATCAGAATAGCACAGAGCCAGATATTTTATCATCTAAAAGATCATATTTGTGAAAAAAATATTAGCTGTCGAATTCTCATGTTCTCTGCAATTAAATAGAGCCTTAAGCAGGACATCGTGTATGTGACAATATAAAAATGAACACTATCTCACTGAATCTCCTAACCATTTCCAGTATTCACAGTTAATTAGACTAATGGCAAGAGTTTAGTTTCGCTCAAACCTCGGTTTCCACATACAACGTCAGAGTTGAACACATGACTCCCACTCCCACCAGAGTGGTTGTGTTGATGGGTAGAGACATCCATCACTTCGAGTTTGTCTCTTTTCCCAGTTGCTTTATTTCTATGGATTTCAGTCTCGCAGTATAAAGTAACATTTTATCTTACTGATGTTTAAATATCTTTGGGGTAAAAACTATGAGAAAATGAGACATTTGCTAACTTCTTCTTATGTAGTAGCTAGATGTTCTTTTATTTTCTCTTTTTACAAATGTCCAAATATAACATGTCCAAACACTTCCGATAAAAGTGTTTCCTCGTGTATTGTGTTATAACAAAGTAGAAATCAGACCATACAGAATACTCTCATAAAAGGAAAAGAAAATATGTTTACTATTCATTAAACTAAAGCTACATGTATATTGATCCCTATATAAAGTAACTAAATAAACCTATTTATGAAGAAAGATTATAAAAATAAGAGGTCAGCAAGTCTTGGCTAGTGGCTACGCAGTCGCGAACTCACAGCATGGAACACAGGTTGCATGTAGCATCTGTACACCCAAATTTGTGCAAAACGCCAGTATCTGGCCTCTTCAGGGCAGTTGCTAAAGATGAGATGTGAACTTCCACACACGAGCCTCAGACTTCGCTGTGATCACTGACCTTGCTCAAATTCTAAAAGAGAAGAGGAAGAAGTAAGCACACATGACTCACATGTCTCATAACTGGCACGATAGTGAAAGAACAGCAGTAAGCAAAGCCAGCCACCCAGTCGTGCTATGAAAATCTACCTTCTCAGAGGTATGTGAGCACAGCCATGCAGGGTAAAGCTCCAAATCGAAGGTCAGAGGGCTGACCTTGAAACTAGCTAAGTGGTGTAACTTCCTTCGGCCTTGGTTTTCCTAGTTCTAAAAGCTGACTATCTGAGAGTATCTACCTCATATGATGTGGCAAAATTTACTTCATTGAGTAAGGTCTTTAGAATATTCTAGAACACAATAGGTATTCAATACGTGTTAAGTAGGTAATAGTAACAATAGTATTGTTATTTGGAAGCTACAAGCTGTTATGACTGAAGACTGCAGAGGTCACTGTGGGAGCACTAACCCTGTCCTAGGGAGGAGGCAGGCAAAATGATTCAAAGTTATGGGAAAATCGCAGGAAACCACAGCTCTGGGAATCACTAGAAAATTAAACCCCAAAGCCCAATATCATACAGCAAGGTATATCCTTGTAATAACATGACCACTAGACTCTATAAGTAATGTTTCAAAAGATGATAATATAAATAAACATAGAGACTCAAGCATCTAAGCAGAAAAATATATTTAAAATCTATATTTAGTATTTCTGCATTGGAGAGAGCCAAGATCAAATCACAAGACAATGAATCTTAGAAGGCCATTAATGAAAAGAATTTGCACTTGATTTGGGTGACCGTCAAATTTTCTAAGCCACGACACCATGGAAGATCCTAATTACTTAATAATTGTTCGGAACTTGCCCACAAGGTGAAACAGAATCATTTACGTCAAGTGTCAGATGCAAAGGGAAGGAATATTCACAGATTTTAGATACCAGAGGGGAGGGAAACCGTTATAGAAATTCCACATTCTGTGTCCTAGTTTTTCCTACAGCTCCTGCTTGCTAACTTAACCAACTCACCTTATTTGACTGAATGGTACTTATTGCAGCAGGTACTGAGTCAAAAAAAATTGGCTTCTCGGTGTCTAGGTCTCCATAGTACGTCATTGCCTTTGTCAAGGATGCTGCAAGAGTGCACAGTATATGTAAAGACCCGTGGAACAGCGGAGGGACCTCACTCGATGTTACCCAGAGACACACTCTTACCTGTGCAGTTGGCTAAGAACACATCCACACTCCTGCTCTTGCAATCTAGGTAAAGCTGGAAGAGGTAAAAGAGCACGCTCAGGGTTAGTTCAGAACAGCAGAATGGAGAAAAGGATCAGGCTTTAGAAAGAAGGGAATTACAATGTTTCTAAAGTCAAACCACCAGAGGGAGGCATTGTTACACGGTTAAGGACATGCCCAGGCTACTGGAAGAGAGTCATACAGTGAAACATTTACTGTATGGAGACTAAATTTAGCTGCTCATATAGAATCGTTTCTTTAGAAAAAAATGAAAACATAATCTTCTCTTCCCTATAAGAATAATATAAGATTGCTGTCCACATTTTTATTGAAAATCAAAGCCCAACCAGCAGAAGTGATGAAGGTTGCTGGCCTGCTAATTTTAATACTTTGAAATAATTTGGGAATATTTCACTGACGCTATAAACCCCAGATGTTGAACTGCAGCTATTTCAACAAACCCAGGGTATCACTGAACCTTATTATAACCTGAGCCAATTTCTAGTTTTAAAGGTCCACCAAGGTGAGAAAGCCTAACTAATGCTTGGGCACACTGGAACCTTGACTCTTAACTTCTTGACAACTCAACCAGAAACGATTTATGAACAACTGATCTTAAATTCACCAAAAGCAAAATAAGACCATGAAGTATGGCTCGAAGTGCACGTCAAGGTTCATTTACAGTTGGCTAGAATTGGTTCTGTGATAGCGATTCATCTTGTATACAAGACACAGACAGCTGCATTTGTCACACAATCTGGAATGTACTGTTACCAGGTGCACTAGAGGCATAATTTCTCTCATCCTTCTCCATCAGTAAGTCATCTTCTCAAAATGAGAATTGTGGATTAATCAGAGTTGTACTGATTTGAGTAAAAAGGAAAAAAAAACCACAAAAAATAAAGAAAAAAATGGGCTCTGACTTTGACATTGAATTAAGTGGCTCCTGCTTCTGTTGGTTAATGTGATTAATCCAAGGTGACCTCCCAGTGTTTGACTTTTTCTTAAGCCCAGTGGAGCACAAACACGTTGCTATTATGGGTGGCTTGTTGATGTTGATAAAAACAATCTCCAGTTCACTGACCTGACCGCTCCCCCCATCACCACCGCCAATCCTACCCCATCTCCATGAAAGAATAAATAGAAGCCACCCAGTTCCCTTCAATGGACAACTCCAGAAACAATGCTCTTCATGCTGCATTAACGGAGTAAACAATCTAGAGGGCTGTTAAAGGAGCCACCATGGCTGCAGAACCTGATGCTCTTGGCTCCGGACTCTTTTCCAGAGTAGCTGGAACTAAGAAATAATCTTGCTTGCAAATATATTATTTGCACTTCAAGAAAATTATATAAATGGTTATAAAAGATTTTAAACCATTTATAAATAATATGTATATAATATATAAGTTTTAAAAACATATATAATATACATAGCATATGTTAATTACTATTGTGCGTGTTTGTGTTCACCCGGAAGCACACAACAGCAGATGATGGAGATTAAAAAAATAAAACCAATTCTGTGGAGTTGGTTCATTCATTTCACCTTGTGGTTCTGGGGATCAGCTCAACTTGTCAGGCTTGCCTGGCAAAGCACCTTTAGACACTGAACCATCTTACTAATTCAAGAAATGACTTTTTAAAGTGAGAAAAGCAATAATAGATGTTGTTATTACTGAGTGCTTACTAACTTTGCTGGCCATTTTAATACTTTATTGAGTACTTTCTGTGTCATAAGTCATATCTGAGCTTACAATGTGATGAAGTGGAGACCTCTATTTCTAGTTAATAGAAAAGCAAACAAATGAGAGTTGGAAAGACAAATCAGTAGGTAAAGCACTTGTCACACAAGCATAGAGACCCAAGTTTGAACCCTCAGAATACACGTAAGAGCTGGATGCAATAAGCAGTACAGTCCCACTGCTCCTGTGGGCAGATGAGAGGCAGAGACAGGGACATTCCCTGTAACGCACATGTCAGTTATCCGGCATATGACAAAGAGATACTGTCTCAGACAAGTTAAAAGTAAATGATTGAAACTTGAAGTTGTCCTTTGACATACACACATGTACCATGTCATTCATGTGCCTACACTCACACATATCAACACACATGAGGGGATGAGCTGAAGGAAGGAAGGAAGGAAGGAAGGAAGGAAGGAAGGAAGGAAGGAAGGAAGGAAGGAAGGAAGAAAGGAAGGAGAGAGAAAGGGAAGGAGAGGGAAGGAGGGAGGAAGGGAGGGAAGGAGGAAGACTGTAGCTCCAAGAACAGGACTAATATGTGGATGATGTGTGAATGCAGAATTTTTTCTGTTTATGTTCTTAACATACATTATAATATAGCCATGGTGCAATAAACCAAATAGTAATAAAGAGAAAATAAAGAAAACAGGTACAAAAACTCCTGCTTTGCATATACAATGAAAAATACCTTGCCAAGCACAAGTATAATTTTCTTGACAATTTAAAAATAAATTGTATCAACTGTCTTAATTCAATATAAGAATTTTTAATCCATTACCATGACTCAGGGAAAAAAAAGACTTCATTAGCATGCCCAGGGTCTAGATTCCTTGATTCCTCTTAACTGTCAGTCTTCGACCCTAAGCTAAGGGGCACTGGCTCTTTGTCTTCCTCTTAAGCAACTCTAATGAGTGTTTTCAAACATCTAGGGAGGGCAACTAATAATTTCAGCCACAAATTTAAATGCAGCTCAATAACAACATCAACAGCTGTTTATCTATTTATATATTTATTCGGGGCATTGAACCCAAGGCTTTGATTGCTAATCAGCACTCTGACACTGAACTGAAGCCCTGGAGCTAAGGTAACCCTTTTAAAAAAAATGTTCAGGTACACAGAAAAGAAAATAGAGGAAACCCCTCTTAGTAGCTGAGTTTCCTTTACAAAGCAGTTTCCAGCCATGGCATGAAGCAGCAGCTGCAATGGGTGAAACTCAGAGCGGAGTAGGGAGGATTAGCTAGATGATGCAGCCAGTACCTTGAGGCATTTTTCTCCATTCTAGAAGCATTGAAAATTTACTTCCTGGTGAGTATTATACCCAATACCCCTCAAACTTCAGTCTTCTCATCCCTCCAACTCTGACCCCTACCCTGTATGTGTAGAATCCTGGTGGGGTCTCTTGAAACAAACCTTCTGTAGTATAGAGTAAGCTGTTCTATGTTCTTTGTGGGAAAGGGGCCTAGACTCTGCATCTGAGATGGCTGAGGAACACTACTGGTATTGAAGAGAAGGGAATAAACTGTCCCAGGCTGTGTAGCTACCTCAACAAGTGTGGAGACTCCCGTGTAGTCGAAAAAGGTCAAACCACTGCAATCCAGGACCAAAGTACACTTCTCACTGGGGCAGGGCTGGGAAGCTTCTTCTGCAGAAGAAACAGAAACTCTAGTTATGAAGTAGCAATGAAAATAATTTAATGGTTGGAGGCTCACCATAACATGAGAAACTATATTAAAGGGTCACAGCATTAGGAAGGTTGAGAACCATTGCCTTAGAGTGATCAGGGAACTGTTCCATCCAGAGCAGCCTTGGAAGAAATGTCTGCTTTCACCACTTTACACACCAGAGCACAGGATCCCCGGTTCCTCCAGTGCATTGCCTGCCTGACACTGCAGTCCTGCCTCCTGTTTCCTGCTCTCCCAGTTCCTGGGGACTTCCACTGTCCTTCTACCGCCTAACATAGTCATCAGCAGTTCGAACAAGATAGAAAGAAGATGCTATTTAGGTCCTCTTCACAGGGTCATCTTTGAAATGCAACATTAGCCTAAGTCACAAGACTTCTATCCACAGAGCAGCAATTCTTATTTATTCTCTCCCATAAATTGTGTTCCTGGTTCAGAATTAGAAAAAATTGAGATGTAGGGAAAATAAAAATGTTCATTCTAAGTAAACAAGATTCATCATGCTCCACAGTGGAAAGTGGATCAGGTCCTAAATACATTTTTGTTTAATTTAGAAACCTTTGATGCTCTCAAAACATAAAAGTCTCTAACAATTAAACATCAGGTAATTAAAAGCAAATATATGTGGCATATCATATGTAGCACACACACACACACACATATACATAAATATATACAAACACTATGTAGAGGGACTGAATCTTTCTTATTAAGTTAGATACTTAGCACTTAGTAAGACTAATCGTGTTTAAAGCATACACTGGAATCCCGTATTTGAGGGTTTCCTATGAAAATCCCTTTGAACATACTGGTTTTAGAAAATAAAATTTTATGTGTCTTCTTTTAAGCAGTAGTGGGCTAGAAACAACTCATATCACTTGGGTGTGTGTATTCCAGCTCCACTCTTGTGATCAGACATGGAGGAAATATTTACACTATTGACATAGGCATGTGCTACAAGTCTAACCCCAAATCCCCTGCTCCAGACATTGTTCATTAGGGAGTTCCCATGACCATCACTGCTTAAAGGTGAGTAATTTTATCATCCAATAGCCTTGATTAAATGAATGACCAAACCACTGTTATATGTGGTGTTAACAGCGAAAACACAAACTGTGAAAATTGTTTCACTTTTATCCATATGTTCAGTATTGTTCTGACCTAATGGTATAAAACATGTATTTCAAATTAAGTGACAATGTACAATTTTTGATAAAAATTTTCCCCCCCAAAAATTGAATATTTAACTCCAGAAATGAAAAATTATTGAATTATAAAATTCTCTGATATCTCAATGCCTCCTTTTCTTACCCCCCCCTTTTTTTTTTACCTTTTGAGATTAAAATGTAATTGCATCTCTTCCCTTCATACAAGACCTCCTACAAGACCTTGCCCTTCCTTGTTCTTTTTCAAATTCATGGCCTCCTTTTTCATTAATTGTTGTCATAGACATACACATACACATAGACATATAAATTTTGAACACATAAATACAACCTGCTCAGTCTGTATAATGTTACTTGTATGTATGTTTTCATTCTTTACTAAGAAGCATAATAGCAATATTTTCAAATAAGATTTTATAACAATAAAACAAAACTTAAAAGAATATTAGAAATTGTTCTACTTAACAAAGCATGGCAACACATTACTTTTCTTCAAAAATTTATGTAATTTTTTTAATCTATAAGCCATATGGCTTATATATAAATTATATATATGTATATATATATATATAAAGTCAGGGCAAGAGGTTTATGTGTTCATGATATGTATGTTTACTGAGTCAGCTTAAGCCTTAGACCGATTTGTCAATTCCACATTTTGGTAAGACACTGCAATAATTTTATTTGTCACTCTAAACTTAATGATACAATGGAAACAATCCATCTATAGATTAACTAGGGAGATTATTGGTAACGCTGTCTAAATAACTAAAATGGATGATTACATAGCATTGGAATACTTTTGAGAAAGTTTATTTTTTTTCTTCAACCCTACCATATTTCTTTCACTAGTAAATTGTATTCTCTGTTCTCTTTATTCTCTGGTAATTATCACACAATATGTGTTATGATAGATTACTATAAAATACTGGAGCTTATAAAAAGTGAAATGAGAGACTAGTCTGTCTATGCCCTTGTTTATTTCGCCCTTTAGTTTCATACATGACTTTTCGCTTTGCCTTTATTCAAATGTGCATATTTCCAGGCCTTTCAAAGTAAAACAAATCAAGACAAAATACCCACCCGTATATTTGCGGGTAACTATTTAGGTAAACAACTTCAAAGAAATCGATTTATAACACCCTTTTTAAAGAAAAATAAAATCCTAATGGCAAAATTTCCGATTCACTCTGATGAAAATTTAAATACAATGAACATTGTAGAAATCTTCAAAAGTAAAAATGATTGTCTTTTACCCAGATCTCCTCAGCCCTGTCATTGTACTAATTTATGGATATAACCTTGTGTTCTAAGCTTCTAAGTAGACCAACTAGTACAATACAAATCACATCACCCTAAGATAAGAGCGAAGAGAACGCACAGCTAATAGCGTACCATGAGCAAATGAGGTAAGCTCTGAGCATGTGCAAAGTCGGCTAATCTATCCCCACAGGGTAGGTGGTAAATGATGGGCTTTATCTACAAAAAACAACATTTCAGAAAGACATTAACCATCAGGTGCGAGTGGGCAATTAAACCCAGACTGTGGAAGACAGCTCTTTCCTGTGGAATATCCATTAACTCCTTTAATTAAAAAATATTCATAGTTGCATAATTTAGGAGTGCTTTCCATTTACTTCAAAACATTTCTGACAGCCTGTGAGTCACTTGTAACTTTTAAAGTATTTTCTGTTGGTATCAATTAACTATTGAGAAACAGAATCATCTCTTTAATTTCTAAAGGAATAGGGGAGAAAAAAAAAAAAAACACCGAAGACAAGACAAGCAACAGTACTCTCTTTGGAAAAATGTGCGATTGCTATTGAGCATTTCATTCACAGGTCTGTTCTCTCATTAATCCCAACAGTCAATTAATACAGATGCATTGCATATTTAAGCACCCTGTTAGGAAATATAAGTACAGTGGTGAACAGAGCAATGGTGCCTGCCTTCAATAGACTTGCAATCAAATGGAAAGTGGTCAGCTCAGCTAGTAACTTGAGAGGTTATGAATGCTGGAGAAGATATATCGAGAGGAAGAACCAGAAAAGGCAGAACAATGCCCTCTGCCCTCCCCCACACAAACCCCTCCAAAGTATACCTTCTCATCCTCAGTACCTGTGAATATGTTACCATACAGGGCAAAAAGAACTTTACAGATTTTATTAATTCAAGATGTCAGTGTGGGTCATCCTACACTAGCCAAGTGTCAGGAGATTCAGAGTCAGAGAAGATACGATGAAGAAGAGACCAGAGAGAAACCTGAAGATTCTTCTGTTGGCTTGGAAACTAAGGTGACCATGAAACCAAGGAATTCAGAAGGACCAAGTTGGAAAAGGGCAGAGGATTTTCTCATACAACCTTTAAAGGTAGTATATCCCAACCGTAACTCCAAGGCTACGGCTCATGGGACTCATTCCAAGCTTTTTTCGTTACACTATAAAGAAATAAATATGTGCTGCTTTAAACCACTAAGCTTAGGTTAATTACAACAGCAGTGTTAGAAGTTTATATGCCTGGGCTTTTTTGTTTGTGAGCTAAGAGTAGGGAAAGGGTTTCGGGAGGATGAAAGTCATTTAAACATCAGGGTCTGTGACCATGGAAGCCACTTTCTTAGTCACTAAATATGCAGCACCTGTCACTATTCCCAGGATCAAGTAGATCTTAAGAGAGTATGTGAAATATTCACCAGGTGAATAATGACATGAAAAATGCACGAATGAAAAAAAGAAAAGCTAGTTATATGAGCAGAGACTTGGAGGGCACCTGGTGGTTTCCTTAAGCAGGGT
Organism: Cricetomys ansorgei; assembly: GCA_026225945.1. Classification (NCBI taxonomy): domain Eukaryota; kingdom Metazoa; phylum Chordata; class Mammalia; order Rodentia; family Nesomyidae; genus Cricetomys; species Cricetomys ansorgei. Next base: position 18,830,111 of record JAMJFZ010000239.1, read on the forward strand.
AGGTGCAGAGGACCACATGGTGGGTTCGCTATGGCAACAGAGCATTATCATAGGGTGACCTAAACTACTAAACATACTTCTAGAAGATCTCTTCATAAGTGGAGCAAGTGTAGTCTTCATTCAGAAAAATGCTATTACTGCCATCTTCTTATTTATGTAAAAAGTTTTTATAAATTTGTATGTTCTAGTATACGTCAACTATGCATCTGCTAAGGTTGTTGGAGAACGGGGATTTTTTTACTCTTCTCTGTGTACTGTTTTTCTTGCTTGATGTCTCTCCTTAATCGGGCCACACTGGGTCCTACTCTGTACCCCTTCAACCTGCTGAATGTCTCCTAGGTGACTGCATATCATATTTAACTTACCATCCTGTAAATTAAACACAACTTCCATTATAGACACACAGTTGGATTCCACTGCTTCTTGTTGGAAAGTTATAAGCTTTAACGTCATCATTTGTTTCACAACATAAGAAATTGATCTGAAAGTCATATTGATTCATTTTTAATGTGATTAAGGACAGGGATTCACAGACACGATACTGTAAGGGGCAAAACCAAGAAGAGGTTTTAGTGATGAAGTTGGGAACAAGCCCATAGAAGGCTTAGAAAGGTGGAATCAGCAAGGTGTGACTGAATAAGAGCATGAGAGACAGAGGGAGAGAGGGAGAGAGAGAGGAAGAGGAGGAAGAAGAGGAAGATAATGAAGATTAAGTATAAATTGGGTGCTTAGAGAAGTGGGAGAAGAAAGATGGTAATCGAAATAGGGTAGGTAAGTTTTCTATTAGCACCCAGATATTTTGATAGGCATTTTCCTTATAACCTACCCTTTTCTTTATTTCCTACAATAATTTCTTTTTAAGATAATATACAGTTACAAGGAGTATTTGCTAATTTCCAAATAAATTGATACTGTAGGTTATCTTCCTGTTCTAAACTTTCTTCTATTAAAAATGTACAGTGTAGGGGTTGAAGAGATGTCTTAATGGTTAAGAGCCCATATTAGTCTTACATAGGACCTGAGACAGATTCCTAACACCCATTATACAGGGGCTCTCAACTACCTGTAAGTCCAGGTCTCTAGGTATTCAGTGTACTCTTCTGGCCTGTGCAGGTATTCATGTGCACATGCTCCCACCTCTAACCACCCCACACACATAATTAAAAATAAATAAATCTTTTGAAAGTTTTACATATTAATTTCCTGTTGGCAAGTAAATCTGAATGCACAGTTTCCATTATTTGACTTGTATATATTCCTAATGTATGTCACCAGAGAAACAGTCAGAGCTAGACATCAAAAGTCACCTGTGAGTCATGCTCACATTCACTGCCACAGATTTTTGAAACTCTCTTTGTTCTTGTTCTCTCTCACCAACTAATGATATTTAAACCCCTAGAGTGTATAATTCCACCTCAACCAGTTAGGAATTTATTTCTCTGGTTATATATAATTTGGACTTCATTAACTTTATCTTTTTAAAAAAACCCGTGCTATCGCCCTTGTTTGTATATTTCCTTTCATATATTAATTAACTAGTCATCTATTAGCTTTATGTGTCCGTGATAAAAAAATAACAGAAGCAAATTAAAATTCTTTGGAAGGAAAGATAAATCATAAGAATCAACAGAAAGGTAAAAAGCTGAGATAAGGGGTGGAGCAATAAAAATAAATAAAATTAATAAAATAAAAATAAAATTAAATATAATAAAATAATCAATCAATCTTTATTTATAGCTGATTATCCTGATTTTTTAAAAGTCAAGCGATTAATAACAATTACCTAGCTTTTGCCTTGAATCTTCAACATTATCTTTTACTCTCAAATTTACTCTTTAAAAAGAAACACATATGCTGCTGTGTCCTTTAATAATACAGAGTGTTATTTCTTTCACTCTACACTTAAAAATTCCTTACTTTGAAGTGCATATTTGAGGGAATACATGTCATTAGATTTTTTAATGTGATGAATTTAGAGCTAAAATTATTTTCAAAAATTCAAAAGAAGTAAAATAGATATTTTTCCAAATGTTTGCAATAAAGTATTTTTAATTTAGTTAGAAGGAACTAGTTATTGAAATATACAATACAAAACAAAAGAAACTTTGTTGCACTAAATAAAAGATGTCATGCTAAACAATTGAACTATTTCTGATTTTTTAAACGTAACAAAAATCAAATTAAAGCACAGATAATTTGAGGTTTTCCCAACTTAATTCTGTCTTTTATCACCCAGGTGCTATACTGCTGCATGGTATCATTCTTGGTGCACAGTCACACGTCAGTACTGTGTTCCCACATACTGCACTGGCCTGTATCCGTGCTGTCCTGCTCATACCGCTCAGTCGTGCATCGCGGCCCTTGTGTCTTCCACTTTCTGTATACTGAAAGTCAACTCACTTCATGCTCTTACAGGAGGATAAACTATAGGGAATCAACTTTGACCTGGACAATTTACCAAGGACATATCATCAGAACACAATTGCTGTTATCTGACATTTATCCTAGGAAAGCATGAGCCTGTGATTGATTTAGTTGTGTCAAGTAGAAATCTAAAACACATGAGAGATAATATCTGGGGGAAAGGTTGATCTATATTAAGACTATATAAAGTCGAAATATTCAGTTTAAGGAGAAGGGAGAGAGATGGAAGCAAGAAGAGGCGGGGAAGGAGGAAGAAGTGGGAGATAAAGAAGAGAGGAAAAAAAGTAAAGGGAGGGGGAGGGTGAATGGATGAGGAAAGGGAATAGAGAAGGAAAGGTGAGGAGAGAGGCAGAGATAAAAAAGAGGAGAAGGGAGAATTAAAGGGCACAGTGAGAGGCAGGAGAAGGAGAGAGTAACAGGGAGGAAGAGGAGGAGACTCTAGCTGAAGAGCAAGGAAACCCGTGTAGGTAGTGGGGGCCATCAGAGAGGGGAAAGGAGAAGGGGACTTCTATCCCCTGGGCTAAATTCAAGTCAAAACATTTAGACTACCTTTTCCTTAAAGTGCACTCACCGTTGCAGTTGCCGTTGGACAGGGAATTGAGCAAGGTGTTCTGTTCACACTGAAATGAAAATGAATGCAGAGGATAAAAATGTGGTGGGAGAATATAGCTGCCGATGAAAAAATCCCGTATTCATTTATCCATAGCCAATAACAACAATTTGCTCCGTGAACTGTGTTTCTCCAGGTTGGTTCCAGATGCTGTGTACAGTGGACAGGGGATGAAGAGGTGATCGTGGGGTGGAAGTAAGTATCCAATAGTTCAGCAGGTACTTCGCTCACTGAGGCAGATGTTATGGAAAGACTAGGCTTGCTTCGATCTGAGGTCAGAAGCTATTTCACATACATTAGCTCCATGAAAACGCCCAGTGAACGTTTATGGCTTTCTAGATATTGAGAGCAAGAACAAAGCAATTCCGTACCATATAGTTCAGCTTCTCTAACAGTGAGGCCCCAGAGATGATGGCAAGCCAGCTGTTCATAATGTACTATTATATGAGGTTGATGTTGATGATGATGATGACGACCATAGATATTTTCCAGTGTTTACTCTATAACCAGGTCTTGTATGGCATTAATAATTGAATCCTGAGAACCATCCTGTGGCTACTAATCTTATGTTCCATTATGAGGGAGCCAAAGATTAGAAAGTCAGAAAACAAGACCCAAGTCACAAAGCTAGGAATAGCTCAGGCAGGAACCAAAGGCAGTGCCTGTCCAAGTTTCTCCTCTCAATAGCTGCTTGTGCCCTTCTCTTGTGTGTTCATCTTTAAGGCAGAGGTGGAGAATCAATTTCCTGTATGTGTTGCCCAGTGCTAAGGATTACATATTTCTATCAGATTATTTCTTACATTTCTAAGATTCGATCTTTCTCTCCTGTAGTATCCAGAAAGGGACACCTACACTGTGTGGTTGTGTCATAGGGACTGGCCTCCAGCAGATGCAATTTTCCTTTCTTCCTCTTACATTCTCTGAATTCTCCTGTGCAGAAGAATTTCAAATAATTTATCTATATGCTCTGCTTTCAGGGGAAATTGTAACTTATCCAATTCCTTATAATTGGGCTGAACGAAGTGACTCCCACAGTATAGTATGGGAAGGGTTAAAAATAGATGAACTTTAGAGATGAAGTAAGTCACTACATTACTTAGGGAATCAATATTATAATAAAAAATAATCAGTCATGTTTGTATTATATACCGAGGATGTGGGATTCTGCTCCTCCAGAAAATCATGAAAATCACGTATCGGGTCTTATATGGGTTTGCTGGTGCAAGGGTCATAGGCAAATCAGGGTGAGAACTATGGGCAGAAGCTTGAAGGTGTGGACAAAGGAACATCCTTCCATACAGTTTCTGAGACCAGAAACAAGAGGCCTAAGATCTCTTTATGGACTTGAGTGACTAAGAGGTGCCTGTTCAAGGATATAAGAAAAACGATCTAAGGAGTCAAAGAAAGCCTCGTGAGAGAGACAGTCAACCAGACCAACAGTATCAGCTAAGACCTCCCAGCACTGGGCAGTCCAAGCACTATTCTAAGTGTTTTGCATTATTTAACTCTTCGAATCATCTTTTATTACAAAAAAAAAGGACCCTGAAACACTCGCTCATCAAAATGCCCACTGCTGGTGAGTGGCAGCCACAGGCAGCTTGGAGCTGAGGCTCAGGCTCTGGTCATTTTAGAGGACCGGAAGGCTCAAGGGCAAATTACACACTCACACTGACTCGTTCTTGTGTACATTTGGTTCAGTGTCTCTGATTCCTATGATTTCTTACAGAAATAAAGCTGAATGTTATGGGGTGACGGTGCACGTATGTAACGCTAGCACTTGAGGCAAACAGGTCATGGACTACATATGGAAACTCCATTTCAATTTTAAGAAAATAAAGAAGGAAAGGAAAGGAAGAAAGGGAAGAAAGGGGGGAAGGGAGAGATGGACGGTTTCACAATAATGCTATAGTAGTAACAGCAATAATTCATGCTTCTTTGAAGCTGTTTATCATACTCCATATTCTGAAGAACTAGATTATCACATATTTATTTTAGGAGCATGATGAGCAGATTTCTTAAAAATATTGAATACTGTACCAGGTGTCAAGTTATAACGTAAATGAATAGTCAAGCATGTAATATTAAGATTCTCCCCCCTGAGGAATAGGTCTATAAACACACTTATACGATATTGCTGATCGACTGCTGACATTCTTAGTGACCTGTCCTATGACGCTCATCAGGACCCTGACATTCCTACCTTGCTGACATCATCGAGTGGTTGGCTGCTGTCATTTTCCTTTAGGATTATTTTCATCAGATCTCTATTAAATTTCTTTGCATTCAGGAAAACAAGCGGGTTGTTTATTGAGATGATTTTTACCTGTTGCAAGGTTTCCTTTTCAGGGTAAAAAAAGAAGAACATTAGAACTCTGAATCAAGTCAGAAAAAAAAGAAACTCATCATCACATCTGATCAGTCTAAATCTTCTGAATCAACATATCAATTGTGGATGCACTCTCTTAACTAACATTTTGTCATTGAAAGTATTTTGTAAGTCTTAATTGGAATATCAAACATATCAAGGAAACATACATTTCTTCTGTATCGAGAAACATTACTAAGAACACAAGTCCATAGATTTCCAGGAATTGTCTCTTATTCCTATTCACTGGGTCCTAGTGAAGTAGGAGCCATCTTCCCACAAAGTACCTCTTTCATTTCACCTATTAATTAAAATTAACTTATCTATTGTTATTTTTACAATGATGTGGATCAAACCCAGGGCTTCTTAGTTGCTAGGCAAGTGCTCTGCTACTGAGCTACATTCTCAAACATCTATCAGTTTTTTTATAAAACTGAAACTGCTTCTCAAAGTGTCAACTATCATACCTTTACCCCACACTGATGTAAGCTCCTGTAACTTTGCAAGTAATTGGCAGTCCTAATCAGAAGAAAACCGTAAGAGACAATATCTAGAACACGGGTTTACTTGGGCAGCCCTGGATTGCACTGCACTGCCAGATTATAGACTAGGGATATGGAATGGGAAAAGAAAAATTTAGACATAAAATGTATCTACTTTGCCCATTTGCTCAGATATTATTGAGAGTACTTGATGATATCCAAAACCCCCTTTTCTGTGCCTTTGAGACAGGTGTCTGATCAAGAAGCCTGTATAGTCATAACTGCTTACCAACCAAGCAAGGCATTACTCCACCAGGCTTTGGTATTCCCATAGAAGAGGAGATGCAGAGAATAGCCATGCATGCAGGCAGAAGAAATGAAGAATTGAGTACATAAATGTGGATGATTTGTAGACCTCACTGTTTGCTCATTTTTTAAAAATAAATGTTTAATATATATTTCAGAGCCTTTAAAACTGTGAAAATACTTTAGAAAGTGAGGAATTTGTGGTGAATAATACAAGGAAACAAAATGATTAAGCTGACAAAGTAACTTTTAATCAAAGGGGGACCACATAGAAACTAAATATAAGCCATTAATGTTTAGGTTTGTTAGATACAATCATTAGATTTGATTGCTCCAGTAGTTTTGAGACAAAAAAAAATATAAATACTTGTTGAAGAATAAAGATTTGGGTTGTTGTAACTAAGAAAATTTCAACAGAACTGAGTTTGCTGAATGAAAAGAGATAGCCCAAGTTAGAACGGGCATACTGTGTGAATAAAAGGCAAAAAGAAGGGAGAACATCATTTTAAGTCAGATAACATTTTCATTCAACAGTTTATATGCAAATTATGTTCAAACTTATTCACATCTCTTATTTTTATGAGAAATATTATGAAACTGAGATGTAACATGTTCATATGAGATTAGGATTTTTATGAGCCAAAGTTATTACTTGTATGTATGGCAGAAGAAACAACTAGGGTTTGAGGACATGGAGAAATTCTAGCATTTGTAGCCATCCTACAAATCCCTCATTCACTCTAAGCTATATTTGGCCCAACAACACAAGGACTACACAGTTTGCTCACCAGTGATTTTTAGAATGAAAACTTGTCAATCTGAAATCATATTCTATCTCAAAGATGAGGGACACCAGTGGGGGATGATGGGACTATGTGTTAAATTCCCATGAGAAAAATATGGAAGGAGAAGGAAGGCTGACTTGGTTGAAAACTTGAGCCTGGGACACCCTCCAAGGCTCTGAATCAAACAGCCCTCTGTGAAGCAAATCTCTTATTAAAAGAACAAACCATTCTCCTGGGTGTCACAGAGAGACTCCTGAAGTTACTTCCTGTTTTCAGGCTACCTGGAAAGACCTTGACATTGGTCGTTTTGGAAGGAGGCCAGTTCTCTGTGTTCTGAGGGGAATCATAAGGTAATGAAGCAAGTGAATATGAAAACAAAGGAGAAAAATATTAAGCAAACATTTATCAAGCAGGTTCAGAGTGAGGGCAACTTTTAAAACCGGGCAAAAATGATTCAAGTGAACACTTACTTTGTTATTATTTTTTTATCCCACTTTAAACTTTTCTGTTATTCTTTAAAATGAGAAACTAAAACTGCCCATTTCCTGCCTAGTGAGTTCTCCAGTGGGTGCACACTGAAGGCAAAGACCCTTGGCTAAACTCAGTGGGTCACAAAACAAAATAGAAAGGCAAGAATGTAGGAAAGGGGGATGAAGCAAGAGGGTGAATTCGTGGAGTTAAGAGGGAGATAAGAGAGGGTAGGGTAAATGCAATCCTGTATGAAATTGTCAAAGAACAACTTTAAATTTTAAAAGATAATAGTACTGAAACACAAGACTCCCTTATAAAGGAGCAAGGCAAGACAGTTTGTGTAAATTGCCTTTTTATCAAAGTGTCTCCACAAAGCATAATTCCACTCCTGGTGGCATTCTAAATAGATCCTTGGACTTCATTATTCTCAGCTAATAATTCAGTATCACTGCATTTGCAAACAATATTTTAAAAATTCTTTGAGAATTTCATACATGCATACAATGATCATATTCACCACCCAACACCGACTAGGTTATTAAAACAGCAGTGCATGAGTGACTTTGTTGTATTTTTTCTCTATTCCCTAATTTTCTTCATCACTTAAGGAAGAAAAGGCTATCAGTTTGGCTTATTTTATGCAATTTGGTAGTAGAAAAGAAGGCTTTTAAATTCCTGAAGTGATCCCTGCCACAAGTCAACCGTGAATCCAAATTCTATGAGCCATGGTGTGATTTAATTAGAAATCTAAATTCAAAAAGATTTTCTTTTTCTCTACTGACTTATTGCATGTCCACTGCCCACTGCCATGTGTGGTGCTCGCATGCAGACTCCTGAAAACCCATACCCATTAAAAATGGAATGATGCTGTCAAATGGCATAATTCATCTGATTTTATGACTCTTCAAAACTGTCTCATCCACAAATGTTAATACTTGCACAAAGAGAGGAGGAAGTTAGACTTACATCATGCATTTCTGTCTTCACCATAAATTCCATTTCCTTCATGTTTGTTATGCTTAAAGTCTTTGCCCTAAATTTAAGGCAGATGAAAATTACAAGTCATTTCCTGATCACTATACGAACAGAGGAGAATCAATAGCCATGGTTGTTTTATCTTAAAAATTAGAAGTTACGTGGCTTATACTCTGTGATGATTTGTCTGTAAGGTATTAGTAGAGCTATGTTTAGTGAGGGTATTCTGTAGTAGAAAAAGGCAACAGAGGTATCTATCTGGAAATTAATAGATAGAATTTACCTCATTTAAGGCCCTAGAATCCTACAGCTCCAAGCTGTAAAAATTACACTGATAGAAAAATTATAAAATTAAATCTAGTTAGATGAGTAGGAGGGAAGTGACTCAATGGCAAAAGCCAAGATAGTTATCTGTATATGTGGGCGCTGCACATACGCAGGTGAAAGTATACTTTATATTTATTTTTACTTCTTAGAATTTATGGGCTCAGATTGTTTCGTGATAATTCCAGGGGACCCCATGAGAATGGAGTACGAGCATTAGTGGATGAGCCCTGGGAAGGCAGGCAGAGGGTTGTTCAAACTGGGTGAATGAATTGATGATGTTCCGTCAAAGCAGAAAGCACGAGAGCATCCCTCAGCAAATGCCACGGCTTCTACACAGTGAAAGCAGTCATTCAGTTTCTCAAATGAGGATTACTGGTGCATGCTTGTGTCTTATTGAATACCGTATCCTTTAACTCGCTTTTAAAGTCGCTATGATAAAGCATATGACCATGAGAGTTAATGATTTTGATAGAGGTTATGAAATTTATGGTCGTTTGAATTTTAAACGGTCCCCAAATGTCCACATGTTGAAGGCTTGGTTTCCAGCTTACACTGCTGAGGGAAGGCGTAGAACCTTTAAGAGTTGAGGGATAGTAGAAGGAATTAGGTCACTGAAAAACCTATGCGATATTGCTGTCCTACCCCCTTTTGCTGTTTTCCAACCAGTTAAAAACGGCAGATGTATACCATGTGCACTTCTTCCATGGGTGCACTGGGCCACTACAGGCCCGAAGCAGCCTCCAAAATCACAGGCAAATGCGTTTTGTACCTTAAAGTTGGTTTATCGCAAAGATTTGTTACGATACTGATGGTTCTCTTCATTATGACCAATGTTAGTGTATATCATACGTAGGTAAAATATTTTCTTATTTGTTTTGTTTCCCCCACTAGAAGCAGATAAGATATGAAATTGTAGAACAAAATACATCTTGTCTATAAATAAGAGTAACTATAATACCATGTGTTTTGCTGTGGAGTCAAAGGTAACAGAGTGTTTACACAAAGCCTTACCTTGGGAAGCGTCCTATCACGATAGCTATGGTGCAGACAACACCAAACAACAGTCCCACGTTGGCAGCAAAGCATATTGTAAATATATACGTGCTGATCCATATGCCCTGAAGAGACAGAGGGAAAAGAAGACGTGGCAACTTTTCTCATTTTTCTCACAATTGTATTCAACAGCACTCCCGTGAACAAATTTCTAAAATTTTGCTTGCCTATTCTTTCTGTCTCCCTCCCCACCTCTTCTCCCCCCTCCTCCCTCCCCCTCTCGCCCCACCTCTGTGTGTGTGTGTGTGTGTGTGTGTGTGTGTGTGTGTGTGCCTGTGTAGCTAGAGGGGCGCAAAGATAAGCGTGCATGACATGAATTGAGTACGGAAGGCCAGAGGAAAGCTTATTAGAGTTGGGTCTCTCCTTCCTCCGTGTGGGTTTTAGGGATTCAGGTCATCAGATTCGGCAGCAGATGCCTTTACCCACTAATCCATCTCACCAGCCCAGGAATATATTATTTAATGTAAACAGAAAACCATAAATACAGAAACATATATTAGCTCTATCAGAGCCTCAAGAGTAGAAGAGGAAAAGTTGACTGTTTTACCTCTAGGCATTGCCAACCCTTAGTTCAAGCCCCGACTACCATTTTGTAGATCTGCAAATAGTTGGTTGATATGAATGTGCCCAAAAGTATGTCATAGTTTCCTACTGTTTCTTTTTTAATATAATGGTATTATAGCAACTATTTGCTGGGTTATGCCGTTTTCAACAATATTCTCTATTGTATGACTACTGTACAAAGAACTGATAAAGTTTGTTACTATACAAGGTCCTCAAAGCCTAGTGTTAAATTAACTGAATAAAACAACACTGCCAATGATTTTAGATCAACTCCTACAAAGATCATTATTTACAAAGGGCCACTTACTATAAAAGTAAATTATCAGGGCTGACTTAGTTCTTAGAAGAATTTAAAAGTTTTTCAAGAAAACGAATTCTTTTTAAGTTGGTATTCTAAATTTACTATAATATTGCCCACCACTTGAAATTATAATCTCAACATTTCATAATATTAACCTGGTACTTCTAAGCTCAGTAATAAAAAATATCTTCAAAAGCAAAAATAATTTATGAAATTTAGAAAGGTTATACTGCTAAATACAAAATCCTATATTTATGAAGTACTAGACTAATAATTACTTTCAAATTATTTTCCCCAAATAACCTATATCATTTTGCCCGTGTGTGCAATTCTAACTTGTTTTCTTTCTGCTTCAATGTACCTTCAAAAACATAATTCCATGTCACCCACAAGTGAGAGATCACCCCAATCTGCCATCTCATAGGTTTGGACAAAGCTGTTCCTCTTTAATTGAGATGACCTGGCAGTCGTTTTACTCTTTATTTTTAAACACTGTATCTTCCCCTAACTAGCCCTCTCTGTAACCTAAAAATAACATAAAATCCTGGTGACAGCTCTATCACACTCTCTCCTGCTAAAGCTGAGGGATTCTCTCTCGTGGCGGGGGGGGGGGGGGGGTGGAGTGAAAAGATTGTAAGAGCCAGAGGCAGAGGATGACTACAACAGAATTGTTTTCTGCACAACAAGGTGACTGTTTCACCTTGGTTGAAACAGTATGTACAAAACATGTGCAAGCTTAAACTAGACAAACAGCCCTGTGCAGAGAGGAAAGAAAGCATAAACTCCCATCCCTAACTCAGGAATTTTTGGCAATTGATGCCTGCTAGGAGAGAGAGAATCCGTTTTCTTTAAGGGAGTGACCACTGGTTGGTTAACCACACTCCGGGAGACAGCCTGACTCTAATAGCATTTAGGCAACACAAATTGAACTCCATAGCTTAAAAAAAAATTAAACATGAAGTGAGTAGAGGGTGGGGGTGGACCCGGAGGAATTAGGGGAGGGGCTTGAATATGATCAAAATTCATTATGTGAGATTCTTAGTATTTAAAGAAAAGAAATGTAAAGTGTTTACTTAGAAATGATGACAGAAATCTTGAGAAGTGGATATGTAGAATCTCTTTCCTCAGACAAGTCTAAAGCAAATATTTCTAGAGGGCATTTGTTTTATATTTGAAACTTTTTTCTTTTGTCTTATCTTCATGAACCTGGTTTGAAAGAAGCTGAAGCTGTTTTGAAGAGCTAAGCCCTTGGAAATAAATGGAGGAGGTTTCATCTGGAGAATTGCCCCTTTTAAAATAAAAGACACATTCTGGTGTAAAAAGGAAAAGTGAATTTTAAATGGTTCTGTTTCTAAAACTATCTCCTGTAAACATAGTTCTAGGTTATGACTTAGGAGATCACCCCAGTCTGCCACCTCATAGGTTTGGACAAAGCTGTTCCTCTTTAATTGAGATGAGCTGGCAGTCGTTGTACTCTTTATTTCTAAACACTGTATCTTCCCCTAACTAGCCTATGACATTATGATTAATCATATACAAAACAGTGCTGCGAGTTTCTAATACAACTTCCATTTCCAGGTGACTCTGAGCTCTACCTCTCCTCAGGTGCTGAGGCTGCCTGAGAGGGGCAGAAGAGTACCTCATCAGAGCCTCAGGGATTCTACTCCCCTGACTGATCTCCATAATTGCCAAATGGCTTGGGGATTTTAGGATCCTGCCATTAAAAAAAAAAAAAAAAAAAACTCACACAAAACCCACAGATCCTGGAGACCAGAATTCATTAGATCAGCCAAACAATTGCAGTACCATCTGGCTCTGTCATTTCTTAATTTAATTTTTGTGACAATTTCAGACACGAGTGTTGTATCTACATCATTCCCACCTTACCTCTTCCCCCTTCCAACTCTGCCTATGTCTTCCTACTCCCTCTCAATTCATGACCTCTTAGTTATTATTATTTTGCATATATACATAAATAGAGCCTCCTGAGTCCATTTAGTATTGTTCATATGTATAAATGTTTAAGACTGATGGCTGACGCTTGGATAACCCATCAAGGTGTACCTCTCTGGAGACGCATTCTCCCTCTCTTGGCAACCACTAATTAATTGTCTATAGCTCTTCCTATAAGTGTATGGCCGTGTGAGATTTCCCCTATGTTGGTATATCAACTGGTGTTGACATGCGCAACCGTATTTTTGAGATTTCATGGATTTTTTAGAGATGAAGCTTCCCTACCATATATAAAAGGCATTATCTACCAGCATGCATTCTGGTCCTCTGGCTCTTACAATATTCCTACCCTCTCTTCCATACTTTTCCCTGGGCCTTAGGTGTAGGAATTATCTTGTAGATACATCAACTGGTGTTAGGCACCCACAGTCCTTAATTCCCATATTTTGACCAGTTGTGGGTTTCTGTAAAGATCTTCTGCTACAGAAAGAAGCTTTTCTGATGGGGGTGTTGAGAGCTGCTCTTATCTGTGGCCTACGGATAAGTAGTTAAGATGTGTTTAGAGATTATATTTGTTCAGGAAAATGGCGGGAGTAGGTTTTCTCTAGAGTCCGTGACCTCACCAATCGCAAGTAGTCGGCTGGGTATACAGTACCAGGCATGATGCCCTTCTTTTGAGTGGGCCTTAAGTCCAACTAGATGGCTATTGGTTACCTCCAAGTTCTAAGTGCCACTATTGTACCTTTGAGGGCATCTTGGCATACTGATCATTGTTGCGGTTCATAGATTTAATAGCTGGATGGATGACTGCTTTTCTCCCTAGGCTTTGCGCCTGTGGCGACTATGAGAGTCCTTAGTGAAAAGGCTTCCAGAATAGTTCCACCTCAGTCCATTCAAGTCCAATATCTGAAGCGTGTGGAGTCTTTGGCAATGCAGCTTATTCCCAAGATCTGGGAGGCATCCAAGTGCAACGGCAATACATTATATTACTCCGGGAGTCTCCTGCGCACCCCTGACCAACAAGTCAACCGGGGGTTCCCTGTGCCTGGTACCAGGTTTTTGTTTGGTAGTCTATGTTCTTGAGAGAAGCGTTATCCAACATCCTTGGCATTAATTTATCACTCCTCCTCCATCTACCTGCCATTACTTGCTGAGCTAGCCCATAATTCTCAGCTCCCTCTCTCCCTCCTCTGGGGACTCCTCTCCTTTCAACTACATCCCCACGGGTTTCCCCATTTCCATCTTCATAGCTCCCGGGCCCCACGATTCCCTCTTTAGCACACTGCAGCATGGTTCTGTTCTACTTTCCAGGTTTCTATGGTTACTGCAAGTTATATGGTCACGTCTAAATCTATAGCTCTGTGTAACACAGCATCATCTCCTATAAGTCTGGCTCTACATGTCCTTAATAATTTCCTGCGGTTATTTTATAGCTAAAATTACCAAATATAAATTGTTAACAGATTAGTAAACAAGTCCATTAGTTATAACAAGTCCCAACAGTGTAACAATTCCTGTTATAAAGGCCCAAATATCAGTTAAATATCACAGATATGGGGAATTGGTAAACTCTTATCCCTCACACTCTTTCTGAAAGAATTATTTGGCATTCATGCTACTAAACACAAGTTAACTTCCAAGTTCTCTGAAATACAGAAGATATTTGTTTTCATTCCTTAAAGACAAGGAAGCCATGGAAAACAGTCTAGCACTACTGAATTACTTCACCTCCCCTTCACCTACACCACGCTACCTCGTGGGATAATGGATCCGTACTATTAAAATTACATATATCTGGTCAGCTTCTCAACTCAGTACTAAACACGTAAGTAAAACTCCCATCCGCAGCCCTATTTTCTCATCTTTTTGTTTTGACATGAAACTCTAAAGAGAATCAGACTAAGACTGTAGAGAGAGAGAGACTTATGCTCTTTAAAGTGGCGACTTTTTGAACTTTAAATTGGCAAATTTTTGAACTTTATACCATTACGTTATCTCTCTCTCTCACACACACATACACACAAACACAGAGTGGGGAGGAGAGACAGAATGCAACAAGATCTTTGGTGAAGCAGCTAAGAAATATATATGTGTGTGTGTATGTGTGTGTGTATACATATATATATATACATATGTATATGTAATTGTTATATACATATAATTATATATATAATTTATATACACACTACACACACACACACACACACACACACACACATATTTATATAATCTGGGACTGAAGAGATGGATCAGTGATTAAGAGCACTGGCTGTTCTTCTAGAGGACCCAGGTTCAATTCCCAGCACCCACATGGCAGCCCACAACTGTCTGTAACTCCAGTTCCAGGGAATCTAACACTTTCTTCTGGCCTCAGCTGGCACTAAGCACACACGTGATGCACAGACATGCATGTAGGGAAAACATCTATAATATAAAGTAAAATCTAAAAGGTTAAAAAGAGATGCAACTATTCATGTCAACCGTAACATATGATCAGAAGCTAACTAACACAACGTCCACTGAAGGACCGTGTGCCAACTGTACCCATGCTAGCTCTTTCAGTCTACTCTGTGTCTGCACGGCAATGCCTCCCAACTCCAGGTTTTCAGGATGAATTCTAATCAGCACATGATTAATTTCCTCTTTAATTTTTTATATATTTTATTAATTTGTGTATAGAGGGGCACAGTGCACGTGTGGTGGTTAGAGGAGAGCTAGTGAGAGTCAGTTCTCTCCTCCCACCATGTGGGTCCTGGGGCTTGAACCCAAGGCATCAAGTTTGTCTCAGCATGTGATCTGAGATACTCCAACAGCCCATAATTCCAAGCTCTTAATTCACTTTTAAAATTGTTTCTATGAAAAATAAAATCTCTCAAACTCAACATGCCCAAATACACATCTGTTGCTTTTATCTCCCAATCTCTTCCTTTACTACTGTGTTTCCTGAGCAATGAAACTAAGATTCACAAACATGCTATAGCCAGAAATCTTGGGCTCACATCTCACTCTTTTTGCTCTTTCAACTCCCTGTCCAATCTCTTCCCACGGTCTCTCAATTGTTAATAAAAGATACTTGAAACATCCTTCCCTCAGTTCGCTGATGAAGCCCCATCTCACACTTTATTGTTTCTATTTTATCTAACTTAGGTGCTTGATTTTGTAATTAGCATTGTAAATCTCTTTCTGTGCCTCCCTGAGGATAGAGTTGCATACTGGGTTAGATCATACACAAAATGCATTTGTACTCTACTTCCTTGTATTAAAATAAAACCAAAACATAAGTGAATCTGTAAAGGGAAAGCATCCTAAATTTAAAAAAAAAAACATATTTTAACTGTAAGTAGGAATATAGATCCCTCAAATACTCAGAAGTTTGGATGATAATCAAGAAAGACACTGGAATCCCAGAATATATTCTCAGATTTCAATCAACTGTAGTCCTTCAAGGGTATCCGAATCTTGAAAAACCTTTACAATATTTTTCATGGATAAGAGTCTGTAGGGACTTTTAAGTTTTCTGGCTGAGGCTGGGTCACCAGAGAAGCAGCAAATACACCAGTAGAGATGCATTGGATAAGCTCGGGCTGCATGGAAATTGCATCAGCATTTGTGTCAAACAGCCTCCTTCCCAAGCAGAAAAAAACTATTAGTGTCCTAGGCACTTTGTTGTTGATCTGACAAAATACTAGAGGAAAATACCCGAAGCAGAAAGCATTTATGGTTTCAAGGATTTCCAGTGATGGTGGTGGTGAGGACATGGTGAAGCAAAACACTTCACCGTGCCAGCAAGACTGAGGCCAGAATGACTGCTAATGGCCTTTTCCCTTTCTTCACCTGGTCCCCTGCCTTGGGGATGCAACCCACATTCAGTATCCTTTCTAGGAACATCGTGATAGACACACCCAGGGTTATACTTTACTAATTTCTGTGTTTACTGGTTCACTCTCTTTGACCGCTGAAACTAACAGTCACAGTGAGAGATGATAGAGGACAGAGAACGCAGAAGTGACAGTGTCATGTCACCAAGCACCCTGAGCATCTAAAGCTACTGCTCAGCGAGGGACTCATGCTAAGCAGATCAGAAGTGTGGGCTGCCCCTGTTTACTCCCTATAGCCTGCTGCCGCCACATTGCACTGTAGTCTTAAAGGATTCATCAAGAGACATAGCCAGTGAAAGGGAAAGAAAGGGAAACCCAAAATAGAGCCAGAGAATAGATTTGGACATGCAATAAGTTTTTCAAGGGGGTAAAAAATTAATAATACACACTAAAATCCAAGCAAGCACACATTTACTTATTTTTTTTTAAAAAAAATTAGATGAAAAAAAGCAATCTGGGAAAACTAAAGAAAGTGATTGACTGTAAATAAAAGCAGTATTTATATAAAGATGGTATTTAAAGTTGTAAAGCAGGATAAACATAACTGGACATACAAAATAGGACATAGTAAAGACGAAGAAACTACACACAGGGAAAATAAAAATAATACTGATAAATATATAGCTCACTAAGAAGAGAGCAGAACAAATATTTACAGAACAATATTCAAATACATGTTAGGAGAGACATGTTGTAACCAATTCTTACCCTGAGGTCATACATAAGGTTCACAGAAATTTTATACTGTATCCTAAGCCACAGAGATAGTAAAAAAAAAAAATGAAAAAATGATGCTACTGAACTTTGTGGGCAGGAAGATTAAGGTCATTGAGTATTAACTTAGAGAAGCAAACTCACATAAATACCTAATCTATCAATATCTGAAAATACAGCCAGTTCTAAAAGACCAGAGGAAAAGCATTTTAGACACCCTAAAATCTCTTTATAGTATATAAAATGATCAATATTTTCAAAATGAAGTTGCACAGGGAACATGAACTCCAGGGGGGTTCTTAGAAAACTATTTGATGACACACAAAACAAAGAACAAGAACCCGCATCTTCTAAAAAAAAGACTCATGGATAGGGAGCCTGAACAGGCCATTTCCTGTGGTCAAGCAAGACTTCCAGTGGTAAGACACCATCCCGGCCACAGAAACCTTAGACCTATGACCTATCCTCTCTGCAGGACCCACTGGGACAATGTACGGGCAGAACCCCATCCCAAAAGAGAAAGACCATGCCTGATACCTCAGGTCAGGCCAGGAACTAGAGACTGGATAGCCCAGAGATGGTTTCTAATGATTGCTCTACTCAGAGTTCGGTGCCTAGGCCTGTCTTCATCACCAAAAAGGCCTCCTCCAGCAGCTGATGGGAGCATATACAGTGGCCCAGACCCTAACATCCATCATGCAGAGCTTGGGGAACCCTGCAGAAGAGGGGAAGGAGAGATTGTGGGGACACCTGGAGAACAAGCCCCACAGTGTCAAGTAGTCTTAGGGGCTTGTACAGACTGCAGTGGCAGACACAGAACCAGAAGGATCCCCTAAATATGTCTTATGCTTGTCTGGCTTGGTGTTCTTGCAAAACTCCTACACACTGGAGTAGGAGAGTCTCTGGCCTTTTTACCTGCCCTTGGGACCCTTTTCTTCCTGCTTGGTTTCCTAGTACACCTTTGATGTTGGGAATAGTGCCTAACATTGTCCATCTTGTTATGCCCTGTTTGAGAGGTCAACCTGGGAGGACTGTTCTTTTCTGGAGAGAAGCATGGGGAGGGGAGACTGGTGGGGGATAGATAAGAGGGAGAGGAAAGATGAGGGGAGCTAGGAGGGGGGGAGAGAAGAGAGGAAGGGGGTCAGAATGTATTGTACAGAGAGGAAAAATCAAAAATGGAGAAAAATAAAAAATAAAACAATTAAAGAAAAAAGAGGAAACCTAGATTATGACATTTCAATAGGACAAGTGCCGTCTATAGAGGAACAGAGGCCACTCATGAAATTCTTCACTCACCCTGGAGAGAGGGATGATTTGGGGATGTTTTAATGCATTTCTCTAGGACGTAAGTGCACTAAATGTTTCTGTTAGCCAACACTCTTCCTCGTTGTTTAGTGTTATCTAATCTGTTTCTGTTCCCAGAGATATCTTATGAATGTAATCCTCCCCATGATTTAATCCATCTAAAAGACAAGTTGAGACTTTTTGGCATTGTTGTGGACACCATTGTGAGGTCCACCTTGCACCTACGTATAATACATTTAATGTTGGTTTTTCAAGTACACGACAAGCCATCGCATTTCTCAGTGTATACTTCCTCAATGAGCTCTGTCTTCAAAACCAACCCATAATTTAAATTGGGTACCTTTACTGTACTCAAGTCAGCTAGGATATCTTTGAAAATTATCAAACTATGTACTCACTAAAATAAGATAAAATTCTGTGTTCATGCTTCCATTTAAATAGTGAAAGTATAACTGGGTGTACACGAGTCTCAAATGGTTAAGTATATTTTCTGCCAATGAAAGTATTGTATTAAAGCATATTTGGTAACACGTGCTTAAGCCAAAGAGGAAACTGTCTGTTCAAATCGCTACTTACCCAATCGATTTTATCCACATTCCAGTACTTTTTTAAATCCCGGAACTGTATTAACATTCCCTTCAGTCCAACAACAATGATGCTTGCAAGAACACACTGCAAAGGAAACACAAGTTGGGGCAGAAGCAGGACAAAGATTTTATAGTGAATTTGAAAGCACCAAGTATTGTAGGCTGTCTTTAAAGTAAATTCTAGAGAAGAACTGTCACTGATTAAAGTAATATTTGTTTGAAATTAACTTATTTTGTATTTCAGGGATACAACATCAATTTTAGGAAATCAGGGCAAAACTGATACAAGTCTAAAAGAACAGAAAAGAAAAAGTGAGTTATAAGGGTGAATATCACAAGACTACATGTCCTTCCTACTAAAGTCGCTGTAGTTTATTTGAAATTCGTTTGCTATAGAAATTATACATCTATCTCGCATATTTCTTTACAGGCGTCCTAATATTATTCATTGTGTTTCACCTATAGATCTTTATACCCTTAAAATGAACTTGGGTATTAGGCAGTCATCGTATGAGAATGATGACTCCCCCTTGGAAAATAAGGAATTAGAACAGCAGAGGCTGAGACTGGGATGGTAACCGGGCTCACTTTGGAGCCCCAGGCTCATGAAGGGTGAGGGGAAGCCCCCGCACTGGAGCTGAGTTCCTCTGTGCAGAAGAAGCATTCATACTGTGAAGGTGGGCTTGTTCCCCACGCCCCTGCTCCAGCCCACACTTTCTACAGAATTCCTATAAAGCCTCTTTATTTCCACTGCTGGAGATGGAACCCAGGAATTCATGCATGCTCAGTTAATACTCTGCCATGGAACTACACACCTGCTCCCAAAATCTACTTTTCATGAGAGCATTCTAGTTCCTAGTGAGCCAGACAATTACCACCATTCCTTCCCTTTCTCCCATCAAATGTGGTATTTTTTCCATCCTTCCTTATAGTCAACCTTCACTTATATAAAATGATTTTCAGATTTAGGGTTATTGAATTTATTCTCCCAAGACATTTTATGAACAATAATTGTAATTAAAAGTTAAGTATATCATAAAAAAGCACTACTGTACCATGGGCAGCCAGTACAGCAAGGGTCCTATCGCATAGATGACTATAAGGACGAAAATGCAAGATATTAGACAAGCCACCTGTAAAATATAAGACAGACAAAAAAAAGAGAAAGCCTTGAACTCTGTTGTTCTTTCAAAGCCATGGGAGTCAGGGCAAGAAGCAAAATGTTGGCATATCATGGTTAAATTGCAGGGACATGTAACAGCTGACAAAATGTTGCCACTGAATAGTCAGTAATGAGACAAACACACACACACACACACACACACACACACACACACACACACACAGATACACACAAACACACACACATACTCACACACATACAAACACACACACATATAACATACCAACACAGAAATATATACATACACAAACCCATAAACACACACACACACATACTCACACACCTACAAACACAAACACACACACACAGAGACACACACCCACAAACACAAATACACACAAGGAGGACACCATTTATTTCCACAAGTCATCAAAACAGTTGCTTGTTGAGAATGACAGTGAGACCTCAGTGGAAAGTCCAACTCTACTTGTCATTTTTGTTATGTTCTAGAGCACCGCATGAGTAACAACTGAAGAATTTGCAGCCTGGCATCTTTCTCTGCTGATGACATGTTTGCATGGAAGCATTCACTCTCTGGAGTTCCTCACAAGTAAGGCTCTGGCAACAAAGTGGTCAGATGGGGTTGCAGGAGCAGTGTCTCTGCCAGTGGAAAGGATTTAATGACACTAATCCTGAGAAGTCTTTATTAGCATGCTCTATCCCACTGAACCTGCTGACAAAGGTCAGTACAAACCACCAGACTCCAGTAGCAATGACAGAGAGCCAGAAAGACCCAGAAGCAGAAGTCCCTGACTCCATCATGAAAATATTTGGCCAAATTGCCATCCTAAGAGACCTTTCACTGTTCCTCAAAGATACCTAAGGCATCATGATGAAGAAGTCAGAGGGAATCTTGTAGAATGGGAATGACCTATATTTAAATTAAGTACATAAATAATTTCAAACTCTGACAAGGACAACTGAAGGTCTCAGACATTGCTGTTTGGGAACACTCCAGATACTTTGAAACCAGTTTGACTATTTCGCATGGGGTTATGCACACACTTACCATAAACCTAGAAAAGAATGGATAGATTATGGAACATCCTCCAGCAGTAGAAAAGCAAATGTGTATGAAAATCAAAACCATTCTTGATCAGAGAATCCAGACACTAAAGATACGATTCTGTATCGATGACAATTTTTAAAAGAGAAAAATTATAGGACACAGGGGATGGCGGTAGGCACTGAAAATTGAATATGATAGACATGTGGAAATACCTATTTTGAAATGTTAGAAACATTCTATATATTGATTTTATGGTTATACAAAATTAATTTTCTTGGTAGAGTGAGCTTTACACCTGAGAAGTAGCGGTATTTACTAGAGCTAAAAAAAAAAAAAAAGCCCTATCAACCTGATTTAAAGAGAGAAATTGAAAATAGATGGGTATCGACTGCTGGCGTGCACGTGAACAAACCCAGAGCCAGGCCAGCATGGACACTCGTTTTGAACTTGATGGCTTTGAAGGATGTACTTACAGGACAAAGGATTGTAAAAGCCCCTGATGGTGACGCTTATGGATTAGAACTGGCCTATGGTTAGTAGATGCACTGCTAAGCTTTATCTCAGGTTGAGAGGCAATGACATTTGTCCTCTCCAGGGATCTTTTCAGTCTAACACTTACAATGTACCTGCCAACAAATTCAGTCCTAGGAGCTGAAATAAACTCAAGCTCAGGTTAATGTGTCTAGGAAGGATCTGAGGCACCAAGACATTGGCAATTTTTCCAAGGTCATGGAGGGAGGGAGCTGAAACTTAAGAAAGTGGCATGAAGCCTGCCCTGGACCCAGATCTGTACAATCTTGGGTTTTTGTTTATTGGATTGTTTGTTTGTTTGTTTGTTTATTGGTTGGTTGGTTTATTTCACCTTCTTTGGGTTGTTTTATCATTCAGTACAACATGTATATATTAACCACTCAAAAATATGTTGTGATTTACAGAACACTTATTTTTTTAAAAGTTAACTTATTTATATTATGTGTACGAGTGCTTTGTCTGGATGTGTTTTGTACTATGTGCCTGGTGTTTATGGAGACCAGAAGGCTGTGTCTGATTCCCTGGAACTGGAGTTACAGATGGTTGCCACGATGTGGCTTGATAGGAATTGAACCCTGATCCTCTGTAAGAGCAATCAGTGTTCTAAGTCACTGAGTAATTTCTCTAGCCCAATAACCTAGTTTTTAAGTGAAAGTTTAATTTTATCATAAGCCTACATGTTTGGAAATTTTTTCTCACTCCTGTCAAGAATTGCAGGTGATGGGAAAGTATAAATTTAATAGGAAGAAGGGTTTATTGCACAGCAGCCAGACACAAGGCAGAGCTCGGGGAAAAGCCAATCTCTTTTGCTGTCCGTCTCTCTGTCTCTCTTAGCCCTCTCTCTAAAGCACATCAAGTAGCAGTCTTGTTTTTAATAGTTTTAAATACTGACAATAAGCTTAATGATATAAATGCTCAAACATTGAGAGATTTCCAAAGATTTGTTTACTTTTGAGTTCTGTTGTAGTTAATAATGTGTCCCTTTTTTCTCCTTGTATTGAAGTAGGGCACGGATCACTCTTCCAATTTTAGGTATTGTCTCTGAATTAAAGTGGAGCATTTGCTTTCCAGCACTGGCCATGGAGATTTTATGAACACACAGTTTAATTTAACATTACACAAAGTTAAGCAGTTCAACAAGCTAGA
The DNA here is from genome assembly GCA_026225945.1 of Cricetomys ansorgei. NCBI lineage: Eukaryota > Metazoa > Chordata > Mammalia > Rodentia > Nesomyidae > Cricetomys > Cricetomys ansorgei. The sequence goes on from JAMJFZ010000239.1 coordinate 18,853,080, forward strand.
GACTTTCAAAGTTATTTTCTAAAGTTGCTGGTTAGATAATAATTTACTAAGACTGCTATAAAAACTACACAGTGACTAGATAATAATAAGAAAAAGTGCAACTCCCTTAGGCTCTTTCTAATAATATTCAATTTGTTTCTTCTTCACATCAGAAAGGAAACAGAGCATAACATTCAGTAAGTGTTAGAAAGATTTAGGTTATAAATGCTGATGGCAACTGTTCACATTCCTACCACCCATAAGGCAGCCATTGCTTGTGTATTTTCCTCTTCAATACTTTCCATGTCATGCTGACTAAATACCTCATGATAATTTTTGTCTTGAAACTTTAAGTAGCCAGCCTGGCATGGTAGCACACACCTTTAATCCCAGAACTCAGGAGTAGAGGCAGGTAGATCTCTGTGAATTCTAGTCCAGCCTGGTGTACAGAATGAGTTCCAGGACAACCAGGGTTACACAGAAAAACCCTGTCTCAAAAAACAAAACAAAAAACAAAAAACAAAAAAAAATCAAAAACCTTATGTAGCCATGTCTAAGAGTTAATCCTGCATAAAAGTTAATGAAATCTGTTTCTTCATGTTTTATTGCAAGGATATATATATATATATATATATATATATATATATATATATATATATATACACACACACACACACACACACACACACACATATATAACATTACAGATAAATTCTATTTCAGAGGGACAGAGGGAATGGAGAAGTATAGCATTCCTTTGTGCTATAGATCTCAGTAGCACCATTATATAATGTTCACTATTTATAAAGATGACCACTACAGGCATTAATGACCTCTACAGATTTACAATACTTAGTTGGAAAGAGAGGGAGATCCCAAATCGCTTGCTTCCTAAACAGGAGTCAAATGAGTCGCAAATTTATACAAAGTAGTAGAACTGTAAAAGAGATAGGAAAGGGCAGAGAGAAAGATAAAAGCAGGGCACTGGGAACAGGGCTGAATTAAGAAGGTCTTGAAGAAGAAGAAATCAGTGAGCCAGCTATACAGTTTTGCAAATTCAAGCCCTGAGGCATGCTTGGTGTTGCAGAAAAGCATGCCAGCTGTTGTTTTCAGTTGTGGCTGCACAGCCTCTGCAGCAGACACTGTCTGGCATCCCTCACGGTTCTGTGATTCCCCTGAAGTCCCCAAAAAGCACTGGTGTATGTCCTCTGTTGGAAGTGAAGCACTCAGGAGGGGGGGGCCAGGGGACGCTGAGCTCCTGCCAGGAGTTAGTATTCTTGTTCAGAGAGGAGGGAAGCCAGAACCAGTATACATTTGTGCTGTGTGTCTTAACTCTGCCAGAGGCTAGGCTCAGACTTACAGAGCTCTGGGCATCTCGTCTACAGGAGGACACATATAAAAGAGCCTTTCCACAGGTGGAGGATGGATCTGTGTCTGTGTCTTCAACTAGGGCACTTGCTGTTTAAATGATCAGTATCTTTTATTATTCCCAAAGAAACAATTTAGTTTTTATGAAACACTTGAAAGTCTTTACCCCCATTCACTCACATAAAATAGCCCTAGATTCCCTGCCCAATAATCACCAAGAGCTCATAAGTACTCTAAATGCAGTTAGTCCGTATTAGGATTAGTCTATGTATGTAAAATATATACCATATTCCTAAGCTTTATCAAGGAAAAATAATTTCAAAAAATATTGAGTATAGTTCTTTAACCCATGTTAAAATTATAATGATTTTATTCTAACAGGTAAGTTAAAAATGTATTAAAATAAATTTTTAGATTTTCTTTTATAAAGATGGTGCCACTAGCAATTTAAATTACTTGAGTAGCTCATATTATATATCTGTCAAACAGGACTTATCTAAAGTACATGATCAAATGCCTGATTTTGTTTTATTATTGTTTTTTTTTTTCAAGATAGGATTTCTCTGTTGTAACTCTGGCTGTCCTGCAACTGACTCTGTAGACCAGGCTGGCCTTGAACTCACAGAGATCCATCTGCCTCTGCCTCCCCAGTTCTGGTATTAAAGGCATGTGCCACTACAGCCCAGCTCAAATACCTGATTTTAAACAGAATTCTTCCAACAATAAAACTACTAGAATACATTTGACATTAATTTATTAACAACAATTAAAACTGAGTGATAAATAAAAACCCAATCTCTGGCCTAATGGGAGCACAGCTGGTAGGCAATATTATATGTAATTCCTGGCCACTTTCATTTCTCGTTCACTGTGTCTATTCAGTGATTCAGTATTCCTATGGCATGCCAGGTACTTGGCTAAATGAACACCAAGGATACCATGAACTGTAGCGTATGGAGCTGTGCTCTCCGGTGGCTGTAATTCAAGGATTTAAAAAAAAAATCAATCATATTGTCACACTAACAAACATGAAATGTCAAACAGTGCGCAGAAATCTGAAGAGAAGAAACAACCCACAAGTGTTAGTGATACCCAAGGAATAGTCGGATGTAGTCAAGAGGGCACAGGCAGGCATCCCAAAGAGAGTGCATCCCACCAGACAGGGAAGAACCATGTGCTGGAAAGTTGACTGTGAGGTAGAAAACAGGCCAGTTGGAGCTTGAGAGATGACTCAGCAGTTAAGGGATCCAGCTGCTATTCTAGAGGACCTGGGTTCACTTCTCAGCACCCACACCAAGTGGCTCACAACCGCCTGCAACTCCAGCTTCAAGAAATCCAATACACTCTTTCTGGCCCTGGCAGACACTGCATGCTTATGCACATCACTCACAGAAAGACACACACTAATAAATAAAGCTATCGTGAAATTTTAATAAGGAAGGAAGGGAGAGAGGGAAGAGAGAGGGAGAAAGGAAGGAAGGGAGGAAGGAGGGAGGCAGGAATGGAGGAAGGAAGGAAAAGCAAAATTAAGCAGCTGTGAAGACTTGTCTAAGAGAGTACTAGAGCACAGGAAAAGTGAAGTTCTGACCTGTGCACAGCCTATTAGAAAGTCTGCTTTATTGCTGTTGTTTGTAGAGCTGCCGATTGAATCCTGTTCATGGCAGACAAGAGTTCTATTATCACTTAGATATACCTCCAGCCTTAAACAGATAACTATACAAAAATAGCATAGGGAAGTATTCCTAAGAGAACACTGAAACTGTTGCAGGCAGTAAGGTAATTAATAAAGGTGGTGTGCTTATCACCTGTGCCTTGATGAATTGTAACTAGCTAAAAAGTTGAAGGGCTTTTATGTGTCTAGGGTTAATGGAGTCGGTATGCTTTCCAGTGCCTAGGAGAGGCAGAGCCAGTTAAGGGCCTACACTGTGAAATCATGGTGTTTAGAAAAAGGCTTCCACAAGTAGCCTATTTAGAGACCAACTTTGAAGATCTGGATAGAGCTCTCTTCAAGCCACACTAGTTATCAACTATTCCTGTGTACACTTAGCAGTTACAAGGTAAAGGTCTGAAATGGATAGCAAAGCAGCCTCCATTTAAGAAGACACATTAATTCAGATTATCTTCCTGTTCGACTGCGTAAGAGCAGTTAGAAAACTGAGGCATCACCTCAGCAAGCAGATTATTGTGAAAATATTCTGCTGGTGCTTCTGCTAGGTTCACTTCTTTTGCAGTTTGATGAATAGTATATCATGCAGGGAAAAATCTTTATTGAATAAAAGTTTTTATAAATGTTCCCCTTTTCTAATCATTCAAACACATGACCCCCCACCCCAGACCCCTAGGAAATGATGTTATTGACCTGATCAGAGTTTACACTTAGGACAAAAGTGTTCTTTCTCTTAAACATTTGATATTGGAAGTCACAAAGTCTGATAAAGAGTTTTCTTGTCAACTAAAGCAGTGATTAGAAATGCATGTCTAGTGCCTAAGGCCCTCGGAACACATCATGGAGGAGCCACTGCAGGGCTGTATGTCAGAATGTGGCAGTGTTATCTTTAAGCACCCTCAGTGGAGTGGAGGGCCAGGCAGGGTGAGAAATCCATCCCAGGAGGAATTCATCCCAGACACAATAACAACACAATAAAATCAAGTATAATCATTAACATTAGTGTTTTTTGTGTGCGTAGGTGTTTCACTAAGCATGTATGGATTTATTCGATCTTTATAAAGTTGTACTTCTCTTTTATCAGCTCAGTCCACTTAAGCTAGAGGATTTGAGTTACTAGCATGAAGACACCCACCTACGCATTATGGCGTCTGAGTGCAAGCCTGGCTTGCACTCTTAACACTTTCCATTCATTGAGCCTAAACATGAAAATAATTAGCCTAACGTACTCACTTTTATGAGAGATGCCTGGGGAAGATCTATTGACACCTCAAATGTTACAGAAAGGAGTCATGAGAGTATTGGATCACAAACATTTAAGAGTAATTTACAAAAAGGTTTGTGCCAACCAAGAGACACTCTGAACCTATATTTGAAATCACTACCTTCATAGAACCCATCAAATACTTGGTGTCGTGAATCCAGATTTACATAAGAATTTTGCTTCTTAGTTATTTGTTAAACTGAAATATATTCTAAATTGATTGCTGCATGTCCCTCTGCTCTATGGTGCACATTGTCTATCTATCTGTATTTATCTTGATACCTGCCCCCAACACCACAAAACTACATTTTTCTTATGAATTATCCTACAACTTGAAAACTATATCATTAAATATAAGATAAATCTCTAATTAAATGTTTGAATTTGCACATAAAATAGTTTATGGGTTCTCATCCAATTCTTACTTCACACATGAATTATTTAATAATGGTGAGCTGTTATTGTTAATTTCTTATGATATACATCTATTTCTTACATAGGTCACTGGTTAGGAGTGATAGTCATAAGGCTGAGTTTAAATCTCAGGTTTGCTACTCACTACTGGGTCAGTGACCTGGTATTATATAGCAGTTTGAAACATTCCTTTATGCAGAGGAGCTCTTTAAACCAAAAAATAAACAGCTCAAAATTGCTTCAGGAAGTCTCTGAAACTGACCAGATTCACTAGGCCCTTCCCTCCCAAGAGTAAACAATAAAGTTAGCAGAGAGTCAGTTGCAGACAAGCTAAGCAACAAAGAATTCCTTGAGACCAGATCAGCTGCCTGGCAGAGGCAGAAACCAGCTGAGCTATCTGAAGAGGTTTAGGCCAACTGAGGCACTTGAGAAGGATGTTCAACGCATTGAGCTGCCTGCAGGCTGCACAGTCTGCTCCAGGTTCCCAGCTCTTGTGAGCTGTCACCCATGCTGGGATGGGCTTTGGTGATGCATCTGTCTTTGAGTCATTTCCGGTCCTGTAAGTAATCCCTCACCCATATTACTATAAGTAATATAAACCCCCATAAAATTCATTGATTCCCCAAGTTGGACTTTGGTGGTATCTGTACTGTACGTACATAAGATTGATTGTGAGATCCGTACCTGACATGAGTACATTTGTATTGGGCCTCCCCATAAAAAGTTTTGTCACACAATGTCCGGAACAATTTGTTTCAGCCACCCTTCCAACTCTCTCACATAGAAACTGAGAACATTTTACATCTTTCACTAGGTTGCCTCAAAGATTATGTTCATTTACATAAATGGTAGGACACACGATGCCTGACACATAGCTAAAGATCGTCTACCACCCACTAACACCATCATCACTATCATCATTATCGTCTTACCATTACCGAGCATAATGCCTGGTAAATAGCAGGCTTACAAAAAATTGAATCCATTTGAGTTTCTAAAATATATATGAAACAATTGTTTCTTTAACCCCAGATACTCAAGGATATAGAGGAGTACTTTGGCACATATGCTCATTGCTATACATATGAATGTTAATGTCAAGAACTGGTTCTGCATAGGCTTGATTTCATGTCAAGCAAGTGAGCAAAATAGAAAAATAAAAACTAAAAATAAAGTGACCCAGAATGTTTAGATTAACTGAGACACCACTAGAGGGAGCTCTGGCCTCAAGGTTGCTAACAGGAGAGCTGCCATGAGTGTGGAATGCTGCAGTTTGCTCCTCCAATCACTGAGCCTATGGAAAAGTCATTAATGGGAAAGAAAAAAGGGGAGGGGTCATGGAAAGGAGAGAGTAAAAGGGGGGGAAGGGTTTCTAGAAGCTGCTTAGAAAATATATATTAGTGACATTTTCAAGGCTCAATACAGCTCTCTTCTACCCTGAGAGGGAGTAAAGGTCACATGATCCTTCTTTCCCTGCAGAATAGTTATTACCTGTGTCTTCGCGCCTGTGCTGTACAGACCAGCTGTCCTTCCCATGGCAGCAGCACTTGGGATGCAGAAGAAAAATGAAGGGATCACATTGCTGAGGCCGTGAGCCAAAAATTCCTGCAAGATCAATTATGGGAGAATGGAACATTGCTTTATCACAATCCCCATCTATGGTCCCAGGTATGACACGTCAAAGAATGAAGACTGCTTATGCTCAGCTACTATCCTCCTCATTGGCTGAGATGTAATAGTTTATAATAAAAATAGCTAACCTCCATTGACTGTTTGCAACCCTCCCAGACTATTCTAACCACATCACCCTTTCAGCTCTTGGAACAAACTTGTGAGGAAATTCTATTTATTCATCATTTCCATTGTCCACTTCTGTCTCCTAAGTCATCCCAGCTGGGATTTGAGTCCCAGCCTTTTCTCAGTGACCTCTGACTAAAGAACACCTATGGTTATTTCTGATCTTACCTGTTATAACAAAAACAAAAACAAAAAAACATGTGACACAGCTGTTCATATTATCCTTCTTAAAAAGTTCCCTCCAATTGAACTTTCCCCACACTCTCCATGTTCCCTTCTGCCTCTCTGGCTGTCACTTTTCAGTTTCTTTTGTTATCTAACCAATTGCAGATGGAGAACTATTGCTCTTGTGTATCTACATCGTAACTTCTGAAATACTGGCAACTCCCAGATTTATATCTTCAGATCGAACTGTTCCTCTATATCCAACCTGCTATTTGGCATCAGCATTTGATGGCTAATGAGAATTCAGTAATGGGTCTACAGGTTTCTACTGTCCCAATCACATCCTTCCAAGTCCAGGCCCCAAACTGTACAGTTACCCATGATGCTCCCCAGAACCTCCATATTCAGTCCAGTGCCCATCCACATATGCCCTTGCTCACCAGGGCCTGGTCCAGTCATCATGTTTCTACTGGATAGATGAAAATTCCCCTTAATTTGCCTTGTCCCTATTGGTAGCCATTGCTACAGACAATATTTCTGGCCTCAGAAAGCTGTGATGATCATAAGAAAAATGTAGATAGCAAATACAGAAACTTAGAAAGCAAATAGAGGAGGGTGTGGAGAGGCCTGAATTTGGGGCATTTGATCAACAAACGGCCTCCTGGGCAGTATTTGAATAAGGTGATTATATAGATATGTGAAGGGAAAGAATTCCTAGGAAATAGGGATGTGGGTGTAAGACCCACAGCCAGAATCCTGACTTGTGAGTCTAAAGGAGAAGAAAGCGTGGCTATGACCCATCAGAAGAGACCAGATAAGAAATGGGATCCTGCAGATATACTGCCTTGTAAGTCAGGATAACGAGGTCTGTAATTTGAACATAAATAAAGGCAGGCCCTAGGTGTTTCTGAGTGGGTGAGAACACTCATCTATGTTGTTTATTATTTTACCCCTGGCAGCTATAGCAGGGCTTAACATACACAGATACAAGAGAGAGCTGAGGTCACACAACCTCAGTGGGAGCTCTGCGTGCAAGTAACTGTGCACTGGTAGACAGCATATTGTAGCTTCTGGAGAGGGCCACAGAGCTATGCAGGGCCATGGAGCATGAAAAAGACACTGGGAGAAATAGATTCAGTAAATAAGTATGCATGCATTCTCAGGTGTATAGGAACAGACCTCCACACCCTATAGTGTGTTAATAAGAAGAGTAATTGTTAGTGTACTACTTTGAAATCCCTAAGCTTTTGACGTTACCTATCATGAAATAGTAAATATGCTTGAAGTCTCTGCTAAAACCAAATAAAAGAGCATAAAGGTGAACGTCTTTCTTTACAGATATATTCTAAAGGTCAGCGAGATGACTGAGCAGGTAAAGGCACTTGCTACCAAGCCTGCAGGTTGAACTCTGACACACATGCAGAGAAAAGAAGGAATGAACAAATGACTGTATTATAAGCCGGGAAAGCTAGATTCTTGGTTTCCTGTGGATGACTCAGAGGCTTTTCTGTTCTATTCTGCCCATTCTTGCCACACATTTAGAAAAGCTGTATTTTCAAACGTTTGACATTTTCAGTATCCCAGCGTCCACAGAACAGTGAAGTGCCCCAGCTGGAGCGGGGTTGGGGGCACACTCCACCTGGTTGTCATCAACTGAATATTTGAACTTCTTGGCAGATCCTTGAGCGAGGGCCAGTGAGGCCACGTAGCCTACAAGTGCGACTCCGAAAGCTTCGGTGAGCACCGCAGAGAGGATGTTCATTGGGGGAGCACGGGGTGCAGGAATCCTGAGGAGAGAAAGACCGTATTGAAATCGCGAGCTTTCCTGTCATTTCCCTAAGAGCTTGCCATGAACCCCACTGCAGTCATGTTTGTGAAATTTACAAGGAATAAGTGAAATCCCCAACAGAAAAACTAAGCAGTCTTGCCCTGAGATGTCCTGGGTTTTCAATATTATTTAGCAGAAAAGCAGAACTGTAAGGAATACCACAGGGAGAGCCCCGTGGCTCTAAGTGACCTTCATGCCCAGGGAATTCAGGTCATACCACAGGAATTCTGACTTGACAAAAAGTTTCTTGTAGGAAACGAAAGCATTTCTGGGCCTTCCTTTCACTTGAACCTCTCCGAATATTTATTTGGCTGGCACTGGAGCCATGCTTCCTCCCTCGAACGCGGTGAAGTTTCAGGCAAACACTAGCTTACTGTCGGCTAATCTCCAAATATGCCATTGACATCATTGCGGTAATTACATTTTTAACTCAATCCTTTCACGAGACAGTTAATAATGGTTTGCACATGCTAAAGAAAATATGTAGGAAGATCCCATCTACTCCTGTTGCAAAACAGACCACACATAGCTTCATTTCAAAGAAGTCTTTAAAACATTTCTCAGATAATACCCAGCCATTATGTCTTATTGTCCCTTGAAAACCATGCAAGCCAAATGATCATTTGTGTATTCCTGGTCTTTTGGGGAGACTTGACTCCCCCAACTCCCCCCCAAAAAAACCCATAGTAAAGACAAAAAAGGGGGGGGTGATTTCATGATGGTCAGTGTCTTCCTATCTAGCTTGTGAGTGGAACCTGGGCCCTTTCTCATGACCTGTTTCATTCAATTTTCCCCACCCCCCAAAACAAGCACACTGTAACCACTGTAGGGATGAGACATGGTTTGGAGGGAGGTTACTCGGAGGACTGCTGAGCTGGGTTTCAGTCTCAGTTCTTGGTTTTCAAAGCCATGCTTTTTTTTGTTTGTTTGTTTTGTAGTTTTGTTTTTTGTTTTCTGTAATTCCTACAGGGGGTCTCTGGAAAGGGAAGTCAAATTAAGGTGTCAAAGAGGAGATAGAGGAGAGCCATGGAGTTTGGTAACCCAGACTCTATGCCTTACTCTCAAAGCAGGTTTTCATGGCTACACATCCTAAGATGCATATTATACGAAGCTTGAAACAAAGAAATTGAAACTTTTACTTCTTTACTCTTTAATGCAATTCATCGATGATAACAACTAGACTGAGAAAGAAACAATGAACGGGCTTTCAAAGCAAAAGCAGACAACCATTAGGAAACCAGAGCTGATTTAGAAAAGCCTCTTCTGCCTGTATTTGCAAAGACCAGCAAACACAGAGGATTTTAAAATTAACTTTTTTTTTTAATCTCTGAGAATTTTTCTAGTATTTCTTTAACTTAAGGGGATGAAAAAGAAAATACAGAAGACCTAACAGCAACTCTAACGCTGTCTCAAGATTTACCTGTGTCTATGCTATGCAGCCTATAAAAGGGAGATTAACTCCCGGGCGTTCATTCCACGCTGTGTTGTCAGCCTGGTTTTGGAAGGACCTTTCATTCTTTCACGGTGCTAACATGTTAAACATTCTCATGAGGTCTGAAGAAAGACTGGAGAGAGGTGGGGAGCCAGGCCACCTCTACTTTATATATCTAAGTACCACTTAGATATATACCACTACTTTCCCTCTCTCTATAACGCTCTACTCAGGCTTGTGTGCTTCCAATTTCATGAAACCCTTGTTTACATTTTTCATAACTTAAGTGAAATAAAAATGGCCACGAGAATATGTGTGGTTGAAGAATTAAAGTGGGCCAGACTCAGGAGTTTGCCAATTTAGCAACCTCTATTATTTTTCAAGCCATATCTTTGTAAATATTTTTGGAGAATTTTTCCTTGAAGCGATGCTGCATAAAACAATTACACGCTTCTTTAATAGAGGGTTACCTTATAATAGCATAGAAAATTACTATTTTTCCCCACATGTTGGTTTTTGTCATTTATAATAAAAATTAATTAGAATTTTGCCTCATACAGCCACAAAAAGAAATGAAATCCATACTCACTCAGGCCCAGGCCCTTTGAACATCAAAAACACACTCAGATAAACACATAGTAAAAGAAAGACTACGTTACCCATTTGGAATGTGCCCAACTACTTCTAATCCATATGTGTTTTCCATGTTGGTACAATAGCAAGCAAATGAGGCAGCGATGATCTACGCGGTTCCATCAGAAAAAGAAGGAAATATATACATATGTTACTAGCTGGCTTCCAAACACCTAAGGCCACTTAAAAATACGTATCATGTGTCCCAGGGTTATAATTTGCTAATGAACTGCTAAAAAATGCCCAGAGTGCTGCTGCATGTCCGTAACTCTAGCACTAAGGATGCTGAGTCGGGGGGATCTCGAATTTAAGAGCAGTCTGGGATATATACTGAGATTCTGAATCAAAAAAGAAAAAGAGAAAAAAATAGAGAGAGAAATAAAAATGGGGGGAAGGGGTAAAGAAAAGATGGTTAACAGCCATGGGGTAGACCTGATTAGGAAGTATCACCTTCTGATGTCCTAGAGCACAGTGTAATAAACAACTACCATTGACAATGATTAACTAGGTATTTTAGTTTTAGATTATTAACTAGGTATTAACTAGGTATTTCAAAATACCTAGTCAAAAGATTCAGAATGTTCAGTACAAAAGAATGCAAAATGACCACGACAATGGATATGCCAATGGTTTTGATCTGATAATTAAACCTTAAACACAGTGTTACAATGACACACTGAACTAAGTATGTACAGACACCAACCATGTGTCAAGTATAATTCTAAAATTCACTACTAAAACTCATGATGTCCCTCCCAGCTTTCAAAGTACAATATTTACAATCTCATGGGTGCTTTGCACCTACCCAATTATGTCCAGTTTTGAAGGTGAGGCAGACACAAGGCATAGTGATTGTGTGTGTGTGTGTGTGTGTGTGTGTGTGTGTGTGTGTGTGTGTATAAAAGCACTGTAAGTAATTCAACTTGCTTTTCTCTCATGACATGAAGGAATGCTTTGTAAGAACACATTTTTCCCTCCATAAGAACAACCTCTCAGGAGCATGAAATACTGTAGAAGATTCTTACTCTGCTAGCAGAAAATGCTGATTTACAACCTCCTTAATTTTTGTTTTAATTTGGAACTTTAACTCTTTCATAAAGTAAAACATGTCAGTTCCCCAGCCTGGGGGACAAATGACTTTCAGTTAGCCCTCAAGGAGGTTCAGATATCCTACTTTGATGTTACTGAGATGGTCAAGCAAGGTCACTTTCTCTGTCTACAATCATAGTCTCTCCCCCCCCGTGTGTTTGTACATATTTGCCTGTGTGTGAGCACACAAGTTTGCATGTGTGAAAATGCATATGTTCATGTAGAAGGCTAAAGTTGATGTCTGGACTCATCCAGGATTGCTATTCCTCCTTATTCAACGAGACAAGGTGTCTCAGTCAAACCCAGAGCTCCTCCTTTTGGCTAGTCTTCATAGGCAGTTTGTCCTGAGGACCCCCTAGTACCATCTTCCAAGGCTGGAATTACAGGTAGCCTGCCTCGCCCGGGTGGCCTTTCTTGGGTTCTGGGTATCTGAACTCTAGTGCTGGACAATAAACGTTAAACACACACCAGAGCCAGATCGGCCTTTGTTGTTCCAGTTATGCCTCCTGAATGTTTTCTACTCATTCTCACATTCTTTCATCTACTGACAATTTTAGCAGCTGCAGGATTTCCAAGTTGCCTGGCCTGAGGCACCTTCTTTACAACACGTGAAGTTCTGCTCCCTGGAGAACATGGGCTGAACCTTTTACCTAAGGATTTTAGGTTGATCCAAAGCGATGCTGATGAACACAGTTCGCGTCAGTTCTTCTGACCCATTACTATATAATTCTATGACCCTCTTGTTCAGTTGTGGTCAAATTATATTTGAGATTCTAAATACAAATGGCAAAGAACACTGCCAAATTGAGTTACTATTAGAATAACCTGTGGAGTAAAGTAAAAATTAGCTTGGTCTCCTAAAATGAGTCATGAGAAATTTTCTGTGGACAAATACAAATGCAATAATAAAACCAGTTTGGCATGATTTATCTCGTTAAAAGGGATGCACCAATCATGTACTTAAAGTACAAAGTCCCCAAATACATGACCAGAGAAAAAAGTATAACACAATTACACTGTCAAATAAGGAACATCTAGCAATCAATGCTCAGTACTAAGTAGCAGCTTTTGTAGTTATATTCCTAACCATGCTTTCTGTTGATATTTAACTGAGCTTACAAAGGTTTCTAAAACATCAAATGGGCTTAAAAAGCAAAATATTGTTTTCAATTTAACAAAAGAAAAGGCAATAATAAACTATATAAATATTAACGTGATATAATAGTAGTCTTGAAGTTGCTGAAATGGCCATTGAAATGGCATTCTGCTTCCTTGCTGTATTTCTTTAACATGATTCAGTGTCTTTATCTGTTGAGTTCACCAGTTTCTCTTTAGCATTTTGTTAATATTACAGGTCTGTATAATAGGCATACATGAGGCCAGCATTGCTGTTAGTCATGAACTAGAAGAAATTCAATCCCGGATGCTAAGGGTAGTTCTAATAAGGCCCTCCTCCAACTGTCACATTCCCTGTAAGTTAGAAGCCTTATAGGAGAAAAGAAGAGGGGTCAACTCAAATTTCTGCCACTGTTACTCTTCTGTGCTGCAAATGCTCAAGTATCTATGCTTCCCTGTCTATAAAGCACCTAGCCTGGTTGTAGGAGATCGCCCCTACCAGAGTGACCCATATAAAACCAAGGGACAGTTGTGATGGTACAGTGGACATGTCCTGAGTGTGACACTGCTTCAGGGATAGCCATGAGTATATAGAGGATACCTTATGAAAAGAATGAAGACGGAGTGTGAAGAGAAAGAACAAGCCCAGAATAGACCTCCTCATGCTACCACATTCTGTCAGACTCCTAGGAGTAGAATTCTCCAACTTAATATGGTTTACAAGCTCATCATTTAGGTACATTAGTTAAGGTAAAAACAATAACAACCTAATCAAACAAAAGAAAAACAAGAACCTGCTTTCCGTAACATTTTTCTCTGTAACTTTTAGATACTTTGGCTTGCGCTGGTGCTTTTGCCCCAGGGTCTTGAAAATCCATGCCATATGAAGACTATCTATTATTTTAAGAATGATCCTTACCAATTTTCCAGAGAATGCCAGTTGCTTTACGACTAGATTAGGGTCTGTCTCCCTAAGGTTATTTTTAAATTTTAGTTTTATAAAACTTTTAATATAGCTTTATAAGATGCAATAGGGATTCCATAATCTCTCCAGAACTTTGAGATAAGATATCTTGCCTAAAAAATTTTCAGTCAGTGAGGTTATTAAGATACCATACATGTTATATACGAATAACCCAAGGACCATTAAGAAGCTCACGCTCTTTAATGAGAAGTTAGCATACTGTAGTTGTGTCAGTATAATACTGAGTTAAGTGCTCCCGAGAAAGGTTCTTAAAACTTCCGTGTTTAGAAGCAAGAGATGTAAGAGATGGCGTATTTTTCCAGTCACAAACATATTCTAAAGAACCATCTCTGGCCAATAAGAATCCTGAGCATCTTTACAGCGAGGTAAGATTAGTTCAGGAACAGAAAACTCAACAAACCTTCCAATCGCTAATGAGTATTTGTCAGGTAATAATGTGTGTCACCGAAGGGTCATGACAATAAGATAGGATATCATATTTTATTACTTTGCATAAGATCATACCCAGTATCATTTGAGACTCACTCTTAGACATGTCTCTTCTAAGATCTCAGGCAACATGTTCTCTTATTTTTATAAAAAATTAAAAGCATATGAGAAATGTTGTATAAATTAAAAACATATGTCCTTCCTTCTTAAAATTATTGACTCAAAATGTTTCCTATTCTTACATTAATGTATATCCACGCAAATTAGCCTTTCATTAATGAGCCACAGGAAGGGCTGTGGGTTACTGTAGAAAACAGAATAAGCACCTGCAGATTGTGCCCCCACTGAAAACAGCCAAGCGTTGTTGATGGCATACTTACCAAAACTAAGTCGACAGGAAGAACAACTTTAATTTTTCTTTTAAACTGTTCATTGAGCTCTTTAACCAGAACAAGGACAACGATGCTCAGCAAGGACAAGAGCAGTGCTTCCAGCTGGACAGACTTGATGTTCTCAAAAACATACGCATAAATCTACAGGAACGAGAAAGGAATGGAATCAGGGTTGTCCACAACACACCAGCATGGAAATATGAAAATCTGGCCCTAAGTATACTCCATGATGCTTTATTTAAAAAAAAATTTTCTTAATGACTGAAGGATGCAAAAGTAGGGAGAAGAATTACTACTGGAAGGGAAAAAGCTGTATTGTCATGCGTAAAATTTCTTTGTCCTTGATTCTTCCACTGAAACAGTTCTGTCTCTTCCTCCAGGAGACAGTTCTGAAAGGAATGACCAACCTCCTGGCTTCTTCCTTGGAGTGTGAATGGACAAAGAGGCCTCCACTTTATAACTCCCACCACTCTTCCAAATTTAACAGGAACACACACACACACACACACAGGAGTCAAGAGCTGCTAATTGACATCAGACACTTGGCTTATTGCAATCTGTTACCATGTTCGCAGTTACTCAGGATTTGTTTATCACTGCATGTTTATGACGGTGCTAGTTTGACAATGGTGAACAATTGAGAAACAGCCTTAGTGTTCACAAACTGCACAGCACAGGGGTTACTATTAATCAGTTAGTTCAACATGGTGGTAATGACATGGATTGGATACCTGAAGTATATGACTGAGTGTGTGAGCAGTGAGGGTGGCCCCTCCCAAACCAGTAAACAGGAACTTAACGGACCACAGATAGAAAGAGGTGGAGGAAGGAGTGAGTGGAAATATTTCGCATTATGGTCATAATTATTAGACTCAGAGCATAGGATGTGGTGAAAGAAACGCATAACTCCTGAAAAAGTATGGTCAAGAAAACAATACAGGCCCAGGGAATTGGCTCCAGTGTCTCTGAGTTCAATGGCCTAGAAACCACATCAAAAAGCCTGAGCAATGGCATGTGCCTATTCTAGCACTGGAAAAGCAGAGGCAGGAAGATCTCTGATGCATGCTGGACAGCCAGACTAGACACATTTCTGAGCTCCAGATTCGGTGAGAGACCCTCTGATTCTGGCAGAGACCAATGGAAGAAGACATCATGATAGTGACCTTTGACCTCCAGGTGTTTGTGCACCCACCAACACACACACACACACATACACACACAAATTGATTTGTGACTGTGAAGAAGGTATAATAATAGTACATTAATATTAGATATTAATGCTGTTAATTTCAGTTGGCAAAAAAATAAATAAATTCCAGAGTAAAATCAAGAAAAAGAATAAAATTAAAACTCTGCATAAAATTTCAAGCTTATATTTATTCAACTAAGTGGCAAAAACATTTGCTCAATAATTCAGAGTCATGTGGGTGCTTACTACCTGCCAGGTCTACTGGCACAAAGAGATAGGACATATTTTAAGAAGTTCTAAATTGTGTGTGAAGGAGAAAAAAGAATTAACCTAAATCTAACCTTTGCTCTATATAAACATCTGCTATTAAGCAACCTATCTGGACATACCTGAATTGTCCATACTGAGCATGATCACTAATAGTTCTGACAAAAGAATTATTGTGAATGACCAGTGAAGCGTCACTGGGTGAAAACAGTTGGAGTAATTCCAGATTGTCCAAACTGCACTTTAACTTACAGATAAAGCAAAAAATAACAATAATGGCAAACCATTCCTTGTGTGATCAGATTTAGAAGTAAGTCTCAGAACATGGAGCAGATATTTTTACTTGTTACTGTTCACACCACTATACCTAATAACGCTCTTCAGTGTTATTTGAAAGAGGATTCAGCACTACAATATTATCATTATATGAGATGCAGATAGTAATTTCCCTAGATATCACTACACATTGCGAATGAGTACTGTTCAAAGCATCTCTACATGTGAAGGAATTCAGACTATTTTTCTTATTTACCCATGACTCAAAGCTCAAGATAGAATTCCAAAGTCAGGAGGCTGGAGAGATGACTCTGTGGTTAAGAGCATTGATTGCTCTTCCAGAGTACCCAGGTGTGATTCCAAGCACCCACAGGGAAGCTTAGAGGTGTCTGGAACTCCAGTTTCAGGGCAGAATCTAGTGCCCAAAAGAGGGCACTAGATTCCAGCACCGGGCACTGCAGGTTCATGGTGTATAGGTACATGAGCAAAACACACATGCATAGAAAATAAGAATTGAATTACTTTAATTTTTAAAAATTTCCAGAAATATAATGTTTTCCTCAGTGTGAAATATTCCAATGAGGATGAGCATAAGCAGGGTGTCAGGAAATTCTTTCAAAATACATGTCTCTGTCCAGTGGTTAGAGGAAAATTGAGAATATTATTGAGATTATTCATCCAAAACAGTCAATCATCCAAATGTCTTAAAGCACTTACATTATTCTTTATGCCTTTCCCCCATGAGATTAAAAATATGTCATGACAATGAAGTTCCCAATCCATACCAGATTTTTATGTAATGTGCATCCCGAGAACATGTGTTTGCAGTAATACAAATGACCATCCCAGAATGAAAGGAATGAGAGCCCCCCTTGGGGATTTTATTGTCTGTCTGGATTAAACTATAGCTCATCAAACAAAGCATGTCTTACAAGATGCTCCAGAAGACCATGGGGGAGGGGGAGAGCAAGACTCATTAAAACAAGAACACAGAGCATGAAGAACACAATAGGAAAACACGCTAGTAAGGAGACCTAATGACTGTCATGTGGATCCTCTGAGAGTGTCACAAGCTAAATCAGCTTCTGGGTTATGAGTGGCACATACAGATGTTGAGCTGAAGGTGAGGGTAGACACAGGCATAATCACTTAATAGACCTCTGAGCATCCTAAACATGTTAGAATTCTCCTTTTGGCTGTGAGTCCTGTTGTCTCGATGTGCTGGTGCACACACTACACCAGTTAATGCAAACTCCTAAAGGAGAGCGTCGTTGACTTCTCGGGGTTTAGAGAAGCAAGAGCAACGCTGCACAGATAAGTAGCCAAGCTCATTAGAACTGACTGATCCGCTTAACAAATGTGCTTCCGAGACTGTAATACTAGTTTGTTACGGGGCATAAAATGGAAATACTTATATTCATCAACAAATCCATTTTGAGACATGAGAATAGAAAGGACTTGTTCATTGTACATACATTGCTAAACTTTATTTAGATGTGCTGTTTTTCCGAAACAGTGCACAGGTACTTTTACACATATAAACACGCACATGTATGTACGTGTTTATATGTGCTTATAGCTGAGTTGGCCGTTTTTTTATAAGTTTGTGTATTTTTTTCACAATTCTCAAGTCCTTAAATAGTATACGAAAGAAAGCAGATATTCAAGTAATGTTGTTGAGCAAGTTAATATTCTGCTCTAATCGGCAAAAGTAACAATAAACCTCTGATTGGGTTAGAGTTAAAAACACAAGAATCTGGAAGAAGAAGGGTTGGGCCATATATAAATGCTTTCTTTTCTCACTGTGAAAACTAGGGCTGAGCCTGTGAGGTGGACTTGCACTTATATTTGTACCCATCCATGCTTACCAAGGTTCTATTTTGTGAGAGACAAATGAGGTAAATATGAAAGGCACTACCACAGTAAATGCCTCATAGTCTATCTTGGATATGGTCAATTTGATCTAATAATTAGATGTAACTAAAATTTTATAAGAATGAAGCAAAGAGGATGGAGAGATGACTCAGTGATTAAGAGCACTGATTGCTCTTCCAGAGGGCCTAGGTTCAATTCCCAGCACCCACATGGCAGCTCACAACTATCTGTAGTTCAAGTTCCAGGAATTCGGATGCCCTCACATGAATGTACATGTAGGCAGAACACCAATGCATATTAAATAAAAATAAAATTAAAAAGAATGAAGCAAAATTGAAGGCAAAAAGCTCATAGTATTAGTTAACTCAAAAGCAAAAGGCAACTCTGAAGCTACTCTCATTCGCTGTCTTTCATTGCACAACTACCACTGAGGTTCTAAGACCCTGCACAGAGACACACTCATGCAGTAAGAAAATTCCAGAGTATCCACTTACAAAGCTTCATACCACAAAGAGAAAGATCTCACATGCTTAGAAAATATTAACAGGTGTTAAATACATAATGGACTGTTTTTCAATACTTAGTTAAATAGAAATACCCACCCACCCCCCAAAAACATGTCCCCTAGCTAGTATCCTGGCTGCTGCACTAAAGTATATATGAGGAGAATTACTTAAAAATTGTTAAGTATAATAACAACATTGATAGTAACTCTTCATTAGTAATTCTGGACTACCTACAAAGGGACCGTGAAGAACACTTGAGTAAGTACTTCCATGTAAAATGAAGCACACAAACCCTTCAGTACCATTTATTATGCCTGTGCCAGATCTGTATTAAGGATTTGTCTTGAATGAGGGTGCATTTCACTAGGGAAACAGCAGAGTGGCCCTACACCAAGAGCTTTGCTAAATGTCATCACTCCATCAGAATAGTAGATACAAACCAATAACTGTCAACCTCTGGATCTTAATTTTAAATCTATGATTTTGAATTAGTCATCAACCCCAAGGCCAGGACCATTTCTAGAGGGTGAAAATGCTCACATTCATGTGCAATTAACATGTGCAAATTTTGGTCAGAAAATGCATTTGGCATGATCTGTGTACAAATATATGTCTGGAAATAGGGTTTTCCCCTACATTTTAGGAAGAATGTCTTTTTAAGTAAGTATGACTAATTAAACCACTTTGATCATGTAACTGCTATAAAGCTTTTCAATGAATAAGTTTACTGAAGAATTTGTCTAGCTGAATACTGCTGTAGCAGCCAAGAGTCTGAACATCTTCTGGGATAAGTCTTGTAACCAAAGTGTCAGAGTTAAGGAAAAGAATCACAGCATTTCTGACGTGCACGTAAAAGGATTTTAAGAAAGGGGCTAACTAGCCTGTCTGCACCTTCATCGTGTCAAGCTTGTATCCACGGATGGGTCTCTCTCAGTTCTCTGTCTTTCACTTGAAAGTCCTATTTTCAAAACAGAGGTGTATGACCACCTTACATACACATTCCTCCTCAGCCACCCTGTCGCACCACTTCTTTCAAGCAATGACCCATTTGTCTTTAATAATACTGCATGAAAGTTCTTGTTCATTGGGTTGTATTTGTATCTACTCACCTTACTTCGTATCTTACCTCATGGAGAACAAGGATAGTATTTATAATTGCGTCCCCAGTGCTTGTGGTTCTATCAACAAAAAATGTGTTGAATAAAACTATTCTAGTAGTTCTTTAATCAAGGATGAATGCTACTTTCTTCATCATTATATGTAGGTCATAAAAGCATTTCCAGGTTGTTGTATTCTTACTTAAGGCAACAATCATACCATTGGTGAATTTACCCATGAGCCTCAGTTGCCAACATGATCCTCCACCACAGTTGATTTCAGCTTGATGATATTCTAACCTAAGCTCCTGGTAAGTTCACAAATCTCTAAAGCCATCTTTCATCATTCCCAAACTAATGTTTAAACAAGTTTCCCTGTTTCTAAGACTTGGATGTCACTTATCAACTTTGCCTAAATACCGTTATGTCATTAAATATTTTAAGATCAGTGCTGATAAGCTTCTTATAATTCCTTCCCCCAAAGTAGTGAACACAAATATCAAAAGAAAACAGAAAAATATTGAATATCAGTCTCAGGTTACATTTTCATTAGTACAAACAAAGCACTAGAAAGAAGGAGAGAAAAACAACATTCTATACATTTTTACATAAATGTATTTAAATTTTCTGATTAACAATTGTATCTCATACTGGTAATAAATCCATTTGTTCTTGTTTCTAGGGATAAATGTAGTCTCAGACCAGAATGGGAAAGCATTGTATGCCAAGCAGCTAGAGACAACATGGGCACAAAAAATTCTCTTGGACCAAACATTCATCCAAGCATACCAAGGCCACATGGCACTCAGCCATCCCTTGTTTCGAAAAATAAGCTTAATTTGAATTACTTGAGCATTGGGTTTTGTGGTGGTGCATTTTCCAGTGAACTCTGGGGGATGGAAGACACTTAGCCCAACATGGTTGAGTAGCAAAAATATTTGCTTTCTGATTTAAATTTTGAAAGTAACCTTTGTTGTGAATGTCCATTTAATTGCTCCATAGTAACATTTTGTGTCCTCTGAACCACTGATTGAATCATGCTGCAGATGTACATTCTGTTTCTCTCCCTTTCAACTGGTACTATCTTTTTTTTTTCATGGTATACTGGCATTCCTGAAGCTCACAACAGAAACATTACGATATCTGCAGAGAAAATGGGGCTCTTCATAAACCACCAAATTGTATTCATGATTTTGAGTCCCAGGAGGCCTGTGTCTTCAAAGCAGATTTGTTCTCCAAATATAAACTTCATTTGAATGTACTTAGTTATGATCTCATTCTCTATAAAAGAAACTGTTTGGTTGGCTCTGATTTCCTTCTGACGTTTTGATTCCACTTTAATTAACATCCGTGGATTTTGCTTTTGCAGTGTGTGGACAGCGAACCAGAGAAGCGCTGTGCTGGTACGTTGGATTATAGATACACGTGAAACTGTTTTCCATTTCTGAAAGTCTGCATTTCTAAGGCTGGAAGGAAGAACTTCCAAGAAGGGTCACTGGAAATATTGCCAAGTTTGCCTTCTCGCTTGAGTTTAACACACAGAACTGTGCATAATTGTTTAGAGCAGCACTCACATAAAGCCAGGCCAGTGCAATGAACTTTGCCAAATTTCCCATAGGCTGCTGCAGGCTCGACACTGGCGCCTTCTCAAGGAAATCCACATGTGCAAATATGAATGAGGAATTTTTGTCATTTTTATTATGCCCTTCGGGAAAAACACCATTTCTAGTAAAGACATACTTCATCGTCTCTCAGTTTTTAAAACGTTTTTTTTTTTTTTTATTCTAAAGAATTAATGTTTGCTCTGTTGTGTGTTTGGAGAAACAACTAACATATGAGTCAAATACCTGACTCTGCAGAATGATGAGAACAGAGAGCTTTAATTGTTGAGCTGGAACAATAGAGTGACCCTCCTAACATGGCCATTTCTGTTTATCTTAAATATGCTGAAGGAAAGCACATAATGCATTAAGTGGGGTTATAACTGCAGAGCAGATTTGGAGAGGAATCAGTGGAAAATTGTATTTTAAATAGCATTTCTTCTAATCTCATGATGAGCTCTCATGAAAAGAATATTTATTTTCAAGGTTTATAAATTTTCAGTTCACCATGATTTTCAAACTGCAAAGAGATGTGTGACTTTCATTTTGCTGTTCCATCTATCCTTTAGAGAAGACTTATTCAGAAGTTTGAAGAATCGAGACTTTTTCTATCTATTTTATCATCAGCAAGAAGACAACAGCTTGCGTTTATTGAGCAGCTATGTTCTGTTCATTTTTTTAATGAATCTCTCATAGTATAATTGTCATCAGTTAACAAAATGGTCAACTAGAGATTAAAGACCCCAGATCATTTCACCAGTCCCTGGTTGCACCTATGATCTGAATTTGGATTTTTTTGGATTCTAACATTCTTTCCCCTGTTGTCATTTCTATAGAAAAAAAAAAGAATAATTAGTTACCTGATCCTAATAAAATCACCAAAACTAAAAGCTAACCCAGAATAAAAGTTATTTTTTTACTCTCCAAATAACTGAACAATGTAAACAATGTAAAATGTTCTTCGAAATCTCTACAAAATAACCATGTTCTATATAAAAGGAAGTGTCTTAAGAAGTATATGAATGTACATAAAAATTTGAACTAGGAGAAAAGCAGAGTTGGGTATGAAGAAAATGAGGAAGAGAAGTAAGTGGATAAATTAGACCTAATTGTGTCAATTCTTTTTAAAACTATTTGGATGTGATGGCTACTGAGGGTTGTTGACTTAACTACACCCATCTGAAATCAATTGAAACCCAGACGTCTGGCCATCCCTGTGAAGGATTATCATAATTGGATCACCTGTGATGAGAAGATCCCCTTTAAATCTGGCCACACCTTCTGGTACCAACCTACACAAAAACACATAGAAGAAAGCTTTTGCTCTTTGCCTGCATGCCCTCACTCTTGCTGTCAAGTTAATCTATCCTGGTGTTAGGCATTTCTTCAATGGTGTAAGAGCCTACTTCTTCCAGATTTCAATGGAGACTGAAGACTAGCTAAGATATCCAGCCTCATGGATTAAACAACTAATGGATTCTTGGCCATTTTGTTGTTGGATTAGCTGGACCACAACCTGTAAGAGACTATATTAAAATGTGTGTGTGTGTGTGTGTGTGTGTGTGTGTGTGTGTATTCATTATGTATATACACACATATCAGTTCTGTTCATAGGAAGAACCCTGACTAACACAGAGAGTGTGAGAGTTATTCTAAAGTTTCCTAGAAATATGGGACATTTAAATTTTGAGTGATAATGCAGAGTAGCAAGTAAGAGTTAAGAACACCTGTTTTCCTAAGAAAACTTGTTAACAGCTTTCAGCTAAAAGTCAGAGTGGCCAGGGATGCTTAGCTGGAATTTATGATGTGCCAGCTTCCTGTTACTGGAACAAATATCTAAGGCAGTCAACTTACGGATAGAAAAGGTTTCTCTCAGCTCACCATTTCAGAAGTTTCAGTCCATGTCCATCTGGCCCCTTTGCCAGCCTGTGGCAAAGGCAACATGTTACAGCAATGGGTAAGCTTATCCTTTGAGGATAGACGTCCAATAAACGAGAGTATCCTACTTGGTCCCACTTTTTAAAGATCCTACTATTATCCATAAAGGCTGGGGATCAAGTCTTTAATATCTAGCTCCTTGGGACACATTCCACATACAAACTATAGCAATGCCTGTCCCTCAAAACAATTGTAGTCCTTTCTATAATCTAAGAGAGCAGAACTAACCCTATACCACTTCGTAGATCTGTCTTAAATCATTTGCTAAAAATATTCCACTGAAGTGAATTCATTTTCCAGCCCAGAGAATCCAATAGACATAGATGTTACCGACTCAGCTTACATAATAGACCTTTATTATTTCACAGATCGGCATCCCTAAGAAAGAGGCACTGGGGAAACCACTTTTGTAGCATCAGGAAATGATATCTACTGCAGGCCAAAGGAACAGAACAAAAGCAGAAGAGTATGTTTTCCCTCAAAATTGACAGTAAAGATCAAGACTACTAGAATGAATTAGAGGGCATATAAGTTAAACTTGATTTAAAAAAAATAAAAACTAGTGTCCTGGACTATTAAGATTCATGACACACTCATGATGCAAAATTATTAAATATTCTATGTGTTAATTTATGTGACAAAGTGTATCAGTGGTGTGCTCTTTTCCTCTCCAAAGCCTGGGTAGCTTCCAAATATGATATAAGAGTGCTAGAATTTCAGAAGGAAGCAGTTAGAAAGCAAAAGTTCCCAAATTGTGTTCGTTGACTTTCTTGCAAGTGCTCTGACTGGACAGCCACGGCCCCGAATGACCTTATCTGTTCTGTATTATAACACTGAGTTCAGATCTCCTCTCTCAAGTACAACTTAAATGATGAGGGGAAAATTCAAATTTACATTCTGATCACCAGATTCTCTCAACTGAGCTGTACCAAAACTGATTCTCAATTATCCTAGTAAAGTTATCCATCATGAATGGCTTAGTTTTCAAACTCATACTCAACTTACTACATTTTCTCTTTTTTAGACAGAATCACGCTATTCACTATGGTTAGGCTAGTAATTCACTATGTTGCTCAAGTTAGCCAGTAACTCATTACACAATCCAGATTGATTTCAGGTTCACGTGTTTTCCTTCCTTAGCCTTTCAAGCACTGGTAGTATTGGTTTGTGTCATTCCTGTCTTGAATCACTACAGTTTTTGACACAGAGTGTTAACACACTGACCAAGAACAATGAACCATCACTTCAGAACAGCCTAACAGCACAGGGTTCTCCAACACGAAGCAACAAAAATAAGATTTTTTAAAAACTTCCATCAGAGCAAAGCATCACATCTTCTAGTAGCCAAGAAATGTGAATTTAAAACCTGCAATCTAAACATGCACCTAAGTCTGATTCAGTTTCCATGTGAGGTCCTACAAAAGATCTTCAAAGGCATCACGATGTTTGATCTAGATAAGATAATGCAGCCTGTAATTCACCTCACAAGGAAAAAAAAAGCAGGAGATGGAAATCACAGACAAAATACTTCAGTGAGCGTGTTTGTACAGTAACAATTTGGTGGTGGTACGGGTGAGGGGAATGTCATTCCCAAGTCAGTGTGGGCTGTTTCTTTAACGCACTCCTGAAAACCAAGACAATCATCTATATACATAGATGAGACCAAACAGGGGCTCGTTCTAACCCATGTGTGTCTTCTACTCTGCACATGCCTAAATTAATACCTATTCCCAGGCAGGTCAAGGCAGAATCTTCTCCAGTTTTGTTCTGTCCTGTAGACTGGGTGTCACCAAAGGTCTTAACTCTCAGCCAGTCATCTGATGGCTTACAGCTACTTTGGTGTGCTTTTGTTTGAGTTGGAGCATGGAATTATGTTGCTTCCAGGCATAGATCCAATTTTCTTGTTTTGATTTTAAGCTTTCTTGCAATGAATGAATTACTGAGCCAGATATTACCTAAGCAACAAAACTTCAGAACCAACATTCAACACCATACCACCAATTACTTTCTTTTTTTACTATTTTACCACCAAAGTATAGAAAAAGACACGAATGCAATTGATACTCTTTTTTTTCAAATGCCAAGCTGGTAATTGTTTTAATTTCATAACATTTATTCCAATTTGTATATATTTGTGTGTGTCTGGTTATTCTGTTTTACCTATTAAAAGTGGTAGCTTCAGGAGGACAAGGATTGAGAACCTCTTCTCCTTAGCACTGGGCATATGTCCCAAACATTACATACATACAATGCCACCAAGGGGAATTTCTGCCTATCTCACTTATTCTTACACTTAAAAAATCAGTGCTTTTACTAACTCTGAGAATTCCATATATGCATGCACTGTATTTAGAATCTTTTTTCCTTTTATTTTTGAGATTATGATGTCAACATTTCTCCTTTTTCTTTCTTCCTTTGACCCACCTATATCACTCCTTGATATTTGCCCAAAGCACTCAACTCCCTACTCTAGAGCTATTTGGTAATTTAGAAAAAAAAAACAATAACAGCAAGACTAGACAATGATAAAGTTGGAATAAAAATATCAAAAAAAAAATCAATATGTTGAAATTTACAGATAGAAATTTGGTAAAAATATTATACCATGTTGATAGAATAATTCAAAAATTTGAAATATGTCTTAAATAAACTATAAATAGATCTTGGGAGATGGTTTGGAAGTTAATGTGCTTTCTATTCAGGCATGAAGACTGACATTGAGAACCCCTAAACCCTGTAAATGCCAGGTAGGGCAAGGGGCCTGCTTGTAATTCCAGTGTTTAGAAGACAGAGAAGGTGTTTCCAGAACAAACTGGATAGCTAAAGTAGCCATGTTCATGAACACTGGATTCACTGGGATATCTTGTCCCAGTGAATAAGGCAAAGATCAAGTAAGGGAAGCTACTGAAGTCAGCCTCAGCTTCCATGTACATATCCCCACACATGTGTGCCCACACACATAAGAACACACATACACATGAGAAGAAGGAAGAAAAAATCAATAATCCAAGGAATGATTTGTAAATAAAGTGAATCCCTGCTGTGGCATGATAAAAATTGAGAAGCACTAATAATCACCTCCAAAACAGAAATTAGCCCAGTAAGTTACTGTACTTCATATATCTGGTTGCTATTCAGACAGTTAGCTTTGAGGTTGAAGATGACACAATTCTTCAATATTATCCAACATACAGGAAGGCATAAAATCAGGTAAAGTGTTGTTTGCCATGAAGTTCATTACTTGAACATTTGCTGTAGTTGCTATTATAAAGTTCCAACTGAATGCAAATCCCTAAGCAGTTATGGATTTTAAGTCATGTCTCCAAAGAAAACAAGAGCAATGGAATGAATGCTATTATGGAAATACGCTGAAACTGGTCAGTCATTTTTCTCCCAAGTTCAGATGGCTTTTAATAGCTGATTGTCTGCTACTGGGCTCTAGTCACCAATCCTGACCACACCTCTGTTTTGATCCCTACTGGAGTTCACAATTCTGAAGGAATGCGCTAGAATGTGCTGCTGCTAGAGTGGATCAAACGCCCCATAGATGGATTTCATTAAAACTTGGCAACAGATCTGACTCACAAAAATACCTAGCTAATTTTTCTCATCGGAGCCCCAACTTATATTCAATTATTCACTATAAGGAATGGTTTCCAAAATCGGTAGATAGTACTCATTAAACTAGTTTCATACCCTAATCACATTTCAAACATACTGAAATATTGTACTTAAACCCAAGTTTCACTGGTACAGAAAAGTCTCAGTAAGCTAAATTCAATTTTGTGAAGCATACACTCAAATTACACAGAGACACTTGGAAAACTCACATAGAAGAATCCCAGTGGTCCAGATATATATGGCATTTTTATTCCCAACAGATACTTGACTTGTGATGTCACAACATGGGTGGCGGCCCCTGTGGTCATCGCGCTGATCACGGGCTCTGTAAGCAGGAACGTGGCACTGCCCAGCTGCAGCACAAACATGACCATCTAAAACGACAGAGGAGAGTTGTGTGTCAAATTCAGGTGACATCCTCAAGTTTCCTTAAGAGGTGAATCAGACACATTTTTGTTTTATAGATATGTCGTGAGCTGGGGCAAATGGGTTTCTTAATTTTATGTATTCAGTGTGTGTTTTTGATAATATTATAAGGCCTAAGACTTCTTAAATTTTTTTGCACGGTTTCATTAAAATTAATCCAATAGTCCTTTTTCTGGATGTTGACCTTTCTTTTTCTTTCCCTTATTCTGTTGCTGGGAATCTAGTCACCAGTGTTGGCCAGGCTTCTGTGTTAATTCCTACTGGAGTTCACAATACTGAGAGAATCATTAAAGCGTTCAGTTGTGTAAGTGCACTGAAAACCTAGGAAATTATTTCTTTTAAAGGGGAAGAGACAGATGTACAATAATCAGCATGTAGATCTCTGTAAAGGAAAAATCAAATTTTCATTACCATATATGATTTTTTAAATATCAAAATGAATAACGATTCACTACATGATACCCAATAAATGTATAACTTCAAAAACACCGAGGAGAGGAAGGGACTTTCCACCTCAGCATCTGCAGAGTGAGAGCAAAGTGGGACAAGATACCCTGTGAGGCCATTCTAGAGCACTAGTGTTTATTAGAGGCCAGGGGGGTTCTATCAGGGTAGGCCAAACAGATAGAGATAGGGATGAGTCTTAAAATTCAGGACTTTATACCAATCTCTATGAAAAAAAAACAATTTTCTTAACTTCCTTATGAATGACAGCATCATTTTCTGTCTCAAAACTAGTTCACGACAAGCCAAAAGCACACTCTTACCATTTCAATGACTATACCTTTTGCCAGAGGAATAGCAAGGGAGCTTTAAGAAGACCTTTGACTATGTAAACTCAGTCACAGAATCAATAAAAAGTAGCATTTACTATCTTTGAAGTGCCGCTAAGTTATATTTGTGAGTATCCCTTCCAGAAAAGAAAAACAAGGCCATGTTTTAATAATAGTATTTAGGTCAAGTCTTAAAATTCCTGTTGGCAAATGAGATTAAAAAGAAACTAGAGCGAAGAATAGCAGTGAGATTACCTGAAATCAGAGGTTAATAATGAGAGTTGGAAGTTCAAAATGTTATCTGGTACCTCCAGAACATAGCTTGCAAAATGTGTGACATCCGTATTCTGATAGCATTGCAATGCGTGTTTACCTGCCAGAAACAGTGCTCTCATATTAAAGTGAAGTTTCCTGGGTGATATCTGAAAGCACAGTTTTATGATCCTGTTTTCTACCACATCCTAACATCCTAAACATGTGGCTGTAGGAAGCCTACTGCAATTCTCTGAACTGAATCATTCATAGGTTATTAGAATGATCATCCTTTTGAGCTGTGGTAAGGTGCATGTGAAATGGCACATGAAAATGCTCTGAAGCGTGTAAATCATGCAGAATGTATGATCAGAAAGGCATCATTCGGTATTTTACATATCTACTCTGTACAGAAAACTAGCCATTGGTTTTGAAAATGCAGACGTGGCCGCATCATACTTTCCAACTCTGGAAACCTTGGAAGAATGTGAGCACAGAAAGGGCTATGTTTGAATTGTTGTAGCTTAGTAGCCACCTTTTATTCAGTACGCGATAAGAAAAGAATGAGGGTCATTAATAGAGAAACCAGGCAAACTCCCACTGCCAACACAGGAAGCAAAGGCTCTGGCTTCTGTTAGTATGACTTATCTCATAAGCATTGTGTCAGTTTGGAAAGTAGACACAAGACCCTGCTGCAAACGCCAACGCAACCAAGCTTACAGCTACTAAAGGAACTGAGTGATCTTTGTGGCCTCTCTTGACATAGTCTGTTGATTTCACTCTGAAAACACAATCAAGAGAAACACTGAACCAAGAATTCCCAAGTGTCTCTCTATATGCGAGATCATGAATTCCCATTCATGGTATTAACATTTTTTTAGTTCATGAAGATAAAATCAGTATATTATTTTTAAAAAAAGGAATAGCAAGTTAGGTCTTCATCTTACTTAAATGAACCATACATGTAGTCCACATCTTTAAAATTCTGGAAGCTAATCACATGAATTAGACGTTAAGCATTTGTGGAAGGTTGGGAAGTTCCTACCTGTGTAACTAGGAGCTAGTCATTATTTTGAGAAACAAACTCTTGAAAGGTTTTCCAAAGACCATTTCAAACTTCTGCTGCTGATTTATTTCCTAAATTCCAAGGTCTCTTCAGATGCTTTGAGGATTTGTTGTGTCTGAGAAATCTGAAGTGGTCAGTAACTGTAACTACCTAACCAGTTTTGTCCACTAACAGCTTTGTCATTTCCACAATCTAAAGTTCCAAACTGAAAGTCCAGGACATTTACAGGGCATCAAAAGAGCCCAACCATTTATAATGGTAAAAATGTTGAGCTCTACTTGGGCATGGTACTCAGAAACAAGGGCCTATCTTCTTTTAAAACACCAAAGCCTCAACTCTTGCAATATGCTATGTGTCCACAGGTTTCTGCCTTTAAAACATCCTGCCATCAATGGGCAAACACTTGGAACAGAGAGTTCTTGAGTGAAAGGTCAACAAGTCTCTCAAGAACTTCTTACTGACACAGACCACTGGGCCTGTGGCAGGGGTTGCACACATGTGGGAGACAAAATTTTCTCTGCCTTCCCTTCTCTTTATTTTCAAGTTGTTGGGCCCTAGATGTACTTACTGTCTCTATAGTCTTACCTTTGCGTGAGTGTCATGTAAAGGAAATCTTACATGCTATGTATTTTTATTTACACTATAAATTCAAGATTCATTCACATCTTTGAATTTTTGAACGTTTTTCATAACATTCTTCATAATTCAAGACAATGGCAGATATGAAGAGGAGGAGGAAGAAGAGGAGGGTGAATAAGAGGAGGAGGAGAAATGGAGACAGTGAAAGAGCAGAAGAAGCAAGAATTAAAGGTCTCCCTTTCCCCATAATCCAAACTGTGACAGTTCATTGATGCGGGAGTTGATCTGGTACACAGAGACTGATATCTACAACCTGAATGTAGCAAATCCTGAAACAGTACAGCATTGAAAAGGGAACCCACAGACTGACCCAAGTTCATCTTCAAACCTACAAACGCAAAGTGCGGGTTCTTTAGAATATTTCACGTAGGGACCAGTATTAAAGACCTTTAAGCAAATGACTTACTCAACAGCCCAGCCATATCAGCTCTTTTTTACCAATACGGATGATGATGATTGTATTCAGGATAACCAAAACCCACAAAGAGCCACGAGATACCTAATGATAACATAAATGTCACGCAGTATACGCCAGCTGTTTGTAGCAATACTGATATTGTGGGCTAGGGCTGAAATCTTCTGACATGCATTATCAAGGTTCGCTAGTATAGTAATATTTGATCATTTCCTTATAAGCATCGTGTGTTCTATATAAATTAAATGTATTTCAAATCTCAGTCCATTCTTTTCAAGTGACCTTCTAATATTTCATTAAGGTTTGAATAGGAGACAAAACTATATGTTTGTGTGAATGTAACACAGCATGCATTTCAGGAGGCGTTGCTGTGCTGGCTATCTAGCCTCTTCACTACAGTGAATCACTCACTTGCCCATTCAGTGAGTATTTATGGAACACCCATCACGAGACAGGCATAACATTGTTGCAGATTATAAAGTTTAAGACGGTTCACACCTCAATGTATTGTATAAGGAAAGGTGACATGAAGAAGCTAGGAAAGAAGAGTGTAAAGGAGGACCACAAAAACTAACAGGTTTGGAATATAAAGTCTGGAAAGCTTTGACTGTGGGACCTAAAAGGTTAGTAATCCTTGTGGTGTTTGTTGGACAGCATATATAGGCTGGGGGAAAGAAAAAAAAATTTCATGTCAGTAGGACAAGCAAGTGTTATGTAAAGGTGGTGGAAAATCCTCTGTGTGTCCAGGAGACTAGAAAGGAGAAAAAATTCAAATGGGAATGCATAAATATATGTGTTGCAAAATTCAACATTAAAACTTACATTCTATTTTCAGCTTAAAAGCTAATGATCAAAGACAAAATGTCCAAAGACATGAATGAACCTTGAATTTATATTATAAATAAAAGTAAATAGTATGCAAGTTTCCCTTTACATGACACCCTTGAAAAGGTAAGACTATAGATACAGTAAGTACATGATGGCTTCCAACAACTTGAAAATAAAGGATGTGGAATAAGTAAAATACAGGCTTTGTGTGGTGGTGAAACTATCCCATATGTCACTGTCATTGTCAGTTTGTGACACTATGTATTATCAAAATCCACTGATCTCAGAATCCCCAATAAGGCAACAGTGGTACTTTTACCTTGTGGGTAACCAACAACTATCTAATTGGACTTAAGGTTTAATCTATAGAAGGGAATTCATACCTGGTACTAAAAACCTATTAACTATCCATAGTTATAGGTATCACAGACTTGAGAGGAGAATCTACTACTGCCGTTTTCTTAAGCAAATATAATTTCTAAATGTATTCTACTTACTTATCTTTATACCTACAGGTATGCGTAGCTCTTACCCCTCCCGAAAGAGCTTCTTTTTGCAATAGATGGAGAATATTACAGAGATCCACAACTGGTCAAAATTCAGAGAATGAGGACCATAGAGTGCCGAATCCCAACTAATGTATCCGCAACACAGTTCCTACACCGAAGGCTCAGGAAAATCACTGAAGGAGAGGCAGGAAAGACATAAGAGCCAGAGTCCCAGGACCCTTGCTGGTAGATAATGTCTCTTAGGCATGACAGGGAATATGCACCCTTGAAATATCAACCATATGGTTGTTTGAACAAGACCATAATAATGACAGCAGGTGTTTGTATGTCAGTGTGAACAGGGGAAGCTCCACATGGTCTCACCCCTAGATGAAGAGTTCCAAGTGAGCAATGACTGCTGGGAGATGGAGAACTATTTTCCTCCAGCCATGAGCTCATGCATCAGATGTCTAATTCCAAGTGGTCAACCCTGGATACATGCACATCTGAGCAACACTAAATGGACTCAGTAAGTTGTATATACACATATGGACACACACACACACATACATGTATATGCATGCATGTATAATATATGTGCGTATGTGTATATACGTGTACAAGGAGACCGTGAATTTTGGCAGAAGGCCATGGGAGGAGTTAGGGGGAGTGGAAGTTGTGTAGATGCAGTGTGCCTCGTAGACAATGGAGGAACTGGGAGAGGACTGGGTGCGATGTAGTTACAGTGTTCATGTGCAATACCGTGTTGGGGGGGATTGGGAGTGATGTAGCTGCAGTGAGTGCTATGGACAATGGGAGGGGCCGGGCAGTGAGAATGATCCAGCTGCAGTGCTCATACACAGTGAGAAGAGCTGGGGAGGGGTAGGAATGGCACAGCTGCAGTGCTCATATATAACATTCTCAGAAGAATTTTAAAAGAAACTGAAGAAAATTAAGATGTATGAAAATTTAAAACAGATTGTCTTGCAGTGATCTTCAAGTGGAGTGGAATATCTGAAACGATCTGGAAAATAAGCAAAGGTGAAGATTCATACTTCCTAATTTATAAGCTTAGTATAAACTTTAATAATCAAATACTATGGTACCGGCATAAAAATACTGAATGGAGATCCAGAAGTACATCCCTGGATATATGGTCAAGTGATTATTTAAGAGTTTAAATTTCTTTAATGGAAGAAAGACTATCCCTTTGATAATTTTTATGAGGAGAGCCATATACGGAAGCAAAAGAAAGACTTTTGGACATCGAATGCTCACTCTCAGAGTGGGGGTCACAAAGGAGACAAGATTAATGATGGTGATAGATGAGAGTTGGAAATATCAGTACAAACTCTTGCATAGCTTAATTTAAAACATGACTAGGTAATGCATGCTTACGCATAGATATGGTTACACATGTAGGTATAGACACACTTCCTTGCTGACAGATGAAATAAAGCATCCCTTAGCAATGCTCACACCTCATGCCTGGGTCCTTGCTTCTGATGCCTTTAACTAATAAAAGGAACCAGAGATCCTTAGAGGAATGTCTTGCCCTACAACTGTGATGGGGTCATACATATTAAAACCCTTGATTGACTTTTATTGTAGAAAGTAAAGAAATGTTAGGCAAATAAATGTGTCAAGGCCAGAGACCAAGTAACCAACAAAGGAGCTCCCAATATCCAAGGCTAGAGCAAACCTAGCACAGGATTGGATTCTAAAAT
Source organism: Cricetomys ansorgei (assembly GCA_026225945.1). NCBI lineage: Eukaryota > Metazoa > Chordata > Mammalia > Rodentia > Nesomyidae > Cricetomys > Cricetomys ansorgei. The sequence goes on from JAMJFZ010000239.1 coordinate 18,886,621, forward strand.
AAATATCCTCGAGTTCATATTGATATCAGTGATTGACTAAGTACATGGTCAGAATAGACAGGTGTCCTCTGCATAATCCCAAACGTTTATGCACATTGTTCCCACTGTTCTCATTTAATACAACTCCTACTCAACAATAGAATATGTGGCTGGAGAGAGGGCTCGGTCAGTAAAGTGCTTGTCACCAGAGCATGAAGGTATTGGTTCTGATCCTCGGTACTCATGCTAGAAACTGATACAGTATGTGTAATCCCAACTGTGGGGAAGCAGAGATAGGCAGATTCCTGGAGTTCACTGTCGGCCAGCTTTAGGTAGAGACCCTGTCTCAAAAACTAAGGGAGAAAGCAATTGTGAATAACCCAGTGTCAATCCCTGGTCTCCACAGGTAGACCGCAGCTGGTCCACACAGGTGAACACATTTGCATGCACACTCACAAACCTCCCCCACTCTCCTCTTTCTCATGCACACACACATGTACACACACTTGCACACACCAAGAGCTTTTTTTAAATCTTAAAAATGAATAAGACATACATATTGACTTACAACAAAGAATTATGGCAAGGAAAAGTGAGTAAATGGAACGTTATTAATTGAAGAAACATGACAAAACTGCTTCAACCTGGTAGTCAAAATAATAGGAATGATGTCGTGTTAGTGAATTGTATCTTTTTGTTAGTGTATGATTGCGTGAGAATTTCTCTTTTCTTCATTGTTATCTCAACTAAATGTAATATAGAGGTGAGATCCTGTTATAGTAAACAGCACGTTAGATTAAATTCCTCGAAATTTAAGTATCACATAAGGACTATTGCTAAGCGCTATACATCAGTCTGGTTCATCAATTGTGGCAAGAATGCCATAATAGGATGTTAATAACAGAAGAAACTGAACAGGATATATGACAACTCCATGTTCTTACTATCTTTGGAACTTAAAAAATATTATCCTAGAGTAAACATTACATTAAAGAAAAAAGAAAACCTTCTCCATCTTTTGTCACAGAATTTATAGACGAATCTCTATTTCTTACTTGACTATATGCAATGGGATTGAGGAGGCCCTGGGTCCTGGCACATGGTACTAGGGGAAGGAGGAGTCCAGTAGCACCAAATAGCAGGAAGTCCAAAGTATGACATGTACACAGATAATCATACCAAGAGAAAGACACTAAGTACACATATGCAAATGAGCGCAGAAATGTGCTGCTGTCCTTGCTCCTATAAGCAGCCTTATCTAAACCCCCTTGGTCATCAAAAACAGACCCGGAAGTCAAAGGAAAGCTGTGTTTGGAAAGAGCAAGGGGATTTGCAGGAATAGGAGAGGAACAAGAAAAGGGTGTTAAATAAATAAATGTGTCAGGGACCAAGACCCAGGAACCATCAAAAGAGCTCCCAATACCCAAGGCCAGAGCAAAACAAGCAGAGTATTGGGTGATAAAATTAAAAACCTTGAATCCATGTTGATATAGGTGGTTGACTAAATACGTGGGAAGAATTGGCAGGTGTCCTCTGCATAATCCTAAACATTTATGTCCTGAGGCCTTAAGTCTCTACTTAACACAATATCATCTCAACGGTAGGCTATGTGCAATCAAAGAACATTAAAAATAGGTATGAAAATGCCACAACGGGACCCATTATTATTATGTATAATGAATACATGCTAATAAAATCTTTGTAAAAGAAAGAATGGAAAGGAATTTAAGGAAGAAAGAAAGAGAGAAAGAAAAGAAGGGAAGGAGGAAGAGAGGGAGGGAGGGAAGGAGAGAAGAAGGAAGAAAGGAAGGAAAATATTCTGGAGGAAGACAGGAATACCGCAGGAGAGGTTTTGAATTCTCCCTTACATTTAAGGAGACATTCAGAACAGAGACTTAATTAGAAAAGCATTCCAGAAGTGGGGAGTCTATATGTAAAATAGTTCAGCAGGGTTATGTGGAGAGGACAGCCTTGCTAGCTTAAAAGGAGCAAAACTAGCCAAGAGGGAATAACAGAAAATACAACAAGAAATGTTGTTGAAGTCAGAACAGGGAGCACTGTAAAAGCAGTTACAAGGGAATCTCTCAGGAACAAGTGACATCACTCTCCCATAGATTTATTAAACACCTAATTTTGCCAAGACTTATGCAGGTCTGGCTCCTACATCAGGGCCATGTTTTGGTAGGATTGATCTAATGTTAGAATGTGAAGCACTCATTTAAAAAGTGAGCAGGAGAGGGATGGCAAGAATAAGAAAGACACTCCCCAAACCAGTCAGAAAGGGAAAGGATGACAGAGAGACACCTCAATTACCCAGCAGGCAAACTCAGCTTATGTTTGGCAAACAAACATGACATCTTTGCTACATATGGCACAGAATATATCAGAAATTCACTTGCCTTGAGAATTGTTTCTACTTACAATTACATACGAGGTTGAAGAGTATTTCACCATACATTTGGTAGTCAGAATTTTTATGACAAAACTAAGTGAAGCTCGAGACTCTTCTGCCTTCCTTTCTATTCCAGCAAGAGGAAACAACTTGGAGATCAACTGGGATGAAGGGAAGCGTCTTGTTATTAAGTGATACAGGAGTTTGTGGATTTGAAAGGTACTAGAGATGTCTTTCTATCAGGTATGGGAATAATTGAGATCATAAGAAGGAGATTCTGCTGACAAGACTGGCACATTTGATCAGAGTGGGTTTAATTGAATATATGACAAACTTAGGAAATTCTTAGCATTGTTAAGCTCCTTAAGAACTGCAACTGCAGTACAAATTAAAAGATATAGAATGATTTCCTGTCCTTTGATTTAAAAAAAGGCAAATCTGAAAAGGTAAAAAAAAAAAAATCTTCATTTAATTTCAGTTATTTAACATAGTGAAGCCACTAACATTTAATTTACCTTTTCCCTCTTTAATTTCTTTAACTCGTGGTTATTAAGTACCAGCTGCTGGAATTACAGAAGTAAACAGTTTGTGCTCCACAGAGGCCCACAGTGCATGAAGGAAGGCAAACATGCAAATACTGTTTTCTGGTATCAAGAAGCCTTAGGAGGAAAAGAATGAGCAGTGCCTTATGGGAACACATGGAGTTACATAACTGCATCTGGAGACAGCAGGGAAGATTCCTACAAATGGATGGAGAAAGGCCTTCCCAGCTCACTGAACAAGCACAGGACCCAGATTCCATCCACCTCATAGTGCAAGCCTGGAGCACAGGCTGCTGGACTGTACAGGAAGTGACACAGGGGAAAGAGCCAAGCAATGCTAGTCCAGAAGATAGTGGCTTTGCTTCCCCACCATCCTTTCTCAGTAGCTTAGAATACTTAGTTATTGGGCCTGGTGGCACATGCCTTCATCTCAGCACTGGGAAGACCGGGACAGCTTGAGATATATAATGAGACCTTGTCTGAATAGATAGATAGGTAGATAGATGATAGATAGATGAGATTATAAGCTGTGGAAAATAGTAATTATCAAGAGTGCATTCTGTAGTAAAATTTTACTATGTCATCTCTAATAATAATATTCTGTATATTATTATTAGGAGGGCTTAGAGGTGGTTATTCAGTAAAGTTGTTTGTAAAGTAGCCTGAGTTTGATCACCATACTCTACTCATTTCTAATAGTAGTTAGACACAGTGGCACACATTTGCAATCCAGGCAAAGATGGACAGATCTCTGGAGCTCACTGGCCAACTGGCCTAACCTATGTATCAAGTTCCAGGTCAGCAAGAGACTGTTTCCAAGAGGAACAAAACGGGGATTGTCCTGTGTTCTGAGCACACAAATGCACAAGTATATATGTGAGCAATATACACAAACATGTACAGGAACACAAAGACTGTGTAAGCCACTCTCTCCATCTTCATGTGTATTATAGGGGCTATTACTCATTTTCAGATGTCAACGAGGCCTGAGTTCATGAATTCATGTAGTAAGCCAGGAATATAGTAGATAGCAAATAGTATTTTTCATATGAAAGTTTTTCCTTTTTAAAATTTTAAGAAAATCATAATTCTAATTTTATTTAGATTATGACTGCGCTCTTTCAGCTATAACACAGCTGGACAGACTTTGACTAAACAGAATAATGATTCCCCGACTCAAATAGTTGTGAACAATGGAACACTATTAGAAGAGACTAGATCATCCTCCTCCTTTACAAATAAAATAAAGATGATGATCTTCAAACAAGAGTGAGTATGCTGTATGAAAAGGCAGGTTAAAACAGCTTTTGTCCTAAGTCCTTCCTGCCCTCGTGAGCATTTTATTTCATATGCTAAGTCTGCTAGTACAAAACTGCAACTAGATGGGAGAACTCGACTTAGGTCTGCAGTTGGTCATCCCTGAAGACTTAAGATCATATGTTTCTAGAAGCCACGGGTGCAATAACCCTGGGCTCTGTCACTGGACACCCCACCTTGTGCCACTAGTGCTTACGCAACTCTTAAACAAAGGAGCTGTACATGCCTTGCCCTCCGGGGCAGGAGTCTCATCGTGTGGTTGCTTCAGAAAAGTGGAGCTTGGGAAATTTTCCAAAATTAAATGGGCAAAGGACAGTCCCAGGCCTCTCTAAGTTCTTGGAAAAAAAAAAGAAACAGGCACAGTGCCCATCGTGGAGATTAATAAAAGTTACGGGGACATCAACAGTTCTGAAAGTGCAATGGCTTTTATTGTATGCTGGCTTCCCTACAGAAACGTGTGTTGGTCCTGCATTTCACAGGTTCAACCCTGAGGTTAGCAGCTCATTGCTATGAGTGTGCAAGTCATTCTTCTCTTGACTGCTACTGGCTTTTGGCTAGAAAACTTATTTGCCTTTTCCTTTTTAGTGTTTCCTCTGAAGTAATATTAATATGCCTAATTGCATCAGATACACTAAAGAGCACCCTTGACTAATGACAACATGCCTTGGAGATAGAGGGTGGAGAAGCTGCGGAGATGAGTCAGTGGCTAAGAGTGCTTGCCGAGCAAGCCTGAGGACCCGTGTTCAAACACAGTCCTCACATGTAAGTCCGGCATGGCCATGCACACCTGCACCCCCAGTGCTGTGGAAGACAGTCAAGAGGATCACTGAGATCGCTGGCCGTCGGCCTAGCTTCAGGTTTATTAAGAAACCCTGTTTCTCAAGGAAGCAAATCAGAGAGTGATCCAGTAGGACCCTTGACATGCTACTCTGGCTTACATGTATGAGCAAGCATTTGCACCTGGGCACACACATCTGCACATCCATTTACATACAATGAGAAGATGGTTCAATGAAGAAAGTGCATGCCACACAAACATGCAGACCAAACTTCAAATCCCCAGCATGTATGTAAGTGTCAGTTGAGCAAAGGGTCTTCCTGCAATTGCAACACATGGGAGATCGAGAAACAGAATCCACAGAACAAAATGGTTACCTAGATGGGCCAAATCAGCCAGCTCTGGTATGAACTGGAGGACTCTGCCTCAATATAAAGAATGAAGGAAAAAATGAGCAAGATACCCAGTGTCCACTCTCAACCTCCGCATGTACAGGTATGCACACAAACACACACATGAGAGTATCACAGACATGCCAACACACTTTACTACCACACACACACATTTGCAAAGAGAATAAAAAAGAAATGGATGATAGATTAGAACAAAATATTAGCATCGCTGTCAATTTAGCTACTGTGTTATCTATCATCAGAAAGTGAGTTCTAACAAGATGAGAGACAATTGCAACAATCCCAGACAATTGACAGCATCAGTAAGTGATGTTTAGAGACTGAAAGTACATCAGTGAGTGCTACTGATCAGGGGTGAGGATGTATGCAATGAGTGAGAGGAAGTGATTACAAATGGTCCAGGAAAAAAATGGGTGTGCACAATGGATATGTATGACAGATGCTGTGACTATATTGATTAAGGTTTCATGGGTACGTATAGATATCAAATTTCATCAAACTATACATTCTAAATATATGAAATTCAATGTTTGACAATTACACCTCACTAGAACAGGGTTTTAAGGCCCATAATCTAATTTGTAATATAAACATATATCACGTTACGTTGTTGTGACTGTGGAATTGACAGTTTTTATACAATATAAATAAAGTGGTGGGGGGTTGACATTGCTTAAATGACTAAGGGTAAGAGGGAGAGAGAAGGAGAGAGAGAGAGAGAGAAGGAGAGAGAGGAGAGAGAGAGGGAGAAAGAGAGAAATAGCTTCCAAAACATTATTCAGGCAAAAGGTGTCCTAAGCATGAAGGCGTCATTCTTGGAGTGGGGTGACCAAATAGGTAAGACAGAAAGGGTTAACAGCGGTAATAAGGTAGAATTCATCATTGTACAGAGATCTTTAGCCTCGTTATCTGCCATTTTTTCTCATAGGCTCACAAGACATTCATTACTAAAGTACATGATTAAAAATCAAAGCAGTAAATTGGGCAATGTAGAAATGTTACAGTCAGCACTTCCTAAACATAATGCAGTTGCACTAAACACCTTCAAAATTGAAAAGCACAAAAGGCTCATTCACACAGAAAAAAAAATCTTAAATCTTTTAAGTAATTGTTAGGTTAAAAAAATGCAATCTGAAAGCATAAGAACTTTATTTCTAAAAATAAAATATTGAAAACAAGGCTCTAAATTAGAACTCACAGGATATATATAAAGCAATAAATAGAGGACATGCATAGCATTAAACACTGTTAACCAATAAGCCAAAATATAATAAACAATTTATTTACAAGCTGAAAATAGAAAACAAACTATATAAACTCCCCTGATAGTGAAAAAAAGAAGTAATAAATATTGAAAGATAAAGCAAACAGGGGGACAGAAAAAAAGTCAACCTAGTATTCCAAAATCCTAGTAAAAAATAAACTGAAGAACATTTTATTTTGTTTTAGAACATGACTCTCCCAAAAGATCATCTCTTTTCAACTGCAGAGTTAACACGTACTGCAAATGGGAAAAATGCCATATGAAGATTTTTTAAAGTTAGCTAGTAAAAATGATGATTGTCTTAAAGAAGATGCGAAAAAACAACCCGGGACTTAGAAAGGAAAGTCAAGGGAAAAGTCAGCAAAATTGATGAGAAAAATAGAAGGATGGTTGCTTTTTATTTTTTAAGCAACATCTTTTAAAGAAAGAAAAATAACAAGGGGAAGTAAGACTTAAAAAAAAAACAGTAAATAAAAATGTCAGAAATAAAAACTTCAGTAGCCCAAACAAAAAGCATAGCTAAAACCATCAACAATAAACTCAACCAACCATATGAATAATATCAGGGATGGAGGACAAGATCCAGGAAGTACTACATTCAAATATCAATAAAGAAAAAAAAATAAATGAACATGCATTCTGGACAAATGGATGTCCAAACACAAGAGACATTCAGAACCCCTGAAAGACAAGACCATAAAAGAACCTTCCCTTGAAAGTACCACAGTAAAGCCATCCTGAAAGACAAGACCATAAAAGAACCTTCCCTTGAAAGTACCACAGTAAAGCCATCCAAAACACAAAGCGGAGAAGCTGAAGTAATGACTCAATGGGTATAAATTCTTGTTCTACAAGCAAGAATTGAGTTGAGGTCCCCAGCTCCTATGTTAGAAAAAAAGAAAGGAGTCCTGACAGACGTGTACCTACGACCCCGGGAATGGGTAGCGGCAGCTAGACCCGGAGAACTTGGTGATCAGCCCGTCCAGATGAAACAGTGAGCTTCTCTTTCAGTGAGAGACTCTGTCTACAGGTAGTAGTGTGGAGAGCAGTAGATGAACATACCCGATATTCCGTCTGCTGCCTCTGCACAGCCACGAAAGGAAGCATGCACCCACACATTCACATGCATGTATTGCACAGAGATCCACCACACACACATACTCCCAAACTAAAAAGAAAAATACAAAATGGAAAAATAATATTAGAGATTCTGAGAAAAAACACCAATTCACCTTTAAAGGCAAACACATGAGCTCTTAAATCAACAATCCTAAAATCCAAGAAAGAATGGAATGACACAGCTGCAGTCTCAGAGAGTAAACAGGTATCAACCAGACAGCTGTAGCCAGCAACGACAACTTTACAAGTTGATGAAAAAATAAAGACATGTCAAGGCAAACACAAACTAAGGCAGTTCAGGACTTTACAGAAGGTATCTACAGGACAGCTCGCAGAGAAGAATTTCAACCACAGAAGCAAATGCAAAAATAAAGTTTTGAGAGGAGTAGATGGACAAAAGAGATCTAGTAGGAAATCTCTAATGTCCAGCACAATTAATCAGAAAACCTCTAATACTAATCTCTAATACTAACAGGAGAGAAAAATAATAAAACTGAACAGTAAAATAATTAAATCACATGAATTACTACATAGTAACCTAAAGTGTAAATGGCCTCAACCCCTAACATAGATGCACAGATTAGGGATTGTTTTTAAAAACAAACAAAAATCAAACAAACAACAACCAAAGGAAACCCAGGTCCAACTATCTGTTGGATCCCCATCTCACTAAGAAAGACACTCCAGAATGAAAGTCCAAGGTCCGAAGTCAATCAAGTCAATCAACAAGCAAATAAAAACCAAAAAAGTAGACTTTAATAAGTTAATCACATATCAAAAAAGGGAGCAATTCATCAAGAATGTAGAATAACTGCAAAAATATATGCTCTGAAAATTGCAGCTTACGATTATCTTTTTTAAAGTCTCTAGTGTGCATAAAAGTCTGTTAGGTCCTAAAATTAAGATTGATTGACTTCAGCCTAATCTCATCTTCACTTACATCATCTCATCTGGAATCCAATAAACAGAACATGCCACAAGCATAAATGGAATACGCATTCTTCTCAGAAGCCCGCTTTCTAAATGGAGCACATCCTAGGTCACCCAGAAAGACTTAGTACACATAAAAGATGTGAAATAGCTTTTGGAGCTTCTCAGTTCACAGTGAAATAAAACAACAAAAAATCAATACCAGACAAAACTGCAGAGATATTAGACACTGAGCAACGCTCTTCAATGATCCACTAGCCATTGTGAAAGTGTAGTCTCCTAGGAACTTTGGAACACAATGAAGCCTGTTCTAGCAATAAGTTCCAACTGTAAAATATAAGACCACAGATGCATCATACAATGATATGACAGCAGGTTTTAAAAACAAGATGTCAAAACCAAAAGCGGTAGGCCACAAGAAATAAAAAGACACGGAAATGCATGAAATAGAGACCATGAACAACACACAGGCTCTATCAGACACATGCTCGGTTCTTTGAAAAGCAAAATTTAGAAGTTGCTAGGTAAACTAACCAAAAGAAATAGAGGGAAGCCCCAAGTTAATAAAATATGAGAGGAAAAACAAAAAAGAACAATAGAGAAATTTCCAGTAGGAAGCAAATTATTAGGCAGTATTTTTAAAACTTATATTTCAACTAACGATACTATCTACATTAGGTAGATAAATTACTATCAGCATATGAGTTAGCCAAAAACAGACCCATAACAATTAAGAAGGAAGCAGTAGTAAAATGTTTTCCAACAAAGAAAAGCCCAGGGCCAGATGGATTTATTGCCAAATTTTACTAAACCCATAATGGTAATTTAGCACTAATACTAATACTCCTCAGATTGTTCTACAAAACAGAAATGGAAGGAATACTACCAACGGCCTTCTGGGTAAGCTCATAACAATGCTAGGAAATGATACACCAATTCATCTGATGAGAAACAAAACATCCAATAAAATACTTAAAAAGATGTTCAAGAACAAAATAAGATCATAATAGTTCTCAACAATTCTCCATTCATGCTCATGGAAAAAAAACATAATTAAATCCAATGAATGAGAAAGAGAGAGAGAGAGAGAGAGAGAGAGAGAGAGAGAGAGAGAGAGAGAGAGAGAGAGAGATATCAGAGTAGAAGGGGTTTTGTTTGGAAGATGGTTTCATCAGCAGAGAGATGGGGCAGAAGGAGGGCAAAGGAGGAAGATGACCAAAATTTCAGTATATACATGTATGAAGCTGTCAAGGAATAAAAAATTAAAATCAGATTTAAAAATATCAGCCTCAAGTCCAAGTTGATCTCATACTAGAAATGCAAGATTTGTTCAACACAAATCAATAACTATATTAAATCAATAAATAGTCTTAAGAATGGTAATGAAATGTCATCTCAATATATGCATTAATCTAATATCTCTTCCACATAAGAGATCCCTCATAGAAATTAGGAATTAAAAGATTATATCTCAGCATCATAAAAGCTAGAGATATAACAGACTAACTACTAACCTTATACTAAATGGAGGAAAGCTGAATATATTTCCTTTAAGAGAAATGAGACAAGAAGACCCACTCAATGTATTTTTATTCAACATAGTGCTGAAAGTCTTATAGCTCAGGGAACCCCACAGAAAGAGAGGGAGGAGGGTTTGTGGGGATCAGGGAGTTTGAGGACACCAGGAGAACATAGGTACATCCCCAATCATAGGTACATATGTTCGACTGCTTGGTTCCCAGTTGGTTGACTACTAGGAAGGATTAGGAGGTGTAGCCTTGTTAAAGGAAGTTTATCCCTCCAGGATGGGTCTTGAGGGTTCAAAAGCCCACATCTCCTCTCTCCCCACCTTATCTTGCTCTCCCTGTAGATCAATATGTAAAGCTGTCAGATGCTGCTTCAGCACCATGCCTGTCAGCTTCTCCCCATGATGATAGTGGATTAACTCTCTGAAACTATAAGCAAGTCTACAATTAAATGCTTTCTTTTAGAAGAGTTGCGTTGGTCATAGTATCAGTTCAGAGCAATAAAACAGTAACTAAGACAGTAATTCGTACCAGAGACAGGCTTGACCATGCTATTGCTTGGATATATTTGGAAGATTTCAGGACTTTGACTTGAAAAGAGGTTGAATGCTTTAAGAAGGGTTTAAAAGGCCATCCTGGTAGGAACATGAATGGCAGTAGTACTGATAGTGATTTGAATTATGGAGACATAGCTCAAGAGGTTTCAGAGGGTAACAATATTAATATTAGCAGCTGGGCTACAGACCATTCTTGTGATATTTTGGCAAAGAATGTTGCCAAAATTTTGCCCGGCTCCCAAGAGTCTGCCTGAAGCTAAATTGAAGAATTTTAGATTAATGTCATTGGCAGGGATTTCAAGACAGCCTAGTATTGACTGTGTCCCATGGTTGTTTGGAATCACTTGAATGCAGATCTGTAATGAAAAGATGCGAGCTGAACAAACAGAAATACAGAATGTACAGTGTGAAGAGAAAAGGAGCACCTGGAAATGTAATGTTGGAGCCAAGTCCTGTGCTCAAGGAGGTAAAAGTTTAAAGAAAGGCCTGATCCTAAATTGAACAAGGGAGTCATACTCTCAGGCCAAGACCCAGCCTAGCTAACCCTGCATCCTGTGTAAAGAACAAACCCAAGAGAGGGATTTCTTCAGCCTAGAAACCATCAACAGGTCAAAATTTCCCTAAGGCGCTAGGTTTCCGCACAAGCAGACAGCAGAATATAGCAGCTTTGACCATGTGGTTCAGAATTACAAGTCAATAAAGGAAAGGGGTTGTGGAACCTTCCTCCGTGGTTATGGAAAGCCACTGGGGCCAGTCCTGGAGAGATCATTGCATGAAGCTGTGAAGGTGAAGCCTGGATTAAATCGGAGACCCCAAGATGTTGGAGATGCCAGAAGTGCTAATGAGAGCCGCTAACAGGGTATGCAACCAGCCCAAGAGAGAGAGAGATGTGTTGCAGTCAACAAGTTTGCCTTGCAGGGTTTCAGTCTTGCTTTGGTGCGGTATTTCCTCACGATGCTCTCTTTTTTTCCCTTGTGGAATCCTATTGTATATCGTGCACCATTGTATGTTGGAAGTATGTGATGTGTTTTTTTGTTTGTTTATTTTTGTTTTTTTAACAAGGGATTACAGTTAAGAGCTTACCTTTAGTCTCCAAAGAAACTTTAGACTTTGAAACTGTCTTGAAACAGAAAGACTATGGGACTTTTGAAATTGGACTAGAGGCATTTTGCATTTATGGTAGGGCTACAAGCCTACGGGCAACAGGGAGTGGGATACGGTAGTTTGAATGAGAATGGCTCCAATAGCCGGTATGTTTGAACACTTGGTTCCCAGTTGCTGTGAACTGTTGGGAAGGATTAGGTCGTGTGACCTCGTTGGAGAAGATGTGTCACAGAGATGGGATTTAAGGTTTCAAAACCCAAGCCCACACCAGGCCCAGCGCTCCTACCCATGCCACCTGCTGACTGTAGATCAGGATACAAAGCTCTCAGCTGCTGCTCCAGAACCGTGCCCATCTGCTTACCGCCATGATGATATATGGACTAACCCTCTGAAACTATAAGCAAGTCCCCAATAAAATGCTTTCTTTTTTAAGAGTTTCCTTGGTGACTCTTCACAGCAATAGAACAGTAAACAAAAAAATCAACACACAGAGATCAATAAACTTTATCAATACAAAATAGCTCAGGGAAAAAGAAATCAGGAAAAATTCCCATTCGCAATAGCTTTCAATCATTTAAAAAATATCTAGGAGTAAATAAATAACTAAAGGTGAAAGACTTCTTACAACAAAATCTTTAATACACTAAAGAAAGAATTAAAGAAGACATTAAATAGGAAAATTCTCCCATGCTTACAAATTGGCAGACTTAGTATCGTCTAAGACTCCATGAAATCTATGAAAATTACCAATGATTCTTCACAGAACTAGGAAACACAATTCTTAAGTCCACATGGAAGCACAAAAGAACCTCAGTAACCAACGCAAGCCTATGCGGAGATCGATATTGGAGATGCTTCTCTCTCACCTTACACAAACAGCAGCTAAAACTGAATCAAAGGCCTTCATATAAGACCTGTATCTTTTAAAATGCTGGAAGATAAATAAGTAAAATACTTCAAGATATGAGAAGCAAGGACTTTCCAAACAGAGCTACTGCATAAGTAATAATTCCAAAAAATATAGATGAAGTTCCATGAAATTAAAAAGCATCTTCACAGCAATGAAAATGATTACCAGAGTGATGAGACTGCCTAAGAATGGGAGAAAAACTTTCCAGCTACACATCAGATATGGGATTAATACATATAATGTATAAAGAACTGAAAAAAAAAACCACAAAAGGAATCAAGTTGTCCAACCAACTAGTGGAATAATGAACAGAATAGATCACTCTCAAAAGAAGAAATATGAATTGTTAATAAATATTGAAAATGTTTTAGGATTGCTTCTCATCACAGTCCGAATAACTATCGTAAGGAAAACAAATTGGGAAGTCAGGTGAGGATATAGGGAAAGAGGAATCCATATTCAATGTTAACAGGAGTATAAACAGGTAAAGCTACCTTGGATATCCATGGGGAGGTTTGAGGTTCTTAAAAAATAGAACTACCTTATGACCCACCTATATCACTCTCAATACATGCACACACACACATACACACACACATAATCACAAGGGCTTTAAGTCAACACATCACAGAGATACTTCCAGGCACACACACACACACACACACACATCGTGTTTATTGCATCACAACTGACAATTTTCAGGATATGGGACCAACCTACATGTCTATCAATATTTGAACAGATAAAGAAAATGTGGTATATGTTCACAATACAATTTTATGTAGCCATAAAGAAATTGAAATTGTGATATTTTCAAGTGAATGGATGCAACTGGGGATCGTGTTAAGTGATATAAGCCAGACTCAGAAAGAAAAATGTGACTTTTTTTTCTCATATGTTGACTTTTGATATAAGTTGCTACTATGAAATGGGGGGGAGGAGATTGTATGGGAGTTGGGGAGGGAGAGAATAGAATAATGGAATACACGTGACATGAAAGCAGAAGGGATCCAACTTAGAAGGAATGAGAGACAAAAGGTGGGGGTAGGGGGACAGGAGGGAGCAGTAGGGATGAAGAATGAATAAAAAAGTGTAGTGTGTGTGTGTGTGTGAACACCAAATAGAAACAATTACTTCATGTGGCAAGTTAAAAAGAAAAGAAAAAAATATAAATCAAAATGTATCAAGATATAAAATTAACATACGAAATAATAGAAAATTCCATTTCCAGTAGCAGCAGAGATGATTAAATCCTCAGGAATAAATGTCACAAAGATATGTAAAATCTGTTAAAAAAAGAGAACTTTACAAGACCACTGTAGCACACAAAACTAGACCGAACAAAAATAAATCCATTCCTTGTTCTGAGAGGTGGCAAGTGAGCATTATAAAGATAGCAACGATGCCAAAGCAATAAAAATATCAACAATAATTGCTGCCATGCAATATCGTCAGTTGATGCTAAAATCAAGCATGTAAGAATAATCATGACTAGTTAAGTTGTCCAATATGACACTAAAGAGTATAATAAAATCTCCACAAAATAAAGTGTTACCGTACCAAGAACAGATATACCAAGAATAGGGTAGGACAGGTCATGGTTTCTGTCTAAATATATGTGGAAATAATAAGGTGGGCACATCACATCGATACAGTCCTGAACCCTAAGTAAATGTTGTTGCAAACAATAGCAAAGTCAGATTCACACCTCACACCACACATAGAAATGAACCTTTACTCTATTTCCATTTTATATCCCTAGGTCTTTAATGCTTTGTACTTATCTAGAAGACAATGCAATTCTAGGAATATTAAGAAGTTTTTCCCCAGTCATCAGGAAACCAAATATAAAAGTAATCAAACTCTTAAGTCCTAGTAGCACTAGGTGGAAGAAGTATGTGAATTCCTCTATCAACTCATTATAGTGGGAAAGCTTTCCACTGTTGGTTTAAAATCCATAGACAAATAAAAGAAATGACTGATGAATTTATTTTACATACATTTTTAATTATACAAGGTAAAATATAATTGAATAATGGTCAAGATAGAAAAAAATTGCAACGCGTCATATTTAAAGGGCTAAAATCCCTAATAGATAAAGTATTCTTAGATTTGAAGGGGAAAGGACAAAAAGACAAAGACTTTTTATAGAAAAACAGAAAAAGATCCCTGGGTTCTAGGGTACACTGTGCTCGGCACACACACACACACACACACACAATGTGGGGAGGCAGAGAGAGACAGAGAGAGAGAAGGGGGTGAGAAAGGAGGGAGAGAGACTGGAAACTGAAAAACTGTCATGGGGCATTGTTATGTAATAAAAGAAAGCAGATCTGTTTGTTAATTGAGTATGCTGACAGACATTGCTACCTACCAATACCTTATTTGAAGCAACTTGATGCTTTTCAGGTCTGCCTCTGAGGATTGGCCTGTCTGCTCTCTGCAGCTGAGAACATTTCTAATTTACACAGTCTGGGAAGGGAGTCAGGTCAATCATGATTGCTTCAGAAAACTTAAAAAAAATAATTTTATGTGTTGGGTCTTCAGAACTGGAGAAAGCCAACATAAAAGTAAGAAAAATAGCCCAAGAAAGGTTAAAAAGCATCCTGTGTCTGCACAACACTTCCCTTCTTGTCAATGGACTTAGGATGGGGAAAATAAAGACCGGAGCTGGATCCAAACGATCTTACAGACTCTAAGATTCTAGCCTGACAACGAACAGATGAGTGTGGGGGTCAAATAAAGTCCAGTCATCTGCTTAGAAGTTGACTAAGTCCCAGATCCACATGCAGGACCTGAGCCTGGGATAAAGGAAGGAAAGCAGATGTCTGACAAACTTGTAAGAGAAAACATAAAGCTATCTGGATCCCATTTTACATGCAATAAAAAGCCATGAAAATAGAATGATTTTATTATCTTTAATAATATTCTGCTTTACTCATATTTCTAGGGAGTTTTCATGGGAACAGTGAGATTGAGTTTTCTTGATGTTCGAATCTTGACCTCCACTTTTATATTTTACTATGTACATTCTTAATCCAAATATGCAAAGTGATAACAAAATACCTGGTGATTCTTTGAGACTCATAGAAAAGAGTTAAAGTGAGACTGAGAAGAGACTTACTAGTCTTATTAACAATACATATTCTGAAAAGTGCTAATGTACACCTGAAACTATTTGTTTAGTGCTACATAGTGTAAGAGCAATAGGAATGGGAATTAATGGAGCAAGGGGAAGGGTTGTGATCTTTCTACCATTTTAACACAGGAACTTTCATTATAAATTAGCAGGAGTTAAGAGGAGTCTACATGAAACCCAATGCAGCATATCCAGGCTTCAACCACCAGTTCACACAGCTGATTTTTGTCTGAGACAGAACCATGTCAGGTGTCTTCCAGAGCCTTCCAAGGACCATAAAAACAAATGTCCATAGCCCTGCCCACGGAAGTCTCAGAGCATGCTGGCATTACTCATGTTTAAAAACACAAGGCGAAGCTCACAGGGTAATGCAGTGAGACTTTGGCTCCTGAAAGACTGCTCTAAAGATAACAGACACTAGACCGCTGCTCGGTCATCATGGCACAACAGTTTATTTTTCTTAGTAAATGTGCAGACTTCAGTTCTTATTCCATTTCCTATCCTTGATTCTTACGCCCTTCTGTTACAACCAGAAAGCAATACTCTAAGGTTTTTAGTTTCTTTTTTTCAAAAGATCAGATTTTTTTTTCTTTCCATTCATTCACATAATCATCAGCTATTCTCCCTTCTTGCTGCTCATATATGGTCTTGTAAATAATAGGACAATATCGTAAAATAGACTTTATCATCCCAGAACACAGACATCTAGAAAAGTTATACACACATAATTTAATTTATAAGAAATGAGTGAGCAAAACGATCAGTATAAAGGGCATTTTGTGTCTGATGTTTAGTTCCTTTCTGTGCATTGTGGTTTGAGTGTGAAATGCATCTCCAAAACTGATGTGCTGAAGATGTGTTCCCCAAAGCATAGCTCAGGGGTGAAGATTACATATCATAGCTCTGACCCAATCCATGGATCTAGCAGTGTTATTGGGAGGTGGTAAAAAGTAGGAGGTGAAGCTATACTGCAGGCAGCGGGTCATAGCGTGCTTCAGAGGCTGCCAGTGTCCAAAATCCACTCACCCTCTCTCTGCTTCCTAGCTGCCCCATGGTGAGTTATCTTTCTCTTCAATGATGTTCCGTGTCAACACTGGCCCAGAAATGAAGCTTAGTGATGGTGAACTGAAAGCTTTGAACCTGTGAGTACAACTAAATCTTTTCTGCAGCAAGTTGTTTTAATTGGGCATGTTGTCAGTTACCAAAAGTGACTGATATACCACGCTCATCTTATAGTCGCTTCTGAGTGATCTAGACCTGATCATTTCATTTAAAACAGCAAATATCAAATGCTGATATTCTGAGGAAAATTTGACAATAGTCAATGTGGCAGCAATAGACATCCAGAGGTATAGCAAAGGCAAAGACTGGTACAGATCTGAGTCTAGATACCTCAGACCAGGAAGTCTAGGATACAGACTATGTACCATCTATCACCTATGTATACAACAAAAATCATAGAATACTTAAGTAGAAAAGTATTTGAGAAAGCTAGCTACATCTTCCTATTGTAGAAATTTCTCCCATAATGCCCCTTTCAATGATGCTCCTGTCATGTATGAACACAGCATGGCTTCGTTGTATAAAAAGAAAGCCCATTCTATTTGTAAAACACTTTTTTAAAAAATTACTTATTTTTAACTTTATGTGTTTTTTGCCTGCATGTATATATGTGTACCATGATATGTGTGTACTTAGAACCAAACCTATGTCCTTTGCAAGAGCAGCAAGAGTCTTAACCACTAAGCTATCTCTCCAGGCCACAAAACACTTGAAAATTATTAAAATTTTACAGTATTTATTTTTAATGTATGTGTTTATCTGCATAAATTTATATGCATAAACTTTTTCATGCAGTACATTTTATCATCTTCTTTCCCCTCCCCTAACACCTCCCAAGTCCTCAATACCTCCCCACCCACCCAACATGATGTCCATATTCCCCATTCAAAAAATGCCTTTCAAAGATTTGATTTTACTAAATGTTTCTGTGTCTTCGACTTGTTGATTCTATTTCATAGACCTAACCAGCATTCATAGAAGAACCACGATATATTTCCATAATGATAAAATGCATCTGCCTTTTTTATTATCCATCTGGAGAGAAACCCCTTGTTAAAGATACATCTGCAACACTGACCGCTTTCCCTTTGCTCCTGTTTCTTCTCTGTCCTCTCCAGTTCCAAGGCTGCTTACCTGAATCACTCCGCCCAGGAACGAAACTGCCGCTGCAACCCCAATTCTCTGTAGCTCAAAGTCGGACAAGCCCAACACACTTGAATTGCTCTGTGTGGTGAGGTTCCTGCTGCTTTGAGGAACTAGCCGTTCCACGGCGTTGGCCGATATCAAGGATGTCAAGGCAAAGGTGCCTAAGAATGAGAATAATATTAGACAACTTCCATATAAGCATTAAAAAGTTATTGGATTCTACCATGAATACTGAAAGCCAGTGTGAGCTATTAGAAATACACTCTACTCCAGTGTACCCAATTTCTCTGCCTTTCACCCGACTCCCTGAAAGAAACAGTTCATCTGACTTGCCACGATGCCCACTGAGCGATCATGTCTTTCTGAGCCACACACTCTCCTAACTCTCTGCATAGAGAATATCTAAGATGCAGGATTGTTACCCAGATTTAAATCCAATCCTTCGACATATCAACAGTGTCACTCTGGGTTTAACCTACTTTATCCACTAAATGATACCAATACTCATGCTTTAGGGTTTGAGGAGAATAAAAGGAGAGGAGCTTGAAGACCTAATTGGCTAACTATAAACCTATTGGCTAAAATGGAGGCTCCTCTGATTTACCAAAACTACCTCTCATCTTCCAAGATGTGGCTCAAATTCCACAGTCACAACCATCTATCCAGTTATTCCTCAACAGGCTATACACCCTCTACCTGCTCAACTCTACTGAGTTGACTTTATTTTATTGAACAAAATACCAGAAGCCATAAAATGATTAAGCCCACCATGTTAGTCTACAGCTGTTGGACCAGGGTTCAGTGGTTATTTCCCCGGGAACAGTCACAGCCTTGTCTGTAAGTAGGACTTTGTTCAGTGTGCTCCCTCATCCTGACAAGAGCCCTGATGCCTTTCTCCTTGGAATAGCTTGCCGGAGAATGGAGCAGCATGGATGAGAAATGCTGATTCCCACAGGAAAGGTCAGCAAACCCAGGTTAAAGAAACACAATGCCGTGGTGTGCAAGCATCCCCTCATTTCATCGTCTAAAGATCTTACCTTGTTCCAGTCTGTACGTGAGCCTTTGGGGAAAGGGGCTCTACATGATACAGGTAACCTAACACAGACAAGAGGAGGCCAATGTTCTCAGTGGAAACCTGAGCATACAATCATCTTTTCTTACTAGACTAGAGCTTAAAGAACAGCTGTGGTATGTACTGTGGATTTAGGAAAATGTGGGGTGTGGATTCCAACGGACTTGGCCTTAAATCCCTTAACTATTTCCTCAATCTCCTTGTCCATAAAATGAACACATTTTTCATCACTTAAAGTTGTTAAAAGGCTTAAACATCATATGAACATATCATAGTTAGCACCTAATGGTATGTCATTAGCACTCAGTAAGTGTTAGCCACTCAGGTAAGTCTTAGTGAGGTTAAGTTAATAATGTTCTGTTATGGTTATGCTCTGTTCTCTGAGAGTTAATGGTCTTCAAATACATAGAGAAAACTGAGTATTAGTCTCTTAGTGACCTAGTTATTCTTAATAAATCAAGAGATATTAATTGGTATCAAATGTGTAGTCACCATAAGGAACTAAACTAAGAACATAACTAACAGCTAGAAAGAAGATCTAGCATCCAGCTGGGTAAAACAAAGTAAAGAACATTCATCAGATAAGACATAATTTACAGCAAACAGCCCTGAAATCAAACTGGATACTAATTATAAAAGCCACACCTTGAGGTCTTTAAAGTCCCCAAAGCACAGAGCAAAATGTTTTCTACAGAAGCCACTTAACAGATAACTGCAGATTTCAAAAGAAAAACAAATGCATTGATTTTTATTAGTTTAGGATTTGATTTCCTAGGATTTAGTAGATAGGAAGGAGATGAATCAGACAGAAGGAGCCATCTGAAAGGCTTTGTTGTGGGGGAATGAGCTTCAATCAGCTGCAAGACCCGCTGGATTGGAGTTTTTCAGTAAACACTTGAATTTCTTTCAAGTGGCATCCTACAGTGTTCTCCTAAATTTCTCTAAATTGCTGAATAGCCCTTACCATTTCAAAGAACTGTCTAATTTTGAAGATGAATAAAGACTAAATGAAGGACTAAATTAAGGCATATCTAAAGGCTGGAGACGGTAAGACATATTGTTCCTCGCTGATCGCCTTAACAATCTGGTTTCTAGCTGGATCAAACCCAGACTTACTTTTCCCTTTTCAAGACTAAGGGATGAGTCAGCTAACTCTTTTCTATGACCTCTCTGAGTTGAAACTGGGTTTTATGCAATTTTATTTAAAAATATTTTTTAAGTTAATCATATTTTAAATTAATCAGGAAAATTCAAATTGCTAAATAAACTAGCACATTCAACC
Organism: Cricetomys ansorgei; assembly: GCA_026225945.1. Classification (NCBI taxonomy): domain Eukaryota; kingdom Metazoa; phylum Chordata; class Mammalia; order Rodentia; family Nesomyidae; genus Cricetomys; species Cricetomys ansorgei. The sequence goes on from JAMJFZ010000239.1 coordinate 18,907,153, forward strand.
TCTCCACATTCTGACTTCAGGAAGTAATTGCTTTAAAAAGATATGTGAATTCAATGCAACTGCACGTTCTTCCACGGAGCCCACACATGCATGAGCCCAGTAATGGTCAACCCTGGGTGTGAGCGGGAATCAATGGGCTTTGATGCCCTCCTACTTCTCTACTGGCCATTGATAAACTATGGAAATCAGAGAGTAACTGCCATCATTTGAATACCCACTGGTGAAATCCTAAACTCCAGTGGAGAATTCCAAACTCATGCTGATGGTTCCAATTATACATATTGGGTCTGAGAGCAAAAACATGAATACAGAAAAAGGATTTGAAAGGAGAGTGTGTCGTCTGGGGAGAGAAGGAGAAAATGAAGGATGAAAAGGCAAAAAGTAATCAGAACACATCATTTGCATGTATGAAAATGTCAAACAACAAATTTAATTCTAAAATGATTGTAGCGTAGTGTCTTACTGTGTTCAGTAATTCGGCATTGCATTCTGAACACCTAACTGGGAGACTAAAACCCAAAGTAAAGTGCTTTTCTTTCACAAAAGTACATTGGTGTCTTAATAAAGTGTCAACGAACATAAATCTCCACAAACACTAAAATATGATCTATAAATAAGAGAGAAATATGATTTGTGGACATCTTTAGAGATTCAATGGCCCTTATAGTTAAGACCATAGGAAGGTCACAAAGTCATTTCTGTAGTCTCCCTGCCATTTATATCAAAAGGGAAAGCATCACCTATTTGTTACTGAAGCTAATGATTCTAGTAGTAGCTTTCAACTGAAATAGGAATGTTTGGCAGGCTCTGAGAAGTATAAATCCACAATTAGAAAGACACCCACATTTACTGTATAATAGAATGACGTGAAGTTTGCAAAATGTGTATTTTGTCACATCTATTTGAATTTTCTGCCTAATAGACTACAGGTTTCTATAGCTGTTAATAACTTATTAAGTGACTGTTTAGTTACAGTCCTAGATAAATGGTAATTTTGAAACTATGCAGCCAGTAAAATATTTACAGTAATTACTATGAGATGCAATAGTCTGTGTGTATGTATTTCAGTATTATCAAATTATGTATTTTTTAATGTCTTGTCTTTAGACAAGAGCTCACTCTGTGATGCAGACTAACTTAGAACTCACTGTCTAACTCAAGCTGGCCTTGAGTTTGTGGAATTTTGTAGCATCCCTGCTGCAGCCTCCCAAGTGCTGGGATTATGAAGGTGAGCTACCATGCATGACATTGACTTTCAGAGGTAGTTATGGTCAACTGGGAATTTTTTTTACCTTTTTCTTTTATCCTGTGTCAAGCAAAAGAAATATCTGTAAAGTCAGTTCTAAAACCATTTGCTCTTTCTTGCTACAGACAAGATTTAAATGTTCTGTAACAAAATTAGAAGGCAGAGCAACTAAAAAACAATAAGCTTGAAGGCTGTGTGTGGTAGTTCACATCTGTAATTCCAATATTTCAAAGGCTAGGAGGATCATTAGTGAAATCCTGTCTTAAATAATAAATAAATAAATAAATAAATAAATAAATAAATAAAATATTAAAGAAAAGAATTTCCAATTCATTCTATGCTTTTCTCCTTTGATTCCATTCAGTGAAAACTCCCATTCAATGAGTGTTCTAAATCATTCTGTTGTCAAGAAGAAAAAATACTTTGGGTTTCAGACTTAGCCACATGTGAGGTGTAAATTGTATGTCTATGACTTTAGTCTATGCGATCATAAGAAACTTTGTGTGTTTTTTTCCTAGTTCACCTGAAATGTATATATAATGCAAACTAATGTCCACTTTAAAGGGCTGTGTTAAGACAAAAACATATAAATCACTTAACAAAGCTCTTAATGAATAGTATACACATTCTGAAACATATGCACATATACAAAATACATGTACAAATGTTGTGCATACATATATATGTACTAAAATATATATTTTACATATAGTTATATGCCTCATAAAAATAGAGATACATTTTGAGAATTCATTGTGGCCAATTTCACTGTTGCATGTGTATCATAGTGCACTTACCCGAACTATATCAGTTATGATATCAAGTGTGATATATTATGAAATCACAGTTTTCTGTGCCATTTGTTGTTGACTTAAATATGTCATTATGTCAAGACTTGTGTGTGTGTGTGTGTGTGTGTGTGTGTGTGTGTGTGTGTGTGTAAAACCTCTTGTGAAGATGCCAGTTCTAATTCAGTGTGTCTGAGGTGGAAACCAATATCTTTGCTTTTCTAACAAGCTCCCTCAATGTCATTTCATAGAGCATTTGTTAGGTATTGAGTCTATAAATGGCTGCTAATTTTTGATCTCTCACTCATAACAAAGTTTAGTGATATGAAAACCAAATTTACTTAAGCACAAAATCATTTTATGAAAATCATTTATGAAAAAATATCAATGTGATAAGCAAAAATATAGCCTCCCAAAATTTCTACAACTAATCTACAGAATCTATAACTATGCTCCATAGAAGGAGACAATAAATGTAGCAGGTGAAATTGAACTCACTAATAAGCTGGTCTTAAAATACAATTATCCTGGATTGTCTAGATATAGCCAATGAAATCACAGCATCTTGTAAATACAGAAACTGGAGGCAAGAGAGTGGAGTCAGAGGGAGAGCTGAAGATGCCACCACTGGCCTTGAAAATTGTTGAAAGGCCAGGAGCCCAGGGATGCAGGAAGCATCTAAAAGACAGAAAAGTCAAGAAAATGAGCTGTTCACAAAGCAGCCTCATTGGCTGCTCAGTTGGGAAGACTTTTTCAGACCACTCATCCCCCAGAACTATAGGATAATATTAAGTTTCAAGCCATTTGTCTCGTGATAATTTGCAACAATAGAAAGTAATGCAATCCATAATGCAGACTGACCACAGAAGACAGACGCGTAAATGTTATTCCTTATTCCTAATGCGGCGACCCTTTAATACAATTCCTCATGTTGTGGTAACTCCAACCATAAAATTATTTTCATTGCTACTTCATAACTGTAATTTTGCTACTGTTGTGAATCATAATCTAAATATCTGATATGCACATAATCTTAGGTGATCCCTGAAAAAGGGTTGTTCAACACAAAGTGGTCATGACCTACAGGCTGAGTCTCTGACTTAGAGACTGAGATCTCACACAAAATAGATAGCAATGTCTCTGCAGATATTTCCATTGAACTACATTTTGTTATTAGCTGAATATTTAAGATTAAGGTATCATTTTATAGTAGGTAACTTAAATAAAAGTCACATTAATAGAAACAAATGTTAAACAGTATACACTACCTGTGTAGCTCTCACTATTATAAGAAATGGGGAAAGAATCATCTTATTATTTAAAACATAACAGATAAGAGTTTTAAAACTTTAGCCAGGGACATACATCTGGCAAATTACAAATGAGGCATGCACTTAGGTATGGCTCTCATGGAAATCCAAACCATTCTATCATCAGTATAATCATGACCATTCACCCTTTGTACTCATTTTTGTGTGTTTCCAAGATGCAGAGAGAGGTAGGGTAAGATGCACCTATTAAGAGGCCCTGTAGAGCCTACCTAAAGAAAACTTAGAGCGTTCAGTTCAAGAGTCAAAGAAATACATGCAAAATATTGTTTGATATTTGAACAACTAAATTTTGTAGTCTTTATTTTCCTTCAAATGCTTACAGTCTCTTGTTCCATTGTAAGTTCAGAGCATTCTTCTATTTCCAGCTTCATTTAAAACAGAGAAGCATGGCAATAAATCATAATGTGTACCTGATAAGCATATCTCACACATATCAGTAAGGTAAGAATGGCTTTGAAAAGGTAATCAGGAGTCCTTTTATTAGTTATATGAGACGCTTAAGTATAGATAGTAATTATTACCTGTGGCAACATGGCGTCCCATTCCAAATATGGCATATATGATGGCTGGAAACAGAGATCCATATAAACCAAAAACCGGGTGAACCGATGAAAGAATAGCAAAGGACAGCCCTGTGAAGAAGTCCAGATAGTTAGGACCATCTCATATGCCCAAGATACAGTGTACAATAGAGCAGTTACTGATGTGTATGAAGCCAAAATGAACATTTTAATCATTCTACTTATCAAAAAAATAAGTACTAGTATTATTAAGCTAATTAAGAGGAAGTTGCTCATTCGTTTCATATGTATATTCCAATTTTCAAGAGTAAGTTTTTGCACAATTGGTTTTTCTCTTGACTGCAGCGATATCTACAAAGACACAGTGATTTAGAAAATGTTCTTAGTGAAAGCTATCCATTATAAGGTCAAAGCCAAACATCTATGGGTACACTGGGATTTTAGAAGCATTTTCATACATCATTTTATTTGTGCAATAGCATCTATGTAGTAGGTTGGAACAGTAGCTTTACCACCAGACAGATGAGAACCCTGAAGTGGAATGGGGATGGGGAGAAGGATGCAAACCCAAAGCTGTCAGGGGGATTTCCTGTGCAGACAAGCTAAGAGTATATACAGCAGCAGGGCCAAGACACAATCCTACCCACTTTCCACTGACCAGATCCTAGACTATCTGTCAACTATAGATTCTTAGAGTGACAAAAAGCTCAACTTGGCTTATTCAGTGAGTACATAAACTGTAACACACAATGGTTCATCTTTACTTGTCATAGATATTACTGTCTACATAGTTTGTGTGTTATGTTACATCTACATAAAAAAAAATTCCTATACCTGCCTAAATGACCACTGATGATTTTAGTGTTGCCCATACATAATTCTTGTCTGCAGCTGGTCCTTGGCATTAAATACTACTAGGGAAGATTTAGAAAGGGCATTTGAGTCCAATGCTAAGCATTTGACTGGACATAAACGATTATGCGCTGATTAAAATATGTGGAAGTTCTACCAATGTTTATTTTTTTTAAAGCTTGTTTATGGGTAATGGAATCCTTGAGTCTGGTGAAAATAAATAAAAATCTGTTGCAGAAGAGTCAGCAGCAGAAACTGCTCTGGGATTTCATAAAAACAGTGGTGTGGGGTACAATCAGGCTAGAGGAAAGGACTGTATTAAGGTGCAGTTCTGGAACCCAGGTTGGCGTTAGAAGACTAAATATTCCCACCGCTACCAACCAAGTATCTCTCGGTTGGTAAACACCGTTGTAAAAGCATTGTATTTACATGGATCCTATTAAGGATTTGAAAATAACTACTATTCATTTTTCAGAATACATTTTCAGTCATCCACCTTTACCAGAGCCAGGTAGGCAGGCTGTGGTTGTACAATGTTTGCCTGGCATGACTCTGAGATGAATATCAATGTGTGTGTTGGAGTGGAGGAGGGAGACCTGGTTACTAAAAGTATAAAAGAATGTGGTCCATGTTAACTAGAGCACCCAAATCTACTAATTCATTAGTTGTATGATAAGAAGAGACATTTAACAGAAACACTCCAATACCTCTGGTGAAATCAAATGGATTGATATTGCCTGTGGTCAGACTGACAAGCTCTGACTGTAAATCATTTGGCTGTATTTTATACTATCATCTGCTGTTGGTGATAATTGGGTCCTGATGGTGGGAGAGAGAGATGGGCATCAGCACCTGTGCTAGGTCAGTACCTTGGGCCTGTGGCACATTGCATGGCCCTTTAAAATGGCAGATCCTGGCACATCAGTAGAGCGGCAAATAGGAAACCTTCCAGGATAGTGCCTGCTCCTCCGCCTCTACAAAAGCCTTGTTCACTAACATCTGCAAATGGATAGGCTAAGAGGTTAAACATACAAACCTAAAATTAGTTGATCTTTACAGACCTTGTCAACATGCCCACTACAGCAAGCTTTAGAAGTGTTTAGGCCGGTTGAAGTGTCTGGTGTGCATGGACCAAAGCGATTGGACCTCTCCCATATGCAATGCCCTGCTTCCTCCATAAATGCCCTGCTCCTTTCAAAATAAAGTAGATCTGCACCATGAAGCTTGATCTCCAGGGTCTGAATTTCTTGGACTAGTGACTCTGCCACCAACACCACCTCAGGGATACCCCCTGTACCCACAAAAGACCACAATCTGCAATGAGCAAATGAGAGCATCAAGCTGGAGCAGTCAATTTTCTCTCCCACCTGGTGAATAATCACCTCTTGTTTTTCTACCTGATTAGAGGAACATTCATCTCTCTCTTGGCACAGACATGCACATACCCACACACAGATACAGACACATAACTGAAAAATAAAACAAATCTTTTATATAAAAAATAAAATTACTATCCTCTGGACCTCACCTTTATATGAATTTAAGAAGAGAATAATCATAGAAAGTTTATTTTTCTCAAAATGTTTGCTTGGCTTTTTTTTTTTCTCTGCTTATTTGTGCTGATATCGCCCTAACTCAAGCTCGTGGAACCAGGCATTCTTTCTACTTCCTTGTATGGAAGGCTGAATCAGTCTTGAGTGGCTGTGTCCAACTGAAGGCATTTTTAAAAGATCTTTAAATCTATAAAGTAAACATGGAATGCCACTTTGGTTGAGTCTATAAGAATAACCTTGAACACCAGAGTGATGTACACATTCCCTTTACCCTATGAGATGCTTACAATTTAAACAAATGAGAATCTATTTCTTGCTAATGTGGTAGTGAGCAATGACCAGATTAAAAGAATGAGCCAATTCAATTAAGTGATATTTAGAACTTCAATTACCCTTTCCATAAATAAAAATTACAAAGCCCAAGAACACCCTATTCACATATGTACTTCAACAGAGGGAGAGTGCCATATAAAACTATTTTTCTGACTAATTTATTATTGTTTCATAATGTAAGTCAGATGCATTTCGTCACACATTTGCATTGATACAAGCCAAAATATGTTAATTCCTCCAAAAATGGCTAGAGGTATTTTCAAATTAGCAGCATTGTTTGTCCTTGCACTGTCTTCACTAAAACAGTATTTGCTACAGATATGAGCGAAGTTGCAACTCCATAACGCTATTACATAGAAAATACCATTACTAATGCTGATAGATCCCATATATTACTTAATCTTTTGTAGGCGTAAAAGTAACACAAATGAAAGTATCAAGATATAAAAACAAAGAATCCAAAAAGGTGAAGGGGAAGAAAAGAAAGATAAATAAGACAGGTGGAAAGATACACAGATAGAAGATAGAGAAACACTAGGTAGATAGATAGTAGACAGGTATACTATGGGTAAATGGAAGTATAGATGGATAAATGATGATGATGAAGAAGCGGAGGGGAGGAGTAGATTAGATAGATGATAAATAGAAAGATAGATAGATGGATGGATGATAGATATAGATAGTATTGTGAATAAATTTCCTCTAAGATAAAAAATTTCGACTTGGAGAGATCATTAAGAATCAGGATGTACTAAGCGGAGGTAGTATATTCCATCCTGTAGGAAAGCTCATTAAAAATTAGGAAGTCAATAGTTCAAAACTTCAGGAAGTTCCTGAAACTGACTAAATTCACTACAGCATTCCCTCCTCTATCTCATATGAGGAATAAGGACTGTTGAAAGACATTTTCAGGCCAGCTAAGCTGCCATTAAGAGGCTCGGACCAGCTGGACTGTCTGGAAGAGACTCTCTGCAACCTATAGATCTGCCTGCAAGTGGTACAGTATGCTGTATATTTCCAGCTCTCAAGATCTGTCATTCATGCTGGGATGAGCTTTCAATGATGCAACTATCTTTGATCATTTATGCTCCTATAAATAGCCCCTCAACCATACTCCTGTAAACAACCTCAATGAAACTCAGTGGTTAAGCAAGGTGGATGTTGTTCTGTCATCTGTTCCCTATTTGGGGTGAGTAGACATTTGTTGACATCTCCCCTAGAAATAGTGTCACACAACAGATAAATGATATAGATAGATAGATGGATGATTGATAGATTAGATAGATAGATAGATAGATAGATAGATAGATAGATGATAGATAGATAGATAGATAGATAGATAGATAGATAGATAGATGATAGATAGACAAAACTTAAAGGTGGAGATATTCTTATTTTTAATTCTGGTTATTTTTAAAATTCAAAAACTATATATTGACATAGTGAAATATGTGAAATCATATAAGGTTGATCACAAAAATGGTTCTAGAAAGCCTTGAAAGATGCCATTCTTATATGTTTTGTAAGTATAGAAATCATCCATTGTAGTAGGACAGGACCAATACTATATTCTAATATTAAAATATCAGGGGATGAGTCCTTGGGAACCCTACCAGCCTTTTGAGAAGCCATGAAGGTTAAAGTAGAATGCTTTCTATCAGCCTGCCTTCCTCTACAGGCCAGGATGCACTGAGAAGAGCTTTCCTTGACTGTCCTGGACTGCTGGCCAAGAAGGATTTGAGAACTAGTAGACAGCCCTGTCTTTGCCTTTGTTTTTACAATAACCTTTTGTCTGAGATGACCAGAAAAGTGACTCAACCTCTACTGGTAAAGAGAACAAGTTATCAGATAGAAAGTGATTTCTACATTAAGGTGCTATGTTTTTATTTCAGTTTCAGAGTGATTCATTTGATACCAACATGAAGAAGGAAATGTTGCATCTAGAAATTGAGTTATTCAAGACTGGAGACTGGTGTTGGGATCACACATGTGATTCTGTTAGAGACAGTACATTTTAAGATGCATAGATATTGGTTTAGTGATTCCAGTTTACAGTTGCAAGGTCAAGCACCTAACACTCAAAAGCATGAGCGTTGTTCCCCTTCTGGTATTACAGTACATTTTATAGGTTTGAGCATTTAATTCTAATATGAACTAAATATGACTCCCAAAACTACAGCTGAAACAACTCACTCCCAATGGAATGAGCTGTCCCCAGACTGTTGGTTCTTAGCACAACACCTTTAGTTATCAACATGGGTCCAATTGTGTCCCTCATATATATAAGTCCTCAACTTCTCAGAATGTGCAATATGTATTCAGATTGTGATCATTACAGACATTTACTTTAAATAAAATTTTATTGTAATGAGGGTAGGGTGTAACTCAATTTGAATGGTATAACTTTATACCATTTACAAGAAAATCTTGTAAAGAGAGAGAAAAGCATTCCCCAGCACCAGATGAAAACAGAAGTAGAGACTGGTGTATTCTTTGGCATATTTGCCAAATAATACTGAGGACTGTGGCAAAATACCAAAAGTAAGGGAGAAGCATATATTCTTTCTTGCAGCGCTCAGGAAGATTCAACCCGCCTAACACTTTGGGACTTTTAGACTCCAGAACGACGAGACAACAATTTTGTGATGTTTCCCCACCCATTTTGTGACACTTCACTGTAGTAGTCCCATAAAACACATACAGTGTCCCTGCTTAGAGCAGGACAAAAACTGAAGTCATTTGGTAGTAGGAACTCCACCTCACATTCTGAGCAAGGTCAAAATACTTTTCTTGATAAATATGGAATATCAAAATCTTCATATTTCTAATTCATAACTCATGACTCTTTGTAAGTTCATTTATTTAAATGTGTTTTGAGTCAGTGTGGGGAGACTAGGAGGGTAAACATAAAAGACAGTCATTGGAATGTCTGTGTGATCCATGCTTAGAAAGAAAAGACAAAACTTCATCCCGTCTCTAACACATATGATGCCATAATTAGAAAACTCTTGAGGCTCCTGTTCTCCTGTTCACCTTCACCAAATCTAACCTGAGTCTCTACTCCAACTTTCAACATGTGTATGAAGAAATATGTAGCCATGCATCCTAAGAGAGTTGAGATTTTTAACTTTAAAATCAAATCTGTGAGCCGGGCAGTGGTGACGCTCGCCTTTAATGACAGCACTTGGGAGGCAGAGGCAGTGGATCTCTGTGAGTTCAAGTCCAGCCTAGTCTACAGAGTGAGTTCGAATAGCCAGGGTTACAACAAAGAAACACTGTCTCAAAAAAATAAATAAATGAATGAATTTTTAAAAATCAAATAAGTTGTGAATTTAACCCAACAAATTATATCACTTGACAAATCATAGCACTAGTCAAACAATACCCCTTCAGTAAAGACAATTTATATAAATAAATGTTAGCCAGTGGCAAAAACTGACTTGTTTCTTAGAAAAACCTGTGTTTTGAGGGGGTGTCACATTGATTTAAATACGAAGCATCAGAAGTGTTAATTAAGAACTCATTCTGAAGCCAGGCTGGCATTGAAATGCTAAATGTCACCTAGCAGCCAGTACTTCTTGGCACTTTCAATGTAAGCAACTTTTAAAAAGTATTTCACTGAGCCTACAGACATGTCAGTAGGTAGGTAGGTGGATGGATAGATAGATAGATAGATAGATAGATAGATAGATAGATAGATAGATAGATAGATAGATCATTCCAAGGAAGAAGGGCTAAATTTCTGTGTGTGATATAAGTTCAGGATATGGAGAAACTATTACAATGGGACACAGAAAAGGACATAAAGATTCAACCCTGAGTTGCCTTCCGAACTCCAGCTGCCTTTTCAGTGAGTTGTAAGGACAGTGGTAGTTAACACTGAAGAGAGGAGCATGTGTGCCCGAGAACTCCGTCCTTCAGCAGGCAGGAAGTAGACATGACCATCTCATGGAACACGGAGGTGCTGGGTAAGTTTGTTCTCCCTCTGCCTCTCCTCTTTCTTTCCTCTCCACTCCCTCTTCCTTCCAGATCTTCTCCCACCATATTTCACATTTTCTCTGATTTGAGAACAAGTGTAAACATCTGGAATCTCTTAATGCTGTGGCAGTAGAAGATAAGGACCTGGAGCCACCACAGCTACGTAGTTCATTTCCTATTTGTCACCAGTCTTGAGGTGTTCGTGTTTACACAGCAATTAATTATCTTCATGTTTATTTACTTTTTTGTTAGGTGTGGGTGGGTGCGAGTTCATATGTGTGTAAGCATGTGTGCATATGTGCACGTGGGGGTCAGAGGTGGACAACAGTGCTGTCTTCTATCTTTTTCTACTTTAATTTTTTTTCTCACTATGACCTGGAGCTTACTGATTCATTATTCCTCTTCTACTCCTGAAATTATAAGCCCACACTAAATCATGGGTGCTAGGGATTGAGCTCAGGACCTCATACTTGAACAGAAGCAGTTTATTGACTGAGCTATCTCAATTTTGTTTAGTTGGTTTTTGTTGTTGTTATAGTTTTGTTTTGTTTTGTTTTGTTTTTTTGACACAGGGTCTCTCCACATAGCTCCAGTTTTTCGGAAACTCATTATGTAGACCAGGCTGGCCTTGATTTCACAGAGATCCACCTGCCCCTGCCTCTCAGGTACCAGGTGAGCTATCGTCTAAGTGCCCTTAAATCCCTTCTTAACTGTGCTAAAGCAACCACAGTATGGAGTTCACATATGTAGTTTATAGTAACATATATATTATATACTTTATTATATAACTAAAAATTAACACATATAACAAATGGTTGGCTCCTATGAAGGGAAAATGCCAACACTGATTATTGAATAATAAATAGTACAATGGGCAACGTATGAGGAGTAAACGTTAAAGAGTGAGGTAAAAAAAACATTTTACACAAAAGAAACATGTTCAAAACATATAATTCTAGCAAGTAGTTTCTTTGGTTCCTGGGATAGAATGCTTTTTACTATGTTTATATGAGATGGAAAATAATACTTCAGATGGCACAAGGTCTTGTTACGAAGGCAAGGGTGGATCATATCTGTAACTTTGGAGGATAGCAGCCTCAACCTCAGTACCTTCTTGACCTCCAACTTCATCAGTGCTGTCTAAAAAAAATATCTAGGCTATGAGGTTGTTGGTAGATATGTCCCTTGGGTAGTCAACTGCATTCTCTTTGATGCCCCATGAGACACAGCCAAGCAAAGGAAAAAGAGAAGAACTTGCCTCTCATTTAGAGTTAGAGGAAAGTCACTGCTTGAGGAGAAAGAGAAGGGTTTCATTAACAGAATTGGGGGAGGATGCCTGGGAGAGGGGCTGACTCATTGACCTTCTATGACTGTGATCCAGGAGGCCTGCCGATCCCATAGACAGACTGGATAGGAACTTCAGCAGTATGTAGAGCTCCCACTGAAGATCTCTACACTGCCTACTCAGACCTGAAAAGAACTGCTAGTATCTCTCTCTATAGCCTGGATTCAGCCAGCAAAGCTTCTACTATTCCTTCTATGGCTTCTTGTCTGTTCCTCCTTGAGATCTTAGCAGCCACCCAAACCCTGACTAGAACTAACTGAAGGGATTTCAATGTGGCAAAAGGAGGAAGTTCAAAGGAATATGGAGCGAGAGCTGACTGTACCTGAAGGAAAATGGTAGACGCATACAAGTGAGAAGTCGAAAGAGAATAATGATCTATATTTGTCTTCAATCTAGAACTTTAAAATTTTTATTACATCTATGTAAATTTGGGGCTACAGGCCAAGGCAAAAAAAAAATGGAGGTTAGAGGACAATTTGTAAGCGTCCATCCTCTCCCTCTGCCATATGAACCCTAGAGATTGAACTCAGGTGATCAGGCTTGGAGGCAAGCACCTTTGCCCATTGCACTATCTCACTGGCCTTCGATCTGTAATATTAAAAAAATGAGTAGGGAGGGATTATGGGAGTGTTTGGAGGGAGGAAAGCCATGGGGTAAATGATATAATTATAATCTCAAAAATAAAAAAAGTTATTACAAAGTACTCAATAAGAACTTCAAAGAGACATGTTAGAAAATAATGAATGTTTTCATGTTAAAACATAATAAAAGATTTTTCAAAGGTATGCTTTATATCCTAGAAATAAATTATTGTTAGTATTGTATCTAGAGAGATACAGTCTTTAAATAGCCAGGCCAGGGTCACTTCTTGTCCCTCGTGGCACACAGCATTGGTTTATAGAAGCCAGTTACTGGAAATAAAAGAGGAATGATTACTCACAAGGCCAGTGAAATGAAAATATATATCTAAGAAATACTACCATATATAACTTCATATAGAGTTCTGGGCACATAATGCATAATACTATGTGTTAAAAATGATTTAGGGAATGATTAAACATAGGATTAGCTAAATATTCATCACTATGAAGATAGCTAGATACGTTTGGCATGATTGTGCTTTGGAATAATTTACAGATGTTACATGCTTGAGTTGAAACTATTTCCATTAATCCGGAAGCAGAATCTGTGATGTGTTATGATACATGCAAACAAGTTTCAGGATCACATGCTTGACACGGCAAATTTATGTGAAAATATAAGAAGGGGACTAGTGTTTTTCCACTTGTCTACGAGACAAGACCTCTTTATCTTGTATTACAAGTTTATAAACCAACACAATTTGAACATTTTCAATGAGGACGACAAAATGATCTTACTATCATCCTGAATTTTTTTAAAGTTATTAGGAGAATGTTGTTCTCCAAGGGGATGTTCGCTTTCGCTTTTCTGAGGGATTGCTGAAGAGGTTATACAGAAGATACTCAAGCCTTCAAGAAAGGAAAGTTAGGAAACTACAGCCCCTCTCCAGGTGGTGGCAGTGTGGAGAGGGGCAGCAGTCAGATACGTGCATATTGCAAATAAACACATTTAAAAACAAGTCCTCCCCGTGGCTTATGATTAAGGTACACAATACTTTCTTACTAACACATGTCACATAGCCAAAGGCTACCAGCTGGATGAGAGCAGAGAAGGCAAGAACAACACTCACACACACACACACACACACACACACACACACATGCGCACACACAAGAGCACACATACATGCACACACAGGCACACACACACAAGCCTTGGAGCCACCTGAAGAGAACAGATAGATAAACCGAAGGCAGAAAGTCTGGCTAGCATCTAGCACTGCAGAGTGAGGAGTTGCCAGATGCAGAGAAAATAAATCAGAAGGGCTAGAAAGAAGCTAGGGGCACAAGTGTGTGCAAATCCACAGAAAAGGTGCCACTGAAGAGAAGAAATATCCTCTGACAGTAGACAGTCGTGACCTGAGAACAAGCCCTTCCTGGGCACACAGGATATGAGAACGAAGGAGGAACAGAGGGAAAAACCAAACAAACAGAGAGAACAGGCAGAAGCTCAAGTTGACTTCTAAATATTGTAGAGAGGCAAGAAAGACACTCTCAAAAGGTGGCCTACAATCAAGAGAGCTGAATTTATTTTGTAATTACATGTAAGAGAAAATGATCTTGAGCTAGAGGGCCAATCCAAGTTTTGTGAGTCCTAAATTTTATAAATTTTCAGACATTTACTAGAAAGATAAAATTACAATATAAAATTAGTTATCTTAAATCTGAGGTTTGAAAATACAGAACTGCCGGAATAAGACACAGCAGAAAAGCCCCGTGTGACGGTCTAGGCCAGCAGCTCCCAATCGGTCGCAGCCCCTGCGGGGTCAAACGAGCCTCTCACAGCGGCCACATAAGACCATCCGCATATCGTATATTTACATTATGATTCGTAACGGCAGTAAAATGACAGTTATGAAGTAGCAATGTAAATGATTATGGTTAGGGGTCACCACACCATGAGGAGCTGTATTGACGGGTCACAGCATTGGGAAGGTTGAGAACCATTGGTCCAGACAATGAATTTTTTGCATATGATCATCTCAAAGTATAGGCCAAAAGAGAAATAAAAGGAACAATACCGAGTCCGGCATATGAAGAACAGTAAGGAGAGAGAGAACTTTGAAAAAGAGAAAAACAATATGGCAAACCGCACGTTGCCTAAAGGCTTACTATCCAAAATATATAAGGAATTCAATTCAATATCAAGAAAGCAAAACCTAGCCTAGAGGGATTAGTCAGTGCATCAGAACTCCTGCTGTTCACACACAAGGATCTGAGTTCACACTCCAGAACCATTGAAAAGCCAGGCGTGGTCCTGTGTGTTTATAACTCCCATACTAGAGGTTGAGGGTACAGAATCAGGAGAATCTGGGGATTCGGTATAACTGCTAGGCTTCAGTGTAGCTGTAGGTCCAGTGAGATTCCCTGTTTCAAGGAAATAAGGTAGAGAGTGATAAAGCAATATATCCAACATCCTTCCCTGACCTTAATACGTGCACCCCCACACTCACACAGGAGAAATAAAAACAACCCAGTTAAAAATGACCCAAGGAGGCTGGAGAGGTGGCTCAGGAGTTAAGAGCATATATTGTTTTTTTAGAGGACCCAGGTGCAGTTCCCAGCACCCACAGCTGGTAACAATTGCCTGTAACTCTAGTTTCAGGAAATCTGACACCCTCTGGTCTTCTTGGGCATTGTCTACAAGGGGTACACTTAAACTTATGCAGACACCCCTACATATGCATAAATAAAAATAAATTAAATCTTTAAGGATTTTTAAAAATAAACAAAGGACTTGAAAAGAAACCCCTGACTGAAGGCAAATGCATTCACCATGGCCTGAATTGCAGACGTTAATTGGTACCATGACAATGTTCTCCTTTTAATTCCACATGAGTTTTATTTTAGCTCTACAAGTCTCAGTATTTGGCAAATCCCTTACCCAAATTCCAAAGAAACTACAGTCATTGTAATGCCACCGGACCTAAAAACTATTACTGAAGGAATTTGGGATGGGAAGAAATGTTGTTCTTACTCAATTTCCATTAAAATATCTTACTTAGAAGTTTAACAAAGATATATGAAAATCTGAGGAAATGGCATGGGAAGAAATGGAGATTGTGGAGTCGAAACATTGAGTACAATGTGAAAAATGCATTTCATTACCAAGGACAGTGGAAGTATGTTTAGCCTCCCTCAGAGAGGGCCAACCAGTCAAGAGAAGATGCTCTTGTACGAGAAAGCCAGATTCTAAGAAATAGAATATTTTAAATTATATTATCAGAATAGAGTTTATTCCTTAAGAAAGAAGCATCCCTGGGGTACTTCAGGAAAGGGTGACTATGATGGTATCACCTGGTTCAAGCCAGATGGGGAAACACATGATTGCATCACGGCTCGAAATGTTAGAATTAGGAGAATCTGCAGTCCGTGACCTCGGCTAAGGGATAAAAGAACTGCTTCTATTTCTGTGAGGCTTAATCCAAGTGGAGAGAGGAATAGTCAGGTATGAGCCCAAACAAGTGTTCTAACACAGCTTCTAATGCCGAATTGCCCAGTTTCGGGGTGGGGCGCGATAAAAATGGCCAGTTCATGACCACATGTAAGCTTAAAAGGACATAATAACCTTAGCGCTAGAGAAATGATTTATAAGAATTTTGATGAACACCTGCCACTACCACTCCCAGCATCTTCTGTGTCTTCAGTTACAGAATTCAGTATCTATGGATACAGAATGAGCCACATTACAATAAGAATTAATTACTTCATTTTAAAGTTGAAATGTCAAATGCATTCAATTTAATAGTAATGAAACACAAAGGCAAGATGATGGTGAAATTGCTTTTTCAAACAACTTTGAATCTCCATAATTTGATTTTTGAAAATAGAAATCATCAAACTTCCGCTTGACAATTCTACGTGTGTGTGTGTGTGTGTGTGTGTGTGTGTGTGTGTGTGTGCGCGCGCGCGCGTGCGGGTAGCATGCAGGTGCTTGTGTGGAGAGGTTCATGAACATGTGCAAATGAATAATAACTATATTGAAGACGACAGTGGAGTAGACAAAGAAATCCCTTCATAGAGAATCCTATAGTACACATGAGACCATGTGTATAATATGTTACTTCTTTGCAGAATGTGGTTTAATTTTTCTTTTAAAGGATAGGCTACCTACAACCAACTTACTCTAAAGGGGTTAATTTCCTAAGGATAATCTAGCTACTCCCAGAGAGGATTAGTTAGCTCATATGATTCAGGTGGTTAAGTATTCTATACCGAACACTAAGGCCCTTATGAAATACCATGCAGGAGAAGAAGTACACAGTGCCAATCTCTTGCTCTGAGCAGGACTAAGCAGCAGCTGCCTGCTTAGACCATGGCATGCAGTCAGCTTCTGGGCCGTGCTTGTTTTCCCCACAGTGCAATCAGAGATGGTGGGATAGACACCCACTCTCATATGAAAGCTTCACCCTGAGTACTTGAGGCCTTGTCCCACACTAACTAGAGCCACAGAATAGACTCTCAGATCTGTCAATGCTGCTCAGCTCCCTAAACTGTAACTCAGGCCCCATTCTTCACAGAATCTTAGACCAGGTTCAGATCTTGAGTCTCTCCCACACTCTACACTAACAAAGTTTTGCCTTTTTGTTTAGCCCCACAAGCTGACACTGGGGAGATAACCCTTACACTCATAGGTGGCTGAGTTTGTCTTAAGCAGCATACCTGACACTAGTGCCAGGTCAAAGTTACTTTACCTCAAAGAGGTTAAGAGATGGTTTATTCTGAAGCCAAACAGGAGTGGCTGTGGCCTAGGAACATGGATTTAGGTTACACCCTGTGTGTTTACAGTTCTGTGAAGTTTTTATAGTCATAGAACAAAGAAAGCTGCATATCAAGACACTTTTAAAAACACAGGTAGAGGAGCATCAGAGAGGTGGGTTGCAGCAAAGCAGAGAGAGCCTTGGGTGCTGTCAGCTGACATCTCTTAGCGCTTAGGTTAGTACACAGCAGAGGCAAACTGACGCACTGTTTCTACATTCCAAATGATTTGCCTAGTGGTCACAAAGCAGTTAGGTCAGGTACAGAGGAAGACGATGAATGGCTATTAAGAGGGATAAAGATGGCTCAAGCCAATGTGGGTCTGGACCTGCAACATTCCAAACATTGTAGAGTCACTTTAGCTCTGATTAGTTACTCAGCCTTGCAGAGGTTCAGGTGCAGCTTCTGTCTGGGAACTTGCAGTTACAGTTCTGCCTTCTTCTTGGCACAGTGCCACAACCTCAGCCCAAGGTGTAGAACAGAAGTTCCCAGACCCCTTCTGTGCACGACCTTCCACTGCCCCCTCAAGAGGAGTGCTACTAATTAGAGGAACTGAAGTTGAACTAACTGAAGAAGACACCTTTCCTGGTAGACGGTGATCTACATCTAAAAGGGGGTCTCTTCTACCAAGTTATCATCTAAAGGGGGGGGGGTCTTTTCTACCATTTTATCGTGTGTTGCATGTTATGAAAGAATCAGAGCTCACCTGAGAGTAAACTCTTACCATGTTTGTCTTGCATTTTCCGAAGTACCTCAGGTCTCAGCTTTAGCAGGCTTACCCTCCCCAGTGTAGTGAGGACTGTGCTTTGCCTGCTAACTTAGCTTTTAAAAAAAGTGGTTGTGGTTCTCTAAATACATCCGTTTAGTGAGTCCTTCCAGGGAAAATGTAATGAATAGGGACTTGTTTTTTAATGCCATGTGTCTCTATCTAACCAAACTACCTCGGTAGTTTTTAATAGTTACTTTGTTCCCTCTATTGGTCCAAATTTTACCACCAACCACTCGTTTAATGTTATATTATGTAGACAAGACTGTACTAGTCTTCATGTTCCTGAATAGAAACAGAATTCTTTGCCAGGTCCCTAGGTTATACAACCTATTCAAGGTATGGCTGAAACTAATACTTCAGAGATCTTCATGAAGTAAAGGTTCCCACCCTTACAAACCAACAGCAGAATGTTATCTCCGAGGTTGTAATAACAAGATCATTTTCTCATATACTTTTGTACACATTTCTGAAGAAAGAAAAAATAATAAGCCCCTTGTGTCACAGATTGTTGTCTTATACTTTTCTGTCTTTTTCCAGGAACATAACAAAAGACTGTACATTCTGTCAAATATTTTTAATAGAAACCAATAAAGAACCTTAGTGAAGCATATTTTAGCATTCTTGAAAAAAAAATAGGTCATGGTGGGTACTTCTGAGAATTTCACATAGAAAATTTAAACCCAAGCTGTGTGGGTAACACTGAAAGTTATTTCCATCTGGCAACTGGTTTGTGGTGGTCTTAGCTTTATTATTAACAAGCCACAGCACAGACCGCTGTCTGGTTCACACTGTCAGCAGGCTTGTGATTAAATAACATTGTAAGCGGGTCTCTCAGAGTAAATTTACACATAGTCAAGTTCCATGATTGTGTGAAAACAAATTCCTACAAAATCACATTCTTTTCGTCACAGAAAAGTGTTTAATCAAATGGTCCTCATTAGTTAAGAAGCTATATAGATCACATCCCGATTCTGTTATAACTTGCTATACCCCTGAGATCTCACAAGCATGAAAATAATTACATGATCTAGAATCCTCAACACTAGTAGCCCCTGGAGCTTAAAAATTAGAAGCAATAGTAAGCTGGACTGAAAGCTTCTCCATTTTCCCAAAATTACTTTGAATTTGTAAAATAACAGACAGACAAAGTGTGAGAAGACAACCTAAGAGGGAAGGAAGAAATATGGGGGGGTCACTGAAGGTAGAAGTGTGGGCTTGAGTGTCAGAGAGATCTGCATTTAAATATCTCTTCTGCTGTATAAAAACTGCCTAACAGATTGTTAAATTCTTAAGGTTGCTGTAGAGATCAATGTAATATCCAATGAAGGCTTTTCTCAGTTCTCAGTGTGTGTCAGACTTTGAGCATTTGGTGTAGGTTAGTTCTATTTCCACTGCCAAAGAAATTGCCCCAGACAACGGGCACCAGTTGGAAGGGGGAATCTTAGAACATGGTAAATAGAATATAGCTGATGAGAGGAAAGGTAAATAGGGATCATTTCCGGTTTTCTGGTGCTGATGACTACGTAGATGCAGGCAGCTTTCAATGCATAAATAAATAAATAAATAAAATGACTGGGTGGAGGAAAGTGTTGTGTTCAGTGTAAGTACGTCACTGAGGAACACTGGGGTGGCGGTCAACAGGCAGCTGGATGGTTATGTCTAGTTTTAGGAAGAAAAAAATGTTGAGCTGCAAATATGCTTCCACAATATGCTAGCAGAAAAGACACAAGCAAAGCCATGAAAACGGTCAGCTTGTGAAAGCAGAATGTACAGAGAGTAAAGGAAACATGATCAAGTCTAGAGGCAGGAGAAAAACACACCGCTGTGCTTTTTTTATTTGGAAAAATGGATGTTAAGGTGAAATGTGGGTCTGGGCCTATAGATCAATTAGAGTAGAGTGCTCGTCAGGCATAAACAAAGCTCTAGGTTCCGGGTCCAGCACGGCATAAACAACCGAGTGTGTTGGCGCATGACTGTGTTTCAGCACTCAGGCAGTTAAAAGAGAAAAATCAGAAATTCAAGGTCCTCCACAGCTACACAGTGAGATGAGAAAGAGAGAGAGAGAGAGAGAAAGAGAGAGAGAGACTCTGCTGCTAAGGCTCCTGGTGGACGGGAATAGAGTTGTGTCTGGTAGGAAGATATTCCTGATGTTAGAAAAGTTAGAGAAGGCAGCCATTACTCTGTTGCACTCAGAATGGGGAGTCAATGTCTATACTGTGCTCTGATAGCAGAGTGGTAAGAGTAACAGATATACCTAGTCTGGTAGAAGAGTGCAGAGCTACAAGAGAATGGACCAAACAACATAAAGAGGACTTTCAGTTCCTCAGTACTGGTTACGGATTCTGGAACACTCTCTTTTTCCCTTCTATTGCTCACTAAGTCTCACTGAAACCCTTTGCTCTATGTCATTACCATTACATGATAAACTGTCATTCACTGCTGCTCAGGTCAGGATTAAACCATATGTCTCCTCCTTTCTCTCATTCTAAGATATTCTAACAACCTATACGAGACCCCTTGGGCAAAGAGCAATGACACAGGTACATGTACACACTGAGCTTTATTCAACAAGCAACATATACATGCCATCATGGGAAAAGGTATCATGAGATCAATGTCATGGAGAGTCTCAGAGCCTATGAATCCCCTCTGGTCGTATTTTATACAACCTGCATACACACACACACACACACACATAAAGAGATGGCAGCACAGAGTAAATCCTGGTAAGTTCACGTTGAATTCTGTCTCAGCAGTGCTGGAACCTGGGGGGCAACAAAGCCATAGTTCAGAGCCTCAAAGTCCTTTACCTTATGAAAGTATCAGGTACAATAATATTTGTCCTGCTGGGTTTTATAAGATTGGAAACAATTTGTCTAACACACTTAGCTTGCGATAGCACTAAAATGTGTTATTATAAATCAAAAGAAACCAAGCGTTGATAAGCAAACAAAAAAGAGCC
Source organism: Cricetomys ansorgei (assembly GCA_026225945.1). NCBI lineage: Eukaryota > Metazoa > Chordata > Mammalia > Rodentia > Nesomyidae > Cricetomys > Cricetomys ansorgei. The sequence goes on from JAMJFZ010000239.1 coordinate 18,928,230, forward strand.
TTCATGAAAATAAAAAGACAGTGTGTCGCCAGGACTGCTTCTCTGTGCTCTGGCCTTTGTTGTGTTGGCTTCATCATCAAGTCTGGGGGTCCTTGGAAGCTGTGTAGGTGCATCATCCTTACAGTCGTCAGCCCCAGCATGAGGGGAGTCATTCTCCCATGAGGTCCACACCGATTGCAGTTACCAGGCTAACTTACTGAACCACATGGTTATTTTTATCTGTCATTACCATGTAAAAATGATAAATTACTAGTCTGTCATGTTGTAAACCCCTGCCCTGTTTGTGTAGAGGGCAGCTCTCTTTCCTGAATTCGACATTGGCCAGAAGTATGGAAATGTGCCAATCACCAAGTCTTGGGCCATCATTAATGTAAGCCAAATGTAATATAACTGTAAGTGGATCCAGCACTCTACCACATTGCGCATTAGTATCTGGGTCAACATCCGGAAGGAGAGAGAGAATGTGAAGAAATGAGAGGGAGGCAGAGAGAGACAGAGAGAGACAGAGACAGAGAGAGAGTACACAGGCAATGTCTCCAGGCCTGGATACTGCCTCTAGAAAAACATGATATAATTATTTGAGATGAATCCAAAACACCAGCTTTTATTTTAAGCTTTTTTAAAGAGTCTCGATGTGGTTCCAATTGGCCCGCAAAGTGCAGAGTACTACTCTAGGCACATATTCAGGCCTCTGATAAAAATGGATTTCATCACTAAAGCCAGAAGTAATATCTCACTTAACATACATGTACTGAAAATGGAAGAGGCATCCCCCCTCCAAAAAAAAAACAAAAAAACAATGGAGGTACAGATACTAAAAGCACCATGAACGCAGCACCATATGCCACGGCTGACATATGGAAGCCATAAACCATATAGTAAAGACTACAAAGGCCATACACTTGATTCTCAAAGTAGTACAACTATTGTAAATCTTGTCACATTTTCAACACCTACCAAGGAAGGTTCTGACTCATGCAAACAGCTTTAAACATTTTAGGATGAACTGCTTAGCAATGATCCTTTAATATCTAAGTCATCATCCTTTTAGATTGAAGAAGAATAAAATCAGAAGTGCTAAGTGAAGTCTGTCTTTTGGGGAGGAAGTCATGGGATGGAGGAAGAGGGTGAAGAAGGAAAACCCAGTTAAGTACCACTAGATCCTCTGCACGCTTTCGTAGAGGACACAGACACATGCTTGAGACTTCATTAGGATTACTGGACTGCCATTGTTCATGGAAAAGGGTTTACAGCAGAAAGTTGATATGATTTAGTGAGCTGAGTTAGAGATGCCTAGCTCACGCTCGGATTTCATGTCCCTGAGGCTGAGGCATGTTAGGGAGAATCCACAGACGAGCCTTTGTCTGTTGTGCAAGAGGCTCCAGGAATTTCCACTTCTTGCTCTACATGAACTCTTGTTGTAGGCAATGAAGCTCTGCTTCCATACCTGTGTCTTGGTGCCAGTACTGCCATTTAATCTGCATAATTATTGGTAATATCCATTTTTTTTCTGCCACCCAAATCATGGTTCAGCACCCCATGTTCTCTTTCAGCAGCTTTGATCATTAGACTCTACTTTTCTAAGTTTCCTTACTCTGTGCTTGACTTTCCATGTTGCAAATAGACACCTAATAGCGGTCATGCAGGCTAGAAACTAAGCAAAATATTCTGCAGAACAGGGTTATACCTTTGGTTTGCCAGTCATGTGGGTAACAATTCCAGTTGCTTGCATTCACTACAGATTGCTTTTATTCTAATCTATAAAAGGCATTCAGTAATAAGGCTTTCCGGGCATAATGAACACTGCCTATAATGACTAGGTCTTGCCTGGTAACAGAAATAAGTAATAAGAGCTCCTGAATCTTACAACTATTTTACACCTACAAATAGTTTCTAGAAAATACTTTATTGCAGTGAAATAATGAAATCGAGTCTATTTTATTTTTCGTTCTTTGAAATGAAAACATCAGTGTTATTTTTCCACTGATGAGGCAATCCACCCTCAACCAATCTGGCCAAACCTGTGGAACTCCTCCTTGATTTTTTAAAGATAAGCAAAAGAATGTATAAGATTATAAAGATATGATCAATATAGGAATATGTCGGTCCAATTCCCAGGCCTGCGGGTTCCATGGGCATAGTTTAAGAACCTAAGGCTATGTACTTTCGTTATAAAAGTTTTAAGGGAAAGTTCAAAGCATTTTGCTATAGGCATGGGAGAGAATTTTTTGGCAGAAGAAACAAATCCAGCTACCTGTAGGGTCAGCAGGTGTTGGTAATGCTGGGTGGGGGTCAGTGGGTGAGCAGTGGCAGACATTAGAACTACCCTGTCAAAATGCAGTGAGGAGCAGCTCCCTTGAATGGGAATGTAGGCCCTGTGTTGCCAGACCTCCCTCCTTTTTAAGAGAAGGTATTTGACTTTTTATATGACATATCCGTCTTGTTAGTATTAGTTGGACAAAAAAATTAACATTATTTGACACTCCAGGACAAGCCTCACACCCAGGAGTGGTGGGCCAATACAAACTGGCCTTGATGGCTTTAAGAGTGATGGAGGGAGGGAGGGAGGGAGTCAGGGAGGGAGAGAGAAGGAGGGAGACAGAGACATAGATAAAGAGCATGAAGTTGAGGAGGGGGGTTTTGGGAGGAGGGAGATTGATTTGATCAAAATACTGCATACAAAATTCTCAAAGAATTAACAAAAGCATTATTTTGAAAAAGAAAAATTAAGCCAGGCAGTGGTGGCACACACCTTTAATCCTAGCGCTTGGGAGGCAGAGGCAGGCAGATCTCTGTGAGTTCAAGGCCAGCCTGGTCTATAGAGTGAATTCTAGGGCAGCCAGAGTTACAACAGAGAAAACTCTGTCTCGAAAAATAAAACATGAAAGAAAGAAGAAAAGAAGGAAGGAAGGAAGAGAGAGAGAAATTAAATAATCGACATTGTTCAGGACAAATAAGTCAGTTTTTAATGGATTTGTCCAGAAGGATACAAAAAGGAGAAGGTAGAAAAACCCAACTACTCACATTGAATCCAACATCCTTCCTACAGTGTCAGCATGACAAGACAGAATAACCAGTGACTTAGAGGATGCCTTAAATCTTTCAATATTTACTTGAAACTTGCTTCCCTGTGCTAGGCAATATACAGACTGGTAAGAACAGAAAGAGGAAAACGCTGTCTTTGTTTTCAGAGTTTACAGACCATGGAAAGAACTACATCAAAAGCTTACAATGCCATGTATTAAGTAAAGCCTATCTCAGAGATATGTAAAGGTACAAAGGGAGGAGGAGGAGGAGGAAAACATTCCTCCCCCTAAGAGATTGAGAGGGATTCTCAGAGAAGAGATCCTGTTAATATAGAGCTTTATATAGGGAGGCTCGGATTATTAACCAGCCAGTAAGATATGCTTAGTAATTAGCTGGAAATAGGAGGGCATTAAAGAATTATACACAGGGAAGAAATATGGTCAGACTGGTTTTTTTTTTTTATTAGTGTACTGGTAGCAGTGTGAGATAAGATCTACAGGAGGCAGAGCAGGCAGTGAAGAGCCACAAGACAACGATTTACATAATTCAGCCTATTAAGGAGCAGCAAGAACTTAAAGCAAGGCTACCTTGGCAGCAAGGAAAGGATCGGAGATGACTGGCTTATAGTAGGAGGAGAGGTGGCAGAAGAGAGGGAAAAGGTTCAGAATGCCAAACAGTACTCTGAGAGAAAGCTGAGGGCAAAAGCAAGCAGTAAACTCTGGAGCCAGGTTAATTGAGGTCAAATGTTCCCTCCCACTTATTTTCTATGTGACTTCAGGCAAGTGGCTTATCCTCTCTGAAGCTCTTTTTGGTATATATGACAAGTGATCTCCTAACATTGTTGTACATTTGTGCCTAAAACTCCCATTATTATTACTTACTGTGGTTCTGGCTACATTATCTAGTGTGTTTGTTTTAACAGACCAAATGTTCCATTAGTTGTGCATTTAGAGCAGTTCCATCCAGATAGGGTGAGCACTCCGGCATCTGGTGTGCATTTAGAACAGTCTAGGTTGGTGTGGATTGACATATGGCTCTCAGATTGAAAAATAAAAGCTTCTTTGGCATAGCGATGGTGTTAAGAATCCTTTATGCAGATGAAATATTCTACAATGCTTTTGAGAATGAGTCTATGCGACATTAATGCTTGATAGGAAGCAGAGTTGGCAAAATGTACAGAGGCTCATTAGAAGACAAGCCAGATAAATAGGAGTGGGGAACAGAAGAAAGGGGTCTATAGGAACTGCGACAGAGGAGTCACGTATGTGAATACATGAATGACATCTATCTCACAGTTAGATAATCTTGAATAAGATAATTTAGCGTGTCTGCGGTGATCTCAGGATACTACTCAGTACCTTTATTTAAAATACTTTTCTAGAGATACAGGAAAAAAAAGTTATTTCTGGGTAGAATCATTATGATTTTCAGTAGCATTTATTTGTTAAAGACATTGAATTCAGAAATTCTTTATAATTCAACTGCATTAAATGATTTACATAATGCTTTGCAGGTCAGTAAAGTTAAAAAGGATCTGTTTCTATTGTTTGCATTATGGCACAAGAGCAAAACTTATTCCTTCTGAAGACACAGGGTTGATAGCAAGCATCAGTACTGAACAGAATAGGAAGTTGATGTCTGCGTGTGATTGCTTTTCTTGCCACTTCTGCTTTGACTCTAAAAGTTCAGGAATGAAACTTGAACACAGACCTCATTTGAAGAGAAAGATGGTCTGACTTTTCTAAAGAAATGTCTCCTATTACAAATAACATTGGTGTTACAAAAAGTCTGATGGTTTTGGCAGTACGGAGTATACAGCGAAAATGCTGAGCATGTTGGCTTTGGAATGGAGTCCGGCCGCCACCACTCCTCAGGTATGAGGGTCGGGGAGCGTACAGTCTTAAGCCTCCATTTCCTCCTGTGAAAAGGGCAATGATAACTCTGGATTTTACATAGTGGGTCGCTTCCTTGCAACACACAGTGGGTTCATAATGCTTTACCTTTGAACTCTTCAGAGTAGAAGAGATGGGGAAAGATTGAGAAACGCATTTCTTAAAGGTACTCTGAAAAAAATTCATCCCTTCTTAGAACAAGAAAAGCATTCACACTCTTCCTAGCAGAGTGACTGTCTTCTTGAAGACCTAGCAGCCTGAACCAGACTTCTCATGGCACCAGAGCTGAGTAAGCTTTGTGCTTTTCATCAGCTGGGAACTTACCAGTGTGCTTCTTCCTAGTCAATGACACACATGACTCATCAAGCCAAGTACCACAAAGGCTAAACCCAGCTAACTACCAAAGGCTTACACAAAACCATGTCCTAATGATGAGCACAAGGCAATTTATCACATCCCCAAATGTTCCTGGTCACTGGGTGTTTTTTCAAAAATAAAAATACAAGTACTGCTAAAGTTAGAATTACTCCCCTTTCATTTTACGTTCAATAACAGCAAAACAAATTTATGGGATATGGTGAAACTCTCCAGTGGGCGGGGGAGCGCTGTTTAAGTCCATCACCCAAGTTTTCAAATGACATGGTGGTGTTTCATCTGGAATTTAAAGTCAAATAAAAGAAAGACTGGGAATGCCCTGACCTGTTATTAACTTCATTTTTTAAAGATTACTATGCTTTGCTATTGGCAAAATGGTCATTAAAAATACAACACAGGGTTAAGCAGTAAAATTGGATCCCATAAAGTATGATAGTATCGTGGATCTTAAAGTAAAGCCCCTTGTGCAGATGTTCCTAATCATGTTGAAAACAAAAATACACAAACCAGTTTGTTCCAGCTACAGAATAATTTCATTAAAAGCATGCTTATAATTGAACAGAATAAATAATAGTTAAAGCCAAGGAGGTAGTGAGGCTGCAAGGAAATATAAGCCCAAGGAGTCTTTGCCAAGAAAACTGTTCCAGAGTCTCAAAGCTGGGAAGCTGAGAAATCAGTTCCTTTCCTGGCTACAGGTAGAAAATTATTACCTGAATTAGCCAAAACCCAGGTAAACATACCTTAAGGGAAAGCACGCGCACACACACACACACACACACGCACACACACAATTCCACACCTATCAGGCCAGAATGTCATTTTTTAATCTCTTTGGGGGACATTAGAAGTCTAATTTCTTAATACGTTACATTTCTCATTGAGACACAAATGCTGTAGGAAATGCTCTGCACAAGCAAACCAAGTAAACCGGCACATGCAGTCCAACACAACCTCTGAGGACGCAGGATTCTCTTTGCAAATAGTGATCTTGGCAAAAAGCCTCCTTTATGTACAGAAAGCTTTGTTCCCTGCCTATAGCAAGTCCCAAGGCTACAGCAGGTAACCGTGTGGTGCTAATTAGGCTCAAAAGCAATTGTATTCAAAACAGGAAATATTTTATAGCTTGATTCGATGAAGGTAGGAAATTATGTCAGCACAGTTAAGTTATAAGAGCTCATTTTCCCACAATTGCTGATCTTTTACTCTGAACCAGTATGAACATTAAACGTTGCAAAATATGTATGTAATTCCATTCAAGGGTTGGTGCTTAATTGCTTAATTCCTAGCCGTGGGGTTGGGGTCGGGGTAGGTAATTTTAAAAGCAATTAGGAAAATCTTACACAGAAATATCTACTCCGCTTACTTTCCGAATGTTAATATGTATTTTACTAAAAGTCTGTTTCATTAGCTCTACTGTCACCCCTAGATCATAATCCCCCAAGAAACAAAGTAACATCTATTCTGCATAGAACTGTATGCAACAAATGCAACACTTACCTTGTGTCACCTGTTGGACTGCCAACATCACCCCAGACACAGTGTCTGGAAGCAGGTTTTCCCTCAGATTGTACTGTGGTGCCCATTCCAAAACAGGCAGGCGCCTCTTACACCACTGTTTAACGTCTTCAGGGTGGGGGGGGTGCATCTTGCTCCACAGCATGCTTTTCTTTTTCCTCTTTGCGCCCGTCATTTTTCAGATTCCCTCCTGTAGTAGTCAACTTCTTCAGACAAGGGAGAGAAAAAAAAATCGTTGGAGAACACCTCCTTTCAGTGCCAGACTCCAATTCGTCTGTGGTTTACAATGTCAAAGCTGTCCAGAAAATAAATAAGTGGGAGAGGGAAAGAGGAGAGGAGAGGAGAGGAGGAGAGGAGAGGAGAGGAGAGGAGAGGAGAGGAGAGGAGAGGAGAGGAGAGGAGAGGAGAGGAGAGGAGAGGAGAGGAGAGGAGAGGAGAGGAGAGGAGAGGAGAGGAGAAATAGTAAAAACACAAATGGATGCAACTGAACTGTACGCTTTACTATGGTTCAATTAATTATTCTAGATAAAAACTGTAGACTCAAACCTTGAATTCTTATCTGAATAAGGAATAGATCCTGTTAATGTAATACTTTTCTGATCTTGGAAAAGTAATGGGTTCAGTGGTGAGATGGTTACAGCTCCCTTGCCAGTAATTCCCTTTATATTCACTGTCGTCTTATGTTTTTGGCTGCATTCCCAATGGTTAATGAGGTAGTTCTGGGCGTGTGTTGGAAGTGGGCTGGGCTATGCTAATGAACCAGGAAGCATCTAGCTAGTCCAGTCTCTCCCTAGCTAAAGCTAAGTCATGATTGCCAGAGGGATCTTCTGTACAGAATACACTCAGAGACGACAGCCGTACTTCTTTGCGAGGTATATATTTTCAACATGTGTAAAAACAGCCAATTCCAGAAAATTCAGAAGCATGATAGGGGACTACATGAGTCCTTGTCATTTTATTCTTTGGAGATATGACATTTTCATTCATACAAAAAATAATCATAATCAGATAGCCACCATGCCATCTGAGAAACAACTAGCTAGTTCTTATAAACAAACTGAAATTTCATCTCCTGGGCTAAGGAAATAAGTACCACAATGAGCAAATATTTGTGGCTAGAGTTTATTTTTCTTCCTGTTTCTGCTCATTTACTTTTCACCAATCATTTCTCTAAGTTTTCAATTAACAAACTTCTGTCATTATAACTAAATTTTATTGAGGAATTTGTCTGAAGTGGCACTGTGTGTGTGTGTGTGTGTGTGTGTGTGTGTGTGTGTGTGCATGCTTTACTACCTTTTATTGACATAACTTTTAGTAGTGCTCTCCTTTCAGGAATGAGTGTTAAATTTTATAACAGAATAGACTGTCAAAGATTTTATTGTATTATTGTTTCCCACAGCCTCCAGAATAAGCCTGCATTATGATTTAAACCATTGGAATTAACCCAAAAAGCTAATATTCTAACTAAAATGATGAAGCCAACAGAAAGAAAAGCATGCATGTAGTTAGCTGCAGTGCTTTTTAAGGTCCAATTGTCCAGAGACTAGACCGCAGATTCTGGAAGTTATTAGCACAGTAAGAATTCAGATCCTTGGGATCTCTAAAGGACTCCTGTTATGCTTTCTCCCATTACTTAAATTAAGGGGAAGAGCTACTTTTTCAGCTTCAAAAATAAGGCACTCCTTGCCTTATGTCTACTTGGAAATACTTCTTTCAAATTCAGCAAATACTAAATATATAGAGACATGTAATTTTATATGAATGTGTGGAATTTATTCTGTGTTTTTCCAATATTTACATCACAGTAAATTTCTAATTCTTCAATATGTCTCTGACTCAAGGTCAGGTTAAAGGTTTGTAGAGAAGGAGTCTTGTTAGGACTGAGATAAAGCTCAGCGCTATAGTTTTTGTCCAGCATGCATGAGGCCCTTGGTACAATACCTAGCAAAACAAGAGGAGGGAAAAGGAGAGAGAAAGGAGAAATCTCATTCAGAGAGGATATTGAAGTTGTAGCATTTAAAACTTATTATCTTGATATAAAACTAGCCTCGAAAATAAACGCAAGTTCCACACAAGAGGGAGTTTGGGTTGGCTTTCCTTTGTTAGTGGAAATCTTTCTCTTTGTTGTATGTACTCCGTTCAGCATATATGCACAATGAAAGTCAGCAACTATGTATACACTTGTTACATATCACTCTCTTAATTAAGATAAACATGAAATCTTAAAAATAAATCTAGACTATAAATTCAAACCTATGCTGGAAAAAAAGAAAGAAGAAAAATCATTGAAAACTTCACTGAGGTCACCAATCAGCAGCTATTTTTGTGATTTCCAATTTTTAAGTTTCTGTTAAATCCTAGACACAAATAATTCCCCTGAACAGGATTTTTGTAGTAGAAGTGAATCTACACAGAACTACATGCAGCCCATCAGCACCAGAAATTGTGCAAAGACACTTCTGCTCTGAATGGGGATAGGGCTGCATGAGACAATAGTTCTTAGATTGTTCATCAGATTCCTAAAAGAATAAATCTTTACTAAAAATCCTTTCCTAGAGTTTAAATCTAGAACTTCACTTCCATATTTTTTCCAATCCTGTATGCAGACACATTATTTAAAGCCTGCCAAAACCTCACTCTACAGCAATGATATCATTCTTATTTGTAATCAGCAATACCAAACAAGGAAGGAAAGCTTTATCAAGAATTTCTTCACACACATGAAATTCTCAAAGTGACTTGGCCAGCCCATAAAGTTCAAGAAGACAAATAACATTTATTTGAAAGTTCCAGTGACTTAGTGTTCAGTACTGTAGATCACTGGTATGAGTCATCTCTTCCCTGAATGTCCAGTGAATACCTATACACATCAATGATTCTCTGATTGTCTTCCATTCCCGATATGGACCAACAGGAAAGTTCTTCTCCCTAAAACATCATTTTGATCACATCATTAACATGTTAAAATTTCTGTCATCTCCGACATTAAACTCAAACTCATTAGCAAAAGCAATGCAATTCTGCTATCCTGCTGCCCCCAACTAGCTTACCATCAACTCTAATTCAACTTGTATTAAGGGAGAGAGAGTAGGTATTATCTATACTTTAGGAGATATTTAATGAAGGAAATAAGAAAAGGCATAACTGACTTTCTCCCAGCAAAAACAGGTAAATTAATAATGAGGTCACACAGGATGGATGCTCAGGAACACAGGGGTCTCATTACCACTGGGGATAAATCTCTCCCATCACACCCAGACCCTGTGCTTCAGCAACAATCCAGGCCTGCCACATACTGACATCCCTATTACACGGTCTTCTCCTTCACATCTTCTAAAGATCTGCAAAAACCTGCATCATCCACGAGCACTTCTCTGGATCCCCCGCATTCGGCTCAGGTCAGTACTCAGGTAGCCTTCACAGGTATAGAGCCGTTTCACGACGTAGGCTTTTCCTTCCTTTTCATCTTATACGCTTGATTTTCTTCTGTCTCACTCATATTGTGAATTCCTTATGAATAGGGCTTCTTCACATATTTTTCTTTGTCTTTTACCTTATGATTTGGCAGAGGAAACTGAAGACATACCATCTACTAGATGATGAAGAATGCAGTAGTCCTCCCAAAATGGGTCAAGGATCCCTTAGCCTGTTGCAGCATAATTGCCACACTGTGCTCTGAAAGAACAGGGAAAGCGTGCCGAGGGAACACAAGTCGAGCCATCAGGGAGAATATAGGGACAGCTTTTGTTTTTGCTTGCTCAACTTCTCGCTGCCCTTTCAGAAATCTAATGTGTTATGTTAAGATGTTAATAAAGAAATATTTAACATATGTTCTTTTCTTTGTATTATAGAATCTGGATTGTGGAGAGAGGAAACCTCGAAGGGGATGTGCGTAAGAAAGGGAGAAGGCACAAGAGAGGTAGCAACCCTTCTTCTTGAGGCTTCACCAAGGTGTAGGGTTGGCATGGGAAAGAGTTCGAGGCAATTATGAAGTGTAAGCGAGTTGGGCCAGGCCTGAGGGGCGTAAGAATCTTTTGGGAAATGTCACGCTGGTTATAAACTGGATCGTGTTTACTGGTGTTTAAGAGACACGAGTTAAGACTGGCATATAACTTTTGATTTGGGCATGGTGTCCTGTGCAGGGTCAGGACACCTAAAGCACTGACATATATCCAAGTTAGACTTGAAAACAGAAACTCATAAACCATGGATAGCATCAATTTTTAACTTACGTTTACTACACAAAGTTGACCTACAGCCTTTCGAATTCAAAGACACTGCACAGGCTCCATGTGCAGGAAGAGGGGAAGCTGAGAGAAAAGCTGTTCTCTGTTCACCAAACCACACAGCATAGGTGCATCCATAAAGGGGAGTCAACTTGTTCCAAGTCAATTAACCCAGGTATCATCTTCTAGTTAATACAAATTTTATATAGAATGGCACAGCCCTGAATCCAAATTCCATTTTAATTTTTCTAGCGATCAAAATTAACAAACTTATAAAAACAGCCTCTTCCAAATTTTGAACCTGACTATTAGAACATTTTTTCCTAATTGGTAAGCCAAGACCCACTATTTAAGATTTCTACTCTTCGGTCTTTATCCTAATCTCTGAACTACATTACAGACTCTCAGCATCAGCCTAATTCATTCGGTGGTACAATTTCTGAAAATAGTTCTTCGTTTTTCCTTGGAGCCGTTCATTTCCTAAATACTAGCAGACACGTAAGTCAACTGCAGTCCGAAACTCTTCAATGTTTTCTCTTAACAATCCAATCAGCCTAACACAGTGAGTGAGACTGATCTCAGTAATGATTGCTGGTGTGCTTAACTCACTATCTATGGATTGAGTAGAACTTTCTGAGCTGTCTCTTTACCCTATTTTTTTTTCTCATTCAATTGTATTTTTGTATTGTGTGATAATATGTCCTTACAGCCCCAGTGCTGTACCAGGCAGAGATAGGAATGTCTCTGGGGCTTTCTGACCACCTTCCAATTTCAAGTTCAGTGAGAGACCCTGTCTAAAGCAGGACACCTGACAGTCCCCTCCAGCCAATGCATGCAAAAAACACCATGCAGCATAGCTACTATTTTACAATACAACATTTTTAGAAGGATTCGGCAATGGCCAAATATGATTTTTTATATGAATTTTAAGGATTCATATCAAATCAAGTATACTGTCTTCAGCAGTCATATAACTTCAATACAGAAAAAAAGAGAGAAAAAGAAAGAAAAGAGAATGAAATTTGTCCAGTGACTTCATTGACTCTCCCTCTGGATACATAGCTTCCATTTGGAATGAATAATAATTAGAATGAAAAACGAGAATATTTGAAACTTATTATTACTCAGAAGTAAAATCACTAAAGTTATTCTATAGATTTTATATTTTCCCATAAGGACCTGTCCCCCAACGTGAATTTCCCTCATATTATCAATAGTGTTTTACTTACTTTTTTTAAAGGGAAATTCAAAATCAATATGGATCTAGCTTCATTAGCACTTGAAGTTGAAATAGCACCTAGTGGCCACCCCTAATTAAAAGGACTCAAATAATGCAGTAATAATTTTTATAGTTTTCTGGAAGATGTTCATTGGGTTGCAATTCAAAAGGTAAAAGGTAGTGCTAAGACCCAGGACTTTAAATTCTTATAAGAGTCTTCCTTTCAACACAAATAGTTTCATCAGGAGACAGGAATATACACGGAAAGGTGGCTTACAGAGTTGGCACTAACCAAATCATTATCATATATACAAATAACAGTAGGCCCCAGTGTCAAAAGCAAAGTTCAAGGTGGGGCCTGGAGGCACAGGCTTCTAATCTCAGTGATTGAGAGGCTGAAACAGGGGAATCACAAGTTCATGACCAGCCTAGAAAACTTAGTGAGACAAACCCTCTCGCCAAACAGAAAAGTAAGATGAGACCCGAGGGTATAGCTTAGTGTTAGACTCTTTGCTTAGTATCTGTGAGGTCTTAGGTTCAATTCCCAGTATTGAAATCAATAAATAAACAAAAATAAAAATTTGAAAGATAAAGTTCCTGTTTTGACTTTAAAACTTAATAGCTTTGTACTCTTTGGTTCAAGATAAATGGAAAAACACAGGGCAGGTACATGAACAGGAATTCCGATAACTATTTACTTTTGCCAATATTTTCTTCATTTTTCTGATTATTCAATCATCAAATTAGTATTATAGATTTTTGAAAGTAGAGAGAAATGTTGAGTAAGAAAATAAGTGCTATACTTCTCCTGATGATTCCATGAAATGTTTTACTTTGCATAGTGTAGGCAACATGGTTCACCACGCATAACTCTAGGAATCAAAAGCTTCTGCAACAGCGTCAACAGCACTTAAAGAGCATCATTTTGGGATGTTTAAGCCACATTCCTCCTCAAAGATGTGCCATAGTACACATGGTACACATGCCTCTCTCTCAAGGAATGGACACTTTGGTTAGCTCCAAATGTTTTATTACTATAAATAACACCGAGAGGAAGTGTTGGTGTAAGTTTTAAACCCCTATTTCTCATTAATTCCTTATAAGTAAACTGCTAGAGTCCCAGTGCCAAAGAACCATTCTTAATGATCCCATTTTATTGGCAGTTACATTTCCCGTAATCCAAAGAGGGTTTTCTTGATCAAATTTTACATGAACTCAGATCTACAATGAATCTGTCTTTTGATCAGTCTCGCTTTCTGCCTCTCTGTGCTGACTTAGCATTTCCTGATGTCTAGCTCGCTAGACTAATTGGTCATTTAGTAAATAGAGCACCCATAGTTAGACTTTCCTGAGACCTTAAAAATCACAAGATATGTTTTTTTTTCTTTTAAGCTTTGTTTTACTTGCTGACCTCTATTCCACAATTGACAACGTAAGTCAGATATGAGCCATAGTGTCCAATTCCCAAAACAATACTTAAAGCAATCATCAAAACTTCTCAGCACTCATATTTGTCTACAGAAGCCAAATTGGGTGCGAATAAGATAGAAGTAATATAAAAAGCGATCATGAACAGTTATAGCATTGTTATTAAATACGCACAGGGTGGGGTGCTGCAAAGATGGTTTAGCAGCTAAAAGCACATGCTGCTCTCCCAAAGGACCCTGTTTTACTTCTCATACAAGGGAAGCGTCTCATAATTGCCTGTAACTCCAGTTCCAGGGGATTCTGTGATCTTTTCTGACCTCCACAGGCACCTTCACGCACGTGATGCACATAAACCCACACAGGTGCACACACATTTAACATACGTTAAAAAAAAATAAATAAGTTTTACAATATAGAAAAGTCCTCCAGGCATATTTAGTTCAATAAACATTCAATACATTAAGAGACTTCTAGATCTTGGACCAAGAATTTCATTCAGTTCTAGAAACAGCAAATCGGTAAAGCACCAGATATTTTATTTCCCTCATTAATTAGTGGCACAACTGAAATTTGTTTACTCTAGTAATTTTAAAGTTTACATTGCATACAAATGGTGATATTTATTGCAATATCCTATATATTGCCAATAGTAAAAATTCATCTGCTCAAGCAATAAGTCAACATGCAATGAATATTGGTGTGTATTCATGTCAAAAGGAGCATAACAGGAAAGAAATATTTGAAATGTTGTGCTATGGAGCCAGACAACCAACTAGAACAGCTTTGGCAAGCAAAGCCGAAACTAAATGCCAACTTCTCAAGGTCTTTGAAAAGAACATTTAGATAAGAGGGCACCAAGGACAATGCTTGGCACATGGGAGAGGCGCTGATAAATTGTAATTGTTAGCTCTCACACATTTCTTTCACCACTTGTGAAGATAATTTGAGTCGTGACTTTCAACAGTTTCAGAACTGTTGTTTTAAACATGCCTTTAAACATCAATACATAAAGGTATAATAGCATATAGGTCTCGCTTCCTGTTATTATTCCATTTGAATGAAGTATTTTCTTCTTCTCCTGGGGTAAACCATCTTACCTAGATTGTAATTTTCTACAAATCTGTCTACTTAGTCTCCAAAGTTAATAACAACTCAAATCTATTTCCACCTGTGTCAGATACAGATAAATTTTTCCTTAAGCTGGAAAGCTGAAATATATGATGTCAAGATGAATTCTAAGGCAATCAATCATGTTTCATTAAAAAAATTGTATAAACCAATTAAAGATGTCTGGCATAGATATTAGTGGGAGTGACCACAAGGATGATGTGACTTTGTGGTTATTGTTCTGCAAGTTTTAATTTAAACAATTGCCTCAGCAGAAATATTCTCCCTCATCTTATCTATGAATCACTTGTAACAAACTATGACTCTCTATCCAATCAGTGAGGATGACGGTGTAGTGTACTTTGGGACTGGTGTCAAAGTGAGAAAAAAAAAATGAATGCTCAGTAGCCCATTGTTCATACACCTGTCAATCTTTCTAGATGCCAAAGAAGGAAAAAATGTAATTGACAATCAACTAACCTGTGCTCAAATTAAAATTTAAACCTAATTGTTACTCCTAATATTTACTATTCTATGAACATTCTTATTATTTGATGCCATTATTCTGATACGCCAGATAGTTTGTAAGCATCCAGGATGAACAGATGTTTTATAAATCAGCTCTCTACGAACTTCTATGGACTACCCACGTCTACAAAAGTCATAAGAATAAGGAGACACTATAGTTTAGGAAATGTAGCACAGTAGGGATTTTAAGAGCAATTAAAACCTAGAGCCAAGAGCTCAAATTCTAAAATGACCCTCAACGAATTGACACTTGAGATTAAGAATATGGTACAATGTGTGCATGATGCTTCCAACATTCTAGTCAATATATTCAACAGAAAATGCTCCCAAATGCAAATATAACAAAAGTGACTATATCAGAATCCTCTGTAAAGTGATCTTCAAACATACCAAACCATTTTGGGTATGAGATAAAGAAAGCATTTTTGTACTCAACCTCCATTCTCATGGGTACTGCCAAATATTATTAGGTGATGGCAGTTTATCGAATGAGTTGTAAGTCCAAGAACGAATGGCTAATCCCATCATGAGAATATACCTTTTTTTTCAGTCCCAGGATGATTCATTCAGGATGATTAATTCAGGAAACCAAGATGGGAAAACTGGAATCCATTTCTTTTTCTGTTTATCTCTAGGTCTCCTTAAGAAACTTACTCCTTCCATTGATAATACCATCAGATTGAAAACCAAAAGGAGTAGATTCACAAATAGAGACAGAGTCACATGGCAAAATATTTGCAATCAAAGAATGTTAATGAAGAATGTTTCTGTGTGAGTTGGCTTTTGATGATACTGTTACGAGAGAAATGGGAATTCTAACCATCATTCACAGGAAGGGGATGACTGAGCCATGATAAATATTACCAAGAAAAATGGTATCAATAAGGGCTTTAATATGGAACACTTTTTAAAAGGAGGAGAAAGAGAAGACAGACAATTAAAGAAGCATGAAATGTAAGAACTAGACAGTTACTAAGTGCCCTTGAGGAACAGTTGTACTATAGTAATGGGCAAAGAAAACAGACTTCATTTGGCTGAAGAGAAACGAGTGCTTACAAACATGACTATTCTTTCAATAAGTGCAATGAGGCTGGAGTATTTTAAAGACAGAAATCTTTAACCATTATTTCAGATGTGAAAAATGACACAGGGAGAAAGGCGTATAAAATGCTTCAAGCACATGGGGAATGGACAGAGCAAGCCTGGAGCACAGAAGGAAGTGGAACAGACAGGATTGCAACAGCATCCTTTAAGACTGTTGACAGTATGCTTCCATGGGAAAGGAAGGAAAGTAGAGAGGAGGAAGCTTATCTGAGACAGAGCAGAAGGAAACTGAGTAAATCTTGTTAAGGTTCTCAGATTAATAAGAAAATAGTTAAGGTGGCATTGTCAGGTAATGTGCCTAGTGAACACAGTGCCTAGTGAACTTGTTTTAAAAACAGAGGAGTAAGTTCGCATCAGGAATGTCTCGTGAAATTTTGGGATGTACATATACAAAAAAAAAAACCCCACATTTATTGTTCATCTGAAATTCAAATGTTTATACTGAAGATGCAATTTTGAAAAGTCTGTAACACAAATTTAAGTGTGTATCCCCAGTATTCTTCTACAGTAAACCGGATTTGAAATGCAATTGCAAAGGACACGTTCTCTACTTGCCACCAGTGTGCTCTGTAACCAGATACTACTTCTATCAATGACAGGGCATGGAGTCAATGCAGGGTTGAATTCTAATTCTGCTACTTCTTGGCTTTGTGATCTTCAGCAAATTTGTCTGGCAGAATGAAATGAAACCTTTGAAAGGCTAACAATGCTTCCTACACTAACTCTTGAAGCAACAGTGTCACCTAGTGGTTGTGATCACTTAGTGGATAATGATCACTGAAGGTCACTTGGGTAAAGGTTTCTGGGTTTTATCCACACAGAACTGCTGCAGTTAGGTCAGGGTGATATCAATCCTGAGCAACAGTTTCCATAGCCCACTGCATCGACTCATTTCACTGTCTCGTCAAGATAATGCATATTCCACCAACACAAGGGAGTAGTCCCCTCTGTACTTACCGACTTTCCCTTAAGAGTCTAACTTACTGTTGAAACAACCTACTTCTACTACCTGGGAGATTTTAAGTATGAAACCAGCTACATTGACTTCAGACTTTTCATAGTTTTTACTAACTATATTATTCTCAGGAGACTGGCAGAAAGGACAGGAGGCATGGGCAGAGCTGGAAACATGAAGCTCAAGGTTTTTTCTCAATTACCAGCTTCAATTTTTTTCCTTCTATTTAGGTTAGCAGTTTCTATTTTCTTTCTCACACTGTCACGAGACTATGTGATTTGGAGGCGGGTAGAATCCTGAACCTAAATTATGATATAAATATTCTAGTACAAATTTTTGGTTTATTTATTAAGACCAATGTTTGCTCTCAATATTTTATTGTGACTCCTGTCCTCAAGGCTTCTCAATGAAAAGAGGAATTCTGTGTTCTCAAAAAGGAATGAAGAGGTCAGAGTTTTGCACTTCCAGAAATATCAAGGGAAGTTAACAATCCTGAGAAGCCTCTGGGGAAGATTTTACTTAGGCTCAACTTAGATGTATTTCTTACATGAGAATAGATGAGAATCCCACGGATCAACAGACAGTTAAGTAAACTTTGCATTGAAATGTAATATGTCAACTCTTATATGTCTTGAGGCTTATTAATCAATGACTAGTAGAAGTATTTCCTGAGTTTGCTTGTGAGAAATATAAATATATCGAAAATAGGCTAGGAACATTCCTTTTAAAGGGGCAGTCCTTTGATTTTTAAGATTTTTTTTTTTTAATTCTCAATGATTTTCAATGACCACATGTTTCTGTGTCTCACAGCCCTTCTGTGTTTTCATTTCCCATCCCAGACTTCCCTTCACCTAAATGTTGCACAAGTTTTCTACATTTGACGCTGTTTCACAATGTCTCTAGGCTGCCGGGGATTTTGAGTTCCCTCTTTTGTCTCCTTCTGACAGGAATGATTGAGGAGATAAACATGGATAGTTTATTAGAAAAGGCATACTAGCATTTCTGAAGTCAGCCTTAAACATGAGCAAGGACATTCGTCCACTACTGTTTCCGTCTCTCGAAGGCGTCCTTTCCTCTTGATGTTCATGTTTCAGGCTTAAGGAAATTGGTGAAAACTAGAGGCAGGAAACAGAGACACAACCCTTCCGTATAGAAGTCCCAAGACCCTTCATTGGAACCAGTGCTCTTAGTGCCCAAAGGAGCCGTGGGAGACCAAGCCATAGGATTGTGCTGTGGGTGTTGGCCAGGCGTCATCACCATGAGAAGAAGTAACGTTTAAGAAACAGCAATATTAGGCAGCACTTCTTGAATGTGTCTATGCGTCAGCTTCAGAAAAGAATGGCTCCCTCAGAGTGTGTGTCATATTGAGGATGTCTGTGAAGATTGAGTAGCAGTGCAATGACCACTTAGCAATATCAGCATGCCGACTCACTGAATGGAAGACTGTTTTCAAACATGATCACTTTCCTTCTGAAGAAATAAAGCAAAGTTCTTATTTGGGTTTGTTTGTTTCATTTAAGAGTATTCAACATTTCTACACTTGAGAATGGACCAGATATTTTATGAATCTGAAAAGGGGTGGAAATGGCTCCTCACTACTTCAAAATCTATCTGTAGCACTTCTCCAGACCATAAGAGCTACATAATGCTCATATACTCAAGAATGTGTGTACCTGGAGGGGTCCCTAACACAGAAACCAATCACTGAAGCTTTCAGAAGTCCATCCTAAAAATAGTGGGTTTAGTGCTTTGAGCAACACATTAAGAGGAAAGTTTGTCTCATAACTAACAGTCCTCACTAAAGCCAATGAAATCATGGAGCTCATGAGCTCCAAAATAAAATTCTGACTAACACTACACACAGTTTGAGGGTTAGATGTCATTTTTTTGGAGAGAAAAAACAATTATCAGAATTTTCAGAAAATTGTATTCATGGAGACAAAATTAAAGTAAGTTAAATATAAAAAGTAATTCAAAGCCGGGAGGTGGCACACACCTTTAATCCCAGCACTCAGGAGGCAGAAGCAGGTGGATCTCTGTGAGTTTGGAGTTCCAGGCCAGCCTGGTCTCCAGCGTGAGTTCCAGGACAGCCAGAGTTACAACAGAGAAACCCTGTGTCGAAAAAACCAAAAAAAAAAAAAAACTTCAAGATTTACGGCAAATCAGCATTAAATCCATTCCCATTATATGCCTTTTAATGTATGTAAATGAGAAGATGTTTCTAAAAATTCAAGTTTGGAAAGGAGAAGAAAAGAAGAGGAGGCCAGAGTAGAGGAGTACACACTCTTTTGGAAGGTTGGATGCTGTAACAGCCTTTAGGAGGCAATGATGGGCAAAAGAGCTATGTCACTCTGGGAGCGCACTGAGAAAGATCCAGGTAGATCTGAGATATAACACAGCCAAGGAATGTATGCTGTGATTTGTGCAAAGCTGCTTTGCCATGAGTTTAAGGAACGGATTAGCATAAAAGGAGAGGAGAACTCAGGTTTCAGGGTGCTCCCCAGAGTTACCCCTAAGGGGAAGGCTGCCTACTATCCTTCCACAGGCTCTCTTCAGCTGCCAAGTAATCCATTCCATTTTCCCTTTATGATTCCTGTTCTCCCCTTCTGGGCTCATCTTGTGTTCAATTATTGCAAGAACCAGTCTGATGAATTCTAACTAGGCTGAAATAAATTAGCCTCTGTTTGATGGTTTCTTCTTCATTAGAGTCCCACAAGGATACCAAAAAAGAAATCTTAATTGAATAAAATCAGGCGAGACTGAGGAAATATCTTGCAAACCCAGGCAGGCCCTCTCCACCAACTTGGAATCATTCATAATATACTTCAGCTCTTCCAGTGAACATTAAGCAGCACTTTTGGCTAGCACCACCAAGCCTTAATTTGTTGGTAATGACCAGCTTTCTTGGAATCGCACAACTAAAGAGTCCCAAGAGATCAGATCACTCAATCATCAGTATTCTCTAAATGATCTTTTTCTTAAAAGAAAAGGAGCATTTCATTGAGAATGAAGCTTCCCTGGGAGCCTTCTGGCACAGGCAGTGCCTGAATCTTTCATGTAATACTTAGAGGGATACGCATGTCTCATTAGCAGACAACGCAGCTCCACAGAGCAGGACAACCAAGCACATGTGGCAGCATGTTCTCTGGTTCTTCCTCTCCTCTTGCTTCCTTGAGCGTTCTGGTACTCTTTTCTGCAGACTGTGCCACCGCGAGTTCTTTAGCATTTCTCAAGTTTAGCAAAACATGTTCAACCAAAATTACTGATCACGTGACATGCGCCTGGAAAATTCAATGTACTAAACAGAGGGGCTGCTCCTCAGTATTATAAGCAACAGAACATCATGAAGTAGAATTTTTTAATCAATGAATAACCCCTTTTGTGAAAAAGCAAAGTTTGCAACCAGCAGTAAAATATCTGCTGTCAGTTTCATAAAAGACTGAGTTTCCATAAACGTCTACCCCAAAACATAATGGGTCGCAACTCTGGCTCCTAATACAAACTGTCGTATTAAAGAAAATAAAAAAGAACATACTCTGAACACATTCATTTTGTTAGAAATAAATAATCCCCAAAGATTAATATATTGGAAGCACTTAGCTCTATAAATATTCGCATCAGAAAGATGGCCTCTGTTTATTGTCCTACTTTTAAAATGCATTAAGAGAAAACAAATGAACTTGAGATCGATGTATTTCTTAGTGAGTAATTCTAGTCTGAAAATAATCTCAGTTTGGAAATCTTAGATAATTTTGTTATCAAGTATAACAAAATTATGCAACATAGTTTGATGAAGATAAAATATGCCTAATTTTTTAAAAAGATGATGCAAAGCCCCAATATTATATGACTAAGAGATTTTAATTAGATTTGAGAAGTCTGTGGTGGTGGTGATGTCAGAAGCTTCTCTGGTCTCCAAGTCCTTCCTAGCAGTGAAAAGGGAAAAGAATTAGGGTAGCCTCATGGATGTTTCCAACAATATCCTGTTAGCATCCTTAATTCAGTATCTAAAACTAACTCTCTATTTCCTATCAAAGCCAAACTATTTTCTGAACCCTTTACCAAATTATGTGGCACCCATACCCACTGATATGTTTCCATTTTATTCTTCTTAGATATTCATTCATTTCATTGCTTCTAAAATAATGTCTTTTGAATCTTATCTCTGATGTTTAGCTCCTACCACTGTTTATCCTAACTGTCATTTACCTCAACCATGGAGATATTGCTAGGCACTTTTGCTCTTTGCTTGCATCGTCTCCTCTATTATCTCTCACTATGTTGCCACTAACATGAATTTTTCCTCTTCTTAATATTCATTATAAATCAATTATCAACTCGATCAGCTTTAAGATAGCAATGTTCTCCCAGAACCAGTTACAATCATTGACTAAGTCTCACTGTACCAGGCTAAAATGCTTCCATAGTTCAATTCACTGAATCTTAACAATTTCTCTCTGAAAAAGGAATTATTCTGTGCCAATGATATGGAGCTCACAGAGAGAAACCCAAAGATATTAGGGAAAATCCACAGGGCAACACTGCAGTATGTAGAGCAAAATATGCCAGAAGCTAGTAAGAAGAAACAGTGCTCCAATCAGCTGACAGTAAACTCCAGTGAGCGCTGCATTAAACTTTCAGGACCCTGAAAGGATGGAGTAATTTGAATGTGAAAATGTCCCACGTTTTTCAAATCTTTTGTCCCAACCGGTGGTGCTGTTTGGGAGTTCAGAAGGAAAGCTTCAAGTGTCACAGCCCAGCTCCACGTCCTCTCCACTCTGCTTGCTGACTTCAGATGCACTGTAACCAGTCCCTTCACGTTCAAGTCACTGTGCCTTCCTGGCCAGGAAGAACAGTGTCTCTCCAAACTGTAAGCCAAAATTAACCAATTCTCTCCGAATTTGCTTCTTGTCATGGATTTGGTAACAATAACAAGAAAAGTAACTGACATGGAAAGTGACTAGATACAGGTGGCCAGGAAGAAAGGGTGGCCCGAGCTGGACTGAAGACCTGCAAGAAAGGACAAACACGTGTTAAGAAACTCATCGGATTTTGTTTAGACTTTGGAAGCTACTGACTGCCTGTGCTTTTGTGCGTAACAATTTGTTTACAACAGACTAAAAGTGAAGAAAGCTAAAAATGGAGCGTGTATAATAAACTATTGCAGTTGTAGTAAAGAATATCATTAGAACATAAGAAGAATATGCTTTTTGCATACAGTGATACTTGGGGGTATCATTTAAAAGTCAAAATCTATGGTGGAAAACATCAGAATGATGGTTGAGTTAAG
This sequence comes from Cricetomys ansorgei, assembly GCA_026225945.1. Classification (NCBI taxonomy): domain Eukaryota; kingdom Metazoa; phylum Chordata; class Mammalia; order Rodentia; family Nesomyidae; genus Cricetomys; species Cricetomys ansorgei. The sequence continues at coordinate 18,950,896 of JAMJFZ010000239.1, forward strand.
AGGGCAAGGTTGAAATTACTATAAAGAAGGTTGCCACAGAAAATACAGGCTTTGGGGCTTAACTTGAATTTCAGATCAAGAACAATTTTTTTTAGTATAATATAAATATGGTCTATGCATTTTTACTTGTGAAATGCACATAGCATTCTGAGCGACGTTTCTAAGGTAATAATAACACTACACATCCATATAAGAGCTTCAGAACGCATCTGCAAAAGACATGTAGATTTAAGAATGCAAACAAAAATGTAAGAAAGGCAATGGAGAAAAGTACTGAACTCTAGAGAGTGATATACTTGCTGGACTATTAGAAGAGGCATAAATTAATGTCTGAAAGTTACTTCAATAGGCATCAAAAATAAGATATATTGGAAAAACAATGGTGGATGGCAACACACATAGAAAGCTAGAATCTCTGAGAAGGGGCACAGTACAAGAGCAGTTATGCTATGAAGTGGATTATGGAGAGAGAAAAAAACACTCATTTCAGTGGCAAAATAAAATAGAAACTTTGCACACTTCACAAAAAAGTTCTTAGAACTGATAAATACTTTCAGCAAAGTCTCAAAATACAAAAATCAGCATGCAAAACTCAATAGTTTTTCTATGTATCAATAATCAATATATTAAAGAAGCAATCAAGAAAATAATCCCATTCACAGTAGCTTTTTAAAGTACCCTGGCATAATCCTTGTCAATAAAATGAAAAAAAAAAACTTTATATTAAAAAAATTTAAAACACTAAAAAAAGAAATAGAAGATATTAAGGACAATATTAATTCTGCAGATCCCACACTCACGTATCTACAGTGTTAATATTATGAAAATGGTTTCACTACCAAAAGCTATCTTGAAAATTGATGAAATTCCCATCAAATTCCAATGATATCCTTCACAGAATAAATTTAAAATTCATACATACATACACAAACACACACATTCATACATGCATATACATACATACACACACAAGTACACACACATACATATATACACATAAATAAACACATATATATACATGCACACATACACACAGATGCAAACGTATACAAACACACATAAACACACACATATAAACACACCCATACACACACAAACATACACACATGCATACACACACATGCACACACACAAGTATACACACATACACACACAAACCCACACACAATGAACTTATAGTAGTTACACACAAGATGAAGACACTCAGCAAATTCAGGGTGGATGGAGAGGAGCTCATGAAGCTCTCCCATGAGTGGAGGGACCATTGGCATTTAATGGCTATCGGGGAAAATAGAATCATTTTACCTCGTGGATGCAGCCTCTGATAGGATGCCCAGGCTCATGCAAGCTAATTAGATTCAGTGGTTTATAAAAGAAAACAAAGGAGGTGACGTGGAGGTGCAGGGGGCACTTGTTGGAGGAATGTAGGGGCAAGTAGAAAGGGAGAATTGCGTGATAGATGTGACTGAGACACTTTGCATATTTCTAGAAACTATCAGTCATTAACACTGAGAGTGTTTGAAAAAGCCATAAGGAATTATATTAGTTTATATTTACCTAAATTACATATAAGCATATTGTATAAATTTATAAATAGTTTTAATTAAGTTATTCCACTTGGGCTGACAAATTACAGCATGATGTTCTAGGAAGTGAGGAGGACAGAGAAACAGAAGGGAAGGACTTTAGTGATGCTGGTGGAACCTGCAATTTTAACTAAGGTGGCTGGAAGCACGTTCTGAAGACTGTGGAAGCTGCCTAAGGAGCTGACTGGAGTCCAAGTGAGGCACATTGTATCCCAAAATATACACAATTGACAGATGCCAGCCAAAACCCAAAGGTTAAGAGAGACAAGGGTGAGACTCTTGGTCGTGAGCAGAAAAGCTATTCGGACTTATTGCGAAGCACCTCTCAAGTAGGCAGCAGCTCTTTGAGACCTCGTCTACCTGCAAATTAGGGTACTGTCTTCCCTATGGGAGGTAGCAATAGATATTTCTTGGAGGCTTAATTGTTGGCACAAAATGGAAACACTTCAGAAGAGAATATCCCTTTAAAGTACTTTCTTCCTTAAGCCAGTATTACCTGATGGATGCATTTTAGTTGGACAATTTTACAATACTATAAATGCATTTTTGTCCGCAATATAGAATGATAAAACAAGCCACATGCAACTGCCAATTTCCTTGATTATGCCAGGAAGACATCACACCCTTTTATTATAATTAAAATGAACAGAAGAACCCTTTATCTAACTATGCTAGAGGAACAATAGCGACAATTCAGTTTCACCACTCCCAAAGGCACTCACTTTCTTCCTGTCCCCAAACATTTACCAACTCACAGGGATAAAAGGGAATATCCCTTAAGACGTCCTTGTGAAGCAGTCTGTTCTGCTCTGGCTGGTAATCCATAATTTGTCTTACTCCTACCCTTCACCTGGAGTCTACAGAGATGCTCGGAAGCCCCCTCTCCCCTCTTGCAACTCTAAGTGCTGTCCATCAATGTGTTCTGATGCCTCTGTGGCTCTTCACTGGTCCCTGAGTGGCAGGGATGCCCTGTGAGTCTCAAGGTCATTCTTTGAACTTGGGCCTTTCACGAGTGAGAGCCCAGTGGCTGAGAAGGCTCCCAATCTTCCAGTGGTGGGTTTGAAGATTAAGCTGCCCTGGGACTGACTGTCTCTGAGCCAAGAAACAAACTGTTATTTAGCAAGACCAAGTAACTTCTAGCCATTTATTTTTCCTCACAAGAAAAAATAGCCTAGACAAGGGCCTTACAATGAAATATTTTAAGAAGACATACCAAGAATATTTGCAATATTATATTATGGCTTTTAGAAGCTTTATCAAGTGGAGATATATATAACATAAGATATATATATATATATTATATATATTATATATAATATATATATTAAAACTTCCTTAGTTTAAAATGAAATCTCCAGCTTAATAAATTAGTACACAAGATAGTGTTCTAATATAAAATTTTCCAAACAGCTAGTACCTTTAATGACTTACTGCTTTGATTATAGAAAAATAATAATACTTTCATCAAAACAACTGAGTCTTTGACCTCTGGATTATCCAGCACCATTTTGTAAACTTCTCAGAAATATTGAACATAAGCAGTAAATGTGGCCACACCTGCAGTTCCAGTCCTAAGGATGCTGAGGCAGGAGTATCTTGAGTTAGATTTGTTTGCTTGTGCATACGTGCTGCAGTGAGCATGCGGAGGTCAAACTCATATTATGGGGTGCAGCAGCAAGCATCACGACGCACTGAGCTGTCTCACTAGCATAGAATCTTGAAACTGAAGTCAATAAACACACATCCACACATAAACACACACAGAGAAGAAGCAGGGGAGAGGGAACATGGCTAGGACAGGAAAGCCAAAAAGGAAAAGACTTACCAGTTAATGGAGAAAATTCACATTGGATTATGCACTCAAACACGTTCGCAAAATCGGAGGTGGTGATTATGTCTAGTCACCGGAGGCAACAACACAATTCATTAATGCTTTATCTTTTAAACTATTTTCCCAAAACACAAGTGATAAGAGCAAGAAAAGAGACTTCTTTCTCATTTTTATTCTCCTTCTGAGGCAAATGATGAAAATGAAAAATTGTAGAGATCATCCATGAGACAGAAAAACGAAGGGGAAAATTAATCTAGATAACTTGAAAATTTTTAATGTTCCAGTTGCTTCAACTTTAGATAAAGGCTGGCAATAACTGTTAGAAAATAAAAAATATTTCGCAGTGTTTCAAATCCCAGCAAAGTCTGAGATGCATCACAATCGTCAGGAAGACACATCACCCTCATACACATCATGCCCACGTAGAGTAAGAAGTTCCTGATTTAATTAGAGACTCAAAGCACTGGGTGGGGCAGGTGTAGATGATTACCCAGTGTGATTCCCATAGTGACCTGATTATGTAGGACTGCGTTCAGCAGTATATGTGGGTATTGAACGCTCTACGATGTCAGAGCTATGTTGTCAGAACAATGACATCATTTATTTGATGCTTTCCAAGAGATTCTGAGCTGGGCAGTTGGCCTTTCATTGCTCAAACAATTGTTACTTATAAAGTTACAGGACTCTCTGGCTTTGCTCCTTCTAGATCGATGGTGAATATGCCCACATAAATATTATTTTCGTCATTTTCTCTCAAATCCTATTTAACTTACCATATTGCTTGCAAATCGTTTCTCATTCACCTCTATTAGACAGAAATCTCTGTGAGGGCAAAGACCCTGCTAGTCTTGTTCAGATTTAGAAAAGAGAACTACAGTGCCTGGTAAATGGCAATCTCTCCGCAAATATTTGTTTAATAAATGAATAAATAAGAAAAAGAACCTTCTGTATAAAAGAACTTCTGGGGTTTTTTTTTAAGCTCTTTTTTAGGTGTTGAAATTAAGGAGCTTGGAGTATTGGTCAAAGATGAAAAAGACAGAGTCACTGACGGTCCTGGTATGATAAGTGACATGCGTTAGGAATAGGTGGATTCATTCATTAAACAAAAAGCACTAGGAGAGAAGAGCATGAGATTGGCTAAGAAATTCACAGAACACCAGTTTTTAATTAAAGGCACAGAAAAGAACTCAACTAAACGGGATTAACCTAAGCCTGTAACTCCAAGGAGATGGGTGCTTAGTGGAGCCCAAATCTGCAGGGAGGAACAGCCTCTGAGAGAAGCAGGGAGATCAGAAGGAAGTCAACAATGACCTCTGAAAGGCAGTTGCTGTAGAACTGTGAAGAGAAGCCAGGCCGCAGTGGCCTTCACATATGAATTTAACATGGTAGCAAGGGAGGAGAGACAAAGCCACCTGCATGTCACCTGAACTTCAAGAAAATACCTGAACCACTTGTTGAATAGATAATTATGTAGATGGATGGGGTGGATAGAATTTTCTATTCAGGACCAAGATGAGACATAGAAGTCTTCTTGGCAAACATCTGAAGTCTGCCAAGTCTTCAATCCTATGGCTGAAGTCATAGGATTAAAATGATAAACAAATCATGTTTAAACAGTATAAACTGGGTTAAAAGTACTTCCCTAACCAAATAACATTTGCCGAGTGATTTTTCTCTCAATAAGTACACATAGGGTGTTTTGGTAACTCGTGTTTAGTGAGCCCTGTGCTGGTCCTGGTTGTTTATTTTTGTTTAAGGTGCATTCCTGTTTAATGGGGCCTTTGAAAAGTTACCTTGAAGTAACTTTGTTTGAGTGGGGCCTGGGACGGTTCTTTGGAACTGAGCGCCTTTGCTGAACTCCATAGATCTCACTTGCCAATTAAGGCAGAGGTAACTTTGGTGCATAAAGGAGTGTGTCCTGAACTGAACGTAAAAGGCCTCATAAAGAAGGTAACAGAGGAATAAGAATAGACGAAGAGGCTCCAGTCTACATTCTAGCAGGTGGACCAAGAGTCTCACAAAGCGATGTATTTTTAAGGGAATTTAAACATAAAATTATGATTAATTTTCTTACAAATTAGACTAATCTGTGGTTCTCAAACTTAAACACACAGACAAATCACGCAGAAGGCTGTGGCCACAAAAACTGACCAACAATCCTTACAGTTTCGGGTTCAATGATCCTAAGATGAGGCCAGATAATTTGCTGGACAGTGCTGAATAAAGAACCAGGGATCTAGGCAAAATGTACAACACATATTTTCATAACTTTTCCTAGTTTTCTCTTTTTCCTAAGAGAAAATGAGCCAGATTCTCATTTCAGTAATTTTCCTTACATGAATCAGTTTCTCTTGACCAAAAATTTAAAATTAAAAAACAAAAATCAAAAATTCGTAAACAATAATGGTGTTTAGGAGTTACTATCCTTGACATTCCAGCCTTCCGTTCATTTTGAAGCTGAATGGAAGATTCTATATCTCATCAACAGATATTACTGGCTCAAAAAAAACCCTGCAAAAACAGTGTAACTATCTAGATCTCTAACAAGTAACTTTCTTTCAGCTGTGAAATACTCATCAATGAAATCTCTTTCTCCATTAAATTCTCTTAAATTTTCTAGAAAATGGGGGATGGAACTTACAGAGGAATGTGAAAGATGTTAATCTTTAAACTCATGTGCCATGCAGATTAATTTTTTCTCATTTTAAAATTTGTTTTAAAGCCAATTTTTTTAAAAAGGAGCATTTAGAAATGGAAACATCGAGGCAGACTGCAGTGCTTATATTGCAAGTTTTATAATTGGATGACTCATTTTCTTCCTTTGCTTAATGAATTGAAAGAGATGTGACAAAGAATTATTGGTGGAGCATGAGCTGACCTTGTGCAGAGCAGACAACTGGCCCAATGAGGCTCTGAAGGAGTATCTCAACACTGAAGGAGTATCTCACCTGCTCTACTCCTGAACAATTCCAAAGACATCAGGACAACGCTGGTCAAAGCATTGGTAGGAGCAAAGTAATTTCCGGAGAGGCATCAGTTTTAGGTTTTTGCTTATCCTCCAGTTCTAAAAAAAAAAAAAAAAAAAAAGGTTAAAGATCAAATTAAGATAGTAGGGATAAGGGTGGGATTATTTTGTTTGAGAAAGCTGAGGATGGTCTTGAACTCTTGATTCTCCTGTCTCTACCTCCTAAGTTCTAGAATCACAGGAAAGCATCGCTAAGCCTTGTTTGTCTAGTATTTTTTATTAAAATATTCAGAAGTTTTAGAACATTAACTTCTAAAGGACACACTGTTCCATTTAGAGCTAATTTGCTCTTTTACCACATATAAATGAGCAAGCTTAACCAACTGACAAAGGCATATTTAATACTAAACAAAATTTAAATGATTAAAATGTGCTTTTATCCAAACACTAGTACAAGGTCTGATCACATGATGCTCGGGATGCTGGTGAAAAATTATGCACTCTACGTAAATTTGATTCTTATTTGATAGAGGATTTAATTATTGACCGGAAGTATTTATTGAATAGCTTCTTGATTTTGCCTGTCTTGTACACACTTCTTCTATAAAAATTAATATTCCTAAGATTATTTGTTCACTTTTGGTAATGTTCATTAAGATCATTACTAGCTGGGTCACAATCAAGCTACTCAATACATGATGTAAGGTTTTACACCTCAAGTATTTCTCATCTTACCTCTCCATGCACAAAATAGGTAGTCAAAACTCTGCCAGCCAGCTTAGTGTACATATCTTAAGTAATCATAACCTCAGCATTTGCAAGGCCTCAGTTGATCCCTACCATGACAAAAAGGGGAGATTTAAATTGCTAAAGTAGCCAGGCAGTGGTGGCACATGCCTTTAATCCCAGCACTCGGGAGGCAGAAGCAGGCAGATCTCTGAGAGTTAGAGTCCAGCCTGCTCTACAGAGTGAGTTTCAGGACAGTCAGAGTTACAACAGAGGAAACCCTGCATATATACATATATACATACATATATATATATATATATATATATATATATATATATATATATATATATATTGCTAAAGTCAACATAGCACTCATTGAAGAAATGCAAAGCAGAGCCACGGGACTTGAAATTTAATTGGTTAATGATACTACTTACTTACTTACTTACTTTCACCATAAAATCCTCTAGCAAACATAATCACAAACTATGTGTGAGAGTTGATAACTGTTCTGTTCACTCTCCCGCTGAAGAAATTTGAGACCCTATCCTATGCAGATGTTTGAAAAAATATCACCCACCCTCAAGAATAACACCCTTCTAATTCTGACAATGTATGAGCAGGAAACTGGGGGTCAAAGTTCACAGTGCCATTATCCACAGCCTAACAGTCACTGGAACGTGCTATCCTGACCTTACAGCATTTTTCTATATAGAAGGCTAATATTTTTCCCACAAAGATGTTAATCAATTAGCAGGTATTTCCTGAACTCACTGGTAAACATCTCTATTTTGCCTGTTTGGTGCTTATTACCCACATTTATTTTCTTTGGGCAATTAGTTCTTCCTTATCTGACTTTGGTACATATGTTGGGAGGGAGCTTCCATTCCACCTTCTGACAACTCTAGGATAGGCACATGGCACAGAACTAGTCGATAACGCCAGAGAACATTCACTCTGGACTTTGGGACCACTGAAAGAGCATCATTCCCTCTTCTGAAGGGCATTATTTTGGAAGCTTTTCCGAAAATAAAGGCAAGATGAATAATAAGCAAAAGTAATAAACAGAAAAGAATGGGTTATTGAAGACAAATTTTGGGTCCTGATATAGTCATAGGAAAATATTCAGCCAGACCCATTCTTTACTACTTGAATTAATATATGAGCTTTGTTTCTATAACTTGCAACCAAGAATACAGGTAAATCATAAGTAATCTAAAATACACAGGACATTAGACAAAGTGTAAAAGTACAAAATATGTAGCAAATCTTGTCTGCCTCCTAGAATTTTTTTGGGATTTAGTTGAAAAGATAAAAAATTAAACATACACACACAAAATAACTAGAAACATATGGCTAAGCCAAGTAGAAAGTTCTACAGGAGCGCAGAGAAGGAGATACCACTTCAGGCTGCATATTAAGCAAAACTTTATAGCATAAAGGAAAAGTGAACTGGTTTCACAGTGATGACTTAGGATGTGGCGGACAAAAGGACATTTCCAAAAGGGTGAACTTTAGAAAAGTAATTCAAAATGTACTTAGCATATTTGGGAAACAAAACAGGCAAAGCAATACATGAATCATAAAATACTGAATCATGTGCCATTAGTAATAAATGGGTCAGAAATAAACACTAGGTCAGAAATAAAAAGGATTCTTACTTTTGTAACAGTGGATATGTAGAATTAAGTCTACTCTAGGATGAGATAATATCATTTTAGATAGTGTTAACTGAATGCTGAAATGATGGTGTGAGACCTAATGGCAAAAATCAAAACTAAAAGTGCATTTCATAAAGTAGACGAGCCTCTAAAGGAAACAGCTATTTTATGCTCCATTGTGGGATATTAAAAATAAGTCATACCACATCTATTTTAATCAGTTCTTATTTGAGAAACCAAAACAATTAACAGAGTCATGAACCAAGAGATCATAAGAGAAACAACATAAATCAAGGAAGCTATATTGTGGGGTTAACTAGTGTGTATTGTTCAAGTTTCTCCATGAGGTGAAAAGTTTATAATAGAAACTCATAATGGTATTTCCTATTTCCACTGTGGTTTTTGCCACTTCCCTTGTGTCATTAAGAAACTGCCTGGGAAGAGTTTAGGTTGGCTCTTGACAGAAGCAGGAATGCAAAATTTCTGTACCCCTTCTCAGGGGAATGATTATTTATTGTTTAGTTATTTCTAATAAAATAAATTGTTTACCTTTTTAGAAGTTTGTTGTGAAAATGCCATTGTCAGTTTTGCAGCAAAGATGAACTTTGCTATTTGTTATTCTCTAATAATTTCTATTTGTGATACAATACTTTCCAGGGATATGGACTGATTTCTGAAAATTATACTGAGAAAAATGTCTTAACATAAATTTTTGGTATTACAAATTTTTCATATAGAGTCATCACCCTTTGTCCTGTTTTGTGGGGAAAAAAAGAAATTCTCCAATATGCTTCCAATGAATGCTCTTAAATCTCTACTTTCATTTGTAGCATCATAGCAGCTAATTTTACTGATATGACATATGCCATCTGAAATGACCATGTTACAGAGGAATCATGGTACTCCTTCCTACAAAGTACCCATCTTCACGATTGTCAATTAAGAAACCTTATGACTCTCTCAAAGATAATTACCACTTTGGCGGCTAGCTGATAAAAATTAAAACACGAAATGTCATCATATAATGAGAGGGACAATGCTCTTACTAAACAACTTATGCCACGAAGTAAAACCTCCAAAGGCAAAAATAGGTTACATCTGTTGAGTCACTGGCCAAAGGTGTCCTGTGGATCCTCTAAATATCATGTGCTATTTCCAAAGCTACTGTTTGTTCTCCACAACATGATGGTAAGGCCCTATTACTAAATACAACACTTACTTATGTCATTGAACGTGGAGAAATAGAACTGCTACCTAACTACAAGATTCACCCGTATCGACTAGCACTTATTGTGCTAAAAGTTATTCCTCATACTACCAGAAGAGAAAGGTAATCATCAATATTACCTAGTAAAACATATTACCTACAACAGTGACCTACCTGCAAGATACACTGGTGCAATAGTAGAACAAATGTTATAAGGGTAACCAACCACTTTTTGATAGGAACACATGCCTAACACGGCTGAAATTGCCAAGAACTTGGAACTAGATAGGCCATGCATCTCGTGACTACTATTATTTTGCTAACGGAGCATAGCAATGATGTGATTTCTGATGACATATTGCTATACTGAAAAATCAGTGCTTCACTCAACCCTTATCAGATAAGCTTCGTTTCGAAGCAGGTGGGAATTAACACAGAGATCCACAGCTGAACAGTGTGTAGAGAGAGACTTTGGAGCACTCAGTCCTAAATGCAATGTTTTCATTGAACCCCTATCCTCCATGCCTAAAGATCTATGTAGAAGAGGAGGAGGAAAGATTATAAGAGCCAGACGTGATGGACGACTGCGGGGAAACAGTGTCTTCCAGAAACTGCAGGATTTATGTACATGTGAAATCACAGAGACTCTGGCAACATGTCTAGGACCTACACAGGTTCAAGCTAGATGGAGTCCCAGGACTGAGAGTGAGAAGTGGACACAAGGTTCTACCACTAACCAAGAAGCTATGTGAAATTGATACCCACTGGGAAAGAGAAAATCAGTTTTCTCCAATGGAGTGTCACTGGGTGTATCAACCACACTCCAGGGCAGGCCCTATGCCCAGGAGTAAGTTGGCCAACACAAAACAAATTCCATGGGTTTTTTGGTGAGCTTTTTGTTTCATTTTGGAATTCTTTTGTCTTAGTCATTTTTTGTTTGTTTATTTTTGAGAGAGAAAGAACATAAAGTTGAGTGGGTTGGGAGATGGAGAAGAGATGAGGGGAAATATAAAACATCAAAATATATTGTGTGAAAAATAATTTAATTTAAAAAGAAATTAAAAATAAGTAAAAATAAAATACAAAGCAAAAACATACTGTTTTGCCAAGCCAAAGTGAGAGAAAAGTTTATGGTTAGACATGACTTTATTTTGAAAAGAAATCATTTTATCAAAAGAATGAAATGTTATAATGACATTTAAGTTTCCAGTCGTCACTACTTATAATGAGAAGCATTATTTCTGAAAGCAAATGAACACAATTCTAACATATTACTGTTTTAGAAAAAGTTAGTTTTCCTCTTAGATTCTGTGTTCAATAAATGGTAGCACTACATTGTACTTAAGAATGTTTGAACGTGTGGCTTAGTGATAATCACTGCCATATTTTAAACTTTAGGAACCCCAAATCCATTGACATATACAATTATAAAATAGGTATAAAGTTAAGTTTGGGTTTAAATAGAAAAATTAAATAAAATCACCTCTCATTTTCTCAATAAAATAAAAGAAGAAGTATAACAATAGGTATGACCAACACAACCACAGCCAAATTTCCAGGACCTCTTCTCTTTTAGTATAATTTCATGGTTTTGTTGACTTTATTGCCTTTACAGCAAAACTGGCCTAGAACTATATCACTTGGCCCTTTCTCTTCCTAGTCCTTCCTAGTTCCAAATGCTCAGATCTCTGAATAGCTGACATTCTCTTAGACTGAAGTTGTGTTCCATTCATTCAAGTCTCAGCACATTCTTCAGTTTTAGTCTTTTTGCAGAAGTAGGCTCCATCTGCCCACAATAGACCTGCTTCCTGTCATAGGAGTATTTTTCTTGAGCAGATAGAGAATTTGTCCATCTTGTACTGTCACTTTGGGGGACTGGTGCTTGCGACATTTCTTGCAGAAGTCCAGCAAGTTTTAAATACTTTCACCATAGAGCAGCACCCTCCATGAACGGTCACAAGGATTAAGCTGTAGGCTTGGGGGTCTGATCCAGGTTCCTGGCATGGTTTATGGACCCTGTTCTTTGCGCATCACCACTGGGCATCACTTTACAGGAAAAATTGTCTTTGTAGATGTGGTTACCTAGAGGTAAGTAGTCTCTCCTGAACTATTCAGATGGGTCTAATGTAATCAGTTTTCTCTAGGGACAAGCACCCTGATACATTATCCACTCACAAGTGGTCAGCCCCTAAACACATGTACAGCTTAGGTACACTAAATGAACTCAGTAGGTTGTGTGTGGGGAATATATGTGGGTGTGTGTGTGTGTGTGTGTGTGTGTGTGTGTGTGTAGACAGGTAGATGATAGATAGATAGATAGATAGATAGATAGATAGATAGATAGATAGATAGATAGAAAGGTAGAAAGAAAGAAAGGAAAGAAAGAAAGAAAGAAAGAAAGAAAGAAAGAAAGAAAGAAAGAAAGAAAGAAAGAAAGAAAGAAAGATGGATGATAGATATGATAGATAGATAGACATATCTAACAATAATAAAGATGCCATGAATTTAGAAGGAGTGAAGGAGACATGGAAAGAGTTGGGGTTGCAGAGGGAAAAGAGTGGTAGGAACAATATACAGTACTCACATATAAAGTTAACCCTCCAAAAAAACTTTTTTAAGTAGAAGAGGGAGGCAGGAGAGAAGGTCCAAATGATGCAATATGAAAGGACAAGATCTATCAGCATTGGCTCGAAGATGTAGGAAAGGCCATGAGCCAAGAAGTGTGAGAATCCTCTAGAAGTTATAAAGGGCAAAGCTGTAGACATTCTTCCTGAGCCACACAGCCTTGGTTTTAGCTCAGTGAGACCCATATTGAATTTCTAATATACTAGATTATAAAACAATCCATTTTATTGTTAAGCTGCCAAGTTTGTGGTAACATGATATAGAATAGAAACCAATAGTGGTCTCAAAGTATCAAATTAGCAGGATTTGCAAAAGCATAAAACCTCCCTCTCCCCATGGAATCCACATACTTTGAAGCTAGAAGACATTTTGCTCTAATTGTTAAATTGATCAGATGAAGAAACCAGTCTATGTAGTAAAGTCCATATAGGAAAGGCTCATTGCTTCAGACCAAGGACTAGAATCCAAGACCACTAAATTGTAGATTTGTGTTAGTCATAGTATGTCTCCAATCATCCTTCACTAACAAGTAGTTTTGAACACCCATGCAGAGTAATCTGATGGCATAAACAGATGGGGAGATGTACATGTGAAGGCTACTGCAATGCTGGTCCCAGCTGGTGGTTAAGCATGCTGGCTTGAATTAGCTAGACATTGCTTGGCACTCAACATGTGTAAGATACTCAACATGTGTAAGATAAACCATATTCATTTGGATTAAGTAGATATCACTTTAAATTTAACATAGATAGATAGATAGATAGATAGATAGATAGATAGATAGATAGATAGATAGATAGATAGATATAGAGATATATTCCCTCTCAGACATTCTCTGTGCACAACTGCCATCTTCTCACCCTTCCTTACCAGGATGCTTCCCACTCCTGGTATTACCACTGTCACATCTTATTCCTGTTCAAAACAGTCTTCCTTAGCACCTTTCCTCTTCAACTTCAGTTAATCCAGCACCCTCTGCCAAATGATCTTAAAACACATCCTATTTTTTATCACTGACTCCACTGACAGACAAGGTCAAGTTCATCCTTCTTAAGCTATCCTTCCACAGATTTATATAATTTTACATCAAGTCTTTGTAATATTTCATCCTCTCACATCTGTAAATCAACCTTATTGCTTTACTCTTTGATCCTCTATTCGGTTCTCTTGTCCTAACCTCTCACTGTTTCCTTAATCGCTTATCTCAATTCTACCTATTTGAAGAACAGGTATCCGGGATACTTCCTAGGACAATGTGCAGTGAATTTTACCATCTACATTGAAACTTTTACATGATTGATCTCTATCCCTCATGTAATATTTAGTTTTCAATGCTAAGGCTTTTTACGTCTTTAGAGTTTAAACTCAAATTTTAAACCATTTGAGAGTACCCTATAAGGCTTCATTGCAAGTAGTACCAGGAACTTTCTGCTTAAAGTATGTTCTCAAGTATTTATGGAGTGACAAAAAATAATTTCTAAAATCAGAATGTGTATTCAGAATGGCAACTCCTCCAAACCAGTATTGACAGCACCAGCCTTGCATACTGCTCTGAAGTTAACCAACCCACCCAGACACCAAGAGCATATGGCAAGGATAGATCTGGTTTTCTCCTGTTTTTCCAAGCTATTAAGAATGTTCATTTTAACTCTCAAAATAATCTTTCCTTGATATCATTCTTTATGGTTGTGCTGCTTTAAGACGTTTTGGGTTGTTTTAAGGACAAAAAGAAAATATGGAGTCAGCCATTCACCGACCTAATCGGCCTTCTCTCCCCTACATTTCAATCCTGCTCTCCACCACTCTCCCCTGCATAAGAATGCCCTTTACCTTTCCCAGGGGAGGTCCAAAGTTCAGGGTAATGGATATCTCTGAAGGAATAAAATACAGTTGGATACAGTTTCAGGCCTTTTACAAGAAACAAATCAAAGATACTAATGAAACTATAATTCCCCACCACCAGTTTAAGAACAAAAGAGAGAAGTCTGTAAATGAGGAAAGGGATCCAGAGTTTTCAGGAATGGGTATGATCAAAGCACTGTGTGTGGACTTGTTCATCCTGTGCTTGTCTTTTGTAATATAGAATATGTGCTATCATTTCAATTTCTCTGAACAATAAATACATATTACCTGCACGACCATTTACAATTTGAAATGGGATTCTTTCTGATCTTCTTGATGCCTAAAGTACATTAAATTGACTAATCACTGCACAAATGTATTAAAATCCACATTCATTTTCACAGCTGACTAGTTGAAATGATCGGTTTCATAAATGAATGTCAGCGGTATCTCAACAGTAATAACTTTTTACAGCCAAGTAAGACTTTACTCCATAAGTAATGAGTGAAGTTATTAAATGCAATATTATATTATGTCCCATTACTGGCAGGTTGTCACAAAAGGGAATTAAGGTTTAAAAAGTTTCATGTATTTTCATAAAGTAGATGAGCGTTTTCACTCATTTATGCTGAGACCTCTTCACCTTAATCTCTTCTGAGGATAACTTTAATTACATTACATCATTCAAGACAGGGCTGAGGGTTCATGTTCCAAACTATTCCTGCCCTAAACTCTTCAACTTTAAAGGAATCTGGGGAAATTTTAAGTTCCACTAACAAAGCTACACAAAATGAAAACCCTCGTATGCATATTTGGGGCATAGGCTCACTCAAGAGTTTGGAAAGAACTTTACAAGAATATTTAAGTTACTTGATCAAATGTGGCCTAAGCTCACAGTAACTAAAAGGGATTAATTTTTGTTACTGTTTCAAAGACTCCTGCTAAAATAGCAATTACAATGAAAATTCTTTATTGCTAAGAGCTAACAATTCAGATGAATTCCAACATTTGGGAAAATTCAAAAGCACGAGGTGAGGAGCGTTTAGTACGGCATCTAGTGACATTTTTCATCCATGGTCTTTGTAATCTGACTAGTTCAGAAGATAAGCATGACATAGTTTTACATTTGCCTGAACAGAAGTCATTTAAATGTGTTATTTTGTGGATTGTTTGCCTTTTTTTCTGTTTTATGTCAATAATAAAGGCTCCTCTTTCACTCAATGTCACTCTCCTTTAGATGCAAACCCTGCTTGAAGCAGAACATTCTGTGCAGTATGACAGCAGTCAGATGATGACATTATCAAATGGGTCTCCAGGCATGACGAAGCATCTACAAAAGTCCACACTCTTCAAGATTAGTTCCTGTACAGATCATTAAAAAATTGAGTATTTTATTTTTTATAAAAGGAGGCTTCTAGGCAAACTAGTTTATGTAGAATATCAGTCTATTTAAGTGCAAAAGCAGCATAAACCATGAGGCTATCTGAGAGCAATTGTTTACAATCTTAGTCAGTGTTCCAGTGCTGTAAAGAGGCACCATGACCACGGCAACTCTTATAAAGGAAGGCATTTAATTGGAGCTGGCTTAAATTTTCAGAGGTGTAGTCCATTGTCATCATCACAGGAAGCATATCTGCATGCAGGCAGACATAGTGCCTGTGAGGTAGTTGGGAGTTCCACACCTGGATGAGCAGGCAGCAGGAAGAGAGACACTGGGCCTGGCTTAAGCATTTGAAACCCCAAAACCCAAACCCAGTGACATATTTCCTCCAACAAGGCCATACCTACTCCAACAGAGACACACCTATTCCAACGAAGTCACACCTCTGAATCCCTCTCAAGTAACTCAAATACATGAGCCTAAGTGGGTCATTCCTAGTTAAAAAACCACATTCCACTTCCTGGCCCCAATAGGCTAATAGACATATCATAATGCAAGACTGCATTCTGTCCAACTTCGAAAGTCCCCATAGTGTATAACAGTCTCAAAACTGTTTAAAAGTCCAAAGTGTGAAGTCTCCTCTGAGACTCATGGCACTCTCTTAACTGTAACTCCCTATAAAATCAAAATCAAAAAGCAGATCACATCTTTCCAACATACAATGGCTCAGGATATACATTGCCATTCCAAAAGGGAGGAAAGGGAGCATAGTGAGACCAAAGCAAGACTGAAAACCAGCTGGGCAATCTGAAAACTCTGCACCTCCATGTCTGATGTCAAAGCACTTTTCACATCTCCAACTTCTTTTAGCTTCATTGACTGCAACACACATCTCTCTCTAGGGTTGGAGAAGCTCACCTTGGCAGGTATCCCATAATTCTGGCATCTCCGATGTCTTGGGGTCTAGATCCTCAGAGGATGCCCACGTGACACAGAGAGCATTGGCAGAACATTTCTTTCTCACTTCCTGAGACCATGATGCTATGTATGAGTTCATGGGGAAAGGAATACTAAATAAGGTTTAAACTAAAATAACTGAATGAGAACATTCTAAATTGAGCATGCAGGCCTACCTGTAATTAACTAAAATAAATTTTCCAGCAGAATAGGTATGCTAATAGATGCTTAATTCATGTAATAGTTTGATTGCCAACTTGCCACAAACTAGAATCAACTAGAAAGAAAATCTTCATAGAGGATTGTCTCTGTTTGTTTGGTCTATAGTACTGAGTCTCAACCTTTCTAATGCTGTGACTGTCACGCTGCGGTGACCGCCCAACAAAAGGATTATTTTTGTTGTCATTGCATCCCTGCAACTTCGCTACTGTTATGAATCATAATGTAAATATTGAACATACAGATGGTCTTAGGTGAAACCCCTGTGAAAGGGTTGTTCACCCGGCAAAGGGGTTGTGACCCATAAATTGAGAACCACTCACTGGCCTAGAGGCATACCTGGGAGGGATTTTCTGGGTTGAGATGGTCAATATGGGAAGACGCAGCCCACTCTGGGTGACATCATCTCCCAGGCAGGTTGTTCTGAACTGTTTAAGAAGAGAAATCTAGCTGAGCAGTCAGCAAGTAAACAATCAAAGATGTGTGCATTTGCTTTGGTTCTCTCTGCTCTTCACTAGGGGTAAAGCTATCAAAGTTCCTGCCTTGACTTTCCTCCAGTGATGGATTGTAACCTGGAATTATCAGCCAAATAAGCCCCCTCTCTCTTGTAGTGTTTTGTTGCTGTTGTTGTTTTGTATTGTTTTTTGGGCAGAGCATTTGTCACAGCAAGAGAAATGAAGCTACAACAATGTAGCAGAATAACAACTGAGCAGGAGAGAACTGATCAGTGCACAGCTGTACTTTAAAGCTGAAAAGAAGTGCTTCTCTACCTGCTCCTGTCTTTGATTTTTCCCTCTTGTTCTTTTGTGTAAGCCCTGCCTTTGCCCAAGTTAGGAAGAATAGCTATAGTGTCAAGCCTCTGACAAACTGATCTCAGATTTCTAGCTTCCAGCAGTCTCAAAAAATAAACTGCCGTTCTTGAAGCCCCAGGTCTTGGGGTGAGGATGCTTTTTTATGGTAGCCATAGCGAACTAGTACAATAGTTTGCAAAATTAAGTTCAAACATCATATGCAAGAACATGTGTACTTCCTGCTATTTCTCTCTAACTGCATCTCCCACAGCCTTCTCTGTGAGTTCACGATACTCAGAGAACTAGCTATTTGTAGAATTTCATCTTTGGTCAGGCAGTTGCCCACTGGTCCAACTTTAATGTCTCCTTGATCTTCAATGCACAATTTCAAATAGCACATCTTAAGCTGAGTTTAATCTTTATTATTGTATTAATTCTCCATGTCCCAAACACAGTCACAATACTTGGCCCCCCAAATTGGAAAAAGAACTTTAATCACGATGCTGTCTCCTCATAGAACTCATGCACCACCCATTTACTTATTACAAGAATAAACCATCCTGTCTGGCCTTTCTCAAACATTTACTATGTAATTCCATTACACTAAGCAATATCTGCATAGCCTCTTGAATTCTTTGCTACAGCCCTATAAGACAAGAGCTATTATTATTGCCTCTCAACAAATTAGAAAGCTTAGCCTTAAAGATGAAAATTAGATAACATATACAGTAAGCTTTAAGACTCATCATCAAGTCTAGATCATGAGGTTCTGATATTCCTGTGAATATGTTGTTTTGTTTGTTTGTTTGATTGATTGATTGATTGTTTCAGGACCAGGATTCCCAACTGCTGGAGGAAGATCTGGAACACTATAAAGGAAACAGAATTTGAGTAGATAAAGAAATGATGACAGAAGGCTCTTCAACATGAATGTCTTAAAGTCAGTTGAATGAATGAGGACTAGCTAGGCTGGACTAGCTAGTTCGGCATGTCAGGTTGAAAGCGAGGAATAATACGCACAAGTTTCTCCCCCCAGTCTCCAGTTGGAAGCTTTGAGAACTTGGCACAGTTATCTAACATTTCTGAGCTTTGAATTTCTCATCAATATCCTGAGGTGTTTCAGAAATTAACTGTGGTATTCCAGGTGACAGCACAGAGTTGACTGTGGTTATTTTCATTAGCTGGCGATTTCCCCAAGACAGACTTGAAATGAGAATATCAGCTAATCGGATGGTTCTGAAAAGGAATCTGTCCAAGTTAAAAAAAAAAAATGATCATGGCAACCTGTCCCAGGGTCTTCTGGCCATGGCCAGAGGAAAGCAGACTGCTTTGGCAACTTCTGCTAAGTAATTTGGTAAGTTTACTCTTTATAGTTCTTTTAATTGCAGTGATCCATTCCAGACACCAGATACTGTGAACTATTCCACATCGGTTGCAGACATGATCAAGATGTCACTGCCATCTCAAGCAACAGAACACATTTCTATCCTCATGTTCCTAGTGATCACCCCTTTTTCTCTTGTAATCTAACACCAGGCTTCTTTGGCTTCTTTTCTTTTTCATTTTTGCCTACGTAGTT
This sequence comes from Cricetomys ansorgei, assembly GCA_026225945.1. Taxonomy (NCBI): domain Eukaryota; kingdom Metazoa; phylum Chordata; class Mammalia; order Rodentia; family Nesomyidae; genus Cricetomys; species Cricetomys ansorgei. Next base: position 18,970,269 of record JAMJFZ010000239.1, read on the forward strand.
AGCACCAGAGTTAGGATATTATCAAAATCTTGAGAGTGAGTATCTCTCATATGGCAGCAACTCAGCCATATTTCTCCCATGATCCATTTGAAGTAAATTCATTAATAATTAATCAAAAGAACAAGATGAATTAGTATTCAAACCCGGATTTTCTGATTCAGTAAAAATAAAATATGCACTAGGGACCATGCTATCTATGCATATTCCTCCTAACAGGAAACAGAGAAAGCACCTTGAATCCCTTTTATGTAGGTTTGGTGGTAGAAACAGACGGCAAACGTCATGTAAATAAATAACCTCAAATGTTGCCAAATGCCATGAAGACTAAAACTTTCTAGTACCAAATCACAGATTTTTGTAGGTATGGATATTTGACAGGCAGAGTAGAGCACAACAGAAGCATAACTGGTAGGTAAATGCTTGTGCTCGTATACATTTTTCCTTTGTATAATACCATGACATAAGTCCAGAGAATGATGATGCCCACATTTAGTTTGTGCCTTCCGATCTCAATTAATCCAGTCGATATAACCCCATAGGCATGGCCAGAGGCTAAATAATTCCTTATGGGGTGTGTCTGGAAGCTTGTATTCTGAGTAATCCAGGTCCAGATTGACTGCTAACACTGAAAGGGCAATAGTGGTGGAGTAGAATGGAATACACCACAATCCAGAAAACAACCGTTTCTGCCTATAACATGACATTGAGGCCCCTAGCCCCAAAGGCAATAAGACTCTGTTGTTTAAATTACTCGATACTGTCACATAAGTCCAAAAGAACTAACGTATTACTCTTTTACATCAAAATATGACATGATTTATAGTTACAGCTGGAGTTTTTGCCCCTTTACCAGATGATCATCTACAGAGTAGCAAGGAATGCATCTGCCACCTACTTAACATTATCACCAAGTATTACACTCCACTGTCCCAGGAATGGCCAACTGCTTACCAATACCAGACAAGAAATTATAATGTCAAGAACAAATGCTCGGTGGGCCAGAACAGATGTAGGCAAACTGAGGTTCCCTGGGCACTGCCTGTTCCACGTTCTGTTATCATGACTTGTGAGCTACAGATGCTTTCATATTTTTAAGTGATTGAAGAAAAGAATCCATTTTCACAACATGAGAACATTATGTGAAACTTAAATGTAAGCTTCACACTCATTTGCATATTACCTACAGATGTCTTCCTGCTACAAAACACTCACACAGTTGTGATTAGAGACTACATAGTCTAAATTCTTTGCTGTTCATTATCTATAGTGAATGAAGTCTTCTAAACACCTATGTAAAACTCATTTCATGAGCTATGCGAACTGCCCCAGCTGACATAATGGTGTTGGTTCATGAATCTGCAGATTCACTGTAAGAGAACATCATTATGGCATAAAGTAAACAGAACATTTATATTTTATCTGCAGAAACTTATGAACAAGCCACTGCCCAATTCTTCTTCCTAGGGAAATTTAGTCTTAGTTTTATTAATAAGATTAATAATAAAAAAAGATTTGACTACGTGTCAGAACACGATCCAGGAACAGAGTCGTGTGAGAAGAATCCTGAGTTCTTGTGAGAACATTCCAAGAAAACAAGAGCCTTGTGACCTCAGTTTCTTCACAACATGGAATTGTCCTTGGAATGTGTGTTCATGCTCCTCCAAGGTGCAGCAGAGAGGAGGGAGTTTCCTTCAGATTACTCATTCTTGCTTGCTGCTGTTATTCAATTCAATATTTAAACTATCCTTTATCTGCCTCTATGAAAAACATGTTTTTACCATGTGTGCTGTTATTGTATACAGCTCGAACTCATGAGAATTTTACTCATGTGACCTTTCTTAACCCTCAGAGTCCAAATTGTCTGGGGTTCTGAATAAAGCTGGCTATTGCATTTTTCGGTTCCATTCTCCCTGTTCCCACCACCTCTAGAGTGGTGACAAAGATAAGATTTTTTGAATTTCCATTGAGACTGACAATTGAACTAGTGAACTTTCAACATAGGCATCCCACATGCAGAATAACAGGTATGTGCTGTCATGCCCAGTATTTGTGGAATTTTGATGGAATGTATGTTTTGACTTTAAATTCAAATGGAAAAAGGAAAACTGATTCTAACAGTTATCTGATTTTGTTTGTCATAAATACTGTCAGAGAAGTCTAGCCTTAGGTACAAATATCATTAATATGGACAAAATTAGGAGCCATATGCTTATATTCACACGAAAAGCATCGTTTACCTCTGATGGATGGACAAACTCAACACATTCCAGCCATTCGGATAAAAAGGGTTTTCTGCATATTGCACATTTTCTTGCCTTGGAGATTTTGTCTTTGGTCTCTGGATAATTCTCTATGGCATCCATAATTAATTGATTGTTCTCTTCTAAATTTTGGATGATAAATCTTGCTGTTATTTCCTAAATTAAAAAAAAACATAGTTCTTCAAGTTAATTCAATAATTGTACATTACATTAATTCCTATTTAATTAGTTCAAAATCATGTCTAATTCTTTATTGTTTATTAATCTAAGATTCTAGAGAATACATAATGACTTATAGTGATGTGGTTGCCATTGTAAAAAGAATTTATCTTTCACAAATACAAGAAAAGTACCTTCTACCATATTGATATCTTTTACATATAGGACTCCAAGTCATAAACTTACATTATCTGTTTAATAAAATTAGATGCCATTTCACTCAGCGTTTGTAGCTCCCATTACAATTAGCAGGGACTATACAAATATTCAAACTGGACTCAAAAAGATTCAGTCTTATTCCCTAGGCTCTAAGTTCTTACTATCTGAACCACAGCTCACAGCCCAGTCAAATCTGCATCACTCAAGAAGCATTAGCACCCATGAGCCAATCCCTACTTTCAATCTGTGTTAAACTTAGCCATGATGATGTACAGAAAATTTGACTTTGTCCAACAATAATACTGAATAATAAAAAAGGTAATGAAGAAAATAAAGTTGCCTGGTCACCAGTCCCATTAACACCATCAACTTAAATTAAAACACAGCATATAATATATAAAATTTAATCTTCACTGACCAAGCACAGAAAACAAGAATTTGCCTCACTCCCCAAATGCACCCCCATCCAGTATGGCACCATGGTATAAACAATGCTTGTGTTTACAAAGCAATGTGTGTTTGTGTAGCATGGAAGTCCTGTATAAATATTATACAAATGTTGCTTGAAATTTAAAGAGTGTATGGGGACAGTTTATTTGGGACATATTTCCTGCTCAAAATGAAGGGTTTTCTAATAATCCATATCAGGCTCTGTTAATCATTATTAGGAATCTATGCACAACAATATATATATATAAATTTCTCCCTAATTCATGCTAATTGAAGTCTTTAAATTTTTCAATAGCAAAGAATTCCTATGAATTGCTATGGGCCTTCTCCTGGCTATGTCCATGTTTCCCAGTCAACAAGTGTCTTGGAAGACCACCATTACAGAGTAAGCATCTTGAGTCTGAAATCCTTCACCAGCATAACCTTCTGAGTGGGGGAATGGCCAAGGTCAACAGAGAGGATAAATCTGAAAGCACTAATACTAACATGACTCCAACCATCAGATGCTTGTTGGCACCTTTCCTGACTGCTTCTGCAGAGCACAGTTTGTGACTCAAAATGAAATACTTGTTTTAGAGGTATTTCTTTAGCTGACTAGACAGATTGGGTTACTCGCTCTACTATGCCGAAAACACACAGACAAGGATTCACTTTCCAAACAGAAAGAGAAGAATTTTCTGGAATACACAATTTATAAATTAAGCCATACGGATTACTTTTACAATTTATGATGGTAAAGTCTGCACCCAAACATGTTTGTTGATCTCAGTATGTCACTTGACAGCTGACATATCAATCATTATTTATATACTCCTTGAAGCCAAAACATTACTTTGGAAGAATAAGTGTATGTCATTTAAATTTAAAGTTCTTACTTGAAAATGTGAGTATACATAAAACAAGATACTACTCACTTGAGTAGTATCTTTCAGAATGCTTCTTAATGACACAGTTTGTAAATTTTCTGAAACAATTCCATTTAATTATGACATCATTTCAGTGTTATTTTTAAGTCTGAGAAATCGTTCACAAATAAATAAGAGTTGTTCATTTTGAATCACTTGTATGAGATTTTGTTTGAATATTTTATGTAGGTCATATGGTATTCACATTTCTAATCTACTATAAATTGAATGTACATTCTTGTGCATTCTTAAATTTTCTTATGTATGATCACTTGAATTTTATATCCATATCCATAGTACTTTATATCCACTAATTGTATTCATGTAAGTATAAAAATTATAAAATACAGAAATCTGAATCCTTGGGAGGAGGGGTAGACTTGGGAATGACTGTGTAATGAGCTGCAGTAGTGTGAACAGGAGGCAGAACTCTGTATCATAAGCAAGGGCTCCAGGTCCATCATGTGTAGAAATTTTGCACACTGGTTCAATAATATATTGACTCTGTGGTCTTATTTGGACAAGTTCTTAATTCATCTGGTCCTGAATATCTCATGTGTAAAATGAGAGTTGTCCTAGTACTACGACACAGAGTTTTTGGAGCTGAGATAATACTAGCAAAGCATTTGGCCTGCATCTGCTGATGCACTGAATTACCAGCATCAAATTCTAGTTAATAAATTTCTGAGGTGAGGAAGGTTCTTAAAACCTTTGGTTGGTTCTGCCAGCACTTGACCAGTGAGCTATACCCCCAACCTACGCTTTAATTTTGGCATAGAGTCTCACTAAATCATTCATGCTGGCCTAGAAGTCATGCAATACCGCAGACAGGCCTTGAACTTGTGATGCTCCTGCCTCAGCCTTCCATGTAGCTAGGGTAACAGACCTAAACAACCAAGTAAATCTTTTAGAAATTCTGTACTAAGGCATAGATAGTTTCAAAGCCCTATCCCCATTGAAATCCCAAGGGAGTTTAATTGCTAATGTTAACCAAACGTCTACTAGAAATGAATTTGAGTGCACATACATAGTCAGTGTGAGTCACCATTCTGAAAACGATTCATAAGTACTTTCAAAACCACCTAAATCATTTATATAAGTAAAATTAGTCATGTCTACTATATATTTATCTATGTATGCATTGATTATGAATATATGCATAAAATTAACTGTGTTCCTGGGCCTTACAATTTTGAAAATTAAAAGAAAGAAATGTTGTTCTATCACTTTTAGAGTTCTCCGAAATAAAGCTACTATGTCAGACTAAATATTTATCCAGCCTCCTCCACCATCGAGAATCTCTCATGTTCTCCATCCGAGACAATCTGCATCTTCTCTCTTAGCAGCGCTGCAGCGTGGAGTCTGCAGGCCAACTACAGAAGCTGGTATCAACACCCAAGCCCCAACACGATCTCCAACTGTGCACAAGCTACTTAGCCCTTCTGGGTCTTAATTTCTCTACCTATAAAAGGGAGTACAATAAAGATACCTACCTCTTGATGGTTATCAAACAACTACTTTGTTCATAAGCACAGTACCTGTCCACAGAAACCTTAAAATAAGCAGCTAGCATTATTACTCTGATATGCTTGATCCAAGAGAAAAAAAGAATAAGTTATAGGGGCTTAAATGAAACGTGACAGTTTCAAATGATTAATTTAATCAGTTTATATTCCAAATATATTTTTTCATACAAGAGCAGGAAATAAACCCATTTGTGAAAATAATCCTCAGAAAGGAATTTGAAATGAGCTCATCTTCAAAGAAAGCACTTCTTTTCCCTCCAATTTTATTCATCAAGCTAAATGAATAGAAAACTTTATCATGAATATTGCTAGTTTAGCCTCAGTTGTAAAGATAAAAGGGTGAGTATTAATGATCTAAATATCTAACAGTGAGAAAATAGTTAAAATATTATGATGTAACAGAATGACAAACATTCATCTAAAAATATACTTTAGTGTTTTTAATCTGATTAAAAAGACATTCACAATAATTGGGGTAAAAACCTGAGTCTCTAAGTAGCATATAGAGTATTAATTCATCTTACATTTAAAATATATTCTAAATGCACAAGAGAATCAAAGAGGAGAGTAACTAGACTTCTGAGTACTTCAACACATTATCATTGTCTGATTTTTTTCCTATTCCTATACATGAATCTATACTGCTTTCATGGTAATAAAAAAAATTGTAAAGCAGTATAACTAATTTCCATCTGAAGCAATCTTGCATGTTCAGCCTTAGATCCAAATGAATCTGATAAATCAAAATTCATGATGGAGATTTATTCTTAACTGTGGAAGAGCCTACAGTCTTTATCTTGCCTAGTAGTAAAGGAGTCCTTCAAAATGCTTCCCTAGACCTTATTTTGATATTATTAGCTAGTTTCACCAACTGGACATGGTGAGTTCCATGTCATATCCTTTTGGAAAGGAGACAAGGGGAAATGGAATGAAGAAATCACTAGCAGCAAAAGGATACTTAGAAGGCTAAGGTAAAAATCAATTCCTCTATATATCTTTTCATCCAACAAAAAAATTTCCACTTCTCTGTGTTGAGTCAGTCTGGAAATCAGAACGATTACACTGAATTCTGTGAGCAAGTCAAAAAATTAGGTGGAGGATCCCATTTGCTGACTTGTCAGGAATGCTTTACATCTTAAACCATGGTTTTAGTGTGAGGGTTCATGCTTATGAGCTAAGCCTTCACCCGTAGAGTCCAGACGTCTTTTCGTTGTTTAGCATCAACTGGTTGCTTCAGGAAGAGTGGGTTTCCCTCACAGTAGAACTCCCTCAGCTTTAGATCCTGAAACTGGTAAAAGAAAAGATCTTTATTGCAAACAAAACAATAAACTTTACTTCCAAAAGTTCATTCTAATTTAGGATGTACATTCTATACTAGTATTTTAAAAATAGGATATAGTCTACTTGTTAGAAACATTAAGAGTTGTAATACCAGTATCAGTGGACACTACCTTAGAAGTAGCTGGTCATATCTCCTACATTGAATAGCTAAGGAAATATGTTTGCAGCCACAGAAAGTGTCAGTAACAGAATAAGGTTTACTAAATCCAATTCTGGAAATATTTATAAGTAAGTACAAGAAAAACAAGCATGATGAAAACACTTGTAAAACGTGCCATACTGGAAATATCAACTATTGTCTTACAATCTATTTATGTTTAATGAAATCAGGAGGAATATAAAAAAAATCTTCTCATTATAAACTGTTATGAACAAAATAAAAGTGGAAATATAAGATTGGGGCTCAATAGCACACTGATTGTCTATCAGGTGCAAGACCTGGAGGCTGAGCCTCAGCACTGCAAAATAAAACAGAGCAGTGGGGAAACGCACAGTTCTCATGGATATTTAATCTGTGAAGAAAATCCAAATCCTACTGGAATCTACTTCTTAAAACAGAATGCACAAAATACCTTTGGGTTCATATTGTGTTTAGTTTGCTTTTGTTAGAACCTATAACATTTTTCATATAGATGAAAAAAACTGTAAGGAGCTATTTCTCTGAGACTAAATTCTTAGCAAAAAAAAAAAAGAAAATAAGAGGGTATCTTCAGAGGTGTGCTAGTAAATAGAAAGGCAAAGGGGGGATAAGAGAAGAAAGGAGGGAAGAGGAGGGGTGCTGAGCTGAGGTAAAATGAAGGAAAGGGAGGGAAGGGAAAGGGAGGGAACCCATGATTAATGGTGTGTGTTGACTCTAAAACATAAATACTCCTGCCAGGACCGATTCAATTCACTGACTGAAGAGTTGGAACGGCATGAAAAGCTGACTCTCATGAGCCAGAATGAGCTGGCTCCGTCACACCACAGCATTTCACTAAACTCATGGAAGAACTAGAGATCTCTGTCGTTTTAGCCAAAGACCTGAAACATAGCAATGATTAGTCAAATTAAAAATAATGGATTTAAGACATCTTTCTGGCGAAATTTTATTAGAGTTTGAAAGTTACAGGAAAGGTCATATAACACATATGAGATTTTTAAATGAAGAACTCAACAGACATTCTGACCTCCTCTATCAGTTTCAAACATTGTCCATTTCAAAGGAGCTACCTTGAGAATTAGAGCCAATGTCAGTCGTAAGTCGGTTCTGGGTGTGAGAAAATAGAAAAGAGAATGTGTTGGACCCAATTTTCTGCATAGCCATTGGTTTTTGTTTTTTTTTTTTTTTATTTCTTAGTAAATAGCAATCCGTAATAGTACCTAAACCTATAGTCATTTTTTAAGAGTAGTTGAGGAGAAAGCTCTACAGGCAAAGTACTTGTCATACCAGCAAGAGTACCTGAGTTTTGGTTCTCAGCACCCACCCAAAAAGCATGAGCAGAAGACAACATCTGTATTCTTAGAATGGGGAAAACGGATCGGAAAATCCCTTGAGCTTCCAGTCCAGTCAGTCTACCTTGAGTTGGTAAATTCCAGGTTCAGTGAGAGATCCTCTCTCTCAAAAGATAAGGCGGAGAGCAATAGAGAACACCCATTGTTGATCTCTGGCTTCCACATGCACATATACACATATGTATAGCTACACATGTGCATAACACATGCACATATGAAAAAAAGCTGATTTAAACATGAATATATATGCAAATATCACTAATATACGTAAACACTTGCACTCAACCACAGCTCAAGGTCAATCTACTCGCTGCAGATTCTGTCACTGTTCATCCATTAAAGGTGATTAGCAGGTCCTCCAACTTGTTATCCCATTACATATAACAGATAGACAACTCACAGAGATCCTCCTGCCTCTGCCTCCAAAGTGCTGTGATAAAAGGTATGTACCACCACACCCAAAGAAAAAGAAGTTGTCTTAATGGAAAGAAAATATATCACTTGTCTCATTGGAGGAAAGTTTCACTAACCTAGAGTCACATACTCACTCAGTGTATATTAAGTATTCTTCAAAATAAACTCCTTAAGAGCCTCTTTATTTATACATTATTAGCATCCTCAGCCTGCCTTCTTCCCCAAGCTAAATCCTTGTCTGTCATGGTTACTCAGCTAGGAAAATCAACTACATTTTGCTGTGTTAACAAAACTTACTGTTGCTTCTCAGAGCCTGAGTGTGCACCTGTCCAAACCACTGGTATTATGAGTTCGGTCAAGATTGAGACAATTTTTCATTCCTCTCGACCTACATCTGAGTTTGCCCACATCTTTTAACTCAACAGACAGAGGAAGTGATGCTGACAAGTAGTCAGAAAAGATCAGAGATGCTGTTAATCATAATACAGTATGGGACAACTCTGCACAAAGAATTACCAAGCCAAAAATGAATATAGTGCTCAAGTTGAGCAATCCAGGTTGAAGACATAAGAACAGAAAATGTCACTGACCTATCTGGTCTGGGGAATTGATTGGCTGGTTAGAGAAACTAAGGTGAAATTCTAATAAAGATTTTCACATTTTCAATAGGAATATTTGAGGCCTGGAGAGATTGTCCAGTAGTTAAGTTCATGAATTTTGTAGAAAGCCAGAGTTCAGTTCCCAGTACCCATGTCAGGCAGCTCACAACTATATTTAACTTGAGCCCTAGTGAATCTGACATCCTCTTCTGGACTAGAAAAGCATCTAGACTCAAGTGTACATTTTCACACACAAACACACATATATAAACATAATTTAAAACAATAAATAGAAGATGTGTTGGTTATGGGAAATGGTTCTATCAGTAAGGTGCCCACTATACAAACATAGAAACCTAACTTTGGATCTGTAGCCTCCACATAAGTGGGACAGGCTGGTGGTATTCAACCTCAAACCCAGTGCTCAGGAACTGAGATAGGTAGCTCTCTCAAGCTCATTGGCTAGCCAACATAGATTTGTGAGCTCTAGATTCAGTGAGAGACCCTGTCTCCAAACATAAGGTGAGAGAGAGTAAGGAAAGAGCCAATGCTGACTTCACACCTCTACACACACTTGCACATGTGTACTCACACATACGTGTACCCACACACATGTGCACACATAACATGAATACATTCATCTTCCACATATACACACACATACACACACACACACACACACACACACAGAGAAACATATCTATGGAGAAGGTAAACGACTATATCAAAAGATTAATACTGAAGGAAAAAGAGTTGAGATAGAAATGATCAGAAGAACACAGAATGGTTGTTGAATGTTGCCATATTTTCTTATGCCCCGCTTTGTGGTCAGGTGAAAGGAGGGGTAAGAGCTTCCATAAATATTGGAGGGTATGCATTGCATCATCAACAAACTCAGACATGATCTCTTCGGTTTTCTCTTTGTAGCAGAGAATAAAAGATCATCTGCCAACTGAATTTTGAGGCAAGACACCAATCCAAAAGGAGGCAGGAAGGCAGTTATAAAGACTGGAACTTGCAGGTCTGTGGAGAGGAATCTCTGTAGAAACATGCAAGCATCTCATACAGGATTGCAAAGAGATGCTCTGAACCCACAAAGTAGTAGCACCCAAGTATGCATAACTGTGCACTTATTTTCAGCACTGCCATCCTTAGTCCAGTCTTGACTAATTGGAGAAAGAAAAAATTCTATTGGACTATGAGTAAATGGAGAATGAAGGATGGAGATGGAAAATTTCAGTGGCCTGAATGAAAGCATGCAGATTCAAAAAGAAAAAGCCTTAACAACCGAAGGACAACAGTCAGACTCCTACTCAGTATCAGTTCCTCAAATTCTGATCAAGCTAAGAATGGCATCAAGACTTGGAAAAGGTTGAATGTATGGTTTAGGAAAATGGAGACAGGAAGTTCATGACACCAGGGTGTCTTCATCAGTGAAGAAGACATATTGCTGTGACGAAACACTATAGCCATGGCAACTCTTATAAAAGAAACCATTTAATTGGAGCTTTCTTACAGTGTCAGAGGTTTGGTCCATTATCATCATGGCGGGAAGCATAGTGGCATGCAGGCAGACATGGTGCTACAGAAGTACCTGAGAGTTCTACATCTGCAGGCAGCAGGAAGAGAAAGCCCCTGGGCCTGACTTGGGCTTTTAAAAACCTCAAAGCCCACCTCCAGTGACACACTTCCTCCAAGAAGACCACACCTCCTAATCCTTTCAAATAATGCCACTCCCTGGAGAACAAGCATTCAAATCTTTGAGCCTATCGAAGTCATTCCTACTCAAACAACCACACAGAGATTCAAAAACTTTGAAATGTTTCTGTCAACTACCCTTCAGCAGTAGTGTCTCATATCTGTGTTCTCTGGGAATTTAGGTGAAAGTCCCATGAGCACATGAAGCCAGGGCATCCCAAAGCTGAGCTCATTCTTTTCCTAATTTCGCTTTTCCTTTTCATCTTCACCCACTGTGCCATATAAATGGATGCTTCTTAACACTTGGAAAATATACCCTTCCATTGTACTCCCTCCCCCTCTCTGCCTAACCTCCTTTTCTTCTCTGACCCAGCTACTCTCCACCTAAGTCCTTGATGGATATTTTCTCTTATGTAGATGATTAGAATTAGTAACCTGGCATTAGTGTAATCATTTGTTCCTAAGTATTTTTTTTTTCTTTAACAATGGTTCTAATACAACTCTGGTTAAAATTGTTTGTAGCTCCCCTTTATTCAGAGTATATTCAAAGGTCCTAACATATCATACTTGGCTTCCTCCAACCTGCTTCTCGAACATTTAACCTGCTCAACACACACACCATAGTGAGGTATTCAGAGATTTTGTACTAGCTCTGTCTCATGTTATTACTCAAGTTGTATGTTCTAACACAAACATAGACCATCTGTCTAAGACTAAATCATCATCTATCTGTGTTCCCCCAGCCTCACCACATGCTCTTGCCCTATAATTCAGTCCTATAAAAGCAGGGACAATCACTGTTGAAAACTATTTCAGGCTTTATTACCTTTAAGAACTGTTTTAAATAACTACCGATTGAAAATTCTAAATTTAGTACCAAACACATGGTAGTTACTGATTACACAGTGATTGATTACTGATGCTCAGTAAATCTCTGATAAATAAATTAATATCAAAGAAATAAAGCTCTATCCAGGCTTTTAAGATTTGAAAAAAATTCTTTTCCAGACGTGGTAAATTAATACCATTATTCCCACAAAGCCCCATGCTTCAGCAACACTATGAATGTTCACCAAGTCCTGCTGTCACTTCAGACTAGCCTAAAGCCATGGGGATCCCCTAAAGGGGAGAGTGTAGAAACAGTCTTTAATATAAACAGGAGACTAGAAGGCTGAGGTTTCGAATGGACTCAAGACAGACTTGATAAGCAATGTATGGTAAATTACTATGTGCTCTTCAGACCATCTCAAGGCTCGTGGGACTACCTTGTAATGAGAACTGGGATTTCCAAATAGACTCAGTTGAGAGGAGGATAAAATTTAAGAATGGGAACTATGACATATGAAAAATTAGATTTAAGGAACAAGTCTCCTTTAGAGAATATGAGTAAGATTTTGCAACCAATGGGAAATTAAACACAGAATGATAAAACCGGTATTTATAATCAAAAGTGTGGAGTGATTTGGCTGATGACATCATGTGTATATAAGAATGCCAAAAAAAAATCTATACTGGAAATCCTTCTCTCACACCCTCTATAAGTAGTAGAAGGGAAAAGAGGCAGAGAGTGATATAAAGTCTTAATTCTTCATATCTGCCAAATATGTGCCCCAAGAGAGAATCCTTGGAGGGAATAAAGAAGGAGGCTAAGAGCCAAGCCTGGCAGAAAGGAGATATCTGGACTTGAGGCCATAAATGCACACAGGGAGAGTGAGGGGGAGACTTTCTTTCCTCATAGCCCCATCACAAACCCCACTTCTGCCTCTGAACTAGTGGCTCTGCTGCTTTTCTGTCCTATCATGCTACTCACAACAGGATGACTTTTCTACAAAGATATTGAGATCACATCACTCCTTGCTCAGAACTATCTGGCAGGCACTCATGTTAATAGAAATGAAATTCCTCATAATGGCTTTCCGACTGTAGCTATGTGTACCCTGTACTAGCTCTCAGCCCTCGTCTCTTAATGCTTGATTTTACTCTTGTTCTAGTCTCTATTCTTCTCCATTCCTTCTCTCCCCACTGGGGTAAGATTAGCTTTTTCCTAAGCATTTCTCTTTTCCTGTGTTATTTTGGCCCCAAAGTTGTCCACACCTTTAAGATGACAATATATGGAATAACATCTTAGTTCTTTGCAAGAGGAAGTATCTTTTGTCCCGAAACTGGAAAGCCAAACAAGATCTCACTAATCTGAAAACACAACAAGGAAGTCTTCTCTTATGGATCTTAACCAGAGCTGAAAGAGTCATACATTGTAATCACTGAAAGGATGCGTTCTCTTTCTTGTCAACATGCAAAGAACAAAACATAGAGCATCTACTGTCATATTGAAAAAAAAATAGGAAGACCTCAAAAGCCTAAAAGTTCTTAGTATGATGTAATAGCTCTTCTGGGTCATCCAAAAGAAACACTGGGAGTGAAAGCAGATGTTTACGAGTAAAATGTACCTCTGGTTTGAAAAGAACGTTTTGTATATTAACAATAGCATCATAGCCTACGTTGTGTATGTAAATCTCTGGCTCTCTGCCATTCACTTCACCTGTCTTGAAACCTAATCATGGGTCACCCTGGCTGTGAGCCTCCCCTGTGTCTGCACGCAACAGGACAGGTGTCATGTGCAAGGCTGTGCCTCAGAACTCTCAGATATTCCACCAATTCATCACCACCACCTTCCAGGTGCCCTCAGTGATCTCAGACACTCTTACTGTGGCCAACACGCTCTCTAACAACACTGGCTTTAATGACTCATGATTCTTTTCCCAACTATGACCTAGTTCTCCCCAGAGCCACATTCTCTTCTCACTTGATCTTTACCCAGGGCAATTTCATCCACACCTAGGACTGTCTCATGGAAACGACTATAGCTGTAGAGCCAACTGTGCACTCAAATATTGACTGAATATGCATCAACTCTCCAGTCCAAGATAGAAAACATGGCCTTTTTAGTGTTGGTCTTTTATGATCTGTCTCAACTCATAGCAATCTCACATCATGAGTTACGTCACTGTGGTAGTTTGAATGAGATGTCCCAATAAGTCTCAGGCACCTGAATATTTAACAACTTATCCTAACCCTAGCCCAAACCCTAACCCATCCTGATGTGTTGGTAGCTGTTTGGGGAGTATAAAGTAGTATGGCCTTGCTGGAGGAAGTATGTCTCTGGGAGCAAGCTTTTAGGTTTCAAAAGACATTTCAAGTTGGCTCTGTTTTCCGTTTATGGACTGAGATGTGGGCTCTTACCTCCTGCTCCACTGCTGTATCTACAAGCCTGCCTGCTGCCATGTTCCCCTACCATGATGGTAATAGACTCTTGAACTGTAAGCCCTAAATAAATTCTTCCCTCTGTAAGCTGCCTTGCTCATAGTGTTTTGTCACAGTGATGGAAAAGTAAATAATATAACCACCATTTCCAACTTTACCTATTAAACACTTATTGGATATGACCAGGTCTTTCTACCTCTACTGTACCACGTCAGAATGACATTGTTTTCTAACTTCATCAAAGTCTTCAAATAATTCCATCTCATATGCCTTCTGACTCTATCTAGTGTACCTGCCACATGGCAGAAGGAAAAAATTTTATGAAGGACAAATATATTATGTTTCCTCCTGTTGAAAACCCTTTAAGATCCCTGTTGTCCTTGAAATAAAGATAAAAAATACCCAGCATTCCCTGCAGAATTTGCCACAGCTTCATCTCATGCAGTCTTTGCAGTATACTGAATTCTATTCAGTGACTGGATATGCCTGGTCCTCCCACCCTAAGACCTTGCCCTAGGCTGTTCCCTTGGTCTAGAACACATCTTTTCCCTTCCACCAATCTTTAGATCTTGGTTGGTATCACCTCTTCTAGGAAGCCTTACCCAACCTGTTTAGTCAGTCCCTGACAGACCTATGTCTTTGTGTATACACTGGAGTCAGTTTATAATGTAAGTTCATAGTATTAGTTGTTTGGTTAATATGCTTAATTGCCACACTATATATAGCACAGAGGGAGTAGAGACTCTGGTGGGCTTCTTTACCTCTTCTCTTATTTCCCAGAATATAGGGTAGAGCATATGGATTGAAGAAGGTAGACTTGGGAGTCATTTGCCTTGTTTGAATTCCAGCTCCATACTTAATACCTAGGAGAACTTATGCTGTTTATCAACGTCCCTACAACATTAATGGCTACTTGTATGATAAGTGTAATTATTAGGTAATATAATCTATGCAAACCACTTAGAACAATTTCTGTGATAGAATAATGTTAGTATAAAAGGTAGTTAACAAACATTTTAGCAATTAAAAATTTAAGCATGTCTTATCTATTTTACATTTGTATCATAATAAAATTTAGTAGATATTTAGATAAGATATCAATATTCCTTAAGACTTATTCAAATTTCATGCTAATAAATTTAATAATGCTCACAAAGAATCTTTAATGACAAAAAATCATACTATAATATTCAATAAGGGGATCAGTATGTAAAATTATTTTTAAAATATGTATTTTAAAGATATCTCATAAATATTAAAACAAAGCAAACATATTAAAACATTAATTGTGGGGGCTCGAGAGATGGGTCAATGGTTAAGAGCACTGGTTGCTCATCCAGAGGACCCAAGCTCAATTCCCAGTGCCCACAAGGCAGCTTACAACTGTCTGTAACTCCTCCTGTTCCAGGGGATCCAACACCCTCACACAGACAAACATGCAAGCAAAATACCAATGTACGTAAAGTAAAAATAATTTTTTTAAAGTATTAATTGTTACAGTAGGATTTTGTAGTTGTTTGGTGTTTGTGTTAGCTGGGGACTGAACTTGGGATCTTACACATGATTGGCATGCAACCCTTCCTCTGGGCTATGCCCTCAACCCCATGGTTTCTTACAAAATTTTATATTTTCCTAAATTTTCCAAATTTTGCAATGTATTATTTCTATAATCAAAAAAAAATACTGAGGTGCCTTTCTTCATTTTTGTGTTGGAAAGCAGAGAAAAAAATGGACCTCTTGGGGTAAAAATTAATTAATAAATAAAACTTCTGTAAACTCTCATAGGACATACCTTATTTTTATGAAAAAAAAAAACGGCAGTATTCTTTACCTCTAATTTAAAACTGAGAGTAAAGCAAGATTCCTATTCAGAACCAGGTGGTGGTGACATATGCCTTTAATCCCAGCACTTGGGAGACAGAGGCAGGTGGATCTCTGTGAGTTTGAGGCCAGCCTGGTCTACAGAGTGAGTTCCAGGACAGCCAGAGCTACAAAAGAGAAACCCTGTCTTGAAAAAACAAATAAGAAAGAAAAAGATTCCTATTCAGGGACTTTCCTTCACCTTCTTTAAAGTCTATATTCTGCCTTTCACGAGCTAGTTGCATTCTTAAATTTCCCTTGGGACTGTCACAGGTAATTTGACATATTATTCCATTCATTTCTTTCTTCTATTGATCTCCCGATGGTGATCTTCTTCCTATTTAAGTCTTTGTGTTATCTAGGCACTATAATGTCTCTACATAGTCTGAGTGAGTCAACTCTTTAACCTCTTAACTGATAAAACAGCCATTCTTGGTATATATTATCTTTCTCTATGTACTTGTTCTGATCTACACAACTAAAGCAACATGCCCATCTTATCACTTAGTTTACGTGTCTATTATGCCACCTTCATCTCCGACTCTATCTCTGGTATGCACACCTCACACATAATGAAATATCTCTATATGCTTTTTCTAGAAAAGGGACTTAAATAATAAGTGAGGGAGGGAGATACCATTTCAACTCTGTCTTCTTTGGTATTTGACATTTATATCCTACTTTTTAATAGCTTTGTTCTGTACAAAACTTGATCAGTAATGACTCTTTAGGATACACTTTGTCTCTCAAACTTTTATTTCTGAATAATTCATCTAAAAACCCTAACAATTGTTTGTTCTAGTGTTTAATCATAAATTGCTTCATCTTCAATCTTAACTCATTCTATTCAGCATTAATATGTGAAACACTATCAAAAAATCCTCAAAATAATCATATTCAGATTTTATACCACTAAGACTTTGAAAATACTTCCTTGCATACTCCTAGTGAGTTTATCTCATTAATAACTTGGCAGTCAACTGACTGATTTTTAAGCTTGTTCCTCAGGGGTACTTTCCTTCCTTTCTTTTTTCTCTTCCCCCTGCTTTTTATAAAAAGAGCTTTCAAATATCACTTGCTTTTTCTCTTTTCCTTTTTTTTTCTTCTTCAATATTTCATCAATATTATCCTCTAATATCAAACTCTTTGGTCTCTAACCCCAGATTTAATTGTCAAGGGAAACATCACTAGCTTCTATTTTCAGGTGCAGAATGTGAGCTCTGCATGGATCACAGAAGCTCTAAGTTTATATGGGAAAGTGTTTCATCTGACTCTTAAAAACAAGTGAAGAAAAAATATTCAAAGGGAGTGAAAATTGTGTTCTTACAGATATCTGAAACTGCAGTTATACCTAACCCCAGACACCACATATGAAAACTACTTTGGAATAGCCTTGGTTCCTAATGGGCCCAGTTAGGGAAAAGTCTACTGAGCAATCTAGTTCTGGGCTAACCATATGTGATGTGAAATGACTTAACTGTCCAATCTCAGGTGTCTGAAACACTTATCCCATAAGTTTTTTTTTTAATGTTCTTTAAAAATGTAAAAGTGATGTCAATGGAAACTGTTCATAAACATCTTTTTCAGGATTTCTGTTATCTCTACTAAGAAGATCTAAGAGTTAATCACTCACCCAAGTCCCAGTCTTGCCAAGCAAACAGCAGAGAAACAAAAGGCTGGTTCTCTGCTTACCAAAATATTTGCTTCAATTTTATAGACAGATGGTCCATGAGTTAACAATGGTTCAAATGCAATTTTTTTAACGTATAATGGTATAAAAGCACACCATAGCCTTTCTGTTTTTCATTTCAAGTACAGTATTAAATCAATTATATGATTAATTTTAAATTACAAAATAGGTTTTGTACTATATAATTTGACCAATTCTAGACTTAAGTTCATGTTTTGAGTGCATTTATGATAGGCCATTTAAAGATGTAATGTTTGGTAGTTTGAGATGATAAATGCAGTTTTGACTTCTGCTACTTGGTCTCATGAGTTGATCATGATGTAACCCCAGTAAGTTGAGCAACATCTGTATTAACTCTGTACTCAGCAAAATCAGAAACATTTTCCTTTATGTTGCACTGACCTTAAATCTCTTCCTTCTATGAGACAGAAAGCCATCTAAGTTAATTACAGAGAATAAAAATCACCCAGATGCAGCAAGTTAATGGCTGTCAAAGCTGTTTAGTTTAAGTGGCCCAGGGAAAGGAGGGGCCGTATTTTTTGTCACCTTTCCATTTGCAAACAGAAATAAAATAGGTTTCTAGTCCTGAACTCTTTTAAACCCACTTCACTCCTTCACCCATCAGATTTCATCACCTTTTGGTTCTGTCACAGAAATCGTAATGAATTCATGGAACAACAAAGGAGACTGAGAAGCAGAAACTCTTTGGTGTTAGAAGACGGCAAAGCCTACAATGCTTGGGAATGAGGGGAAATTCAAAGAGAAAGCAAGACAGATTTTTAACCTGTGACTCTTCTGCTAGAACCTACAGACCATTTAATGCTCACTTTAACTTTTTGTCATTCCTTTATCTTCTGGTTTATAAAGAAAACTGACATATCCCAGTTGGATCATTGATAACTTAAGTATTAGTCCAAACAGTGTTTCCTAAGCATGACTAACACATCTATGAATGACCCTAATAGCATTGACATCAAAAGACCCATGCTTACTTATTAAATTAAAATGAATTTAATGAAATAAATGTCAATAACTTAAGTAATTATCTTGAGACTTGACTCTTATTAAGTGTATACCAATAAGAATAGTTGGTTCCTGTCATATCTGTGCCAAGTAAAATGAAAAGGCAATAGAGTATTTACTTGAGATCATCTATAAGAAGCAAGCACAATAGAAGAGAAAAATAATCAGTGGTCAGACTTTAATATACCACTTTTGTCACAAGTAATTTAATAGAATACCAAAATAGGTTTCTAAAAACACCTTTAATCCCAGCACCTTGGAGGCAGAGGCAGATAAACCTCTGTGAGTTCAGGATCAGCCTGGACTACAAAGTGAGTTCCAGGACAGCCAGGGCTGTGAAGAGTAACCCTGTCTTAAAAATGAAAGAAGAAGGATGGGGAGGGGGAGGGAGGAAAAGAGAGTGAAAGAAAAAAGAAAGAAAGAAAGAAAGAAAGAAAGAAAGAAAGAAAGAAAGAAAGAAAGAAAGAAAGAAAGAAAGAAAGGAGTTACATGAAGAAAAATGGCATCTGAAACCAAAAGCAAAAAATTATGAGACAATTAAACATTGTTAAAATTGGTTTAAAATGCTATTTGCTTTTCTATAATATTTTTATTAATAATTTGAGTTTCATACAATGTATCTCAATAACACCTTCTTGCCACTCCTCCCTGTTCCACCCTCCCACTCCTGTGCTCTCAGGGAAAAAAATTAAAAAGAAAAGAAAATTAAGTCCAATAAGTGTGGCAGGAGCATGGAGCATGTGCATCACCACTTTTCCTTGAGGCAGCAAGCTGTTCTGACGATGAACATTCATCTGGCCCCTACTAGCCCAAGGCCAAGCATGACGAAGTTCGACCTGAAGGTAGCCTCACTGCCCAAGCCCACAGGCACCCAGTCCTCCAGAAGGCCCTAAGACACCAGGCACCTGGACAGCCTGCATGCACCAGGCCCTCCCGCAGGCACCAGGGCATCCCACAGGCACCTGTACCTCCTGCAAGCACCAGGAAGTCTGCGGGTACCAGGGCATCACACAGAAACAGTCGTTAGGTTGTTCAGTTTCCTATAAATAAGCAAGGAGGTTAGGAATGGGAGCATTTTGACTCCTTAATTAGCAACTACTAAGCACTCTTGCTGCTAGGCTGCCTTGGGCAAAAGGCTATAAGTCTTAGAGCTAGCTGGATTACCATTATACCAGTGGCAGCCATCTCAAACACTTCATGGACATCTTGAGAAACCTACACAAAAATTGCAGTTCATTGCCCTGGCTTCTGAAGGCACAGCCTCAGCCTGGGCTCTTTGAAGCAGTTTGTATGACTCTCTTTGTCAGCACAAGTCCTGGTAAATGAGTTTCATCTTGGCCAGAAGGGAGGCCCTCCCCCTGATCAAGGGACTTACAGTGACTAGTGCTAAGAGACAAGATCATGGTTGCTCCAAAACAGGTGGTAATGACGTTGATTACAGCTAACAAAGCAAAGCTATGACTAGGTAAAATTAAGTGGCTGCAATTGCTTCAAAATGAACACCTGTCATTGGGCCAAACACTGGGTCTAAATAGGTAAGCTGTTTACTGAGTTGCCTTGGAGACACTGTCCTGTATTGCTTCCCCCAATGATGTTGCAACATCCAGCTTCCTTCCACTGATCCTTCCTGGCGTACTTACACAATCCTGGTTGGAGCTGGTAACAGAAAGGCAGAAACAACAGACACAGCACACAGTGGTAGCAAAAACAACTAGCCAGTGCAAAGCTGGTGGCTCTTTACCTCCCACTTACCTCCCCCACCATTCAAATCCACCTTTAGACACCTATCACTTGGCTTCCAAATGGCCCGGCATTACTGCTCACATTTTCTTTCTGAGTCCCAAGTGCTAAATGTAGGCATTGCTGCTTAATAGCTAGATAGCAAGGTAAAGCCGTGGACCAGCCAGGATTTCCGCCTCAGTGATTCCAGCCAAGCACAGCACACAGTTTCTGAGCAGTCTGCCAGAGTCAAAGGTCCTAAACAACACCAGATACCATAGATAACGTTGTAGCTCCTGAGCACGGTCCCAAAACAGCCATTCTCCAGCAGCAGCTACTAAGCCATGGAAGTTGAAGAATCAGCTGGACAGCTAAGAGCAGCCAGAGCAGGAAAGAGAAAGGAAGAGAAAATACAGAGCTGACAGAGAGAGAGAGAGAGAGAGAGAGAGCGCAGAGAGCTAACAAAAGGCTGAAGGGAGCAGGAGAAGAGAATCTTCAGGCCCTGATTGGCAGAAGAGTTCCAGAGAGCTGTCAAGTCTTCACGGGCAATGGTGTCAGACCTCCAGATGAGAGCTGTAGCATTAGCTACTGCCAAAGACTAAGAAGTTCCAACACAGGCTGCCTTCATGAGAACTGTGATTTGTGGTGTCGCTTGCTGCTGCTTCCAGTTGCCTACTGCCCCTGCTCACTGCTGTCAAACACTGAGAGAAAAGGAAGACTGCAAGAAGCTGACATTTGAAGTGTCTTGCCTATCCATGGTTTGTATCCAAAAAAAGAGCAAAAGAATCCTCAGTCATCTGACAGGTAAAATGTTCACTAGGGAAAAGGTAATCAAATTGTAATGACAATTGATGGATGAAAAAATACCAGGAGATAAATCGTGTCCTACAGAGAATCACAAAATGACAACTCAGAAAGGATTCATCAAAGAAATGTTGTACTGGATAAGAAGGAAACACATGGGCATGCGAATAGTGTTTATCTCCAAAGAACATCCTGAGTGGTCCTTTGGAGCATATCACATCATATGCTACATGTCTTTGCTCAAAGGACTCCAGTGGGATTATGTCACACTCAGAATATGAGCTTCACTCTCAAAGATATATAAAAGCCAAGGAAGTCGTGCTTTCTTCAGGCATATGCCTTTAACCCAGCAGCTGGAAGGTAGAAGCAGGAGTTCAAGGTCAAACTCAGATACACAATTAGTTCAAGACCAGCCTGGGCTATAGGATACCCTTACTCAATAAAAAATAAAAACAAATAAAGGCTTAGCCAAACATATCATTAAACATATATTAAAATCACCAACCTTTTCTCACTCTACTAAAGCCAAATTTCAGTCATCTACTCCCAGCTTCTAAATGCAGATGCTCACTGTGAGTTATTCTTGGTTGTCAACTTGATCATATCTGGAATGAACTACAATCCAGAAACAGAGGGCACACCTGTGAGATTTCTTGCTTGCTTTGAAGTGAGTGGATCCACTTCTACTCAGACCTTTGAGACCATGAGACGCACACCTTTGATCTAGATCTTGAAGTGGGAAGACACTAATGAGGGCCCCACCTTCTGCTGTGTAAGGAGATGGGAAAAAGAAGCTTTGCTCATTGCCTGCTTGCTCTGGACTTGCTAGCAAGTCCATTCCTTCACTGGCAATGGAACTAACTTCTTCGGGATTCCAGCAAACACTGAAGACCAGACAAGACATCCAGCCTTGTGGACTGAGCAACTTCTGGGTTCTTGAAATTTCCTTTCATAGCCAGGCATTGGACCATAGCCTAGAAGTGATTCTAATAAATCCTCCCCCTCCAACTAATACACTAATCTAGGCACCCTGTCACCTACAGGGTTAAACCATATGACTCTTCAACCTGCAACCTAAACTGACTAAAGAAGACTTTGATTCTTGAGCCAAATGAAACAAATCATAGAGTCAAAAGGACTAACTTAAACTTATACATTTTTAAAAATTTCAAACAAGAAATATGAAAATAATTTTCCATTTAGTTCTCGAAGCTGGCATAGGACAGCTCTTATGTCAGGGGCTAGGAAGTCCACAGTGCGTTATGTGCACATTAAATTATAAGAGAACAGAAATTACACACACTGTAGAAGAATTTAGAATATGGCTAAGTATATCACTAACATAATAAATGACTTAAATGTCCACAACTGAAAATTCCCAAACCTCTTTAAGCTCAGAATCACTTCCTAACTCCAGGGACACCTGAGCTCTGCCTGGCCTTACCATATCTCCAAGTTCAATTTTCATGAGATTTCCTTTTCATTCATTTTATTTACTTACTTATTAGCTTGTTTTCCCTCCCCTAACTCCTGTGAGATTTCCCCACCTCAATCAGGTTCCACACCCCTTCCCCCTTCTGTCTGTCCTTTGAAACCAAACAATACCAGGGAGGGAGGGAGGCTGACTTCAGAACCTTAGCTCTTCCTCCTCTCCTCCAAAGCCATCCCTCTATTCTCATCCCCAGCTTTACAGCAGACAACCTGCTGCAGCCTGTCCTTCCTCTCTGACCCCACCTCCAGTGGATCACACAGATCTCCTCCTCCAAACTTCCTTCCCAACTCATCCCATTATCCAAGTACCCAAATCCAGTAGGCATCCCTGAGAACCAAATGTCACTATGGCCAGGGAAGCAGATAGCCTAACTACAGATATTCACCTCTCCCTCCTCTCTCCTCTTCCTCCTCTTCTCAAAATCCAATCCCCTTGTCTCACCCTCAACTCTGTAGCAGACCACCTGCCATGGTCTTACCCCTCTCCCCCATCCCCCACTCCCAATCCCCATCTCCAATGAGTCACATAGCTCTTCTCTCCAATCTTCCTCCCAACTCATCTTTTTATCCCTGCTCCTAATTCTAGCAGGCATTCCCTGGGAACCCTCCAGGAAAGAAGGCCAGAGAAGAAAGTAGACCAGCAATGCAGGTAGGTGAGCTTCAGATTTTCACTCTCCCTCCTCTTCTCCATACCCAGTCCCCCAGGTCCCTGTCTATTTCTGTAGCAAACTACCTTCTGTGGCTTCTCCTAATTATCTGCCCACATTCCAAGGAAACTAAGCGGATCCTGTTGAAGAACCTTGCTTTCCTTTCTCTTATGGACCCTCTCCATCCTCCCCCTCCTATCCCATCTCCATTCTTAAAGTCAGACCCCAAGAAATAGAAAATATTTTACTTGGAACCACCAGGTGCCACAACTATTAGGATTGTAGAGGAATTCCCTACCAAGCAACACACAGTCACCACACAATTCTAAGAACCAAAGAGGGAAACAGAAACCAAGGAACAAAACACCCACCCAATAAAGACAAGAACAGTTATCAGCACCTAAAATTACTATCTTTCCAAACTCGGATGCCTAGACACCAGCATTAAAACACAAATAACATCCAGGACATAAGCAACCCTACAACAGTAGACCCTGAGTAAGTCAACATAGATGACTCACAAGACAAAGAACTTAAAATAGACTTTATGGATATGATAGAGGTCCTTAAAGAAGAAGTGAATAAGTCACTTAATGGAATCTATGAAAACACGAACAGTGGGAGGAAATGAACAAAACCATTAAGAGCTGATAGTGGAAATAGAATCAATAAAGAAAACCTAAACCAAGGGAAATCTTGGGGTGAAAACTAGGAGCTCAACTAGGAACCTCAGAGACAAGCTTCACTAACAAACTACAAGAGATGGAAGAATCTCAGGCACTGAAGATTCAATAGAAGACATTCTATGATAAAGTCAAATTTAAGCAATATTTTAAACAAAACTAGCCTTGCAGAACACACTAGAAGGAAAAGTCCAACCTAAAGAGGTTAGCCACACCCAAGAAAATGCAACAAATAAATAATCCCAGCAAATCAAAATAGGGGAAACACAACACACGCAGGCACGAGTCGGTGCACACACACGGACAGGTAGGTACACGCACACACACACACCACAACAGAAAAAAAATAACAAGAATCATCCACAAACACTGCTCATTGGTATCTCTCAACATCAGTGGTCTCAATTCTTCAATAAAAAAGACACAGACTAAGAGAATGGATGCAAAAACAGGATCCATCCTTCTGCTGTTTCCAGGAAACACACATCAAGGATAAACATCACCTCTGGGTAAAGGGATTGAAAAAGGTATTTAAGTTAAGGACCTAAGAAGCAAGCTAGTGTGGCCATTTTAATATCTGACAAATAGACTTCAAACAAAACCAATCAAAAGAGATAAGGAAGAACACTACATACACAAAGGGAAAACCCACCAAGAGGATACTGGAATTTTTAACATCTAGGCAAAAACACAAGGGCACCCAAGTTCATTTAAAAAAAAAATGACTACAGCTTAAATCACATATTAACCCTCACACACTGATAGTGAAAGACTTCAATACCTCACTCTTGACAAAATAACAGGGGGAAGAAAAACCTGTGGAAGAGCAGACAGAAAGAGTGTAAGAGGCAGAGGGGATAAAGAATAAAAAGGAAGCAAAGCCCTCTAAGCAAGTACAACTGATGCACATAGGAACTAGCGGAGACTGTGGCTGCATGCTCAGGGCCTGCACAGGTCTGCACCAGACGGGGTCCCTTTACTAAGTGGCCACACGCCCCCATTCCTAACCTCCAATTGATAACACTAGCAAATGAAAAAATTAGTTTTCTTCAGTGGAGTCCCACTGAGGGAACGAACTACGCCTAAGGGTGGATCCCATGCCCAGCAGTAGATGGGACAGACAAATGAACTCAGTGGTCTCTCTGGCTCTTTGTCTCATGATGTTTTATTAGGGCTTTTTTATTTTTTTAACCTATAGGTCCTTTGTTGGTTTTGTGTTTTTATGGAATTTCTGTGTTTATGAACTTGTGTGTGTCTTTGCATCTCCAGGTGTTTCTCATGTTTTTCCTATGGCTCTTTTTCTTCTGTTTGTTTGTTTTGTACTATTCTAGTTTGCTTTTGTCTTATATTACCTTATTTCATTTATTTTTAATATTATTTCATTGTTATGTGTGCATATGTTTGTCCAAATGTATGCATGTGCACCACATGTGTGAAAGAGCACATGGAGGCCAGAAGAGGACATAAGATCCCGTGTAAGTGGAGCTACAGACAGTTGTGAGCTGCTGTGTAGGTGCTGGGAACCGAACTCTGGTCCTCTGAAAGAATAGCAAGTACTCTTAACCAATAACCACCTCTCCAGCTATCCACCATAGGAGTCTCTGTATTCATTCCTGTTAAAATCCATTATCTTGACAGCAAAGAGCCAAAAGAAAACATGTACAGCAATTTCCACAAGATAAACTCTCGTCTCATCAGAGCAGACAAATCTCTCCATCTTACAATCACCACATAGGACCTCCACATGTGCATTCTCATGACTTCTCCATTAAAAGCATACAAATCTATTCCGTTCACTTAATCTAGCTAAGATCTCCTCTCATTCCTTAGCCTTTAGAAAGTTATCTTTTCAAGTTCTGGAAGCCGGTACACAGTCAGAGCCTCTGCACTGGAAAAGGGAACCTTACCCCTAGACCCTCTTCCCTCCTACACTTCAGAGAACAGCAGGGAGAAGAGACCTCTGTGAAATCACTTTCTTCAGTGAGTCAAAGCAGTAGAAGCCCTCTCCTTCTGTGCCCAAGAGTCGGCAACCAAAACTGGCCGATTCCATCTTAAAACCTCCTCAGTCTAGGCAACGATCCAGAACAGGGAACTGGAAAAAACATATTCAAAAATTTTATGAAAAGCTGTTTCTGGTCTGAGGACTGGTTGTGGGATCTTTGCTCTTCCATTTTTCTGAACCTGACAGGAAATTAAAACTACAGTGGCCAGATGCACAAAAGGAAGTGCAGGAGAAGGGGGGGATGTCAGTTTGCAGCTTCTAAATTGATTTTCATCCATTCAGTCCCAGTGTGGTTTTAAAGAAAACCCCTTAAAGGCAAAGAGCTTTTAATTTCATTCAGTGTATTTTTGTTCTTTTTTTTTAAACTAAGTACCAGTGTTTCAAAGGACCCTTGAATATCTCTACCCTTAAGTTATTTATACCTTACGTACAATAAAAAAGAAAAGATGTTTTGACCTTGTCTTGAGCAATTCTTATTTTATTTTATTTTTTGAGGTTAATATAACTAAAACATTTCTCCTTCCCTTTCCTCACTCTAAAATCTACCATACACTCCTCCTTGCCATTTTTCAAATTTGTGGCCTCTTTTTTTCCCAGGAATAATTAAATTTACATCAACCTAGTTATAATTACTAGTGTGCAGATTTTCTGATGGAGGCAATTCCTCAAAACTGACATTTCCTCTTCTTAACTGACTCTATATCAACTTGACAAAAACAAAACAAACAAAAACTAACCATTTTGTTTTGTTTTGTTTTGTTGCTTTTCGAGACAGGGTTTCTCTATCATAACTCTGGATGTCCTAGAACTAACTCACTCTGTAGACCAGGCTGGCCTTGAAGTCACAGTGACCTGCCTGTCTCTGCCTCCCGAGTGCTAGAATTAAAGGCGTGAACCCCCACCACCTAACTGTATATTTTTAAATCTAATAATAAAATATAAATTATCCAGTCCTACAAACATAAAGTTTTCTAGATAACCTTTAGTCAATTGAACATAAATAATTAACATTTCATTTGAATTTATAAGATGCCGTATTGTTTTGCATGGGAAAAGTAAGTAGAAATATATCTAAAACTACCGCATCTGAGACTTCTGGGTATTTACAAAAATAGTTATTCAAATATAATTTTCAAAATATAATCAAAGCTAACCAACTATATAAGAAAGATGGTACACTGAGTTGAACAGCACTTTTGTGGATAGCTCTGACTGGCAGGGAAGAATGAGCCTACACTATCAATAGATAAGGCAAATGCAGCAAAAATGTACCCCTAATATTCTCTTCCATTACTGTATTAATTAGACTTAGACATTAAAGTCACTTCAATTACTACGTTTAGAAAATAAAGGCCAGCTAAAAATGTAAATGGAAGCACAGTTGATGTGAACAAGAACCAACCAGAAATTGCACACTAAATAAAGTTGGAGAAAGCAAAAACAAATAAATAGATTTAACAATACTTTTAGTTAAATAGTAAATATAGAATTATAAAAACATGTGAGGAAACAATTGCAGAATGAAACACAGAGAGAAAGGAATAAAGTGCAGAATGGGGATAATATGAAAAATAGATACAATGAAAAGTTATAAAATATATGAAACTAATTTTTATATATTTTATGAAAGAGAAGCAATATTGAAAAGAAAATGACTAAGAACTTTTCAAAATAATAAAAAGCATTTTGTCCTGGTTTGGTTTCTATTACTTTGATAAATGCAATGAACAAAAGCAGATGGGGTAGGAAAGAGGTTTTTGGCTTACAGGTTATGGTCCATCACCAAGAGAAGCCATGGCAGGAGCTTCGGATCTGGAGAAGGAAACTGAAGCAGAAACCGTGGTATTGTACTGCGTACTGGCTCACTATGCATGGTTTAGTCAGTTTGCTTTCTTATGCAACCCGGAACCACCTGTCTAGGGATGGCACTGCCAACGGTGTTTGGGTCCCACTGTATCAATCAAGTAGACACCCTTGCCTATGGGTGTTTGCCTATGGCTTGCCTATGGATCAATGTGATGGAGACAGTTCCTCAGCTGAGATTTCCTCTTCCCAGATGACTCCAGTTTGTGTCAAGTTGATAAAATCTAATGAGCGCAACATTCATCCACACACTGAAGCAGCCTAATAAATTCCAGGCAGGAAAAATAAGATGAAATAAACATATAGAAACATCATAATTGAAATTAATAATGAAACTATGAGAAAAAAATCTTAGAAGTTGCCAGGAAAAGAAAAGCAGATGTGGCCCATGTTTTGAACCCCGGCCAAGCAAACAGGATGCCTCCAGGCAGCAGTGAAAGCTGGGAAACCCCAGGGGAGAATCCAAAACGCTGAAGGAGGTAAAGCGATCAAGTTAATTTGGATCCTACACACAGTAAAAAATGTTCAAGAATAGAGCTAGAATTTCAGTTAAAACTGGGGTAATGTAAACTCATTGCAAAGGAAAGGCAAGAAGATCTTTTGAGCTGAACATAAATAGAACTCCTCTCGAAGATCAGAGATATGTAAAGAAATGGTGGAGACGATCGAAAGGGATTGATCCAAACGAATCCCACCTGCGTGTGTAACAAAGCAGCAAAGCCTCGAAGGTCCAGAAGCAGCTATGATAACAAAACATTCTGAAAATGAGGGTGCGAAAATCAACTTGATGTTCTTACACTCTCTAGAAGGGCAAAATAATCCCCATAAGGCAAGTACATTTTTCATGTTTAGTCGATTATAACAATAAAATATGTATAAAATTTTAATATTAAAATTGAAAAAATGGAATTATAAAAATCTCCAGATTTAAAAAAAAAGTGTGAAAGGAGCACAGAAGTAGAACGAAATAGAAATCCAAGACGTGATGCTGATTTAGCTCTAATTAATTCAGCAATACAAACTAAAGGTTACAACTTAAAGACAGAGATTTTTATAGTGGATGTTTTAAAATCAATTCATATAGTATATATAATATGCATATGAGCTGTATGGCTGTATGGCTACAGAAAAGTTGAAAGTAATGAAGATCATGCATGCAAACATGAACCAAAAAGAAACTACGATAGTGGTAAAAGCAGCAGAAAAATCAAGCTTCATGGTGATAACTAAGAATATGCGAGCTTGGAGCTGAGACATGAGAATTTTAGCAATTCATCATTGATTATTCTTTTGTACTCTGAAGCCTATTTGGAAATCATAAGTTTAGATAAGTACATATATTAATTTCTAGGATGAAAACTTGGAAAACAGAAATGCATCAATACATAACAAATCCCTTTAACCAGGGATTCTCAGCTTCAACATGGACATTCCAGTCAGATAGCACTTTGAAGGCTACACAGTGTTCTACAGAACATTCAGCAGCAGCAAGCTAGTATCTAGCCCAATATGCTAACAGTACCATTTCTCTATTTGTGCAAACAAAATCGTCTCCAGCCAGGTTTTATTGCTTGTCTACTATGTGCCAGGTACCACTACAGGTGTTGGTAACACATCATTGAGAAGACCAAATACGCCTGCAATCATTAAGGAGGTGCTGGAAGACAGGGAGAGAGAGTACATCACCTAAGGGCGACTAATAAGGTTTCTGGAGGGCCACTTACTGGATCTGAACCAGAGCCTTTCTTTGGGGAATTTTTTCCCCTTATTTTATGCTATGCTAGGAATCAAACCAGTAAAGCATTCTCCAGCTGAGCTGTACACCTCCAGTTCCCAGAGCCTCTCTTTAAAATTTGTGATCAAGTTTAGTGTCCAAAACATTCTGACCCTTATTTTGAATCATCAAACTTCACTTTTATGGCAAGACAAATTTAAAAAAGAAAAAAAAAAAACAGAAGTTTTGGTTTTCTAAGTAGATGACCCCATCCTCATCCCTCAACAAGGAGATAGGAGTTTTTTAAATGCTGGACTCTCCATTTTTGGAGATAAGCAAGTGATCTTCTTACCCTCCTGAGACAGATCATTACAGCCTACTGAGAAAACTCAAATTCTGAAGCATTTAACTAATGGTAGATAAACACTGTTCTCCAACCACTGCGTCCCCTGAGACAGGATCCTTCCAGAGATTTCCATTTTATGGGAGTCCAGCACCAGCCTGTCTTTAATTCCAATAAAATCACATATAGATATAAAATTTCAGAACCCAGATTATTAAGTTTAGCTAAGCAGAGAAAAACAGTTAAACTGCCAAAATTAACTGGGCACTCAATTCTTAAACCTGAGTTTCAACCAAATGATCATTGCCTCCAGAGTAATATTTTATGAATTTTCTCTATACTTTCATCTCACAAGGACTGTCTCATGAAATTTTAGAACTGGAACAGTAAAAGAAGCAACAGCATGTAATTCGGCACCCTCCTCTCCACCGGCTCCTACACAAGGAATGGCAGAACATGAGCTCAGCCTCGTAAAGTCAGTGTGACAGGCAAAGCGTCCAGTCCAGCTCTGGAGCTCTCTAGTCCATGTTAGCTGGGCTTACATCACTCACATAAAACCAGATCCCACAAGGGTTTTGCATTAGTAAAGCACTGGCTTGTGTCCCATTTTTTTTAAAGGTCACGGAACGTTGATTTCAACATATATCTCCTAATAAGTTGAGCCATGGAAGGGAGTATGGACAACTGAAGAGAAATATGTTATTTTTCAAATCAATGTCAAAGTCTAGAAAGGCATTTAAAGAGATTCAAGGATAGGATATAGCTTTCTTTAATATTCAAGAAGATAAACAAACAAACAAACTCTTAGCATGGGAGCCACATACCAAATGGATTCCTAAAGCTGCTATTTCCTAGAGGCAGAACAGCTAAAGGACAAGGTGCATGGCTGGAGTGTCTTAAAGATCAGAGCAAACTGATGGTCCAATGCAAACCATCACATCACGGACATATTTGGAGGCATTCTTGACCATAATTTTATGGCTATTTCTTTGTATATCTTTTTTGTGTACGAAGGTTATTTTAGTCCTGTTTTGAAAATGTTTTTAAGCTTCAGAGAGGAGTTTCCACATGAGGGTGACATTGCAATTTCACTCTGAATGAGTATCTTTCCCATAACTCAGCTGTGTGTTCTAGACTACTTAAACACATATTTAATCATGGGCATGGTAATATTTGTCATGTAATAGCCATTTGCCAGTCATGCCAGTTCACAGTTCCTTATAAACTTATAAACTAAAAATAAGTGGTCCTAGGAATGCATGTGTGTGAATGAACATATTTATTTGTAACTGGTCACATGCGGAAAATATTCTGTTGAAGGCATGTAAACTCATTTTAAAATGACAAAAGTCACTAAAAAATAAAATGGGGGGTGTTGAAGATGATAAAGAGGTTGTAGCATAAGGGTGAGAACAAGAGTTAGGACCCCCAATACCCATATATATGCCTATTTGAAACCCCGGCATGTAGGAGATGGAGACTGGGGCTCTTCAGAGCATTCTGGCCAGCTAGGCTAGCCAAATTTGTGTGAGCTCTTGGTACAAATGAGACACTGTGAGCTGATAATATAAGGTTGGAATGATGGAGGAAGATAGCTGATTTCGGCCTCTGACCTCCACATACATTTATGCACAGGTGTTCAAATGCACACATACACACACATACACAAATGCATTAATTAGTATGGTAGGCTTTCTTACTTTACATATGCACAAAAGTATAAAACGACTAAAGACATTGGAAGCATTCATAAAGCATTTAAGGCTTCGTGACTCAGACAAATACCAGGTAGAGAATAAACAGTTCACCCCATTCTGCAGCCAGAATCCGTGGTTGAGGACAACTCAGCAGGCTTTCCTCTACAGGCAGCACTGCCTGTGCATAGAGAAGTCACTTTTTAAAACAGAAAAGGACATCAAGATAGTTGCCAACAATCTCAGATGGACCAAAGGAAATGTAGTTCAGTGACATAGGGCCCTGTTTTCGGAGACAGTCTGGCAATTAGAAACCTAAGGTTCTACTGGAGAGTGGAAAGTGACAGGCAGAAACAAATAGAACTACAGGTAAAGATCCTGAGAATGGAGGCTCTCTCAGAGGCATATTTGACTGTTTCTATTTTACTACATGGCCAAATTAGATCAGAAGAACGCAAATTTATCTTCAGAGAAAACAGTTACTTGTGCATCAGTCATGGAGACTAGGATGTAGTATGTGCTGCTGAGGTTGTACTTTAGGGCCCAGGTACAGATCAGTAGAGGCCCGGATACACGCAAATGGGGATCATTTGAGTTTTTATTGTTGTCTGTGCCACTGCTGATTGAACCTAGGGCCTTGTATTTGTTAGGCAAACACTCTGTCACTGAGCTACAGCCCAGCATCTAATCATAGGCTTTAGAAAGGTTGAAAACACATCCGTGGATATGGGGTGAGGTGACAAACAACTCAAACCAATCCTTAAAAGAAATCCTGGAAGGTAAATGGATCTCACAGATAGAGCACAGTACCTGAACATTTACTATGCACATATGCCAGTGCACTATAAAGGTTTTCTAGATAGTATCGAAATGACTTACTCTGTCTTTGCTGGCCAATGACTATATGCCAGGCATTTTCCAAAGAGTGCTATGATACAGGAATTCTGATATCCCCCCAATGCATAGAGGAAAAAAGATGAATATTAGAGTTAACCAGCTAAATTTCCCAAGGTCATAACATAACTGTTAAGCTAGGAAAAGAACTATGTTTGGGAACAGTGGGTTTAAACCTCTTCACTCTCCACATGGTCTGTTTTTCTGGGAAAATGGATATTTTCCCTTCTATTTTTTTTTTAATACTGTAGAAAAGGAAATGCTTTTGCCAGCCTCAAATTTGATTTATAACCCTAAAGAATTCTGAAGGAAACCAGGGAACATTGATGAAAAGGTGCTGTACTATATCAACCATAAATAGTCCAATCATAATTTTTCTCCTGACAACACTGTAGCCTGCAGCTTTTCTCTTCCTCCCTCCCCATCTCTCTCTCTCTCACACACACACACTCTTCTCTTTCTCCTCTCTTCTCTCTCTCTATCTCTCTTTCACACACACACACACACACACACACACACACACACACAACAACATGTGCCTGAAAACCTTGTGAAATACAAATACTGAAAATTCTTAACTCTGACACAGACTGTCTGTGTAAGCCACAGATTTGAATGAACATAAATGTCAAGAATTTGAAATTGAAAGCAAGCAGCAACTATGGGAAGTGCATTGCCTGTGACTTCATATTCTTAAGCACATTCCTTGGGGGGCTACTTTTAGTGAAACACTTTCTCACATGATGTCACATTGACCTGCATCCACATAAATGCCTCAGATAAATCTTCCACTTCCAAATTGCATCCAGTTAATGTAAACGGGAAATTTTTTAAAGATAAAAATCTTAAGCTATTAAAAAGATAACATGGTAAAGATTTCGCCTTCCCAAAGTATGTGTAAAGTAGTTTAGTGTTCAAATAATATGCTAAAATCACAAGCCTATTTTTAGATTAGATAAAAGAAAAACTAAACGGCTATCCATTTATCAGTGGCATGTAAGTACCACATACATTTACAATGTAGCTGAGGGGAATAAAGTTAACTCCACTGGCCAACATACAAGTCTCAGCTTCCACTGACACCATATTCCTTGTGTTCACATACCAAACCCTAGTTTCTAGGTGAAACATTTTCAGCATACGCAGGAACTGTATTGTTCAAAGAGTGCTCTTTCAATATTATTTGACTCAAGATGATATTAAAATTCTCAGAATCTGATCTCCCTGTGTAAGAAAAGAGATGTTTTATTTGTGTAACATAACAGGAACAGCCCCTGCCTATGACTAAGACATAGAACAGATTTGTCAGAAGCTCTGTGCTAAGACAGGTAGAGCCTGAGCTTTTGGCAAAGTCTTGAGTGCAAGGTCTAGCTACCATCGCTCTGTAATTCAGGCTTGCAGTTCTCCCAAGAATGATTCCCACACTTGCAGCATCAGCATCACCTGAGAACTTAATAAAAATGTACATTCTTGGGCTCCACAGCCTTCTGACTCAGAATCTCTGGGAGTGGAACCCAGCATTCTGGGTTTTAACAAGCTACCCAAAGGATTCTACTGTGTGCTCAAGTTAGAGGGCAACTTCTACTAGCTAATTACTTCTCTGGAGTCTCAATACATTTAGTCCTGAATAGGTCCGATGCCCAGTTTGCTTCTTTGGGGGATTATGCAAAATCAAACATATTTTATTACATGAAAAATTTCTTCAAAAACTTTTAAATCACTAAACAACTATAAAGTATTGATGCAAAGAAATAACTTTATGTGTTATTTCTCAGTCTAAAATGTCACAATATTTCAGATGAATAGAAAGACCGCTAATGGAGTCTGACAAGAGTGTTACTGAAATATGAAGCTTCTTGTTGGTTCAGCAATGGTCAACAGATGGGATTTTGTTCTAAATTTCACAACAAAGACAGACCTCATGATGCCTCCTGGGGATGATCATTAAAACTTTTTGTCACTTTTGTTGGATCAACTTCTATTTCAAATCACTACAGTTTTGGGAAAGAAGAACTAGAGAAACAAGATTCATATTAAAAGGGTCTTGTAAAATTTTTTCAAAAGAACTAAAAATCTCAGAAATTCATTTTTTCCCTGTTGAAAAGATTGAGCCACAACTGATTTAGAGACTGAGTTTTCTATTTCCTTCAGAATATGGAAAGAGATATTGGTAGCTCTCACCATTGATACCCAATCTGAAGTTCTCAGCAGCAAATAACAGCAATATTTTTTCCTTCCCTGTTCTCAAAAGTTCTAAATGCATCTGGCCAATTTTCCATTCATATTTTGAAGTCATAGAGAATCAACACCTACCTGGCTCCCTTTCTTTTTCCAAACTAATGTCCATTTCTTTTATATTTATTTTTTAAAAAGCTCCGCAAGACCAAACTTGAGATCCAAATTCCACACAAACAATAACCATAACTGATTAATTGTCTCCCTAGAATTTTATTATGATAGGAATTCCACTTTAAGGTTTATTTCGAGGGGGCCATCAAGATTGCTCAGTGAGGAACATACTTGCTTAACCTGAGTTAGATCCTAGGAACCCCCATTGTTGAAAGACAGTCCCAAAAGTTGTTCTTTGACACTCACACATGTGTGTGAACATGCAAACAGATGTTCATAACTCAAGTTCCAAGGGACTCAATGCTCTCTTCTGTCCTCTGTATGTATCAGGTATGCACATGGTGAGCTGTCTAGAGAGACAAGCAGGAAAAACCACTCATATACATAAAATAAATCTAAAAAAAAAATCAGCTTCAGTAAAGTCCAGGTATCTGCATGTTAACCCAGTGCCTGCATGATGTCCAGGAATCTGCAGCAGACCCTGGTGCATGTGAGATGTCCAGGTGTTTATGGGATGTCTGGGTGCCTACAGGATGATCTGGCATGATCTCCAGGTCCCTGTAGGAGGTCCTGGTGTCAGTGAGATGTCTGAGTGCTTATGGGATGACCTGATGCGTGTATGATGTCCAGGTACCTGTGTGATATCTGGGTACCTGCAGGAGGTCCTGGTGCCTGCATGATATCCAGCTGCCTGAGGAATAGCTAGGTGCCTTTGGGAGGCCCTCGTACCTGTGGAATGTCCAGGTGCCTGTGGGATGTTTGAGTGCCTGCAGGATGTCTGGGTACCTGTGGGATGCCCTGGGGCCTGTGGGAGCTCCTGAGACCTACGGGATGATAGGGGACCTTCAAGATGTCCAGGTGCCTGCAGGTTTGGACAATAAAGCTCAATGTTAGGTCAAACTTTGTAATACTCTAATTTCAGGCTAATACATGCCAAGTGAATGTCCATGATCAGAGCAGTCTGCTGCCTCCAAAACCCATGATAATGCCAGTGATCCAGGTTCCTGCCACACAAGATGGACATAATTTTATTTATTTTTGGTTTTTGTTTTGTTTGTGTGGGAGGAGGTTCACAGGAGTGTGAGAATAGACCAGGGAGGAATGGAAAAAGGGTTTCATTGTGATATATTGTATGAAATTCAAGTTATTAATAAAAATATTATGAAAATAATAAATAAAATAAGTAAATGTAACTTTAAAAGAAATCATCTTCAAATATTTGAAAGCTGTATATATATATATACACACACACACACACACACACACACACTACTGAAAATAATGGCATTATCCACCAAATTTTAGATCATGAAACAACATAAAGCTCAGATAAAGACTATCTTTAAAACAATGGCAGTAAAATAAACTACTTAAATCTATTCTACAGAATGTAATTCCAATGTTCGAGTTCACAATGTGCTTCAAAATAACAGATACATGACATTCATTTTGCTCTTCTATTTTTTATCTTTCAACATTTTATAATAAAAACAGGTTTAAAAACACATCCTTTGGAAAGTTAATGCTGCCTATTGTCACCTGTAGATACTGAATGGTGACTATAATTGCTGAGACTGCATTACTACTTCAATACTACCACATATTTCACATATAATTCTTTGTCCAAGTAGTTTCCACTCTTCTGACACTCTGCATAAAATGGTTTATAATCATTTGCCAACTTAATATGCTCAAGAAGTTATTGGTTTTAAGTGGCAACTCAACTTGTCTGAAAGTATAGTTTAGCAAATGAGAACTTAAGAATTTAAGCTAATGAGTCTCTTTTAGCAATTGATTCGGGATGCCAGATGTAGACCTTGATTCAAGGTGAAGGCAGTTTATTTTTTAGCTAGTTGAATCACCAGTTCTAGCCTGGAGCCCTGGAGCTCTAGAGCATTTCCACCTCCTTACAATATAAAACATTTAAACCTCTGTATGCTCTAATCAACCTTCAAGACTTACTGCTGACTGAGCTACTCTGACTAGTTTCTTCTGAACTCCCGACTCTTCTGGTTCACCTCACTCATGTTCTGGCTCAAACTCTTCTCCAAGCTGTCTGGTCCAAACTGACCTTCTAAGTCAGCTTACTGTTTCTGACCAAACTCTTCTGACTCTGGCAGAATCTAGCTGACTTTCTGCCTCTGTGTCTCTGTGTCTCTCCCTGAGCTCTCATTGTTCCATACTACCTTAGTGAGCCTCTCTCTTCAGTCAGACCACTTACTTCATACTGCTTCTGGAACTGACTCTACTCTAAGCTGAGAGCCCACCTTTTTCTTGTGAGAGTTGGGCATATCCTCACTCTGACTCACTCTGCTAACTCTTCCTCTGATTAGTCATTTTGCCTGTCCTTCACTCTGACTATCTCAGATGACACTTCCAATCTGATACTGACTTCTGAGCTCCTGCTTCCTGTGTCTGTTTCCACACTGTTTCTATCTTAGAGAATAAAGGAGTGGACCACCACTGTCTTCTGAATACTGGGATTAAAGATGTATCTATCTGCATTCCATCCCAACCACATAAGCCTCTGAATGTGATTCCTTCATATAGAACCCCCTGGATTATAGACCCTTCCTAGCTTTCACACAGGCTTAGTCCTCTACAGTATCTGACTCCAAAGTCCATGATCTTCATTTCCTACTATGTAGTCTTCATTGTTTTAACATTCACAACTTCTTTGAAAGTGAACTCTATAACACTTAGAAGTATACTACAGAGCCAGCAATTTATCTCTTCATTTGCTGTGTGTTCCATCAGTTTGCCTCATCTCTCAAATATGGAAAACTTATTTTACACCAATAATTTGCAGAAAATATTACTGTTTTAAAAAGAAAAATCGTTTTGAAAATTCTGAAGCAAATAACTGGGGACAAAGCTCAGCTGGTTTTTGTATACAATCTTATTTCAGAGGGTTTACAAAGTTTCTGAAAGTAGATATGGCATAGATCATGTCAGTGGCATGCTAAAATTATTGGGTGCAAGGGTGTTTAAACAAAACTGTTGATATAAAATCAATAGAAGAAATTGTGAATTAACAGCAATACAAAAGTTAATGCTGAGTGTAGTTGAACATGGTTTAGGTTTATTCATTTAATAAACAATATTAAGTTGAAATTCAAGATATGTCTGATAGAGAAGTTTACATTCCAACATCAACATAGACTTGGAAAAGATCATTCCTTTGCATGGTTTGTACTACAGTGGTAGCATGGTAGAAATGACATTGGAAAGATGTTCTGTAAGTTAGAGTTGGATCACACTGTGCACAGAGTTAAATCAAGACTCATAATATGAATAAAATCATGAAGTCTTTACCAAGTCTTTACTGAAAACATCTACTCTTTCCTATAGTTTGAAACTATAAATTTTTAATAGTATAAAAAATCTTTTAAAAATCAAATGTGAGATGCGATGGTTAAAATTACCACCAATTTGATTGGTTCTAGAATCACCTAGACAAGAAGCTCTGGGGCATGCCTGTGTGGGATTACTTAGACCAGCTAGTCTGTGGACATGTTTGTGAGGGATTACTTAGATTTAGTTAACAGAGGTGGGGAGACCCACCCTGACTGTGTACAGTACCATTCCATGGGCTAGATCCTAAGAATCCAAAAGAGAGAGAGAGCTGAGCACTAGCATTCAAACATAGACAAATACAACCAGTTGTTTCACCCTCCTGGTACCATGACTTCCCCACCATGATGGACTACACCCTTAAACTATCAGTCAAAGCAAACCCTTCCTTCCTTTAGATGCTTCTGTCAGGCATTCTGTCACAACAACAAATGAAGAAAATAATATAAGAAAGGACTATGTAATTCACTAATTCTACTTCTAAGTATATGTCTAGAGAAGCTGAAAATGAAAACTAAAACTTAGTGGATGACAACTTGTTTGCACTAGCACTGCTCACAGGAAACAAGATAGAAACACCCCAAGTGTCCATCCACAGGAACAATGGATAAGCAAAAGGTACGCGTGTACGTGGTCTGAGTGACAATGATTCAGCTTAGAACAAAGAAGGAAAATCCAACTCTTTATACCAGGGATGAATTTGAGTGACATTGTGCTAAATAAAATAAGCCAGTCACTAAAGGACAAATGTCAGCTAATACTACCTCTGTGAAGTACACAAAGTAATCAAATTCATAAAGACAGGAAGTAGAATGGTGGTTTCCAAAAGAAGGAGAAATACTTTATTTCAAAATGCTATGACGGACACTAATAAGAGAATCAGAAATATATCTAATTGGGAATTTGTCAGTTGGTAAGACCAAAAATAAGTTCTGGTTGTAGGAGATAGTGGCAGATCATACCAAAGTACTCAGTGCCAAGAATTTCCTCTTAAAAGATAAGGTTTTTATATTTACATAAAATATATATATATGTATATGTATAAAATATACATATTTTACCACAATCGAAATATTGCATATATTTTCTTAAAGCATATTTTGAACTCATTATTTCATATTTTTACCTTTTTCAGTATAAAATTCTTTTCCTTAGATGAAAATGTCTGAAAATTAAACTTTGAATCAATCAATAAGAAAAAAATAATGGATCCATAGGTATTTATGAAATACTTTCTAGATTAATAAATTCGTAATTATTTCCTTGGATGTTCAAGCATGTTCACTTGGATATAAAAATATAAAATGAAAAACCACTATTTCTTTCCCCAAAATTAGAGGTTTGCCAAAATAAACTCTCTGTTATTTGAAATAAAACAAGGTCAAAATTCACTTCCACACGGAAAAGAAAGTGCATTTTCATAGCTGATGGCTTAAAAACAACTAACCAAAATGTCACCTCTGGATTAAGTGGATGGGATAAAATCTTATGCCCAGGAAAGTAGTCTTTTCCAAAAGCCAAAGGTGACCAAAAACAGTATGCAATAACCAAAAAATTTAATCATAACTGATAGATTAAATATTTATGATAACAATCAGTATTTATTTAGTTCAAGCTAGTTCAACAGGCACAGAACACAAGGAAAAGGATAAGAAAGAATGGGCTTTGAAATTCTAGAACAAAGAAAATCTTTGAGTCATTTGTTCATATCAAGGCTCCAATCACTACAGCCTTCACCAGCTGCTTGTATCTTCTATTCCCAATAGTATAAACATGATTTCTAGTTACAATAAAAATTGACTGTACTTACGCCTTCTGGAAATATCTGAACAACATTTCCAGCTATGTCCAGGATTCTTAGCATTTTAAGATGACAAAGTCCCTGTGTCAGAAATTTAAAAAAAAAAGTTTTTAATATAAAATTGTTAAGTATTGACTTTTGGTTCAGAATTGACAGAGGTTTCCCTCCATCAAGACAATCTTCCCAAAGGAAATCCCTATAGATTGCCAAATAACTATGAATCCTTACTTTTTCTGAACAACAGAATATATTCTAAATTAACTATTTCTGGATCTAAACCCACCTCTCACTGTTACTAAATGTAGTCATGGGTGAGTTCCTTAGCATCTCTTTGTATTTTAATTTCTCTACTCTTTCTAAACAAAAATGATATATGTATGTGATAGTTATGTAGATTAACTGAGATATAAAATTAAAACAGCCCTAATATTCAGTGAGCACTCTTAGACATGATCTATTAGTTAAAATAGAAACCCTCTGAAACAGAAAACAGCTATAACTCGGGAATATTTTCTGTAATGATAATTTCACCAGAATGTATAGTACATCTACCTCTTGCTTAGCACTGTGATAACACAACCCTTTCTTCCTAAAAGAAAACCCATTAGTCCATCTACATGATCAGCGCAACTATGTATTAGAAAAGTAACCACATGGTTCTTGTGGAACATCTTATTTCTAGTATTTCTAGTGGAAGCAAATGAAAACTGGGGTTTTTAAAACCTAGAAACTTAGAAAACATTTCAAATTTAAAAATGGGAGTATAATTTACTAAATGACTTCAACTATTGTATAAATGTTTTTGAAATGCTATTATTTTGGTACAGAGTTTCTCCTTAGGGAGATGGTATATGTCTTTAGCTATATCCAAAAGTCTTCATCTTTTATTGTATGCTATCACAAGTTGTATTCTCTGGAAGGAGATGATGAGTCTATGGGATGAGTGTACTTTAGGTTTCCATCTTTGCAAAAGCCAGGTCAAGAAATACATTTGGACAGAAATTGTTCCATAAAGAGAATACTGTCACTGGCATAGAACTGTAGGAAGATGAGAGTGTTAAAACAATAGTAAATGACCAAAGATCACTGACAAAGGAGAGGTCAGGAATCAACTTTTCTTAATTTTTTAGATTATTTTATTTTATATCTATGAGTGCTTTGCCTGAATGCATATGTGTAAACCACACATTGCCCAGTGCCCACAGAGGCCAGAAGAGGACATCAGATCCCATGTAACTGGAGTTATGGATGGTTGTGAGCTAATACATGGGTGCTAGAATCAAACTTGGGTCCTCTGTAAGAGCATCAAGTGCTATGTACTGCTGAGCCATCTCTCCAGCCTCTAGATGTGGGTCTCCAATTCTTCCTGTTTAACAGGCAGAAAGACTACATTTATCCCCATCAATCCATCAAGCTTGTCCCATCTACCTAGCTTAAGTCTTATGCCTATCACTGGATAAAGCACTATGTCTGTGTGAAGGAATATTATTTGGCTAGATGACCTGAGTAGTGGGATAGGCCAATACTAAGCAAACATCAGAGACTCACAGAGATAGGGAAAATTTTACAAGGCCATAATACAACACAAATATGAAAACACACAGAAAATGGATGCTAGACATAGAAAAGCAAACATACCCAACTACACAGTAGGCACAAAGCTAAAGGTTTAACATTCCTTATGACTAAGGAGAGCCTGAATCACACTGAGATTTTTAACTATTTTAATATGTCCAATATGACCACGGCAAATGTCAAGGCATTGATTCAAGAAACTCCAATTTAACAAAGTTAAGACACTTGGCTGCAGAACGTGTCAGTACTTTCAATATATGAATATATTTTGTAAATCTCGAGAAAAGGAGATAAGTTGGTCTTCTATAACAGAGAACGATAGTTTGGAAATCTAACAGACAATAGCAATGTATTCTCACCTTTACAGAATGTAAAAGTCTATGGTCAGGATGCCAGCATGGCAGGGCTTTAATGGGATCTCTTCTGGGTTAGAAACTACTAACTTCTTGCTATACTCTCACATGATGGAAAGAACCCTGGGACCCTATGAAGCCTCTCAAAGTACTTTGTTTGGGTTTAGTTTGGTTTGGATTGGTTTGGATTGGCTTGGTTTTGGTTACTTGTTTAAGACAGGGTCTCATGTTTGCCAGCAGGCTGACCTCAAATCTTGTCATGTAACTGATAATGCCTCTGAATTCTTGACACAGAGTGCTTGGATTGCAGGAATGTACTAGCACACCTAGTTTGGGAACCTCTTGAAAAACAGGAACAGTTCCACTCATGAGGAACCCACCCTCATGACATAATTCCTCACAATTCTGAGACCTCCTATTCCATCACACTAAGGTTATGAAACAGTCAGTATATGAGCATCTGGGACCACATACAGCCTTAAAGGAATATGCTGGACTTATGCTCTTAGTACAATGCTTTGGAAAGTGACACATTAGTCCGTATGTGTCCACTAGCACTCTTACTCAAATTCCTAATTGCATGCCTTCCTTTTATGACTTCTGAAATTCTTTGTTAGGCTTTGAAATACTGATGTCAACATGACCAGCTCACAGACCTAGAGGCCTTATTTCTGCAGCAGCCAGAAATATCTATCTATACTTAAATATATGATTCAAATGTACTTCCTAAGTAGTAAGTGTCCCAATATCCACTTCCACCTATTGGATCGGTTTCAAGAAAGCAAGCTCTTAAAATCAGATAAAAGCTTTCTCTACAAAACTCAAAGGCACATCCTGCTGTTTCTGTTCATTCTTCTGCTTATCCGTACACAAACTCAAATCCAAAGAGATTACTCTTTGACTTCAACTGTCACAAAAGCAGTGAAGGTTTTTATGTTAAGATGATACTTGAGAAGACCTAGGTCTAACTTTTATTCCAAGGATTCTTTTCCTATTGCACAGACCTCTTTAGAGAAATTAAAATCGAGCCCATGAGAATTGTGGCACAAAATATAAACAGAGAGTAAACATTCATACACATGTGTAGACATACCCGTAATTCATAATGCATTAGAAAATAAAACAAATGAACGTTGAAGTGCTTTCCCACTTATAAAAGAACAACGGTACAGTCTAGTTTATAGCCACCTTCCACCACGTTGAATGAGTTCTCCTCCAACAGCAACAATAACAAAAGGAGCATCCCTGCTTCCTTTACCTCTGGCAAAATTTCAATGTTGTTCCTGACCAAAAATAGCTGCTGAAGCTTCTGCAAGGACTTAATCTCTTCAGGGATGTACATGAGCTGATTGTAGTTAAGATGCAGCTCACAAAGATTCTCAAGGGAACAAAGCTCCGTAGGCAACTTGGTGAGCTGGTTATGATTCATGCTTAGACAGGTAAGCCTCTTTAACCTAAAACAGCAAACAAGGAAAGCATGTAACTGAGACTCACTGGACAAGGAAAGTTCATTGCAAAACTGTCACTATTATTTGTGTCACTATTATTTTGTTACTATCATTTTTTTTTTCTTAGAGCCCCTTTGAATCTTATGAAGTCAAGAACTTGTAATTAAAGGAACCGTTTTGAGCATAAAAGGTCTTTGATGGAACTTACTTTTTAAAAAATAATATATAATCAGAAAGCTATGTAATATCTAGATTTAGGAAAAGGAGAGTTCTGCCAGGTGTAGTGGTGCTTGCCTGTAATCCCAACACTGGGGAGGCAGAGGCAAGTGGACCCTTTTAGCTTGAGGTCAGTCTGTACTAGATAGTGAATGCCAGCCAAGGCTACAGAGCAAGACCCTGTCTCAATGACA
Organism: Cricetomys ansorgei; assembly: GCA_026225945.1. Lineage (NCBI taxonomy): Eukaryota > Metazoa > Chordata > Mammalia > Rodentia > Nesomyidae > Cricetomys > Cricetomys ansorgei. The sequence goes on from JAMJFZ010000239.1 coordinate 19,014,310, forward strand.
ATAGCAGGATTGTAAAAGGAAAGAGAGACACAAAGAGTTCTATATTCATTTCTTCTGAATGCATATTGCCATACGAGAGAGGAGGCTAGAGGGTGAAGGAGCATGTAGAGGCTTGTCATAATTCTCGGGATTATAGACTCGTGAATCATGCGTAATACTTACTCTGCAGAAAACTTCAAAGATTAGACTAGCTTAATAATAGTATTGACCTTTAGGAATCATGTAAGGTAGAACGGAGAGGGAAGATGAGAACTTGCAAGGAATTAAGCAGGAAAGAAAAGTTACAAGCAAGAAACAATGAAAGAGTTAGAGAGGAAGCAAAGAGGTTGACCAGTGAAGACAAGGAAGTTGAGACTCGGAGCATACCAATTGGTTATACAATACTTAATGGTCATCCTTGAAGACATACATACAAGTACTACTATACAGAATGATCAGGTTGTATTGAGGAATAACTACATAGCATACATGTATGTATGTAACAATTAATTTTTAAAAAGGTCATGAAATTGAAAGAGAACACAGATGGGTGCATGGGAAGGTTTGGAAGGAGGAAAGAGAAGAGGAAAAATAATGCAATTATATTTAATCTCAACAAATAAAAGGCTAATTAACTTGCAGAGGGATAGAGTCAAAAAGGAAAACTCTCCGGGCAGTGGTGGTGCATGACTTTAATCCCAGCACTCGGGAGGCAGAGGCAGGCAGATCTCTGTGAGTTCAAGGCCAGCTTGGTCTCTAGACTGAGTTCCAGGACAGTCAGAGTTACAACAGAAAAACCCTGTCTCGAAAAGAAAGAAAGAAAGGAAGGAAGGAAGGAAGGAAGGAAGGAAGGAAGGAAGGAAGGAAGGAAGGAAGGAAGGAAGGAAGGAAGGAAGGAAGGAAGAAGAAAGAAAGAAAGAAAGAAAGAAAGAAAGAAAGAAAGAAAGAAAGAAAGAAAAAGGAAGGAAGGAAGGAAGGAAGGAAGGAAGGAAGGAAGGAAGGAAGGAAGGAAGGAAGGAAGGAAAACTTGACACTGAAAATGTGTGGGTATGTCCTATGGAGAAAGACATGGGACATTTCTTCATTGTTCAGTTATAACTGTCTTAACCATTGTTTTAGTTAGGCACTTTGGGCTACCATTGAGAGTTGGCTTTCCTTTCCGTTTCTATATTTTTCCCTACAAACTCTATAGCGAACTCAGAACTTAGTGCAAATGTGTCTGTCATGTGTTTGGGTGAGTTGGGAGAAGAGAGTTGAATCAGGAGTCTTCCACCTCCTCCTTTCAAGAAAGCAGGAAGACACTGCTTTCAAAGGGAATCTGCACTCGCAGCCTCTCCTCGCTCCCCATCCTCCATAGAGGGTTGACAAATAATTTCACAAAATAGCTTCACTGGGTGGCAAATGAGAAAGGCTGAGTCTCTGACCCTTTCCCTTCTCCCTCTTTCTGTTTCAGAGATTCTGTCTGGTAGGAGAACCTACTGCTTTCTACGCAACCGTGCAGCTACGCAGCTATGCAGCTATGCACGGCCATGCACAACAGAGTTACACAGAGCTAAAACTCTCTCTTGCCTTACTGTGACTCCAAGCCCTCAAGCTGTGGAGCTTAAGATACCTTAACCAGCACATTCGTCTCTACCCCTCCTCGGTTCTAAACAAATTGAGAAGGCAGACAGACAGGAACCAGGCATCAGCACGAAGCTGACACAGTCCCTATTCTCTCTCCTCTTAATTGAGCTCATTAATTCACAGCCTTTACTGATGAGGCAGCTGCTTGCTTTCTGGAAGGGCAAGAGGACGGTGCCACACTACAGAATCCTAACACTCCCAAAATTCACACATAAAATAGTCTTTCACCTCTGTAAAGGAATGAATGGGAAGAAAATAAAATAGCTAGAATAAAAGGTATTCCATAATAATAATAATAATAATGAAAATCTTATTGACAACTTATTCTTTTACAGACTTTTTACTCATTTCTCTTTTTAGGATTTATTCGTGTATATTGTGCATCTGTGTGTGTGTGTGTGTGTGTGCGCTCGCGTGCACATACTTGACTGTACACTTGTGCACTACATGCATTCACGTACCTACGGAGGCCAGAAGAAGACAAGTCTTCTAGTCTGAAGTTATAGGTGGTTGTGAGCTGCTGGATATGGGTGCTTGGATAGGAACCCAGGTATTCCACAGGAACAGCAAGTGCCCTTAACTCCTGAGCTATCTCTCCAGCTCCAAGAACTTAGTGAATCTTAAAAAAGGTTCAGATACTTTTATAGATACTACTGAATCACAAAACCACCCTATAAAGTAAATACTATTATTACTTTCATTGTAGAAATGGAAAACATTAAGGTATGGGAAGGTAAAGAAATTTCTTCTATTAGAGCTAGAGAGAGAGGTCACTCAGCAGTTAAGACTCCCCATACTGTTCTTACAAATGATCCAAATTTGGTTCCCAGTATCCAATGTGAGGCAGCTCACAACTGCCTGTGACTCCAGCTTCAGAGAATCCCATTCTGTATACTAGCTTCCCCAGGCACCTGTAGATGTAATGTATCATTTCACATCCACACATAGACACACATACATCCCAGCATAGGCCTGCGGTTTCTACAGATACTGCTCGTATGTGTACATAATTAAAAATAAAATTAAAACCTTTAAAATAAGAGAAACTGCTCCAGGATGAGAAAGTGGAATTTCACTTGAAGAGATGACGCATTAGCTTGTACCTATGGCCTGGTCAGAATACAGACAACGCAGAGCTAGCTATAAAAACAGCATAGGCCTACAGACTTGTGATCCTACTTTTCCAACTGAAAGAGATCCTTTCATTTTTTTTTTATATATCATCTTATATCTACATGCTTCTTTAAACAGTGCATATTCCACTCCAAACACAGACAGCTTCTCAAACTGGCAAATCGTATCATCACTGCAAGGGCTTTGAAGTTCAGCTATTCAAATTCTCCCATTAAAAGGGGGAGGAAGTATATCTAGGGTAGTTAACTAACTAGTACATGGTCATAAGGCTAGTTACATAAAGATATATCCTGAACCTGATTCACTCAATCTCTCCAACATGTCTTCTTCAGTTCACTGCATAATTGTTACATAAACCAATTGATTGATAAGTCAAAACTGGAAAATCAAGCAAGCATGTTAATTATCATATGCATTTCTCTTCTACATAAATTAAATTGCTTCAATTTTTTCTACTTCTTCCACTTAAAATACTAACTTCCCTTTAACAGGTTTTAGAAAGAGGTAAGGACAAGTGAATTAGAACAGACTAGGCTCTGTGGACAGTCCTGTGTTGAAGACTGTTCACAGTTTCTCCTCTCTCTCCCTCTCTCTCTCTCTCTCTCTCTGAAGCCTCTCATTACTCTTACTTTGTACTGCACATGTTTCTGTTCAATAGGCAATACAGAGTCTCCAAAGTAAACCTGACCAGAGTTCTTCTCTCCATCTATCAGAGAAAAGGCTCAAGATTGTGTGCTGCCTCTGAAGGACAAGGCTTTCAGATAGCCTCAGGAAAACACTATAACAATAGCCTGTCTACACAGATGTGCGGGATAAAGGAAAACAACATTTTTTGGTTGTTGCTAATGATAATAAAATGTGACGTTTTTTATTTAACAAAAATGGCATTGTAATTTTCAAACCTTTGGTTTTATATGGCCTTTTCCCATCAAGCTCAAAATGGTTTATGACATGAGTGAAATAAAATTTAATTTCCCCAATCTGTGCCTGAACAAGCTCCAAGAGACCCTGGGATGGCGTATCAATAACATCAGCTTTAAGGCCTTATGTTTCAAACCCCAACTTTCACTCAAATTCTCTGCTGTTTCTCATTTCTCTCAAATAGTTGAGGGATCATTTGCTTAAACTTAGTGATAGATGGATGGCTCTGTTGGTAAAACACTTGTACTGAAACCATGAGGCCCTGAGCTTGGACTTCCTGTCTGGCATTGCACATGTTTGTAAGCCCAGAGCTAGGGGTCAGAGATGGGCAGATCCCTGGAGCTTGCTGCCACCCAGTCAAGGCCAAAGCATGGACTCCAGATCCAGTGAGAGACCCTGTCTCAACAAATGTGGAGAGTGACTGAAGACATCCCAGAGTCAGCTTGTGGTCTCTATGCTTACTGCCGTACACATGTGTACACACATGCATACACCATGTACAGGCAAAAGAGAAAGAAAAAAAAAAAAATGGCTTGATTCACATCTCTGATCTCCCTGTGCTATTTGTAACTTGAGGCCTAACACCATCATATGAATGAGATGGAATTTGGGCAAGGAGAGGAATGCAATGTTTAATCAAGTCTCACTATAAATAAAATTACCTGCCAACTTCTTGAGGAAGACTCTTAAGTAGGTTGTCATTCAGATTAAGCAGAACCAACTCTTGTAAGCCATCTGTTAGAAAATAATTTTAGTTACTTTAGCCATCTGGTAGGAAATAAGTTTTAGTCTTTCTATATACCTTTGAATTCTTTATGGATTCTTGCCTTGGCCAAAGTTCTGTTGGTTGCTGAAGACAGATACTTTCATAAACTAGCTAAGGCAAAAAGAAGAAATGTATCACATTGTTACAAAGCTAGGTCATGGCATCTGAGGACAAAGAATAAAACCAGGTTCACCACAAACTGGGCCTAAGAATGAAGAGGCAGAACTAGGAATGTAGTTTACTTTCTCATCAAAGCTTCTCTCAGTCCACACATTTATAGCCTCTCTGTCTCTGTCTTGCCACAAACCTTTCTTTTGAACAGGTTGACTCTTTTTCTACTCACGTGTGGCCACCCCACAACTCCTGTCTCACTCACGGCTTACTTCTCAATGGCAAATTCCTCCGCTAATCAAGATATGCCTAAGCTTCATTCATCCGGGGCTACCGCCATGAAGCCAGCTCCTGGAAATGGCTACCATTTAGGAACATGACTACATTTTGGCTTAATCTTTACTGAACACAAATAAAGGGCCAGAAATCTAGACTGCTTTTTCCCAGTGCATCAACTTGAAAATTGTGGCCCCCAACTCAAAATATTTATAAACCCAAGAGAACAGAAGCAGTTTCCTCATGAAGTATATCTCCTGTGGGTCTTTTTTTTCTTGTGCCTTGTGATTTTTCTCGGAAAAAAAATTAAAACATTTTAGTCTATCACAATCCAAAAGAAAGCAAGCTTACGGCTGACTTAGCTAAATCTGCTCTACTCAGTGGGGAGATGGCTGTAAAACACAATGGGTTGGAGTACAGGGCACAGACAATGGACTTGATCAATGCATATTATTTCATGTACAAAATTTGCAGTATTTTCTTTAATTTGAAAAGTGTTGCTTCAGAAACTCCTGAATTTCAGCACAGTGAAATTCGTCACCATTTCTGTGTCAAATTATTAAACATGAGCCGTTAGATGCGATGCCATAGTGCTTCTTAACTAACTTACCAAAGACTCCAGTAGCAAATCTACAAATCCTGTTTCCAAATAAATGAAGCCTCTTCAGGGAGGTAAGGTATTTTATCTCTTCAGGAACTTCTTCTAAAAAGTTTTTTCCCATATTTAGTAATGTCAACTGTAAACACACAGAGATTTAAGGTATTTGTACATCATCTACCTCCAAATGGGAAAAGCAGTAAGCTAAAACCCTTTGCTGAGATACATACATAGATATAACCTACGGGAACAGATACGATTTTTACCCATTTTCTTAAGCTAGCACGTAATATGTTTCATTATGGCATTTTTATGCATGTATATCATATTAATTGGTTTACTCATTCCCTTCCTCCATTGCCCTTCCCCTTCTGCTCCCTCTGTTGTTATCTCCAATTCCTGTACATATTTCCCCTTCTGCTTCTATACTACATGTATTTCATTACCTTCTCCCCAAACCCCAGCTGCTCCTTCCTTCTCTCACAGCCCCTTTTCCCCCACTTCTCTCTCTCCTCCCTCTCCCCACTCTCTCACACATGTGCACACACATGCATGCACACATACACACACACAAACACACACACATACACACACAGACACACTTAAACCTAGATTCTGCACACAAGAGAAAATGTGATTTGTCTTTAAGCCGCTTCAATTCACTTAAATAATGATCTCGAGTTTCACGCATGTTCCTGAAAATGTCGTGATTCCTTTTTCTTTAAGCTAAATAAATTCCATTGTGTATGTAACACATTTTCTTCATCCACTCCTCAGTTGGTAACACTGGGGATGGTTCCATTTTTTAGCTACTGTCAACAATGTTAGTAATGCAGCCATCCCTTTAGAGGTGTAACTCCTCTATGCTGTGTTCAGTTACAGTCTTGCAGGCATATGACATAGCTGAGACATAGGCTACTCACATTTTTACTTTTCTGAGAACCCTCTGTATGCATTTGCATGATGACTACAGTATTTTATACTCCCACCAACAGTGAATCAGTACTCTTCTTTCCCCTCATCTTTGCCAACATTTGGTCTTATTTGTTTTCTTGGTAATAGCCATTCTAATGGAGGTAAGCTGAACTCACAAATCAGCCTTAATTTCCATAAGTTTTGAAGACTCCAAATATGTTAGTCATCTGTTTTTTGAGGACCGTCTGTTCAGTTCATTGGTCATTTACTGGTTAGATTTAGTGTTTTGACATTTGATTGTACAGTTCTTTGTATACGTTAGATGTTAGCCCATGTTTGACGTAGTTAGTAAAGATTTTTTTTTTACTACTAGACAAGCTATCTCTTCACAATGGTGATTACTCTCTTTACTATAAGTATTTATCAGTTTTCTATGAGGATTTTGGTGAAAACGATAGTTAAAGATATTTTAAGTATAGAATCATGTCTTGCAAATAAGGATACTTTTACTTCTTCCTTTTCTGTTTGTATTACTTTGACTTCTTTTTCTTGTTTTATTGCTCTGTTAAGATAGCAAGCACTGGAACAAGAATGGTGGTGCATGCCTTTAATCTCAGCAATTGGGAGGCAGGGTCAGGTAGATCTCTGAGGCCAGCCTGGTCTCTACCTAGTGAGTTCCAGGCCAGTCAGGTACACACAGTGAGATCCTGTCTCAAATTAATTTTTAAAAGTCTTTGAGTACTATATTGAATAAGAATAAAAGGGGCTGTCCTTGTTTCAGTTCAGAATTTTTAAAAAATCCTATTTCTTTTAGTAATATCAGGTATAGTTTTGCATATAACTCTTAATATGTTGAGATGTGTTCCATGTGATCCTGGATTCTTTGGAGCATTCATCATGAAGTGATGGTGAACTCTGTCAAAGGCCTTTCCTGCATCTACCTAGATGGTCATGTGAATTCTGTGCTTGTGTTATGCTTTATTTACTTATTCGGGTAATTTATGAACCAATCTTGAATCCCTGGGGTAAGACCAACTTGGTCATGGTGTACAATCTTTTGAATGTGCTCATAAGTACAAGTTGCAAGAATATTATTGAGAATTGTTATCTCTATGGTCATCAGGGGAAACTGATGTGTTGCTTTATGTCTACTTAACCCAGTTTGGGTATCAGGATAGTCTGGATTTTACAGAATGAGTTTCCTAGCATCCCTTCCTCCTCTGTTTTGCGAGACAGTTTGAGGAACATCGGTGTTAGGTCTTCTTTAAGGGTTCTGTAGAATTCAGCAGTGAATCTGTTTATTACTGCTTCAAGCTTGTTGCTTGTTGTGGATTTGTTAATATTTCCATGGATTAATTTGGTCTAGAAATTTACTAATTTCTTCTAGATTTTAACAAAAGAAAAATAAATTTAGGCAACTTATAATGTATATATATGCCATCTAATATTTGTTACCGACCTTTTGTAATGATGTAGTTAGTGAAGAATTGTTTACTATTAAGCAAGTTATCTCTTCATTCTGATGATTATTTCCTCTTTTTAATTATGTAAATAAATATAGAGAAAAAAATAAAAAGATGTAAATAAAAAGATTTTTATAATAAAATTCCTTTAATAAATAAACTGTGAGCTTTAAAGTATTATTTGATTTTAACTTATTTTATTCTATTATTATCCCTTAGGTACCTGTTTATTTTCTAATGAAAGACAGAAAGGGGGTAGATCTGGATAGAAGGGCATGTGGGGAGGAACTGGAAGGAGTAAAGAGGGGGAACCATAATCAGAATATACTCTACGGAAATTATATGTTTTCAAATAAAAGAAAAGATTAAAAATCATTCAAATTTTTAATATTTTTGAATTATTTTTATTATTTTTATGCATATGGTGTTTGCCTGCACATATATCTGTATATGCATGTGTGCCTGGTACACACAGAGGACAATTGGATCCCCTAGACCTGGAGTGAGAGATGGGTGTGGGACACCATGTGAGTGCTGGAAATTGAATCTGGGTCCTCTGGAAGAGCAATCTGTGCTTTTAACTGCTGAACCAGTTTTATTACAAGAAACAAGGGCCAAGGAGATGGCTCTGGGTAAAGGCACTTGCTAACAAGCATGTCAAGCTGAGTTCAATTTCCAAGACAACCTTGTGGCAAGGGAGAGAACTGACACCTCCAAATTTCCTTCTACATATGCATGTGTGTGTGTGTGTGTGTGTGTGTGTGTGTGTGTGTAATAACAAAGAAAAAGAAGTCATGAATTTGAGAGAGGAAGAGGGCTAGGAGGGTGGAGTTGGAGGAAGGAAAGAAGAGAAATAATTTATAAATTCAAAAATAGATCATGTTTTGTTTTTTTTTTTTTAAAAAAAAGAAAGTTCTGTTGTTTTGTTTTTGGAAATATTTCATTCTGTAGCCCAGGCTAACCTATAAAAATGTAGACCAGGCTAGTTTCAAACTCATCCCAATCCTCCTGCCTCAGCTTTCCACATCTAGGATTAGAGGTGTGAGCCACCATGCCTGACCAAAAGGAAGACTTTAATTACTTTTAAGTTTGTAAGGAGCTCCTAAAATGCCAGGCAGCAACAGTCATACTCTGTCAGTATGAAAATATGCTGTCAGGCAGTGGTGGCGCATGCCTTTAATCCCAGCACTTGGAAGGCAGAGGCAGGAGGATCTCTGTGAGTTCGAGGCCAGCCTGATCTACAGAGTAAGTTCCAGGACAGTCAGAGTTACAACAAAGAAACCCTGTCTCAGAAAAAAGAAAAGAAAAGAAGGGGAGGGGAGAGTAAGGGAAGGGGGAGGGAAAGGAAAAGAAAAGATACTAAGGTTCAGCATAAATTACTAAAATTATAAAGGAAATTTCAAAGTCTACGGCAAGGATTGAATGATAGTTAAAAAATGCCTCCCCATATAGACATTTCATCAGTTTACTTGCATTTACTTTGTGTTTATTAACTACTTGTTACTCTCTTGAATGCTAAGTGTTGCCACAAATAAGATACTCAAAAACTTTTATAATCTAATGATGGGAAGTAAGACAGACAACAGGTAAAAAATAATAATTGATGTTAGTATTAAGTGCTAAATAAAGAAAACAGGGTAATGAAATGCTGAGTAACTGGGAGTAAGATTAGGGTCATTGGGGAAAGTCTCCTTGTAGAGGAGTTGAGGTGGAAAGTTGGAGGTTCCTTGACAAGGCATATCATAGCATGGGTTTCAGAGAAACCAGAACTCTGAAAGCACTGTGTCATTAGTAACACACCATGGTTATGTATGGTTCCTAAAGAAACATTTTAGGTACACAACAAACGATTTTAAGTTCCTTGGCTTGCATTACCCCAATAATTATCCTCTGAAGGATGTTCTACTGTTACTCTCTCAACAATCTGATCTGGTTGCTATTTCCATATTTCTCATTAGTGCATTATGTGGGATCTGGTGCATCTAGCAACTAGAAAAATCTTGTCGAAGTCGTCTCGTCCTCCATAAGCGTATTATATGCCTTCTTGATGAATACAAGATGTAATGGGTAGCTCTCTAGTCGTTAATATCTCTCTTCCATCTGTTATTTTTTAATTTTGTGCTACGTTTCATTAACTGGGGGAGGGTGCACATGCCACAGGGTCATGCGAAGGTCACAGGACAGCCTGCTGGAGTGGTTTCCCTCCTTTCGCTACATAGATCCCAGGGACCACACTTGCATTGTCACACTTAGTGGCAAGCACCGTCCCTCACGGAGCCATCTCGCTGGCCCAGCTGTTGTTCTGTAGGACTAAGCTCTAGCTCTCTGTACCTTTTCCCCAGATTTTCCCACAGCAACCGTAAACAACAGTTTTTATTCCCACTCCTCTTACATAATATTTAAATATTTAAAATTTCTCCCCGAATTTGATCCATCTTTCCCTTAACCATTTATTTTCCTTAGGACATATTTTCCAGACCCCTTGACCACACTGGCCAATTTCTACTCGCTGTGAATGCTCCTCTCAGAAAACATGGTGCCTAGGGTGACACAGACAATTAGTTTGTAGCACAAATGCTGGAGACTGTGGAGTCTTTGGGGCAGATGAGTACACTCTCATTAATGTAGTCTAACATGTCATATATTCTTGGCAATAAAGCACATTTCTTGTGCATAAATCCCCCCCCCCGTGGCCACAAGTAACAATAACAAACCTACATTAATTGTCAAGCGTATAACCCACTTCCTGGACTTGGGCAATGAATTATTTCTTAACCTAAATGTAGGAATTTGCATCTACCCATGTAAAAACTGCATCTTGTTGGTTTTGGCTCCTAAGACATCTCCAGTGGAACACACTTAGATCGAATTCTAAATCTGAATAACGCCTATGAAGCAATGGGCTAGCTTTTCCCTTCCCTACTTTTGCTAACATACCTACCATTATGATAATCCTGTGCTGGCCAAACTTCAGAGTCACCTACAACTTCTTTTATCTCCTTCCTCTGAATACAGTGAGTAATCAAATCCTAATGGCAAATACCCTCTTAATTGCAAGTTTCATATTCTATTACAATCACCCTGCTGTACTTATTTACTATCTGCCTCTAGTTGCGTCCATTGCATGGATGAATGTACAATGAATGTGCTATACTGTTACTTAAATCTGTCTTACCTAATCCTACCTAGATTATGTCTAAAAACTGTCTGAATAATCAGTCCATGAAAAATGTACCTGCCCATCAAATCCCACATTTCCAAATACAGAGACCCATAGCCAGACACTATGCAGGGGGTGGGGGGATATCACTTGCAACATTCAGCTCTAAATGCCTTCAAATCCCTCCCCTCAGGGAATCTCACAGAAGAGGTTGTATAAAGCCAGAGGAGATGAAGGACAACAAGAAACAAGGGCCTCTAAATCAACCTGAGAAAGCTCACACAAACTTACAGAGACTGAGGTGGCACAGGGTCCACACCAGTCTGCACCAGGTCCTCAGTGTACATATTATGACTTCCAGTTAAGTGTTTTTATGAGATTCCTGGGTGTAAGAACCAGTGGGTTTCTGATTCTTGGACCTTCTCTTGGACTCTTTTCCTTCCATTGGATTATCCTGTCCAATCTTGATGTGATAATTTTGGTTTTATCCTGTTATATTTTATTTTGGTATATTTCATTATTATCTCTTAGAACCTGTTCTTTTCTAATGAGAGACAGAAAGGAAATGGATTTGGATGGGAGGAGAGTTTAGGGGAACTGGGAGGAGTAGAGATAAGGGGGAACCGTAATCAGAATATATTATATGAGAAAGGAAGGACAGAAGGAAAGGGAAGGAAGAAAGGAAACAGGGAGGGAGGAAGGGAGGAAAGGAAGGTAGGGAAGGAGGGGGAGGGAGGGAGGGAGGCAGGCATAAGGAGGCTAGAGGCCAACCTCGGATGTCATTCTGTCATTCCTTGGGAACTGTCCACCTTGCAGGTTTTGCGTATTCCCGAGAAAGTTTCTCTCATTGGTCTGGCTAGGCAGAGCACCCAGGGAAAACACTTCTCCATTTCCCCAGCACAGGAATTACAAGTGTGTGTCCCACGCCCAGATTTTCTATTTGGGTTGTATAGCAAGTACTTCACTGGCTGAGCCCATCTCCCAAACTCTGGATATGATGGTTTTGTCTCCAATCCAAACTGGACTTTCTCCAGTAAGGGGCTCACTTAACATTTTGATTGGAGCAACATGAAATTGGGAATACTGATTTGGGGATATTTCTAAGTGACTAAATAAACTTTTCCAATTGTTAAAATAAATTCTACTTTTCCAACCTTCCTGTAGCCTTTTCTATTCTTTATACATTTGCTACCATCTCTCTTGCCTTTCCCTTGATTTGATTCATTTCATTGCAATGACCCACTGATATTTTTAAAACCCCATTTGTGGTCTGACAAAGTAAATGTGTGCATTTCCACTTTCAAATGGATACGAGGTCAGCACTGCATTTCCTACTGATGCTTTTGGACTTAAATATCTAGCTTGACTTTGTAGCAATCTTTCTTTGTAAGCACAGGAGAGAAAAGGACATGGAACTTGAGAAGAAGAAAGAAAACCCACTGACTTATTAGTGGAAACACCAATGGCTAGCATTTCAGTTTAATGTAATTCATACCAAACAGCATGGCTGGCAGTCTAGAACATTGCCTACCACTTGCTCCATTATAGCCCTGGCTTTACAAAGAAGGGGATCTGAGGTCCTGGCTACAATTTATGGTGAAATAACATGACTTTACTCTGTCATCTGCCCTTCTAATTTCTATACTACATTCTCTAATGTGCTACTGTTCAGAATGGCCAAACATACACACATCACACACACACATGCACACGCACACAATACATTCAATGGGATTTTTCTTGTATCGAACATGTAGAATTCTTATCTGAAATTTTTTTGTTCTGTTGGTGTGCACCTTTTAGTATTATGCAGTAAGCCAAGCACAGGCTTTGAACACTATCTACTTTGTGATCTATGACAAATCACTCAAATATCTAAGCCTCTTCTGTTTCTTTTGAAAATGGAGATACTGGTGTCTACTATTCTTGAAGTTATTTTAAAGATTAAACATAGTACAGTAAAATGCTGTCAAACAAGAGCAATTATTTACTATTAGCTATAACTGTTCAGACCCAGAAGGCAATGAATGCATGGTTCTAGAAAAGCAGCAGGTGTTTAATAAATACGTATTTGCAATGACTTTATTTTTAAACTACTTGTTATCTTAACAATTTACAACTCATTTGTGGGGGTGGGGGATACACGTGTTTAATCCCAGCACTCAGGAGGTAGAGGCAGGCGGATTTCTGTGAGTTCCAGGCCAGCCTGGTCTACAGAGTGAGTTCCAGGCCAGCCAGAGTTACAATAGAGAAACCCTGTCTTGAAAAACCAAAAAGAAAAAGAAAAAAAATTTTAACTCTAACTCATCTTTTCAAATATTTCTATAATCACAGCCACTTTTTAATAGGACATTGGAGCATCAAGCTTAATAAGATTAAAAGCACGATTAAATTATAGACATATAGTCATTGCCCACGAGAGTGAGCTACAGGAGTCCTGTATACAAGGGCTCAGTAGCATCGTCAGTACTCTCACACCCAGGTCAATCATGGGCACGGGAGATGGGTATTCTTGAGGTGTAACTTGCTGTTACACCATCAGCCTACTCCTTCAGCTCTCTAAGCACAGGCTAGAGTTAGCAAATCAAACACAGCTAATAAAAGCAGTCCTATTTTCTCTTAACGTTTGAACAAATTTACAAAGCCACATTGTTTTATAACTTTTTAAAAGGAAAAAACATTCCTGAGTACTTTAATATTATAAAGCAAAGGATCTCATTTACTGAATTAAATCTAAAATCAAAGCGTAAAAGCTGGATTTGGCTAACAGATACAGTACTTTGAAAATAGTGTCACCTGTAATAGAAACTTTAAATACACAGTTTTGATGGGACAGCAATCCATTAGAGCTAAGTACTCCCTAGACTGGTTATATGGTCTCTACCAAGGATGTATAATCTCTCTCAATCTCTCTCCCACCCCTCTCTCTCTCTCTGCTGATAATGGCATTATATCTGTTCTTAGAAAGTTTCAAGTATATAATACTAATTGCTTTCACATTGTTGCATGTTCAATTTCTAGAACTTGTATTACATAACAAATTTGTAACCTTTGATCTACTCCCTATCATCTCTTTCCCCCACCAAACCCATGTAGCTACCATTTCACATGTTTCCATAAATTGAACATTCTCAGATGTCATGAAAAGTGATTTGTGTAACATAGTTGAGGATTTAGAATTGGTGTTTCTAAGAAAAATGCTGTGATTTTATTTATCTGTTTGTGTGTGTGTATGTGTATGTATGTATCTATTTTTGAAATAAGGTCTCTTGTATCCCAGGTTGGCTTAGAACTGGCTATTTTCAAGAATGACTTTGAACATAGATTCTCTTGCCTCTACAATCCCCAAGTGTTAGCATCCAGCTGTTATTATGTAACAAGTCTTTTGATGTCTAATCATTTCATGTACTATTTCCACAAGGTTCATTTACTGTCAAAGTGGCAGGATTCCTTCCTTTCTAATGTTGAGTGACATTTCATTGTAAATACATAAACACACTTTTTCTTTATATACACTCTGATAGAAATTGTGGGTGCTTTGGATGACATGAATAACATCACAATGAACATAGAGTGCAGAAGTCTCTCCTCTTCATCCATACCACTCCTTCTCTAACAGACCGTGTAGGACTGTTGGATCATAACCTAGTTCACACTTTCATTTTCTGAGGAAGTGCTACAGTGTTTTCCACAGTGACTATACAAATAAAGAACCCCGATATATAAAAGGTCCCCCTCCTTCACAGCCTCACTAACACTTGTCACATTTCACTTATTCTAACATTCGTAAGTGATATCTCGTTTGGCTTTGGTTTGCATTTCCCTGATTATTAATGATGTTGAGCACGTTTTCATAAACTGCTTAGCCCTCTGCATGTCTTCTTTTGAGAAATGTCTACTCGAAGCCTTTATTAGGAGATTATACAGTATATGTATGCTGAATTAAACAGAAAATTCTAGTATAATCACAACCTTGCAAAAAAAAAAAAAAAGCCATAACAACTTTACACAAAGAATATTTCTGCAAGCCTTCTTACTAATCCTTTTTGTTAAGCCAATGATTATTTTATCACAATAATTTACAAAATCTTCCTTATAGTTACATTTAGGGATATATTATGTATATACTTATACAGATCAGACTGTAACAACAATGAAAAAAGAGGTCATGGTTTTGAGAAAGATCAGGGCAGTTAAGATGGGAGGGTTTGGGGGGAGGAAAGGGGGAAATTGGTGTTGTTTTCCGTATGTGTAATTATTGTAATTTCAAAAAATCCCCTTGCCTCAACCTCTTTGAGTAGTTTACTTGGGCACAAGTATTCCCACTACAATGTTCTTCCATTCCCAAACAAATTACTAAACTATGGGTAATCATCTTCTATACATTTAGGTTGGCAAACACTGAAGACAGAGTGTTTTCTATTTAGCTGGTGAGACCTGACAACAGCCCCAAACTCACATCAAGTTGCTGCCTTCTCTCCTCTCTCCCTTCATTCTTCTTTCATCTGCCCTTTCATTAACAACTGTGAGAGTGGATGCACAGGATTTCTAAACTGCTCCTCTATGCTCATCCTTTGAAAGTGCCTTGCACGTTTTGTTTGCTTCTATAACCTCTCTTACAAGGTAAAATGGCTTTTGTTAATTTCCCAACTTTAAACCCCTATATAAGAAACATTGATACTTTATACACAGCAGAACTACACAAAGCCATTAGCCTGAAACATTTATAAAGCACTGTAAAGATAGACACACAAGAAGCCTTGGCTCGAGTCAGTTGACTTCATAACAGCATGACTGCTTCATAAACACCAAGCACTAGGCTAAGCCAATTCCCTACTTGAAGAAATTGAAAGGAATAACAAAAGTCAAAACATAGAGTCTCTCCTAACAGATGAATAAGAAAATAATTAAGAGAGTCACAAAAAGAAAACAATGTCATGATGTCTAGTTCTGAAGGTTTCTTTCCTGAGGAAATATATTTTGTAACATGTGGCTTTTCACTATACAACTGTTGCTCAAATGTCCAGACACAGAACAGACATCTTCAGATATGCAAGGGACCTTGATATTTAACTCTAACATACTCAGACTAGGATGATAGGACTAGGACTAGACTAGGACATTTACTGTACCAAAATAGAATGATAACCTGCTGGTCATGCAGGCACATGGTTGTAATTCTAGTAATCCAGAAGCAGAAGCAGAGGAGGTGAAGGAAAAGGAGAACAAAGGGTCAAGGGGAAGAGAGTGAGGAGGAAAAGGGGGTTACAGAAAAGAGTTGAGTCCACTTCAGGATGACACTAAGGGATATCCTGGATTGACAGCATCCAGCAAAACCATATGGCAATCAGCTTAGTGGAAAGTGGAGATTCCAGAGGAAAATATCACAGAGAACAGGTACATTTGAAAATCATGTAACATCACTTTGAAATAAAATGAAATCACAATAATGCAAAGATACAAGAATGAAAGGATTAAATGTGGCAGTATAAAATAAAGTTATATAATTTTTTTTAGTATAAAGAAAATACGATGAGAAGGAACAAGGGAACAAAAATGTATTAACTGATTCTGAATGACATAGATTAATAATGTGCATTATAGACTCCTCAGAGAGGCAGAGTAAAATGGCTGTAACTGAACAGGGTATAAGTTTACAAAAGGTGATGAAACCACTGAAGCAAGGCCAGAGTGGATTGCACATGTTGGTCCTGGCAGTTTACACAGTGGGGAGCAGAAAGAGGCTGTGGCTACTAAAAGATCTAAATGGGTGTATCATCAAGCTAAGTTGAAAAGATAACTGCAGAAACTAGGCAGGGACTTGCATTTGGAATTTGAAGAACAGTAGTTCAAATGGACAAGCCAAGAAAAAGCATAAAATGAGAGTAATTATATATGGAAGTGAAGGCTGGAGCTGACAGTGTCACAGAAGATAATTTTAGTATAAGATTTTTAACCATGAGTTTTCTTATAACACGCACAGCTACTTTAACAGAAACAAATTCAAGCAGGAAAACAAATCAGTTCATGGTGTTTAATGAGAGCTTTTAATTCTTTTGCATAGAAACTCACTTGTCCCACTAGAAAACCGAGTTCTTGTCTTATAGCTATAACTACACCTTTTGAAGTTTCTGTTAACTACTACTATTCAATATTACCCCATTTCTTCAAAGGATATAGTTGGAGATTTCATAAAGTAGGTAAAGTAGGCAGGTCGTGTGAAGATGAATTTATTCTTTAACTTTCAATAGGTTGCAATGACTGATTTGCTTATAAGTTCTTTCAGTGTTGATGATTGTGGAAAACGTCAACAGAAAGAAAACTGCATGGCTTCCCTCCTCTTAACTTCATGATTTTTAGCAGCTGGAGTCAGACATTAGGCAGAAATGTTTAACATAAACATCTGGGACTCATTTGTGTCAACTGCTTCTCTTTATGAAGGGTATTCTTTATTTTAAATATTGACCATCCTCTGAAGGCTCTTTGGGGGCCGGGGTAGTTTCCTTTCTTTCCTATTCCTATCAGCCCTCCACTTGAAGTTCCAGCCAGTTCTAGGAAATGAAAAAGTAACTCCTTCCCCAACATGCTAAACATGTCTTAATTCCATATGAAAAGACTTCAGGACAACCCTCTCCCTGGGGGTGCGGGTGGGGTGGGGAATAGGGCATAGTCTCGCCTGCGCCCTCAAAGCCTACTTCCAGATGTGAGCCCCAAGGTAGACAGACTACCAGACCCAGGCTTCCAACCTCTTTCCAGATGGCAGCCTGAAGGAAGATGAGCATAGCAAAGATCTAATTCTGATTCCAGATGTGGGCCAAAGGGCACAGGAGTGAATTGCAACATCTTTCCCACCACGTGTAATGCCCTAAGCGAGAACGGCTACTCAGGCCTCTCCAGTGGGACTCCATATTGTCTCCAGAGAGCTGAATCGCCAGAGATCCAAGTGCC
This sequence comes from Cricetomys ansorgei, assembly GCA_026225945.1. NCBI lineage: Eukaryota > Metazoa > Chordata > Mammalia > Rodentia > Nesomyidae > Cricetomys > Cricetomys ansorgei. Next base: position 19,032,207 of record JAMJFZ010000239.1, read on the forward strand.
ATTGCTCTGTCACTCAGTACTTTTATCTGTTTTCCATCCTCAACCAAAAAGTCCTGCGGTTCCTCACCTGAGTCAAGGTTCTTAGCTCTGGGCACACTTTTCTGATGAGATTGTTTTGAAGGTTTAGAGTCCTCAAACCAGGCACCTTTTCTAGTGCTGCAGGCATCTTCGTCATCCTCTTCCCAGTGAGAGTAATGATCTTAGTGTTGTTACCCCCCTTCAGAGCTGTTAACAACAATCTTTCAGTCATGATTTTTGAAGAGGTGACCATTATGGAGGAGAGGTCCTTATTATATATCTTCAGGCATCTAATTACAGAATTGTTGTGTCACAGAAGCAAAACCACTCCTCATTATGATGGAGGTAGGAGGCATTAGATGATTTTTCTAGGTAAAGAGGGGAAATGGTCAGTTCAGGTTGGGCCAGGAAGCATACAAGACAGAGCTTGCGTATCTTATGCCAGACACATGGAAGTTATCAAATACTGAGATCACATCAGAACGCAGTTTTGGGGACCTGCCACCAGTTTCAGATGAGGAACGCTGAACATCCGGGGGGCAGGGCGAATCAATCTAGAGTGGACTGTAACAATTCCTAACATGAAAGTCTCTGAGTTCATAACAGCAGTTTTCAAAAAGAGGGAAAGGCTCACTGATCATACTTGGAGTGGGTGGATCATGAGCTCAGTATGAAAACTAATAAAGGGGAAATGAATCAAGCATTTATTACACTATTCCAGTTCAAACTGCATGTCAGTATATTCAAATAGCTCACAGCTTTCATTCATATAGAAATTGAAGCTAATAAATGGAGGGGAAAAGCCTTGGAGAATTCATTATTTCTCCAAGTTCTAATGAAACAAAGGATCTATGGAAAAATCACAGTTAATTGCTAGGTTGGTAGGAATAAGCTTAATAACCCGCTAATAAGCACCATGAGGGATGAAAACACCTGATAGGATGCTTCGAAGGGCCCACCTGAAGTGTTGATGCATAAAACTAAACCTGCATCCAACCATGGCTTTTAGGTCTAACCAACACCTACAGAAAAGTTAGGATCTGACAGCAAACTGAAGTGACACTCACCGAATCATTCAGCCAAACCTAGGACATGGGAAGCTCTATAGGGAAAAAATGAAGTTTTAGCAGTTGCATAATTAAAAGTGGAAACTGTTCTGAGAATGGGCATTGAGTAATAGCCAAAGGCAATATGTGCACCTGGGCAGAATTTTGTTTTTAATTCCTCTCTTATACAATACGTCCTGACAGTAGTTTCCCCTCCCTCCACTCGTAGCAGTCCCTTCCTCTTTCTCCTTCCCCTAGTTCCATTTCCCCAGTTTCTCTTCAGAAAAGAGCCAGCCTCCCAGGGATAGAAACAAAGCCAGCACAAGGTACTAAAAGACAGGGCACAAACCCTCATATCAAGGCTGGATGAGGCAACCCAATAGAAAGAAAAGGATCCCAAGAGCAGGCAGAAGGGTCAGAGGCACACTTCTACTGTTAGGAGTCCCACAAACACATCAAGCTAACAACCATAACATTTAGGCAGAGGACCTAGTGCAGACCCATGCAGGCTCCATGATTGCTGCCTCAGTCTCTATGAGCTCCTGTGAGCCCTGTGGGTTGTGTTCTCCTGGTGTCATCTACCCATTTGGTTCCTATAATCCTTCCTCCCCCTCTTCTGTGGGGTTCCTCAAGCTCCAAGGAGAGGGATCCAATGGAGATCTACAATTCGGACTCTCTCTCCACCTAATGTTGGGCTGTGGGTCTCTGCACCTGTTCCCACTAGCTTCAGGAGGAAGCCTCCCTGTTGACAATTGGGCCTAACCACATGGCCGACACCCTTCAACCCAGCTCTGGAGACAGAGTTGGAGAAGCCTCTATGAGTTAAAGGCCAGACAAGCCAGGTCTACATAGTAACATACTGTCTCAAAAAAACAAAGTCAGATTCTTGATTTCAATAAACAGGAATCAGTCAAGAAATGTATTGATGGACTGCATATTATGATAGTAATCAATCCTTGATTCTGTTGTATATAAAATGGTATGCTATTAACAGTAGGACTTGTTTTACATATATCCAACACTTAGAAATGTATAATGAAATTTCCAGGTGAGATCTTTAAAATAATCTAGGGATGGAGGAGGCAGGAGAAGAAACAAGATGAACACAATGTTGATGATTATTGATGCTGAGTAACAGGTACATAGGGGTTCTTTACACTAATTTCTCTTTGGGGAAAATGTTTAGAATGATAGAAAGAAGAGGAAGCTGTAGTCAGTGACATTTGATCATTAGAACCCCATCTGTACCTAGATATGACTAGGGTTGGAGGCACTTGAGTTAGATAGATATGTTCCAAACTTAGATAGTGGTTTCCAAATATTTGAATATCATAAATTACACTCTGCACCTAAGTTTTCGGAACAAAATTCTAAGTGCAAGAACTGACTATAAATGAGTGATTGATAAAGTTAAAAATCTCTGCTCTCAGGAAATTACAATAACCATGTGTACCCTCACACATAGGAACATGAATACACATGAATACACATGCACAAATACACAAGAAGGAATCTTTTAAAAATCCATGGTACCATCACCTCTAAAGTGACTATTGTCTGTCCAGCATCCTAGAAGATGGTACCTAAGCACCAGAAATTTGCTAATCACCTACAGAGGGAAGAGAGGCCCCTGTAATCTGATTCTGCTTTCTACTGACATGACAAACCTAGACAACACTGTAAACTTTGATTCCTTCTTCTACCATATACAGCAGGTAATCAATAGTATAAACACAACCTACTCCGGTTATCTACTGCCTGAAACTACCATATAAAGATTTAAAACACATATTCACCAATCTTAATTTGGGCCAAGCTTACATTTGCTCCCTTTGATGACCACTGTGGCAGCACAAAGGCTAGACTGGCAGAAATCACCTGAAGGCTCACTTCCGCACATCCTGCAAGAAATGCTCGTGGTTGACTAGGACCCTCAGGAGGCCAGCTTGGACATGTGGCTTGGCTCTAAGCATGAACACCTCGGGACAAAAAAATAGGGCGGGAACATCATCTCCATGACTTAACTAGAAAGTCACAGGGCATCACTTCTACTACCGCCCTTTGATTGTAGAGAAGCAAATCACTGAGGTCTGCTCTCATTTTGAGTGAGACAAATTATAACTCATGATAGCAAGTGAGAAAAATAAAATTGTGGACATTTTAAAAACCAACCAAAACCCCACTCTAATCTTTTACTTTTTTCAATAAAAATCTAATTATTTTGAACACTGATTATAGATGAAATGACTAGCTTCTGAGAAAAACATTTGCAAGGCTCATCCATGTAAAAGTATAAGGCAGTACTTAATTTTCACTGCTAAATAACGGTCCATTATATCAACATATTACTTTTTACTCATTTGTTCATCTGCCTGAAGGGCATTTGGTCTGTTTCTACTTTTTGGCTCTTAGAAATAACATTGATTGAAAAGTGTGGACATTTTCATTTTGCCACAGGAAATACTTAGGAGTGGAATTATTATGTCAAACAGCACTAGTACATTCTTTTGCCTCACTGTATTTCACAGTGACTATACCATTTTTCACAGTCCTATGGACAGTGCCCAAAGGTTTATTTTTCATTTAGCATTGTCCCTTCCTATCCAAAATGACACAAATCCTTAAAAAACATCAGTGAGCTTTTGAAAGTTGATAATACTCTCAGGCAAGATCCACATCCACAGTTGCCTCTGGCATGTGTAGTCTGTGTCTTGGACTTCCTTTAATTTTTTTTTTACTTAGTAGGAGAGTGAAGAGTGTCACAGCATGTGTGTGTGTGAAGGTCAGAGGCCAACTTGTGGGAGTCAATTCTCTCCCTCCTCCATTTAAGATTCAGGGACTGAACTCAGTCCAGCTTGGTGGCAAGCATCTTTACTTGCTGAGCCACCTCACCAGCCATCTTGAAATTCACCATCTTGAAACTTCTGTGGAATTGTACCTTTACGATTCAGGCCATTTAATTGGGATCTTTAATCGTCCTGTGTTCTAAACACAATCTACCCATCATCAGCCCCATCTTCATCTTTACACTTCCTTTACACTTCCCTACAGTTGCTCTATCCAGAAGACAGTTCTTACTTTTAGCATCACTTACTATCTGCAGAGACTGAGTGTATTGGTCAGCATTTCCTATAGAAACAGAATTGACAGGAATGATACATGGGATTTATTAGAGTGGCTTTTGTTCTATGGTCCAACTGTTCTGACAATGGCTGTCTCCCAATGGAAAGTCCAAGAAATTCAATAGATGTTCTCATGGTTATTCAGTCAGTAGGTCATAAGGCTGGATGTCTTAGCTGGTCTTCATTATATGTAGAAGTCCTTTAGAATTAGGCTCTAATACAAGTGAGTGGATGACCTTGACAGTGAAAGCAAGGGCAAGCAGGTAAAAAAGCAAAAGCTTCCTTCTTCCATATCCTTTATATAGGCTGCCACCAGAAGATATGGCACAGATTTAAGGTGGGCCTTCCCACTACAAATGATCCAATCAAAAATCCCTCATGGTGTACCCAGCAACTTGGGTTTTAATTGATTCCAGATGTAGTCAAGTTGACAACCAAGTATAGCCATCACACTAGGAATGAAATGTTTTATTGTTCAAACTCTCAAAGCCATGCTCCTTTATATTTAAATTTTCTTCTTGTTCAACTCTTATATAGTATTTCATCCTGACAGGATTTTTGACAAAATACTTAGCCCCTTAGCCAGAGCTTCCAATTGGTGACATATACTCATTTCTCTGTTAATGAAACCATCCTTACTAAACTTTCTGCTACATACTAGAACCTTCCTTTAGCTTCTGATATCCTCTTTAACCCTTAACCAATAGCCCCCTATTATGACATAAGTCTCCCATTAGTAGTCTATATAGACTCTCCTTACACTCAAGGCCCACTCCCAAAACTCACTTAGGTATTTCTGTTACAGCAGCAAACAAATTTAAAACAGAGAATGAGACAAAAACTAGGAATTACATAGAAAATGGGATTTGTGGTATAAACGTGAACTGATATTATTTAGGAGTCACCAAGGGCTATTCCTTTTGTGCCCAATGCTGTTCCTGGAGAAGCTGAAGGAGATCTGACAGAAGATAGAGGAAATGCAAGCTCAGCATGAATACACTGCAATGAGTAAGCCAGCAAAACTGCAAACACACGTGGTGGCTTATTAGGACACTGACACTCTAGAGAAGCAGAACCAATCAACTGAATATGTGTTCCATGAAGGGATTTTAATAGACTGGCTTACACATTAGGGGCAGGTAATCTAACAATGGCTGTCTTTGAGAAGAAGAGGTAGAGGCCAAGAAGCCACTCAGTTTATGGGAGACGCCTCAGCTGTCCCAACCTGGCAATGAAAGCCTGGTAGCTCCCTGGAGAGTTGGTATAGAGTTCACACTGGAGGTCTGGCAGCAGGGGGTGGCAGCAGTGGCAGCAATAGATGCACTAATGCAGAAAAAGCTGTGAAGGCAGAAACACAATGCTTTTTCCTGGGTCCTCACTCTTGTAAAGTGCAACCCACTCGGAGGCAGGCCTTGCTCTTCCATTAATCCTCTGTAGGAACACCATCACAGACATGTTGAGAAGCATGCCTCTAAGGTAGTGCTAAATCTGGTCAAGTTAAGCTCAAGAGGAACCATAACACCCTTGCAACAACTGCACTGTTTTCCAAGCTGTAACTTAAAGGCTTCTAAATTTTGTGTACACTATGTAGCCAGAACTAGCCAGAAACTACACAGGATTCTGTGCTGAAAGTCCTAGCTTTGCTAAGTTGATTCGGTGCAAACCCACCCTGCGATCACACTCCTGTCTGCTTCCCTCCCACTGCTAAGAACAGAAAGTCACATGGCGTCTGTCTCACCTGGTTGCTTTATATTTGCATTGCATACTCTCTCTCAAACTGCCACTGGCATCACACATCTGTCTTCTTCCATTCTTTTTCTTGTGCAGTGCTCAGGATTGACCTACACACATTTGACGAACACTAACTATCTAGAATAAATTCTGTTCATCTGCTGTAAAATATCTCACAGCCCCTCATTGCTTGTCAACTGAAGTATCCCCTCTAAAAATGACTAAGTCTAACCTCATGTACACAGCAGCCATGCCTTCCACAACTCTCAGGAAACCACTTGCAAGGGCATCAAGCACACTTACCCCTTTACTCATGCTATTCATTTTGCCCTGGATTCTCTGTACTAAGCAGAAGTTTCCATAAGGCAGACTTTAAACTATTCTTAACAGTTCACACCTATCTTTTGTTCTTTTCCTTACTTCCCCCTTGCCACATTTGAATGGCAATCTCTAGCAGCATAACTGACAAAGCAGGCACTCAATATGTTCATTAAGCTTAGGTGAAGAAAGAAAAATGAGGGTCCAACAAGTTTAAAGCATCAAGAGACTGCCCAAAATGCATAGCACAGTCTACCACTAATGCTTCCAGCCCTCTATGAGACACTATTCTAGAGACAGAGGAGGGATAGAGATGAGAAGGCAGGCTACAGATGTGGGTAGGACTGCGACTAGAACTGGTCTTCAGGGTATGAAGGGAGAGGGTGTGTAGGGAGAGAAGTGTTGGATGGTATCTGACAAGGTGGAGCGGTGGTCAAAGTCCAGATTTATAGATACTGGAAACCCAGAAAATGGGATGAAAACAGAAAAAGACATAGGGTTTGCTTTTTCAGATTTGAAGTTTGGACCTGTATCTTAAACACACCCGTGTGTGGGCAGCTGCAAATGAGAGGGTTGCTGAACTGTCTGCTGCAGGGCCTCGTGGAATGCGGGCATTAGGAGCTTTCCCAGCAAGCAGAAATCAAGCCATTTGGCAGGAAAATTGAAAAATCATCAGCTTTTTAAAACACCAGCCTGTGAACCCAGTAAAGGAAGAAGCTAAAGCTGGATGCTAATCCAGACCAGAGTTAATGACTTATTATGTGAACTTCGCCAAGTCCATCAAACTGACTCTATCTCCCTTCTCATCGGTAAAACAACAAGAGAGACTATGAGTCTATTCCACAGAGACACATGGGAAATAGCTAACTAATGATTATAAATGACTTCGGAAGTACCATGTGCTGTGAGAATCCTAAATTATATATCCTAGGATGTCAAGGGACTTTAAGTGAAAACAGCCACTTATTTCACTAATACAGAGAAGGCTGTTCCGCTTACTAAAACTCTATGAATACAAAAATACCTGGCTAATCTAAATGTAGCAAAAGCCCCTGTGACAAACTGACAGATTTTTAAAAAGTAGGAAAATACATGAAAAACCAGGAGTTCATAAATACAGACTATGGAAGAAACCTATACGCCTATTTGACTTGTTTTGGCAAGGTTATTTTGTGATTAAAGTGTGGTCTGGGACTTTGGGTAAAAGTTTTCAAACAGATGCTTCATGTACTCAAAACTGCTGTAGAAATTCTCTGTCCTATAATAAATGGCATTGGTTTCTCTTGGTTCATTTTTTAAAGTAACTATGGAAATAGAAGGTTTGATAGTAGGGCCTTGGACAGCCACAGGCCTGCCTTCCACTGAGAGCCTTACTGATGAAGAGCCATGTCACATGTGCAAGTAACTCAAGTCTCGTCCCATTATCTTTACAACAGGAATGAAAGTACCAAACCCTACTGCGTTCTGAGGAATGAACAAGGCCTGAACTATTTAGAACAGCTCCTGGGACAAAGTAAGTGTTCAATAAAAGTTCTGTTTGTTTTTGTGACATCTCATAGAAACAATTAGATCAAGATCTCCACTATTATTTAAACAAACAATGAGATGTAAGCACTACTCAGGCTGAGATAGAGGTTAACATATGCTTGCTACATCAAGGGCCTGTCTCCCCACTACCCCCTGTGTGACAATATCCTCTTCTTTATTCTTCTCTTTTGTTCAGATGGGGTCTTACTGGGTAGCCCTGGCTGCTACAACTGTCTATATAGACCAGGCTGGCCTTGAACTCACAAGTTCTCTTGTCTGTCTCCTGAGTACAGGTATTAAAGGCGTGTGCCACCATACCCAGCTATTCATTCTTTATCTATCACTATTTCACTATATTTCTTAAGACATCTGAGTGCTTAAATAACTCTTGTTAGAGGAATTCACGTGAGGAGCCACATGAGGATCTAACAGAAATGTTACATAAAGAATCTTACATGGGTTAGGAGATTGAATCTCTATTAGCTGTTCATAAAATTTAAAAGACCAAGTCACTGATGGGAAATACAGAATTATCCACTCTTGATGCTAAGTAAGATCATTTTTAAAGCTTCATCCTCAAGTATGACCAACATAACTTCGTAAATAAGGATTGTTTAGCGTCTCTGATAAAGAATATAACCTTTAAAAAACTTTCCTTAAGTTCATGAAAGCATCACAAAAACATACTATCTTATTCTAAGTTGCCTTATTTTACCAATGAGACCAGATTCCAAAGAAGCAATTTAATTAGCATCATTGAGACAAACTCCTCAAAAATCTATTTTAAAAACATACAAATAGATACACATATTTTCTACCAAATATTAAAAACATACAAATCAGAAGGAAATAGCCAATAAAAGGGGGGAGAGAAAATAGGACACTGAGATAAAACCAAGACCAATCAATTACTAAGCATCTACAAAGTCCAATTAAGGGGGATAAACAAAACAAGGATCATGGGAGGAAGTGGCTTACAGTAACGCCAAGACTGTGGCTTAGACACTGGGCATGTCTGACCGAGACAAGAAACACAAATTAACACATGGTAAGCAGACTGCCTATGTCTCCTGCAGCAGATAGCTGCCACCAGGTTCTCACTGAGTGCTGTCAGAAGGAAACCCTGGCTCAGTATGCAACAACTCTTCTAGTTTTTTCCTTGAAAAGGTGAAAACAAGATTTTTTTTAAAGTGAAATCTCCGTGTTTTTAAATTGCCAACTAATTCTTTTAAAGAAAATTAGATCAGTACATGGGCCAAACAAACTATAATTCTGCCATACTCAGCACACCAACTTCAGGAGCTTTACAGTAGTGTGAGAAAGGGTCATGGATAATATCCTAAAATTGATCAAGAAAAAAGGTTAGGACCAGCAAAGAGCAGAGTTACAGAAGCAGAGGATTTCAGTGAGGGAGTTGTCCACAGAGTTAAAGGCAACAGCGATTTCCACCAAAGACAAGAGTACCTGGTGCTGTTTTTGGAAGAGGTTTGGGGGAGGGGGGGGCTACATTCAGACTAGTGATTAAACGCACAAATTCAAAGGCATATAATTGAACCACTGTTTGTATAACTGTGCCATTATTCCCCAATAATTAAAACAAGCTTTGTCAATTTATTGCAGCACACATCAAGTATTTCTAAGAAGCACTTGAATATTCTTTATGAACTTAGAGAAAGTGTTTTCCCAATTTGCGCTGATTGGTTCAGAATAGATAGAATTTAAGAACACATTTAAGAGAATTATCATAACTAAACCTGTAAACCAGTCAGGACTTCTAAACAAAGTACATGAAAATTTGAGATATTAGATTAGAAACAAAACAGAACTGTGGTAATTTTTACCTTCTATCACCCTCGTGATTTCACCCTGGCCACCAGGGACAAGAAGGAAGCCTTCCTTCCCCCTGACCTCTCAAAATTCTAATTTATAAACTATCTTGAGAGTTTAGCTTTCCAAGAGATTAATGTCTTATTGTGGTTCTGTCTCTTTTCCCAATGATCAAAAAACAAACACCTCTCACAGAATAACCATTCTCATAAGTATAAATCACAAAGAATATGCCAAAATGCTAGGTACATTACCTTGATTTTCTTTTGTTTCTTAAGGAATGATAGTTTCTCAGGAAACCTTTACATTTTTTATTTTTATTTTTTAATTATGCATATGCACGCGTATGTGTGTAAGGATATATGTACATGAGAAAAACTGCCCTAGGGGCAGAAAGGGCATAGGATCCCTTGAGCTAGCATTACAGGCAGTGAGTGAGCACCCTACATGAGTGCTGGGAATGAAACTTGGCTCTCGGCAGGAACAGTTTGAGTTCTTAAGCACTGAGCCATCTCTCTAACAACACCGAAGTTTTCTCTAAAGTTGTTATGATATTGCCAATGTGACTGGATCTAGAATTATCTAGGTCAACCTCTGAGCATGTTTCTAAGGAAACTTCTAGACTGGATTAACCGAGGTACCTTAAGCAGAGGTTGTGTCATTCCATGGCTTTGAATCAAAAGAAACCAAATCCAGCACAAGTATTCGTCTTCCTCCTTACTGTGGAGCAATGCAACCTGCTGCCCCATGTTCCTGTCACCATGCTTTGCCTGACATGATAGACTCAGCCCACAAACTTGTAAGAGGGCCCCAGATCTTAGTAGGCCCTGAGACCTTAGCACAACGATTCGTTTTGTAAATCATACTAGCTATCCTAACTATGCTGAAATAAAACAACCATAAACTTCATGTAGCACAAATGAAGTCAGAAGACAACCTGTGGAAATCAGTTCTTCTATCATGTGATACAGAGATCAAACTCATGTCTTCAGACTTGATGGCAAGCAGTTTCACCCACTGAGCCATCTCACTGGCCCCTATAAACTATGAGCAGTCCATCAACAAAGCTTTTAATAATTATTTCATCTATACACTCCTCATATTTTTACTCTAAAAATTTATTAAAATCAGGCTTTATCAGGACAAAGGTGCTACAATCCACTGACTCGGACAGACTAAGAAACAAGGAGGGCCTCGGTGGGGACACAGAGAGCTCCCTGGTAAAGGGAAAATGGAACCGATGGTGCAAGTGTGCTGGGGAGGATAGGAATGGGAAAAGAAGAGACCCGGTGTGGGGAGAGGGATGGAGGGGCAGAATATATGGAGAGACAACCAGAACTGGAGGACATTAAGGGGGATCTGAAGACCAAGGGCAGTGGAAACTCACTAGAATCCATGATGGACCCTGGCGAGGACCTCTTGCAATGGGGAATGGGGAGCCTGAACAGGCCATCTTCTGCAACCAGCAAGGCTTCCAGGGGAGGGACTGGGACACCACCCCAGCCACAAAACCTTCAACCTAAAACCCACTACAGGACAGGACCCACTGGGACAATGGAAGGGCAGAACCCCATGCCAAAGGAGAGAACCATGTCTGATTCTGCAGGGTAGGCCAGGAACTAGAGACTGGATAGCCAGAAGGCGATTTCTACATATCTTGTTCTACTCATAGATCGGTATTTAGTCCGGTCTCCATCAGTGAGGCTTCCACTGGCAGCTGATGGGAACAGATGCAGAGGCCCAGAGCCAAACATTGTGCAGAGCTCTGGAAAACTCACAGAAGAGGGGGAGGAGGCATTTCACTGGTCAGGGGGACTCAGGGACATTAGTAGAACAACCCCCACAGAATGAATGGACCAGTGCTTTTGGAGCCTGAAGCAGCAAAGAACCTGCAGGGTTTCCTAGTGGTTGTCTGGCTTGGGGTTCTTGCAGACTGGAGTGTATGTGGAGGTTATCTGGCATACCTGTCCTTAGGACCCTTTTCCTTGAGCTGGGTTGCCTAGTATATCCTCGATATAGGGACTAGTGCCCTGCCTTGTTCCGTCTCGTTGTGTCCTGTTTGAGCCATAACACAGGGAGGACTGCTCTCTTCTATGGAGAGAAGTGGGGTGGGGAATGGATGAGGGTGGGGAGTATATGAATGAGAGGAAAGAAGAGGGGAACTGGGAGGAACAGGAGGGTTAGAAATGATATGTTTTATACAAGAGAAGAAAAATAAGTAAAAAAAAAAAAAGTCAGGCTTTATCTTCACTGATAAAAGTAAAGTAATGGTTACATGCTACAGGTTGAGGCTTCTTTATTTGAAATTCTGAATATCAGCTTCTTCAGAATTATGGAGTTCTGCCTACATATAATCAGCTTGAGAATGAAACTCATGTCAAAGTATGAAATTCATCTATGCTTCATATCTATCATACAAATCTTATGTAGTCCAAGTAATTCTGTGTATTTTTTATAGTTTTTGTGCATGAAACCTAAAGTCTACTGGTATAGTTCTTTCTGTTTATGGTGTCAGTGCTCAAAGTTATAAATGTTGGAATAATTCAGGTTTGGGATTTTCAGGTTAGGAGGACCTGAAAAGGGAGAAAAGTAAATTCTCTTGGCTTATTCCTTTCTCTTTCAAATGACCAAAAGACTTAAGGTAAGGTAAAGTAGAAAGCATTCTTTTTGTGAGCAAGCACAATTCTAAATTATCTCTACTCACAGCTGCCAAATAGCTTAACGGCAACTTCTCAGATTCTGTTCTCTCAGATGATATCCAAAGACACTTGGCAAGCATTTAGTTAATAAGCACCTCTTAATTTAAATCTTATTAAAGCTAGATAACATGAAGTTGTTTCTAAGTACTTAAACTATGGAAAAAATAAACAAATACAAGTAACTAGTTCTCAGTGAGTAGGTACTAGAAAGTATCATACATTAGCCATCCTAGCCTGGGTATGAGGGTCTGGGGACACGTGCTGAGGAGGTTCCATTTAACTGAGGAAAGCAGGTGAGGGGTGAAGTGTGTAAAGCATTCATCTCTGAATAGCAGTTCAAAAGTGTTCGGTGAGGAGAGTCAGGGTTGGTGGTGTTCAGTGAGGAGAGTCAGGGTGGGTGTTCAGTAAGGAGAAAACAAAGGTGGATTCAAGGGCAAGAACTGATGTTACCAGAGTTTAAAGATATAAGATTTAAAACAGGAAAAAATAAATGCATCAAACAAGTGGAGAAAACACACATTTGTTCAACTAACATTAAAATAACTAAAGTTAAAGTTATGAAACCAGCAACTACATTCTCAACAATCAGCTAATTTGCTCCCTCACTGGTTCCCGAAAACTGGACTACAAAAGACAATGTGCTAACATTTGTGGACAGGTACCAATATGCCCAGACACCAATTGGCACAGATGTGTCTCTTACTGATTCCCATTTTTATGAATGGAAATCCTTTAAAAAAAAAACAAAAAAAAAAAAACACTCATAAATCTTACAATGTCTTTAGTTTACTGATCCAAAATAAACCTCCGTTGATCAATGTGGTCCTAAGCTTTCGCCTCATTTCTAAAGTAGAAACTTAACTGATCATTATCTTATTATCTCTCTTTATTTTGGGCATAATGATATGCTCATATATTTATTCAAAGTTCCTTAAATACAAGAATCTATGGTTGTATTATTCTCACTATGTGAAGAAAAATTAAAGCTGAATAAAACTTATCTAAGGTAAAATGAGTTCTATTTCTAAATTCTGAAACTTCTAAAATAAAAATGACAATTTAAACATATCCATGTAGATTCAACTTCTTTACCATTTATTCTTTTGGCAAACATCAGATTATATGAACAAACTACCTTGCTTACAATAGTTACACACTCTTTGTTTTACTCTTTACAAGCTGTAAACATATGTAAGTGGATAAAATTCTTGGCTGAAGACACATTCCAGAATTTTGACATATATGTTTCCAATCAGGACTAAAGAAAGTTCATGGGATTCCCGTTAGACAAGCAACAGCAGCAGCAAACTTAATTACATGTTGTTTTTAAATTAACAACTGACATTTTTAAGACTTTTTTTTCATTTATAGCTAAAATGGTAGAAGTTGGCCATACATTTTTCTTCCTAAATATACTGGCCATTTTATAATAAAACATATAAGCAAAAAACAGAAATACATAATTAAATACATTTAAATTCTTGTCACAACAACAAAACATTAGTAAATTATTTTAGAGTATCTTTGTTGAAAATGGAATTTCAGTAACTAAGTTTCATAATATTTTGTTTTGTTACTCCTTAAACGCTGACATATTAACATGAAGATAACATTACTTCAAAATAAACTCAAAGCATTTATTATTTTACAACTTCATTATTTTATAAATTTCAGAGGAAAAAAAGATCAAAAGTTACAAAGCAGGCACTCTTCAGAATACACTGTGTAGCAGGCAGATTATGCTTTAGTCAGTTGGGCTGAATGACCTCAGGAAGTCCTGACTGCTCTGTTGACCACAGTCTCCGCCAGCCTACCACAGAGTTACCTGCTTCTAACATTGTTAAGCCCATTATTTACTCAGAAAGTATACATGGATCAAAAGTCCAAATGTTATAAACATGATGCTAGGTTTTACTAGTTATATTTCTAACTTCGAAAAAAACAGATCAAACCAAGAAGTTTCATTTTCATAAATTTGTTTTGGTTTGTTTGTTGATTCTAGAAATTGAACCCTGAACCCCATGCATGATAGGCAAGTGCTCTGTGGAGCTATGTTTCCATCCACAGTACTGTGCTACATAAGAACAGCAGACACATTTGTGTATATGGACACAACTATCCTAAAAAGAACACTGTTATAAGTGATTTGAAATCCAAACGACATAAATCATTCCACAGAAAACTGTTCTGTACTGACTTTACCTTACTCGGCTCCTGAATAATGTGGACTTCAACTTTACCTATACATACAATATAATAATCAAATATTTGAGTGAAAAAAAATGATATGATATGTAACAAAGTAATCTGTAGCCAGGGCTTTCTTTGAATTCTAGAAAGGGAGCACAAGCAGAGAGACCTTGTTATGATAAACTGGAAAGGGGGAGAAACTTTAAAAAAAGTGTGGCCACGGCCCCTTCTGTGTTACTAAAACATCACCTTGGACAGATGAGCAATGAGGCCAGTGATGTTTGTCAGTGGGAAAGGTTCTAGGGAAAGCAAAGCAACTGAGTAGTGTTGGAGAAAACTCAAGAGAATGTAAAAATTCTCTCTCAGTTGTGAAGAAAACCAAGATGTGACGCTAACTCAGCCTCAAGTTTTAAAAACAGCAATGCAGAAATTACAGTCTTTTTAAAGGTACACACAAATAAAGGGGAAATTTCTAGTTTGCTAAAAAGGGTCAAAATGGACATAATGAAAACCTATTTACCAGATTTTGTTTCATTTCTTTGGACTTAACTGACTGTGGTATGAGTTCAGTGTCCAAATTCTAGTAGTTTCTCCTTAGCTACAGAGATGTGTGACATAACAAGCTTTCCCCACTGACCCTAGTAACCAAAGTTACTGTGTTTGTGGCTCATTTCATAAACATTAATAAGCCTGCTGTCACTACAATGCGTTCCTATGATGACAGAGACTGAGTCTCCATAAGAAAAATTACATTGAAATGCTTAATTTGGGAATATAAAGTTTGTGGGGCCAAAATTTAAAATAAAATTTATTCCAAATCAGAATGTCCAGGATAACTAACACTCATTAGTGAGAAGTGTAACAACTTGCTATGGATGATATTTCCCCAATATACTTTAAATTTGAAGAATGCCTCTAAGAGGGCATTGTTTAAAATTATTATGTATTTCTAAACAGCCTATTAGTAATCTCATTCATAAAACTGATTTAAGGTAGGTGTGTTTTTCAGTAGCATTTACAACAATCTAGCGCTTGGTAGAAATATGCAGATTAGTGCACTCTAAAAAACATAGTACAACATTTCGAAAACTAGCTGCAATTTTCAGTAGCTGAGTTCACCAACCGTGTAACAGAATTATAATGTTCTCCTAAGCCATACGCATGCCTCATGTATCTGAAATGAAAAAAAAAGTGAGTCATTTTGATGTTTTTTTTACTATATATAAATAAATATATAAACATATATATATATGTATATATAGAGAGAGGATATAGGCATACATAACTAAACACTCTGAATGTCCAGTCCACAGTTATCATTAATCGACTATGTGAGCATATTCATTAAGAGTTCAACATCACATTAGGGCAGTCACTAGCGGAGGCACAAAGGCTGAGATGCTGAGGGCTCAATGAGATCAAAGTTTCACTAAAGTTCAAACCATTAATGGCAAGGAGAGCTAATAAACAAACAAACACACACACACACACACACACACACACACACACGCACACACACACAAAACACTAGAGAAATAAACCCTCCAAGCTGAATATGAAGGGCCAGTTCTCAATTACATAACGTGAAGGGCTGTTTGAATGATGTCTTTTGTGCTAGTTAAGACTTAGTGCTGTTAACTGCAATCCAGGCAACATGCAAAACTAGCTCTAAAATTTTACAGCCCTTTGAAAGGACTTTTATTCTTAATTCATACAAAATAAATAAACAAATAAGTAGTTCATTAGTCTAAGTGATTATTAATCACACATTTTGATGCTTTCTAGTTCTAACTGACTGCCTTTGAACATAAGGAGAATCAATTCAGCTAATTATAGCATTTTGATCAGTCAGTATATACAACCTAAAATCTTTTCACATCCCTTTTTGTCTTAATTACGAAAAATAAAATAGTAAAACTTCCTAGGTACTTACACTAGTACTAATGGATTCCTTGGATACTCTTCACCGACTACAATAGGAGGAGCATCAGCCTGTAGTATCTCGATTGGTGTTTGTAAAATGTGAGACAGAGCTCTTAGCTACAGAGGGAAAAAAATGGATTAGCAAGAAAAACAAAATGCAAATCTTATTCAAACCACAAACTACTGAAGTACATACAGAACATGGCAACCAGTTAGAGCAAAGATGTGCTCTGTTCATACTAGTACCAAGAGATCAGGTGAGTGACACTTAGTATTTGCTGAACTGATGAAAAAATAAATGAATAGATAGATAGATAGACAGACAGACAGATAGGTAGGTAGGTAGAAAGAAAGAAAATTACATCAAAGGCAGGAATTTCTCAAGCCTCAGACACAATAGCTTTGTAAAAACAACAATGTCAAACTTGGTGAAGAGGGTAAAGGGTAGACTGTGCTTACTATGCTAGTCCCTGAGGTTGAAAACATTCCATTTTTCATAATGATACAATTTTTTAAGTACTACTGGCTTTGTATCAGACCAAATCATTACCAGTCAAGGGACAGAGAGTAGTCTGGCAAAAATGAGAGGTTCACTTTTAAAAGCTTCTCAGATGACACCGATGGAATCCGTATCAAGAACTGCTGCTCTGTAATTTTCAGCAAGAACAAGGCATGTATGTGAATTATTCAGCCCTGTGATGGAATCCTTATCTGTACTGCATGCTGTACCACTTTTATAACATGCAATATAAACTTAGGGCTTAAAGCCTAATGAATAATAGCCACCAATAAAAGTAATGCTAACAGCTGCTGACATACTATGACTATAAACACGTACATACTTGTGGTTTACTTCATCCAGTCTTTGTAATAACTTTATGGAACAGATTCTGGTGACTTGTTTTGTTTTGTTTGTCTCACTATGTAGCCCAGCTAGTTGGGAATTTGCAGTGTAGACCAGGCTGGCCTCAACTTGCAGAGATCTTCCTGTCTCTGCCTCCCAAGTATTAGTGCTAAGATGTGAGCCACTGCACTCTACTTTACTATTATTTTTAACACCTGGAATCTGAGGTAGAAGGATGCTAGAAGACTTCTCTGGGTTAAATAGAAAATTGCACGTCCTATGTTGTACTGAAGAAGCTGACTCTAGAACCTAAGCTCGTAACCGAATTGGTCACCACCAGCCTTCCATCACAGATTGCTAATTTATGCATTTGCTCCAATTAAAAAAGTTACATCAAGAACATAAAACCTTTGGGAGATTTTGAAAGAATGTTAAAAAATTAAATCAGGAATATGGAAAAGGATTCTATGCTACATGAAAAAATAAAATAAAATCCCATATTCTATTTTGCAAAAAATATCTTTCAAACATTTTCTTAATTTTTTTAAAAATTAGCACAGAATAGAGTATGTGAAGCAATGTCTGCAAAAGACACTCTTCAGAAAGGCATATAATAGGGCCAGTGAGATGGCATGGCAAGTTAAGGCCCTCAACACCAACCTGACAACTTGAGTTTGATCCACATGGTGGAAAGAAAGCATCGACTCCTGACAGTTATCCTCTGACTGCTACAAGTACTTTGTGGCATTCATGCAATCACACACACACACACACACACACACACACACACGTGCACACACACAAGTGCTCTATGGCATTCATTGGATCACACACACAAGTCTCTCTCTCTCTCTCTCTCTCTCTCTCTCTCTCTCACACACACACACACACGCACACCTTATAAGATATTCTTTTGGCTTTGATCAATAATATATATCTATCCCACTTTGAAAGGCTTACAACTCCTTACTGCAAAGGAATTCACAAGCAATGAATGAGCAAATATCCTTCCAAAGATGTTTTTAAAACTGTCTTTCTTAATTAAATTATCTCAATTTAACAGAATCAAGTCTCCAGTATCATATTACACTGTGAACCTTTTAAGGTATTTCAAGTCTTTTTATTCCTGTCATCACAAAACTAGTGGAACATATTACTGAGTGTCTAAGTCAGGAGACAAAAACTAATGGGGATGGTTCCCTCTAGTGGAGAGATCCAAATACAGCACGGTATTAAAAAATGATTGCAAAGCAACATTTACATCTTATCTTCAGTTTTAAGGGTCTTCAGATGCACAGTTACTGAAGACTACTAATCACCTTTATATAATATCAATACTGCTAGAGCCACTCACTGACAACTTAGTCCACAAACTCTTATATCATGTACTCCCTAACTTAGTTAATGCTCACAGCATTCAACTTAGTACAAGGGGTCATAATGAGGCGTTTAAAAACTGGAAATCAAGAAGTTGGATGGCTCATCCAAGGCACAGAGGAACAGGCAGATGGTGAGCCTCGGATTTGCCTTCTCATGCTTTCTCTTCCACCTCATACTGCTTGGCACCACCAGGCCTGACTGGAACTTTTGTTGTAGTTAAGCAAGGTTAACAGTAAACTTTAAAAATTAGACCTCGCCAGGCAGTGGTGGCACATGCCTTCAATCCCAGCACGTGGGAGGCAGAGACACGTGGATCTCTATGAGTTGGAGGCCAGCCTGGTCTACAGAGTGAGTTCCAGGACAGCCAGAGTTACAACAGAGAAACCTTGTCTCAAAAAACAAAAACAAAAAACAAAAAACAAAAAAACAACAATAACAACAAAAAAGAACTCAAAGAAATCATGTTAAGTTTCTAGTGTTTAAACATACTGCTTTCTTATACAGCAATGTTAATGCATCAATTTATGGCCTTCAAATAATCCACTTTCAGGCAGGAATTCAACAAGTAATTATATCAGATGTGCTACAGTAAGTTTTATACAAGTAACACTTTCATTCTGCACAGCCTAGGCTGGTAGTAACTCTTGATCCTCTGCCTCAGTCTCCCCAGTGATGGATTACAGGCACTAAGTCTGACCCTGGTTCATTTCTATTTCTGATGGAAAGGAGAAATTATTTTTCCAACATTGAGCTACTAAGTTAAAATTCACTTTCATGAAGTAAAATCTACAATTCTTTTTTTTTTTTAAACAGGGTCTCCCTATGAAACCCAGGCTAGCATCCAAGATTGTCTCTTAACTGCTTGGATTATAGTTGTACACCACCACACCCAGTAAATCTTGATTTCATTGCTTTGCTTTGTTTGTTTGTTTTTTTAAATACGGAAAAATCAAACAAATTGGCCATAGAAGCATCACAAATGAAAACCACAGATGCAACATCAGCTTCTGTAAGCCACAAATTCAACACTGGGCTATTTAAAATGAAATCATGCCTCCTTTACTCAAAGGTACCTGGTCTAATCACAGGCACAAGAATGTGTAACTATTTCTAAATCAGTAGAGAAATAGCAAATGTAGAAAGAAAAAGACATCTCCAAAGAAAAATTGGGCTTAGCTGAAAAAGCTGTGTAAAAACTCCAAGTGGGATTCAGAAATGATTTAACACTCACAATCATTATGAACATACAACCTTACCTCAAGCTGACCTCCCCACGCAGCTGTGTTGACAATATCGTCACAGTACTTCCCAAACTCTTCTGTAGAGAGTAGATCAGAATAATGTTTATAATCCCACTGCACAATCCCTTTTATAGCTCCCACAGTCAAGAGCATCTCCTGTCTGTATCACCTTCCTTTAGAATTTAATCTGCTTCTCAGAAGTACACTAAACACACCCACACCAACTTTATAAAATCTAAGAGCAAAGCACTTCTGCTTCTCACCTTCAACCTGAGACCTGGAGACATACAAAATTAACTTACTTCTCTCATCATCATCAAATGCAATGACTTCTAAGAGTGGAAAGAAATTCACTATCCTGAAAAGTGATCTAAAGCCAACATTGCATCCAAAATGCCACACAAGGTTAAAATATGTAACCTCTCTACAATTAGGCTTACTTTGTTAAAGCCCAAAGAATAGAGAATGAAAGTACAAAGAGTTCAATCTCCCCAGGGCTAGCAGCAAGTAGTTCCTCTCCTTGTCACTTTACATGTATCAGTGTCACTTTTAGCCAAGATGAACTGGCCCTGAAAAAAGTAAAAGACCTAATTTCTGAATTTACAATAGGCATATTGTACATAAACACTTTTTAAATGCAGCATCTTAAAATGGGCAAAACAGGGGATAGAAAGAAGAGCATTTGCTGCTCTTCCAGAGAACCTGCAGCTAAATTTCCAGCACCCAAGGGAAAGCTCAGTCTGTCTAAATACCCTCCTCTGGTCTCCAAGGACATAAGGCACACACATACATGCAGACAAACATCCACATACATAAAATAATAATAAAAGAGCAAAACCTTCCTTCCTATCCAAGGAAGGGAAGAAAAGCTATCAGAACAAGGAGAAAAAACATTCCCATGTGTTAATCTCTTTTGCTATTAAGTCTTCATTGTTTAAAAACACTGCCTAGACTATTTTGCGACCATGGCCTTCAATAAAAATTGACTGAATGAAGGTAGCTAAAACTTTTGTCTTTTTCTTTGAAGCAGCATGAATTAAATGCTCCACCACTAGCAGAACTGGGGAGACAAATTTAAGAATTCTGATACACAAAGTCACACTTGAGATCTATCCACAGATACCTACCACATGCCTCACTCAGCACAGATGACCACCTCGACTGCTAGTGCTCATTCTGTCCATTCTGTGCTATGTTCTACCTTCTGCCACAGATGGCAGATTCCACTGATGGAAGGTCAGCCTGCTCCATCCCGTTTCCTACCCTCCTGCTCACATGACCCATTCCCAATAGAAACTGCTGTACCTGTAATCTTTCTTACACTTTCCTCCTCCTTAACACCCCCGAAACCTGTTTTAGATCGACTTGCTCTCACCCTTGTTTGCAAGTTGTACATTTATATTTCATCATAAAAAGTTATGAGTACCTTAATTATCATTTTACTGTAACAAACAGGGAAGAGTACTGTTCCTGGGGCGTTGTGAAATCAAATTTTACTTAATTAGTAACCTTCCTAACTATAGCTTATTGAAAGTTAACATTATTTTTCCCTAAGTATAATTTATTTTTCATAATCATTGTCTGTTCATGGTCATGAAGCAATACACACATACTTACAAAGAATGATCAAAACTCACCACCCTCTAACTTTGTTAAACATGAATTAACACAAATCTTTCAATAATGACTAATCCTACTCCTGTCTTATTTCCTTAATGACTTACATATAACAATATATTTTAACTACAAAATTGTTAGATACTTAAGAGATGAAATATTTAATCTATTTAATTATAGAAAAATGATCTATTTAATTATAGAAAATTTTGCCTACATTTTTTTATCTTTTTTCCTAAGGAAAGAAAGGTCTGACATGCTACACCAAATAAAGCTACACTTTGTTTGAAAACCAATAAACGAAATGTAGTGAAGAAAGCTAAGCTACCTGGAGTATACATATCTCCTGTATTAGGGTTTGTTAAAAATGGCAGGAAGTCTTCTGAATGGCTTTGCATGTACTCAGCAGTCTGCTTCCGTAGGGCAGCCACAGTCAGAGCACAGTCCTGCTCTCTCAGCTGATCCTCAAGAGCTCCATACATACAATGACCATCAGATGGAATATGTTTGATTTCCAATTCTCTGGCTGCCAATATTTGAGCAAGTTTTTCACTCTCTATATGCCTGGCTCCAGATAAGTTTTCAATTTCAGCCTCAGCTATCCTTTCTTCCCGCTCCTTTTCCAACGCCGCTTTTTTTTCCTAGGACAAGAATACAGGAAAGTTAATCAATAATAATCAGGATTTATTCACATCTGATGAGAATAGTTATTAGTCTGAAAATCTTTTGCCATTCTCCTTCTCCCACAAGCTATCACTTTGACCATCTCACCATCTGTAGAACTTTCTAACTACAGCCTTTAGGAGAATTATTCCACTCTGGCCCTGTGTTCCCAGCACCTCGCCCGCTCTGTACTAGCACATAACAAAGCCCTTCTTATAGCCAGGCAGTGGCAAAGGGCTTTAGTTCCATTGGGAAGCTGATTCAGAAGGATCACATATTTAAGGATAACTTAGGATACCGAATTCCAATCTAGTCTGGCCTGCAATGTGAGAATCTGTCTCACAAAACTAAAAAGGGGAAAAGTGGAGATAAGGGGAAAGAGAATAAAGATGGGAAGGGGAAAAGAAAGGGAAAGGAGACCTTAAGAAATTTGCTAGTTTATTTAAGGCAATGTCTTTCAATGGTAGCTAGAGGCTAGCCTAAACACTTTATCTTCTACCCTAGTCTTCCAAGTGTTAAGATTATGGCATTTGTAGCCACGCGTGTTCTCATAAACCTATCTGAAAATATGTCAACTTGACTAGCTGATTTCAAAGTACTGTATTAAGATTACATTGCCCACTGGGTATAGTGGCATATGCCTTTAACCCAGCACTTGGGAGGCAAGGGCAGGGGGATCTCTGTGAGTAAAAGATGAGCTTGGTCTACATAGTGAGTTCCAGAGGAGCCAGAGCTCCAGAATAAGACCCTATCTCGAAAAACTAAAAATAAATAAATAAATAAATAAATAAGATTGAGTTGTCTTCAGCCCTAAGTATGTGATCATATAGAAGCCCAGACTAATCCAAGGTTGCATCACTACACTTCAGTGGATATACTGTTAAAAACCACTTCTTTAAAAAAGTGGATATAACACCTATACATATAGTTAATAAAGTAATAGATTTTTAAAAAACTTGCTTGCAAACAATTCAAGTATTACAGTTAAGACTAAAGTTTCTCTAAATCACATGACACTCTAGCACTCTCTGGAGCTCTGGATATATATCCTCTCAGATTATTTTTCTACATATTGTAATAAACGCAATACAACTACAGAAAATGTGACACATCTTTTGTAACAAAAATGGTATTATCCTTTATATAGTATAATTTGCTCTCTTGATTAAATAAGGAAATATGAATTATTTAGATTTTCCCATGGCAGCATATCCAGGCATGTTGTAGGAATGAGTACAGTGGCAAAAGTGGGGGACAAAGAAAAATCCCCAACAAGTGAACTAGTAAGAATCACAAGCCAGAGAACATGTATGTTTTATAGCTAAAAATAATTTACAGAACTAGCATAGAGAGAAAGGTATCAAGAGATGAGATTGCTGACTAAAGACAGGCTGTCACTAATAAGTATCGTTCATACTAATATAGTAATAAAATAAAATATAATAATATAGTAATAATAGTAAGTATAGAGTTAGAACTCTATACACAGCATTTGTGTTCTTTCTGGATGGTAGAACAGTGTATTTAGAGGGTTGTCATTGTGCTTTTGCAACTTTCTAATCTCAACCATGGGTGAATTTATGCACTTCAAGGGAAACTGCCCTTCAATTTCAGGGGAAAAAAAAAAATCAATAAATTTTGCAAATTTTTTTTAATTTACTTTATTATATAGGATCAGTATTTGTCTCCATATATGTATGTACACCAAATGCATAAAGTTTTTTGAACCAGAAGAAAGGGCAAGGTAAGAATGTATGTGTGCTAGTCAGACCCCCAAAACTAAACTTAAAAATGATTATCAGTCTTGACCAGGTCGAGACTGGAAATCAAACCCAAGTTCTCTGGAAGAGCAGCCAGTACTCTTAACAATTAAGCCATCTTTCCAGCCCTTAAGAATTTTGATTTAGTAAGTTTCCGGTGAAAAAAAAGAAAGAAAAGGTAAAGCAATCTTATCAAAAGGTAAAGACTTTCCCGTTCTAACTTCAATTCCCTGGAGCAGAAGTAAATGAGAAGGCACAATTCAATGAACTGAACGTTTGCATGATGTGCCATGTTGAAAGACCTTCAAATGTTCTTTTGTGAGTTTAAGTACCTGAATCAAACAAAAGCAGTAATAGCTCAGTAACAAAACTTAAACCAGCACAAATTTTTTCCTCCTTAGCTTTAGTTTGGGTAAGCTTTAATTATTCATGATAAAAGTAGCATAATTTACTTCACTGTTATCTACAACTGTGAATCTGGGTACAAAATCTTAAAATACAAGATGGCACTATTATTTTATAAGACTAAACAGTTTCAGAGGGGAGAGGAAGAATAAGCACCTTAGACATCATCTAATCCAAAACCCCTCATGTTCCTCTTCTGAGGAAACAGCACGCAGAAAGATTTCCAAAGGCCATACAGCTGGTTAGAGCAGAGCAGGGACACAGAGCTCCTTCTATGCAGGCACCTGAATGGTTGGAGCAGATGGCAGCTGGAGTTAATGTCATATACTTTTTACTAACAGAATGGAACTTCATTCTATCTTCCAAGCCCTGTACGTCTCTTAAGTACTAATTTCTATCATTATCTTTTCTTCCCTAATGATCTGCTTCAGAATTAAAAAGCAATTGAGTTTGCTCACAGTAACTCAGGAGGGAAATCCATTGGATTCTTGTCTCTGTGGAAGTTTTGAACATTAGGTACTTTCTACACTTAGGTATTTTTTATCACAATAGTACTAGAGTCAGAATGGCAATAAGGTCTAATAAAAAATAGATGGAAGCCAAGAGCATGGGACTCAAACACGTTGCTAGCAAAACTAGAGTCGTGTTGATTTGGGTACTAGTCCAGGTTTGTATTAAACTTTCCCTCTCACTGAGATAACCTAGGCTCATCTTTCTCAGTTGTGAAATAAAAAAACTAGATTCATTCTACCTCTCAAATTCCTTATTTTTGTAAATAAATTATTTTATTTCTACTTTTTTGTTTGTTTGTTTTGCAAGATACAAAGACCTTCCAAGTTCTTTCTTCCCCAATATTTACTTAGGGTTTCTTTAGGGTTTCTGTTTTGTTTTGTTGGAGTGTTGGGGGTTGACTTGAAGCAGTTGGTTCTCTCCTTACACCGTGTGGGTCCCAGGGACTGAACTCAAGTGCTTGGACTAGGCAGCAAGCAACTTTATCCACTAGGCCATCTTGCTAGGCACAAATTCTTGAGTTTAATAAAATACTCCCATGTTTCTTCAGATTAAAAGTAACAGATTCCATGAGAGCATTATGGTAAATCACCTTAAAAGTGTCACGCTTTTCTTCCAGAGTTGTCTCTCTACCAGTGGCTAACTGGCTTTTTAAACCTTGGTGCTTTAGCAAAAAGAACAGTTCTAAATAACCTAATGTCCAATTTGACCATCTTGAATCCAGGTTCCATTCTGTAAAGCATTATGAACATTTAGTGTTCTCTGCTCCAAAAGCCCACTAGATTAACAAAGTAATAAACTGAGAACCATTTTCTCTGCCAAATGATAAAGCAGTTGACTATAAATACTAAATTTTTCAGAGTATAGTTAGAAAATGTATTAAGTTCAGATAGGAGAGAAGTAACAAAACTTTTAAGGAAGATAGATCTAGGTAGGGATAAACAGGCATTGATAAACACAATAGCTATATCCTTAGGTTTTAGAATTAAATAGGCTACTATTATATGCAGCAATTAATAAGTACAAATAATTTTTTTAATTGTTATGTTACTGGCACACAAAATACCTGTTTTTGATATATAGAAGCAAGGTGACAATTGTGGGACCATAACAAAAAAAAAAAATGGATATCATAAATACAGAGTTAAACTAGGTAGCCCTTCAAGATAGCATGAGCTCTCGATGATTCTTTAAAATTCACAATGGCAATATTAGTCAACAGTAAAGTTCCACACAAATATGATAAATATTTGGCTATTTGCAACTTAGCTTTCATACAAAAAGAGACAGTGTCTTATGCCTAACTTTTTAAGAGGAATATGATACACTTAACATGGTAAACATCATTTGTCGACATTTTAGTTCTCCTGACCTTATATTAAAGGTTCTGGCCACAGTTTGTTATTTAATGCACATAATAATACTATGACGTTCGTATTATTTTAACCTACCTATTATTGAAAATGAATGCAAAGTCATGAGAGAAAGTGAAATTCCAACTGCACCTGGGGTTGGGGAACAGCTATGGCTGTCTGACCCTCAAAAGTACAATGCAAAAAGGGAAAGCACCCGCTCTGACACTGACCTTCCATGCTCTACGACATTATGTACTAAAACCACTCTGAAATATGCACTTAGATCTTAGAAAACAGGAAGAATTAGTTAAAAAAAAAAAAGTATCCAGAACCAAAATACTGAATTTTAAACTTCCTTTTCTAGAGTGAAACGGGCTTGCTCACCTCATGTCATTCTCAGATCACTGACACATTACTTCAATAACTCTAGTGCAGCATCTCATTCCCACATTTGTTTTATTATGTTATTTCTCCTGCATAAAACATTTACCTTGCCTTCAAACTATAGCACATCATTAACACTTGACATAATGAAGTCTCCCTTCTCTGAATCTTTAGTGTAATTAACCATTATATAAATACCAACATAATTCTCTGAGAACTCTGAGTCCCTGTGTGCTTTATTTCTAAGTTCAAATCTTCACTTCACCCTGAGCACTAATTTTGAAACAGGATTGTGCATCAGTCATATGACTTCACTCTTTGAAATTTCTAACTCAAGTCTAATAATATATTTGTCTAAGAAGAAAAGAGTCCTTTCCTTCCCCATTTCCTATGAGAACTGCAAAGTAGACATCTTAATTTTTATTGTCTTATACCTATTATATTCTCTAGAAAGCAAGGAAATGAAATCCTACCTCACAAGATTATTGTCAGGACTAAATGAGACTTCAATATAAACCTTAGAACATTATCTGACATATGGAAAGCACTTACTAGATATTAGTTCAGGTTCCTTGACAAGGAACTCCGATTTTCTATTCTTTTCTTATACAATACCTAAAAAAGTATACAACAGCACTAGCTTATATACTTGGTGATATGACTTTCATACCCGTCTCTTTTGTGCTTTTGAAATCCGAGGTGGCTGATTCTCAAGTACCAAGTTTGAAATGTTAACAGCAACAGAATCTATCTGAAGGAACAAAAACATTAAAAAGAGGAAGAAAGAAATCAATAAAAAACAAGTTATTGAAAATGTTAGACTTCTATTCTTACTGAAATTAAAAGCACATCCCATTCCTTGCTTCCAGTTTGAGCAGCACTAGACACAGTATTGGATAACGTCATTTGTCACCTTTCCCCACATCCAGGAGTAAGTCTGTAAAACTGCCAAGCTTTTTCACCGCTCTCCTAAGGCAAGGGCACTTCTGTCCTTCTTGAACCTACTCCATTACTCTAAACTCCTTTCTTTCATTTAACAACACCCTTCTTGTCCATGAATGCTGACATATAAAATATGGTCTGTGCTCATTACTACCTTCATCTCCTTAAAGGTAACAATGGAGTCACTTCCCCAAGTTAATTGGACAATTAGTTAACTTAATAAGCACTAATTCTTGAGGCTAGAACAACTAGACAATTTCTTTCTTCTCTTAGCTTCAAACTGAAAACTTCATTAACAATTATAATCAATCCTAAAATTCAAATGTTAACATTGTTAAAGAAAAAAAGGTAGCTGGATAAACAGCTGGTACTTCATTACTGTAACTGTAACTGTGAGTCAAGCTAGTTTTTAGAATGATAAATAAATAGAACAACTCAAAGCATCTGAAACAGATACAGAAGTGTCCAAAAATGCCAAAGTCTCCAAGTGATACAATTATCAAAATCTGATAGAGTTTACATAGTTTAATAACTCTCTATTGAATCTATTAATCTTCTGATTTTCTTTATTCTGCTAAAATTCACAACCATATTAACAAAATGCAGAAGAATTAAAGAGAAGCCAAAAAGAGAAAAGAAGTTTTAAGTTAATGAAAAGAGAACAGTTCACAGCAAACCAGTGAATTTGCATCTTAGCAGGTAAGTAATGACTGGTTAAGAATCAAACTTTTCTTTTTCTTTGGAAATCTATGAAGGAAATCTTGAAATTCAAGGCTTAAGAGAGCAAACAAAATACCCTACTAGAAAACATAGGGAGACAATTAGAAACAGCACAATGCTGACAACATGACTAAACACAACAGCACACCTTGTTTTTTTACATTTATTTATTTGTATATGTGTGTGTGTAAGAGACATAGTGTGTATACACGCACACATGCCACATCTGCATATGGAGGTCAGAGAACAACTTTTGGGAATCAATTTTCTCTTTCTTCGATGTAG
Organism: Cricetomys ansorgei; assembly: GCA_026225945.1. Taxonomy (NCBI): domain Eukaryota; kingdom Metazoa; phylum Chordata; class Mammalia; order Rodentia; family Nesomyidae; genus Cricetomys; species Cricetomys ansorgei. The sequence continues at coordinate 19,060,714 of JAMJFZ010000239.1, forward strand.
GCTGGGTTTCAGGAATAGAACTCAGATGATCAGGCTTAACAGCAAGCACCTTTACCTGGTGAGCCATGCTGGCAGTCCCAGTAAATGTTTTCCTGTCACTTTCTTTTCTGTTGCTATTGTCGGGTTTTGAGATAGTGGTCTTGCTATGAAGCCTGAGCTGGCCTCAAAGTCACAACCTCCCTGCTTCTACTTCATGAGTACTGGGACTATAGGCATATATCACCATGCCAGGCTAGAGATAAAGGTATTTCAACAGTAAGGAAGACCAGGAACAGGACTGGGCAATGAAATCAAAGACTTTGACACCATATTTAATATTCTGTGCAAATGGACATACAAAAGTTGTTCCCTTGTCAAAAGAACAAAAATGAATCAAAACTCATGGAAGATGAGATCTGTAGAACTAAGAAATTATCAACAGTTAACTGAGGTTGTAGAATATATGACCCTTCATATCCAAAACCCATGCAACAAATTACTACATTACATAAAGGTAAAAAAATGGTCTGATTTTGAATTCTAGCTTTTGGCAATCAATAGCTATTGTGACTTCAGGACAAAGTTCTTAGTCTCACTAGGAATGTTTCCTACTGAAAAAGTGTGGTTATCTACATTTATTTCATAGGTATTGTCTTACAGTATAACCGTCAATTAACTGAAATACTACACACGCTGAACAAAGTAGCTGGAATACATATATTAGGCAGAACAATTAACAATGAAATGATGCGTGTTAGAGAAATCCTAGTTATACAGGAAGTACCAGGAGAACTTTACTCATTACAACTGGTTCATAAAGCACCTTTTATAACTTAAATATGATTTCACATTTGTTGTCCCATTTGGTTTTTATCGGCACTTGTAACCATACACAAAAGCATTTCTGTCACCATGTCATATGTGGAGAAATTTATTCTCAGGTTAATTAAGTAACTTTGCAGAGGTTACAATCCTATTCATTAGTAACTCTTGAAGTCTAGTCTTCTCTAGTACATTTCATACTTTATATGTTCATCATTGGGTTCAGTATTGTTGCTGGTTAAGTAAGTAACCTTGCTTAAGTAAGATCTTTGCTGATATCCCTTAAAAACAAACAAACAAAAAACAGCCATAACAACAACAACAGACAGACAGTCATAGGCCTGGTCACAAAAATATTGAGGAAATCTAAAGCTAGGTGTGGTGCTGAATGTCTGTGACCCCAACACTTGTGAGGCCAAGGCAGTATGACCTGAAGTTCAAGTTCAAGGTTATTACTCTACTACAAATCCAGATGGGTGGGAGCCTGGACTATATGACACTCAAGTCTCAAAAAGTAATAATGATGAAATGTGATGTGAATATGACTGCATTATTCGATTTCAATACCAATTTTGTGAATGTATATAACAAACTTCGTTGTTTCCAAAGGATCGGAGACAAGCTTTATCCCTCATACCTTATTCTCCTTGAAAGCCAGCTTTAACTGCTCCAGTTCTTCCCTGTGTTTTTGCTCCATTTCTCTCTCCAACTTAGCAACATCTTCAGTTAGTTGCTTCCTCCTCTTTTTGTCATTTTTGGGAACAGCGTTCTTCATTCCCTGAATTTTGGCTAAAAAGTACCAAAACCATCGTGTCAGAGCTCCAGGAAGAGAGAGGGAAGAGCAATAGGAGTATGGGAAGACGTATAATTATAGAATGTAATGTAATTATAGAAGCAATTAGTCATGACACAACAATCGGCTACAGAGAAAGGCCCGGATGAAGCTTGAGTCCCAACACACACACCTCATAAACACAACCTTGAATTTGGTTTGACAGGGCAAATGAAGTTTGGATACATGTATTAAAAAAGTTAAAATTTCAGCCTTTCAAATGTCCCTTGTGTGGCTGTCAAGCCAAGGTGGAGCAATCGGAACCGCACCACTAAGGCCAAGCGTCGGGAACCCGGGCAGGGATGGGAAGGGGGGAAGAGGAGTCCAAGACCTCGGGCCCCCGAACACATGACAGCAGCACCGGCTAGGGTCCGCTGCAGGCAGCGCAGGGGACGCCTCCAACGGCCGCACGTAGTGGCCGAGCCAATGGGGAAAACGTGATCTGAAGGGAAACCCTAGACGGGTCCAGGTCGGTCACCCCTGCAGGTTCCCGAGGGAGCACGCCAGGCTCCCAGCCCTGGCTGTGGACGACTTTCGGATACCCGGCCCCATTCCCGTCACCTTGCAGCTCCTTCTTCTCCTTGCGATGCCTTCTCACCAGCTGTTCCTCCTCATCAAGCTCTTCGGACAAGACCTCCTCCATGACGGCTGGATGGCCGGGTACACGCGCTGGAGGAGCCCGGCACCTCAGGCGGGCCAGCACCTCCCACCCTTCAACCCTCACCCGGGGCGCCATTGGCCGCCGCCTAGGCCCAGCCCCGCCTCAAGGCGGCTCCGGATCCAGGTCTAACCACTGAAACCCGAAGAACCCGACATGGGCTAGGACGCCTGCGCGCTCCGACCGCCCTGGGCGGCGCGCCGGAAGCTGCGACTCCGCGACGGAGAACGCGCCGGACGCTGGGCCTTCTTCAGCGCAGAGCTACGCGCCGGGCGATCGGCCCTGATGGGAGACGCACAGAGATGACGTCACGGACACGCTTTTGCGCCACGTTCGATGGCTTTGCGGTTTGAAACTCTACTGTTCTCGTACTCTCTGCTAAGACATGATGAAAAGTTGGGTTTTTTTTAATTCTTAATAAAAACTTGGGTTGTTTTCAACGAGGATCTTTGCGTTTCATCAATCATACAATGGAGAATAAAAGTTTTCGGTTTTTTGCAACGTGGCTAAGTATTCTAAGAAATGCTCTGAAATGGACACCTGAGTAATGGAGAAGTATTTTTGAAAAGTACTAAGCGTCGTAAAATACCTAGGCTAAACTCAATGATAAGGCCTTAATTCAGTGGTAAAGTAATGTCAGAGTGCTTAAATATTTAAGTCAAGACCTTTAACAAGTGTAAGCCGTATATATTTGCCACAAATCGAATTACTAAAGTAATGGCAAACAAGAATTCTCAAGGAATGGTGAGGGCGGGGTGGGAGGTGGAATACCCAGAAGACTGATTTCAGTTTTTTAAAAAAAAATGTTAAGGCTGGGAATGGTTGTGCACGCTTTTAATCCCAGCACTAGGGAGGCAGGGGCAACCCTATAAATTTGAGGCCTGCCTGGTCTACATAATGAGTTCGAAAACAGCCAGAGCAATATTTTGAGATTCTGTCTCAAAATTTTTTAAATAATAAATCAGTTTTAATAGGAATGCCTGAGACAGAACAAAACAAATGAAGTTGAAACAATAATTCTGAAACTAATTGAAGACAATTTTCTGAAGATGAACAATGAACTCAGCCAAAAACTGGAAGAAACTAGAAGGGGTACATTTAAATTTTGGTGAAAAGAAAACAACATGTAGATGTATCCTGCTTTTTTAAATTTAAGGTTGGGGTGGGGTGTATAAGTATTCAGACAGAGATATCAAGTTATGATCTCAGTTTTTTTTTTTCCTTAGAGCTCTAAATGCCAGAAAACAATGTAATAAAAGCATACAGAAAAGTAGTTTTGATGTGAGACATGTATACCCTGCCAAACTTAGTGACTACAGAATTTTTTAGAGTTGGACTAAATATATTTTGCACTATGATATGGACACCAGGCTATAGTAGCCAGTAAGTGGAATGGGATGGTTTGAAAAAGAATGTTCTCCATAGGATCAGATGTTTGAATAGATGGCCCCAGTTGGTGGCACTGTTTGTAGGTACAGGAGGGTAATGATGTTGCTGGAGATTGTATATCATGACAGGTGGGCTTTTTGATTCCAAAGCCTTGTACCATTCCAGTTTTTTTGAGGTGGTGGTAGTGGTGGTTGTTGTTTTGTACTTGTTCTTGTTGCTCCAGGCATAGATCTCAGCATCTAGCTCCTGCTGCTTCCACTCCACAATCATGGACTCTAACTCACTGGAAATTTAAGCCAAATGATAAGAAGTATATGACATGTATATTGCCTTACTAACTTACTTTACTAACATTTCCATAGTTATACTGTACTCAAGCATTTCTAGATGATTTCATAATATGATACAGAGAAAATTTTAAGTATATATAGAAATTTAAAATGACCACATTGAAAAAAAAACTACAGAAACTTGTAAGTTTAAAAACTGAACAATCACATATAACTTTTAATGCTTTTACAGTTATTTATTAGGGTGAGGGGATATGTCAGGAGAAAGGACAGCTTGCAGAAGTTGATTATTTCCTTATACAATACAGGTTCCATGGATCAGATGAGAAAATTATAACAAATATTGATGATTTAGAAAATACAGTAATGTGCTTATGGTATAGATGGAGAAAATTCAAAGAACAAAGAATAAAAATACTACGTGAAGAATAGAACATACACATAGGAAAAAGTAACTGAAATTTTAAATTTGGCTTCCTTACATATGTGGAAATAGCATGCCTGCATAGTGGATTTCCTTTAAGCACAAACTGTTCTAAGAGCTGCAACTAGCTTCTTGATCATAGATTTCTCTCAACTAAATCTAAACAAAGCAAAGTGGATCTGACAGCAGTTGAATTTCAAACGGGAGAAGTTTCTTCACTTCCCTTTCCCTGCTAGTTCCCTCGACATTTCAGATCTCCAGAAGGCTTCTTGATTTTAGTCTGCTTTGAGAAGTACTGAAAATAAGCATCAGCAGGAACTTCTTAAATAAACAGTATCCAAAACCAATAACATCATGAGATTAGGTAATAAAAGCTTACTAAGTATCTACAAGCTTTTTCCTTTAGTGCAGTGCCTTGTATATTGTGAAGACTAAATATTAGTTTGTTGTTAAACTTTATGGACAGTTTGCTTAATGGTATAATATATGTTTTAGTCATATAATCCAAACTATTGACATTGCTCCATTTTAATCAAGCAAATATCCAACTCTCGAGCTTCCAAGAGCATAATCTAATCATTAACTGGTGATGGGCAGATAAATAGAATCATTGCCAATAATTAGTGTATCAGCTATAGTAAGACAGTCAGGACTTTTAATATTCTCCAGTGGACTCTCCTAAAAATGAAGCCACCTTTATATTAGCATGTAATCAATTGGCAAGAGATTATTTTAGATACAGATATTGTTTGAATTAAACATAGGATTGTTTTCTTTCAAGATCACATGTTGCTGATGCTGCCAATTAGTACCAAACTTGAAAGTATAGCAAATGATTAAAAAATTCTATATTCTGTACCCACTCACCATGAAAATGAGGCTCAGAATGTTAATTGGATTAGCACCACAAGATAAATAACAAAACCAAATCTGATTTCAAGACTGATTTTTGCCTTTCATCCATACTATAGTACTTACTAAAAAGATTGTTGTGAAAACAAAAATTTAAAAGAAACACAAGAACTTGGAAATTTTAAAGTAATGAGTCAGAATCCATTAGATCACAGAATCTAGAGCCTAGTGAATAGTAGCAAAGAGCTCATAAAAAGTCAGGAATTTCTATTGAAAGTCAACACCATTTCTTGTAGTAATAATTCTTTTTTGTAATGAGTACAATATTAAGGACAAGGCACTGGCTAGTATGATTTTCATGTTGGGCTTTTATCATCTGTGTAGAGTGTCATGTGACACTTTAATTTCATTTTGTTAAAAAAATCCTTCAACTTAAATTATAAAAAATAATATGATTGTGATACCAAGTGTTGCAAGCTGTAAGATTCCTCATTTAGATACTTCACTTGTAGCTTTCTGCCCAGACTGAAATCCGGTCTTTGTGATGTTTATCTCAAGTATCATGGTAAATAGAGTTAAGAGTGAAAGCTCTGGAGAAGGGAAGAAAAAATCAAAATAATTTCAATTTTATTAAATTTATTATATTATATAAAACAAGCAACAAATTGCAGTATTTAATTTTTGAAGATAAGTTACAAATTACTGAACAAAAGAGTAAAGATTATGCTATTTTAAACTATAAGTTTTATTTATAATCACTTGTCTAGTTAATACTGTTCTTATTTACATATTTCTTCAGAAAATTTCTATACTTCTTCTTTGTACAGTAGCTATTCTAACTCTTTAATATTTGAGGTATTTTTAGAATACTACACTGAGATTCCCTGGGAACCCACTAACCACATTAGCTAGGGAAGGCGGTAAATGGGTGTAACTAGAATAAAAATCATCCTGAGTAAGTGAACTGAAACCCAGTAAGACAAATATGGTATGTATTCAACTTGTACGTGGACATTAACTGTTATGTCAGTGGTTATGAAGCTGCAGTCCAGAGAAATACAGTGGGTAGGTATAGGGTAAAGACTAGAGGGACAGATAGACCTCCCTACAAAAGGGAAATAGGATAGTTAAAAATGGGAGAAGAGCTGGCGAATCAAATGGGGAAATGGAGAAAAGAGAGTGAGAAGAGGGGGCAATATGGGGAAAAAAAGATAAAATTAAAGACCATTTCAGAGGTAGTATTAAAAACTCCCTAAAATAGATCCATGAAAGGGATCTAAATGAAATCACCAAATAACAGGGGAGAGAAAGCCCCAACTGGATATTTTGTCACCAAATGAAGCTTCCAGTACCAGGAATGGGTTATAGCTCATTGAGATATTGGCCAAAGGGGTCCATTGGAAATCTTAAACAACCCATGCTGTTTCCAAGACTATAGGTTGCTCTCCATAAACTGATGGCAAAGCCCCCATTGCTGAAGACAATGCCTATACCACTCATTGAACATGGAGAAGTAGAGATGGTGCCTCCCTAGAGCCTTAACTTCTATGGGCTAGAGTTCTTGGTACCTGAAGGTACTCTGCACATTACCAAAGGAGAAATATAAACACCAACTCAGCTACAAACACTTCAATCTACAATGCTGTCCTGCCTGCAAGATATGCTAGTGCAATACTGGAACAAAGCTTGTCGGAGTGGCCAGCCAATATCTGATTTGACTTAAGGCCCACTCCATGAAATGAAACCCATACCCAATACTGCTTGGGTAACCAAGAACCTGAGACTAGATAGGTCATAACTGTAAAACTAAATACTACCATTATCCTAAAGGAACATAGCAATAAAATGACTTCTAATAACAATTCCTCTATACTCATAGATCAGTGTCTTGCCCAGCCATCATCAGAAAAGATGCCTCCTGCAGCAGCTGGAAACAAACCCACAGTCAGACAATAATCTGAGAGTGAGAGATCTCTGAACACTCAGCCCTAAATGAGATGTCTCCATCAAATCCCTATCCTCAGGGCACAGGTAACCATGAAGAAGAGAAGGTAGAAAGAGTGTAAGAGCCAGAGGTGATGGAGGACACTAAGGAAATAAAACCTTCTAAACACAACAGGACCTAGGCACATATGAACTCACAGAGACTGGGGCAGCAAGCATGGGGCCTGCGTGGGTCTGTATCATATGGGGTCCAAAAGCAAATGGTGAAATGAACACATGCACCTATCCCTAACCCAAAAGGATTCTTCAATTGATAACCACTTGCAAATGAAAATTAAGTTTCTCCAAGATAATCTCACTGGGGAAACAAACTACTCTGAAGGGTAAGCCACATGCCCAGATGTAGATGCCAACAGAAAATTAACTCAGTGGTATCTTTGGAAATTCCTTGTCTCAAAATGTCATGTCAGGGATTTTTCTTTTCTAAATTTTAGTTTTTAATTTAATTTTTTTCTCTTTTTTTACCCTGCTAGTCATTTGCATATATATTATGGCTTCCTTTTTTTCGTTGTTGTTTTTTTTTGTTTTTCGTGATTCCTGAGTGTGAGAACAAGTGGGTCTCTGCATCTGTTGTTGGTTCTTGTGCCTCTTCTTGGGCCCTTTTCCTTCTGTTTGTTAGTTTTATCTCATTCCGATGTGTTTTGTTTTATTTTATTTTATTGTTATCCCTTAGAAGCCTGTTTATTTTCTAATGAGAGACAGAAAAGGAGTGGATCCAGATAGGAGGGAAGGTGGGGAAGAACTGGGAGAATAGAGGAAGGGGAAAATGTAATCAGGATATATTATATGAAAAATAATCTATGTTTCAAAAAGAAAAAAACAATACTACTTTGGAATTTTATTGCACAGTGCTTGTTTTTAATGCATTGTTTTTGTTTTGTTCTGTTTTTCAAGACAGGGTTTCTCTGTTCTAACTCTGGCTGTCCTGGAACTCACTCTGTAGACCAGGATGGTCTCAAACTCACAGAGATCTGCCTGCCTTTGCCTCCCAAGTGCTGGCATTAAAAACATGTACCACCAGTGCTGTCTGGCCTTAATACATTATTTGTAATTGAAGTTTGTGTAGATGTTCAACATCCCTCTCTCCAGTTTCAGCCCCTAGATAGATCATTGTAGAAATCCATTTATAACTGATGTTATAATAGAAATAGTAGCATTTTGATGTCACCAGCTCTATTAAGGTGTATTAGTGTGGCCTGCAAAAATGAAATGCCAAAAGCTGGATGGTTTAAATAAAAAAAGAGATGTATTGTCTCATGAGTATCAAGACCAAAGTCCAAACTCAAGGTGTTGGCAAGGCTGTGCTCCCTCTGAAAACACTAGGGCTGAGACGTATTGTTTACTTTATTTACCCTCATATTTTTCTCTTTATTGAATCCTTTGTGTCTAGTTTCTTAAAGTAGAAGCTGTGGCTATTGACTTAGGACTATTCATTTTTCAAATATATGGAGATTTGTGGGATTTTTTTTCTTAGAGTTGTTTTAATATCCTAGAAATGTTTGTATGTGTTTCATTTTAATTTTTCTTCTGCTTTCTGTTAGGTCTGAGAACCCGAAAAGGGCAGGCCCACTGACTGAGTCCAAAGCAGCAGACTGTCCTCATCTCAGGCTTGACTCTGACCTGGTAAACATGGCATTCTTCAGAAACCCTGTCAAGTGGCTTTCTGTGTCCCAGGAAAAGCCAGTGCTTTCTTACACCCCTATAACACCCAGCTTCTGGAAAAGGCATCTAGTTGTTTATTAACTCAAACAAGCCTCCAACAGATCAATGCTAGTTCCCAGACTGTTGCAGCTAACTTATCTTCCACCCTCCACAACAAAACCCCTTATAGTCAGCAAGACCTCTCTGCAACCACCATTTTTGCTATTCTCTCTGCCCCCAAGAGATAGCGATGGCAGCTTCGATTTTCCCTAAATAAACCTTTCTTTTCACCCATAGAATGGTCCAGTTCAGTGGTTTTCTCTGAGCCTTCGGTTATACCTGGTGTCAAAACATGAAAACAAAGTGTGTTGAAAATCAGGCACACTTAATAGATAAGATGATGGTCCTTAAACCCATCAGAGGAAAAACACTTCCCATGATAAAATACCAACTTCTGGCAGTAGCGATCTCCAAAGAAGATGGGGCACCCCGGGAACCACCTGAAGATTGCTTCAAGTGTGGTAACTATTACTACTGGACAAAGCCTTGCCCAATGCCGGGGCTGTGCTCGAACAGAACACCATTAGGTTCCTGTCCCATTCTACCTCACCAAGATTGGTCAGTCCCCCAAGTTCTTCCTCCACAGGCTTTCTGAATCTGATAAATATTACAAGAGCATACTTAAAAGGCACATCACTGAAAAAAAAAATACCTCTTTTCCAAAGAACTCTTAACTGCCTATAGATCCTCAGGGAGGGACAGAGCCTTGTGAAACACTCAGCACCTCCTGGATGGACTATTAGGAGACTCAATCTTGCACAGGTTTCATGTTGATAATCCCAGCCATTGAGAGTTCAAGAGGGCAAAGTCTATATTACGCCCAGAGAACAGCACTCTACAGTGCTCTCCCCCTTCCTCCAGTTCTTACATTGTTCTAACTCTCTTTTACAATGTTTCCTAAGCCATATTGTTGATATAAATGACCCGCTTACCCTGTGTCACTTATTTTCAGTACTTTGATCACCTTTGAATCCACACACTACCCACTGAGGAAAACTTTTATCATGATCAAGGATGACAGCAGCAATAGCCTATGAGCATAAGCAAGATAGTCAGAAGGTAATGACAGACACATCATTTCCATTTAGCAAACACAATACTTCCCCACCAGGACCTATGACTTCCTGTCCTCAGGCCTTTGTCCTGGTTTATAGTACCAGGTGGGAACTCCCTCTTGGGGGTCCTGATTTAAATCTGATGACAGCTGAGTGTGGTGGTGCACACCTTCAATACCAGAACTCAGGAGGCGGAGGTAGGCAGACCTCTGTGAGTTTGAGGCCAGGATTGTCTATATAGCAAATTTCAGGACAGCCAAGACTATGTAGAGAGACCCTGTCTCAAAAAAATATCCAATTAGAAAGCAATTGATTGTACCCATATCAATTTACCATAGATGTACCCATTACACCCGTGGGCATATCTAGCCTTTTGTGTTTGTAGGATATCGCAAAGGGTCCACAGGTGAGTAGGATTATTCATAGCAATTTTTCCTATCTAACTACATACACCTTCTGGCACTACAAAGGGTAGCCAAAAGGGAGGAAGATTCTGGCCGAATCCCAACTTTGTTTCTCCATGTCCTGTAGCCAGAACATACAGTGTCTCCAGCAATAGGGTCATAGCATCTAGTTCTAGTAGGGAAACAACACAAGTGGCAGTAGCCTGTATTGTCTCAGGGGTCACAGCACCCTCTGTGGCCAAAACCTCTTAAGAAGGCAACCAACCCCTGGCACCGGGACTTTTACTGATAACCTTATGGTTTCTAGAAGCATCTTTTTTTCTACACACACAAAGTACCTCTTTTCAATTATTTAGCCATTGTTTTCATATTTTCAGGCACAGGCCACCAGCTGATTCTTCTTGCTCATCTTGTCGTAAATCTTCTGTCCCTTACTCAACTATAAGTTCCCAAGTTTTACAGCTGTGACTGGCCCTGGTAGCCTGGGTGCCTGGATCTCACCTCCTTAAGTATGCTTACATTGCTTATGTGTACTTGCACAGCTTTCAGATGCTTTCCTAAGTCTGCAAAAATACTCAATTCAGCATTGCCTCTATGAAAGGAAACAGTTTTGAGTGCCAGGGAGATGGCTTAGCAGATAAACGCATTTACCACACGAACCTCAAGACCTGTGCTCCATCCCAGGACTCAGTAAAAATGGAATGTGGTGGTGTGTGTCTGTGATCCCAGTAGGCTACACAATGACAGAAACAAGAAAGGCCCTCAGCGCTGCAGAAGGTGAATTGACTCCAGAAAACATTGACCTACACCCACCCACCCCCCCAACACACACAATGAAGTCTCACATCCATCCACTCCTAGAAAATTCCAGTTGATCTTGGGTATTACCAGCTAAGGCAATGAAAACAAAGCTAGCAAAGTCCAATAGAGCATGGAAAAATTCACCATCTGTATCAGTCATTTCTTCAAAAGATCAGTGTGTTGGGTATAGGGGCATAAGTGGCAGCCACTACCCTAGTCAGCCTCCCAAATAGCAGCTAGTCTCCACAAGTCATCCTGCCTTCTTAACTTGGGGTGCAGCCTCACAGGGCTGTCGTGAATCTTCCCACACTTTCAATAGGCTGGATGGCCCTGGAATGCTCTGACCTGTAACAGTATGCTACTATCTTTTACCCTTGATTTAGGAATAGAGAAAGGAAAGACAGAAAGAAAACTTCACTGCTTTTGCAAGCCGCCTTGCTATAGAATGAGAGAAAGGTAGAAATCTTCACAACCTTTTTTTAGACTGATCTAAGCTTGAAGAGGACTAGCTGACAACAAGTCAGACTAGCATCTCACAGTCTATAAACTCAATCTCTCCAACCTTTGTTCTTTTAGGAATGAACAGACTAACGACAGCAACCCAACCAATGAACCACCAACCAACACCAACCCCGACTCTCGGGGCTTCAGACTTTTTATACCCTAAGTCAAAAGTTCCCATAAACCCTGCATCATCCAATCCCCCAAACAAGCTACAGGTGCCAGAATGCCTGCACCCAACCAAATTATAGCCACATTCCAAACCCAATTCGTAAAAAACTATACTACAGCTGGGGTGGGAACACAAACCTAATCCAAATGCCATTTTGCATTTTTAAAGAAACCAAAATAACAAAAATTTCTTCCAAGTTCCAAGTGTTCCTCTACATTGACCAGCATAGGGCCAAGGAGGAGTGCAGCCATTAACCCACCTGCTATATCACCACAGGCTCCCCAGATCTGACAGTTTCTGGGCTTGAGCTGCAGCTGGCAGTTATTCTCCATTGATTACCTGCCTGCTGAGAGGACACTGGGCTAGGCAAACAATTTCTACACCCAGTACACTATCCTGCAGGAGAGAAATGTACACAGCTTATTGGGTGGGGGTGGGGTGGCATCAGATAGGGCAGTGGGCATAGCTGCTTGGACCAAGCTTAGCCCTTTTTCTTTTTCCTTAGAAAGTTGGAAACCTTGCGCATTTGCTTTCCTGTGACCTAGATGGGGCACTTTATCTGCACTTTCTCTTTCTTGTTACTTTCTAATTGCATTAGCACTTTACAAACTTGATTACATGCCAGTCTAATTCATTCAGATCTACCGAAATCTCTCTGCCTCATAAAGATCATGTCACAGGCTGAGGCTCTGTGGTGCCAGTTCTGAAGTCAGTGCGGAAGCAAGCTCCTGGTCTAAGAAACTGACCATCAGATACCACCAATTGCATGCCCAGTTCTCTGCCCTTCCTCTAATACCCTTCAGCACCTTATATTTACTCCGACTTTAGCCAGCAATAACCAACTGACCCTGACAGTATGATCCAGTCCAGTCTCGTATTCCTTCAGATTATGCAGTCTCGGACTTAGCATGGGGTGGGAAGTTATACTACTCTGCTTCCATGGCATTTAAACTGATTACATCTACCCCATGTCCCACAACCTCACCGTCCAGGTTGTGAAAGCCTTGCTTATTTCTTATATAAAAGTATTTCCTGGGAGCTGTTGAAATGGCTCAGAGGCTAAGGATACTTGTTGCTCTTCCAGAGGACATAAGTTCAGTTACAAGAATTCACACCAGGCAGCTCTAGAGGACACAAAGCCTTCCTTTATCCTCTTTGGGCACCTATCTACATGCCGTACACACACTCAGGCACAGACATAAAAATAAAAATAAATCTATTTTTAAAAATAAAAAATAAAATATTTCCCAATTTAAAGAATTCATAGGCAGACTATCCCCGATTATCATAATTTTTCTCTACTAAACCACTATTAAGGTCTTCATCTGCATGCTGTATCGTGGGATTTCCCTCCATGTCAGTGGTTCTCAATCTTCCTAATGCTGCAACACTTTGATACAGTTCTTTATGTTGTGGTGACCCCAAACCACAAAATTATTTTTGTTGCTACAACATAACGGTGGTTTTGCTACTGTTGTGAATCATAATGTAAATACCTGATATGCAAATGATCTTAGGTGACCCCTGCGAAAAGGTCACTCAACTGCCAAGGGAATCGTGACCCACGGCTTGAGAACTGCTGTTCTATATTAAAGCGTAGACCTGAGAAGTATCTTTTTCATCACTTCTACATATTCTGTCCCTCTTTACTGTCTGATTCTCCTAATGAATTCCATGTTTGGGGATCCCAGGAGTGTTTTTCCAAATCCAGCAGACCACAACGATTTTTTTGAGAACTGGCTGATCACGTCACTATGAGACGTATTGATTCAGACTTGTGCAAATTGCTAACTGCCGTGTTTCGATTTTGTCATGTGTTTGCTTGCTAGCGAAGGGTCAATTTTTAACTATAAAAAGCCTTCCCTATTTCTAGTCAGGGCATTACTTTCTCCAATGCCCATGGGGACTGTAGTTAGCCTAGTGTGTTTTGGTTTCCCATGCCATAACAGATGAGCAGTTCAATCTTATCTTGCAGGTCTTGTCCAGAGTAAAGGCCACATCTGTTTCTGATCTCATCCCATGCATGGCATTTGGAGAACTGCAATTTGCCCTCTAACCCATGGGCATGTTATGTTGCAATTTTCTCTGAGAGAAAAACCTTCCATCTTAGAAGCTTCTTAAGACACAGGGTGTTCTAAGGGGAGATAATCACTCCATCTTGTGGGAGAGCTCATTGAGCCCAGGAAGCAAGCAACTCAAAGGCTTTGGGAAGTCCCTGAAACTGAGCAGATTTGCTAGGCTCCTGGCTTCCCACGCACACGTAAGTAGTAAGTGCTGCTGAGAGATACTCTCAGACAAGCCTAGCTACATGGAAGAGACTCAACAGCTGAGCCACCTGGAGTAAGCAGAGACCCACTGCAGAGCCTGGAAGGTTCATACCAACTGAGATACGTGGAAAAGACACTCTAACCTGTTGAGCTGCCTGAAGGCTGTGTATTGTACTCCAGGTTTCCAGCTTTTGTGAGCTGTCATCCATGCTGGGGTGAGCTTTTGGAGATGCAGCTGTCTTTGAGTTATTTGTTCTCCTGCATGTAAGTCCTCATCCGTATCCCTGTAAGTAACCCCAGTAAGGCTCATTGGCTCACCAAGTGGGGCTTTGGTGATGTCCTTACTCGGAGCCATCATCAGTTCCCTATCTGGAGTGTTGTTCACATATATTGCTCACATATCCCTAGGAACGGTGTCACATCATAGGGCAGTCCCATACTCATGGGTGGACCCCATTCATGTACGAGACATGCTAAGTTATATCATACAACAGAAGATAGCCACCATGGCATTCTCCCCATGGACACTCTACTTTAGACTCAGGAACATTATTTGCACATCTTTTCAGCCACAGCCAGGACAATGTAAGTGTTACTGCAGCTAGAAGACGGATCAGTCCATACCACATGGGAAAAGATAGCCATAAAGAAAGTCCCCCTGCAGATAGATGCTCCACATTCAGACAGCCTAGCTTTAATCACATCTCATCACTCACAACAGAGACAAGAAAAATGCTCTTGGTTCTCTCATCCCATGTTCCAGCACCAAGTGTTATGTTTGTAGAGGAACACTTAATCTTTTAATCCAGCAGCATGGCTGCTCTAACAAAGGATCACATTGAAAGGCCTGTGTGATAGCTAGGAAGGAATCATATCCAAGGACCTGCATGAAGGCATCACATTCCTGTGTGACACAGATGAGGTGCAGAAAGAATATTGGTCAGAATAATCCTGCCCTCTATTCATGCTAATGCTAAGTGAAAGAAAGTTCTATGCTTAAGGCAATGTAGTACACGCCTTTAATTGAACAGGCCTTTAATCCCAACTCTCAGGTTATACAATGAGACTCTCAGTTCACAAGAGTTTGAGTTAGTTCAGAGAGAGGAGAAGCAAAGATAGGAGCAGAGTATGGAGGCAGAGTTCAGAAGTAGAAACAGACAGGAAGCCGACAAGAGACAGTACTCAGAGAGAAGTGGAGAGTTAGTCCAGACAGGCAGTTTGAGTGCAGTCAGTCAGCTCACAGACAGTTCAGTTCAGAAGGAAAAGCTAAGAAGAGCATATGCAGTCCATATGCAGAAATTAGAATAAATACTTTAAACATTGGGTAAACTCTTTTAGGGAACTAAAGTCAATTCAGGAAATAAGAGCCATGCCTTTTGTACTTGATTCAATGGCTGCTGTAGTTTCAATATTAGACAGATCCCCTGAGAGGCAGACAAGGACATAACTAGGTAATAGAACTAGGTAATAGAGATGGTGAACTTCCAAGAGAGCTGTCTTCTTCTTAACTCTCCTGACCTGACACAAAATCCTGGCAGCTTAACACAAAAGCTTTCTAGGCCTTTCTCCTGCAGGTAGGGCCCCTGCTAATAGGCTAGTTCAAAGTATAAGGCTGGATCAGAACATGTCTACTTAACAGATGTAGGCAATCAGCCATCCTATCTTTCTTCAAACTAACCAACCTCGGGGAGAGGCAGACCCTTCAAAGACTGTAAAAACCTTGTCCCTCCAGAACCCTATTCCCAGGGAGGAAGCCTATGCCTGACACTTCAGGGCTAGCCAGGAACCAGAGACTGGATACCCTGGAGACAATTCCTAATTATATAATGCTATGCTCATAGATTGGTCCCTAGCCCAATTTTCATCAGAGAGGCTCCCTCCAGCAGCTGATGAGAACCAAGAGCCAAACATCTATCAGAGCTAGGGGAACCTGATGAAGATGGAGAGGTGAGATTTCAGGGACAAGAGGAGTTGAGGGCACCAGGAGAACAGGCCCCAGAGTCAACTGACCAGGACTCTTAGGGATTCACAGAGACTGAAGCAGCAGACACGGAGCTGAAAGCAGCTTTCAGGATTCCCTCCATATATCTTATAATTATCTGGCTTGGTGTTTTTGTAGAACTCCTAGAAGTTGGAGTGTGTTTGGGAGTGTCTCTGACCCTTTTACCTGCCCTTGGGACCTTTTTCCTCCTGCTGGGTTGCCTCTTCCAGCCTGGATGTAGGGACTAGAGCCCTGCCTTGTTCAATCTTTTTTGTCCTGTTTGAGAGGTAACCTGGAAGGCCTGCTCTTTTCTGAGGGGATGCACATGCCAGGCTTGGGGTGTGGAGGTGTGGAGGGTTGGGGGGTGTGGGAGAGTGGAGGGGGGTTTCTGGGGGAGAGGGAAGATGGGAGGGAGCTGGGAGGAGTGGAGGGAAGGGAAGATGGGGTCTGGATGTATTTTATAAGAGAACAATTAATTTAATAATAATGAAAAGAAGAGCCAGCCCTTCAGGAGCAGCTGGGCTTGAGTTTCCCAAGAGCTTTCCCTCTGCTCTGTGGCCTCTTTCTGCGTGTGCCTGTTGTATGTTTCCTCAGCCATGATAAAAGCATTTCTTCAACTGCTGATTCTGTCTGCCAGACTGCTGTGTTTGCGGTTCTTCTTCTGCTACCTGTCATGCTAGAGATTTTTTTCTATCTTTTAATTCTTTAACTGGCAGAAAGAGTGAAGCCAATCAAGACCCTTAAATGGTAACAATGTAACCACTGGTATTATTTGTTCTGCTTACTTATTGCACAGGGCCAGCAGAACTCCCTCTGCATTTCTAGTTCACTGTTTTTTCAGTCTTCATATGGCTACATCATTCCTTTTTTTGTTTCTTAATCCTTACTGTCTTATTTTTCATTCCCTTTTCCTCCTCACAATTCCTCTTCGCCCTTTTAAAAATAAAACAAGCTCTTATTTCTCCCTGGGAAGTCAATGCCTCTCTGATGCCAGCACACACACTGGGTCCACCCTAATCTCCATATCCAGTGATGACTAGTCGAAAAATTTTCTTGTGATTCATTTGTTTAAGTGAATACATTTTGCACACACTTAAATGAAGATCTTCTGTCAAATCTGTTTTGTGACCTGCTTTTGTTATTTAAAAATTTATTCTATTTCCCATATTACTATATTTAGAAAATGTAACATTAATAACAGTACATTTTACCTTTCAATGAATGCTCCATGATTTATTGACCTAATTTCATAGTATTGGAAACTAGGAATATGTCATATATTCTGCTATTAAGATGTCACAAAGATTATGTTGCAATATTTATATAAAATGTAATTTTTTGGTATATAAATTCTATTAAGAAAATGAAATTTCTGGGTCAAACTCTTGTGTTTGTGGTACCTGAGAATATAGAACTCTTTTTTAAAAGATCTTAAAAGATACTCATTTGTTACCATAGTCTGTGTCAAATAAGGCAACAAGGTTTTTGTATATTTAATTTTACATTAATTGGATAATTTTATCATGCTTTTCTGTATCATGTCTTTATCTAATTATTTTGGAGGTTTTCAATATCAGCATATGCAGATGAGTTTCATCCTCTTTAGATCTGTGAATCTCTTTAGATTGTATAAATATATCTAATGTGTCCCAAGTGTAAACTTGCCTAGCCTTTTCTTATTGTCCAAACATTAACATATGAAAATACAGAATTGTGTATTAATAGATAATAAATGTAATAAAATGTTAATGGATTAATCAAAGTATCTTCCCGAAATTAGCAGATTAAGTTAGGCTCCGTTGTTTTATTGGTTCTCAACCCATGGGTCACAACTCCTTTGGAGGTAAAACAACCTTTTCACAGGGCTCACCTAAGACAACCTGCATATCAGATATTTACATTATGATTCACAACAGTGGCAAATTACAGTTATGAAGTAGTAATGAAACTAACTTTATGGTCATAAATCATCACAGCATAAGGGACTGTATTAAAGGGTTGCAGCATTAGAAGGGTTGAAAACCACTAGTTATACATTTATTTAGTGTGTTCGTGTGTGTGTGTGGGTGTGTGTGTGTGCCCATCCTTGTGAAACTCACCATCACATATCTTCTTTTGCTCTGCAGTCATGCATTTTGTACTCTGTCCATGTGCCTGGCATGTAGAAGGTGCTCAATAAACATTTGCTGAATAAATGAGTTGTGAAATGGTGTGGATATTCTGAAACATTGGGAAGTAAACACCTGGTTAAATACACTGAGTTTAGTCCCCAAACCTCTTACAATGGGGGAGAGAACTGATTCCTACAAGGTTTTCTACTTACAATGCATGTACAAATAGTTAGATGTTCATCCCACACACCACTCTAATTCAGTCGGTTAGGGCTCCCTTTTACTGTCTCGTCAACCTTACCACACCCTAAATGTCCTTTCTCTGAATATGGGTTGAGGCAATTTTGAGGAGAGAACATTATTCAATCACAGTTCCATTAGCTTATTCCTGTTTATACAAAAAGCGGGGGGTGGGGGGGACCTATTTTTAATGGTATCCAAGAGACGTTTTATAAAGCTTTTTTGTTAGGTTTCCAAATGTGGACCAATATTAGTCAAAGTACAGAAACCCAACACAAGTGAAAATTCAAATCAAATTCATTTAAATGAAACATGTTATTATAGTCATTTGGATTAGATGCATGATTCAACCAAGATAATGTACCATTTTTACTGGGCTTTGTTTTATTACTTTTTGGCTTTTGGGGGTTTTGGTTTCTGTTTTGTTTTTTGACAGGGTCTCATGTAGCCCAACTGGCCTTGACTCTATATAGATGAGGATAACCTTGAACTCCTAATCTGCCTGCCTTTGCCTCTCCAGTGCTGAGATTATAGGCACAGGAGACTATATATATTTGTTTAATAATGTCAGGGTAATACAGGTGCTTTTAGAAGTGTATTTGGGTGGATTATATATAAACAAATGTATTTTGTATCTCCTTGACTATCATTGCACATTTCTACCTTACTTTACAAGTATTTCTAAAGATTTTGAGAGTACAATAGAAATGCTATTCCAATTGAGAGCATTGATTTGGAGATGCTAACAAAGAGGTCAAGGGGTTAATAATAATCATCAAAACAATTTTTCAGTAAGAAAAATCCACTGTTCAGAAAGTTAAATACTTCCATAAAGAAAAGTATTTCTCTCTTACAGTTCTTTTAAGCTAGATATGGTAGCTCATGTCTACAATCCTAGCATTTAGCTGTCAGAGACAGAAAGATGGCTGCAAGTTCAAGGCCAGACACAGTTATACAGTGTCCTAGTCAGGATTCTCTAAAGAAACAAACCCAATCGAATGAATATATGTTAGAGAGTTATATATGTTATATATATATTAGATATATAATATATATATATATATTAGTTAATATATGTTAGATTTATTAGATTGGCTTACACAATATGGTCTGGGTTGTCCAACAATATCTATCTTTACACTGAGAAGGCTAAGAACGTGGTGAGTGATCAGTTCACTAGGTTAATGCCTCCTCAGTTTCAATCTGGTGATAAAGTCTAACAGAGTTCCTGAAAATCCACTGTTCATCAGTCTATGTTGAAAGGCTGAAGAATCTGGGTTCAGATGTCAGAGAAGAATATCAAAAGCAGCAGCAGAGTATGTGAACTCATCAGCAAGATACAAAGGACAGCAGGCAAAAGCCAAATGCTTTCCCTTAGGCTTCCCTGATATCTGGACTACTCACATTTAGGTTTGGTCTTCCTCCTTCAATGAACCTAATCAAGAAAGTCATTCACAGGCATTCACAGTGGCTAACTTAATTAATCCCACAGATGTGTGCCTGCTGGGCTATTTCTTGGGTGATTCTAAACCTTGTCAAGTTGACATTCAATATTCATTATTACACAGTGTAAGTTTTAAGCCAGCCTGGGCTACAGTATAGTGAAATATTTCCTCAAATAAACAAACAAAACTCCCCCAAATCTATTTTAATTACAGGACATAAACACAAATTTCTAAGAGAAAATTATTTGAGGGTGAAACATGAGTGATAAGGATCCTTCAAGCTAACAGTTAAGGTCATACTGCTTAATTGCATACAAAATTGGTAGTTCAGTTGTGTTTTTGTTTGTTTTGTTTTGTTCTTGACATAACATCTTGGGATGTAGCCTAGGCTGGCCCTGAACTTGCTGTTCATCCAACGTTGACCATGACCTCCTGATCCTCCTGTTTTAACCTCCAAGTCCCAGAATTACAGGTGTATGCCATCACAGTGGACTAGCACTTCAGGTTCTTGAAACATCACTGTCAATTAAGACAACATGGTGTTATTGTGTTGATATTTTGTTCTTCATAAGAAAGCAAAACAATTTTTAGCCAAATCAGTTCAGTTTATCTTTTTATTGCAGTGACAAAATATATGGCAGAAGCAAACTAAGGGGAAAATGGCTGATTCTTAGAGTTTTAGTCCATAATGGCAGGGGAGGCACAGCAGAGTTCGCAATGGTTAGTGTAGTATAGGATCCTCACACCATGGTATCAGGAAGCAAAAAACAGGACAGGAAAGAGGGCCCAGATACAAGCTCTACAGTACGTGCTCAGTTACTTAAGTCTACCAGCTAGGCCCCATGTCCCAAAGGCTCTAAAACCTCTTAAAAAAAAAAACATCACATAAGCTCATAGGATGTTTCACATTAGGTCTAGAACACTTTCAGGAAAAAAAAATAGTCATATATTTAATATATACTAGCAGCTTTCTTAACCTCTTGTTGCAATCTCTTGTTGCAACTGCAGTGATCTCCGTGACACATAAATATGCATATTACATAATATGTATAATATGTATAGATATACAGAATAAAGTTACATTTAGGTTATATGAACACAGTAAAAAGTACCAAGTAAATAAATCAGATAAAAATTAATTACCGTTCTAGCATCTGAAAGGCATTTTGATAGATTAGCAAGATCACAGAAGGTTGAACTCAAGATCATTAAGAGCAAAAGCTCAAATGCTCAAACTCACCAGTGATTTCCTATAATATAGAGGAATAGCTCTGTGTGAAAGGGGCTACATTCAGAGGCCTGTATGGTCTGGATGGGATGTAGACACACTTTTAATCTAGTATTCAGAAATTGGTGTTAGACAACACCATTAATCCCAGGATTCAGAAGGCAGTGGTGGTCCACCCTTTTAATCCCTAGGAAAAACAGTGGAAGAAGATTCAGGAAGCAGATATCAAATGGAGTCAGTATCACACAGGAAGTGATGACTGAGATGAGTCAAAGTGAATTGCAGACAAAGTGACTAATCAGAGCAAAAGTCAGCAGAGTAAGGACAAACTCTCACAAAAAAGACAGGCTCTCAGTTCAGTTGAGGAGTTACATAGGAGTTATAGCAATCAGTGAAGAAGCAGTTAACAGAGTCAGCTGAGAAGCAGGCTGAAGAGTCAGTCAGTTGAGGAGGAGTTAACAGAGTAAGTTGAAGAGTGAGTTACAAAGGAGTGACAGAAGCTGAGGCTGGAGTGAGTTACAGTGCAGTCAGTTACAGAGGCAGGATGGAGCACTTCGAGCTCAGTGAGAGACACAGAGACACAGCAGAGTTCTGCAAAAGAAGCCCAGAACAGAGAGTGAGTTGAACCTGAAGATTTAGAGTTCAGAAGGAGCTAGTTAGAGGGCTCAGTCAGCGGTAGGTCTCGGAAGCCTACGGCTAAACTTTTCTAGGTCTGGGCTAGATTGTTCTACAAAGGCTGAAGCCTTCCAGTTCAAGGATTGATACTAGATTGTAAACAGGCCTAAATGTGTCAGGGCTCCAGGCTAGAACCAGTGATTTAATTAAAGAAAAGCATAAATGCCTTGCCCTGAATCTCCAGTTACACTGTAACAGGACACGGTAACATGAAGCTTCCGGCTTCAAGAAGAACTGCTTGTTTAGGAGGGACACGTACAGCCTTGACTCTTCCGTTTGGCACTTGAGTCACTATTGGTTTTATTCACACCAGTGCCTCAGCTATTCTGCATCACTTCTTGATCTGTGATGGTCTGTGATGGTCTGTGATGGTCTGTGATGGTCTGCGCACTCTCCTGGACTTTCTACAGTGGCAGTCAAGCTTTCAATTCTTCTTAGTCTTTTCTATAAGATGTTATACCCTTTTCTACTCCTGGATAATAACCGTCTTCTGTAGAAGCAATGAAATCTCCTGTAGCTGAAGGTAAAGCTATTTATTCTAAGCATCATAGAGTTCCATCCTTAAAGATTGTTCAACCTAGCCAGTATCTTGCACTTTTAGGGTATGGTGTAATGAAACAGCATTCAAATGTCATCTTTATTGTGAAATCTAAACTCTGTCTCCTTGAGCCCAGCTACAGCCCTCAAAATGCCTTACTTTGCATTTCTAAAAGACCTGGGAAGACTTTAGGCTTGCTATGGCATTCTAGACATTTTACATAAAGCACACAGACTACACAATGAGCATTCAACATATAGCTTTAAGGCAAGTGTAAATAGTTTAAAGAGTTAAAAATAAGAACACACCCCAGCCGCTGTGCTTTCCTATTAGTTTAATGATACCTACCTCCTGGATATCCTTCAAGGAGATATTACCTCTGCCAAACACATTCATCGCTTACTCCTGATCATCAATCTCAGTCAAGAGAGCATCAGAATGCAGCCAGGTTCTTTGCTAGGACAGCAGAGGAACAGCCTACGTCAGTTTCTGATTGAGTCTTTGTTCCTGTATGAAGTCTCACAAACCAGCCTTCTACTGTCCACATTCCTTGCAGTCTTCAGGTTTTTCAAATTCTAACCGTTCTAACCAGAAAAGCCCATTGAACTCAGTTGACAGCACTTAAAGAATTATTATTTTTTTTTGGTCTGAAGTTTCAAACTCTTCCACATTTCTCCTGCAAACTATTTGCAAAGCCTCCAAACCACATATTGAGGTTTATCACAACAGTGGCCTTACTCTCAGTAACAGTTTCCTGTACTGAGCTACTTTTCTCATTGGTTTGACAAAAATACTGAACAAGAAGCAACTTAAAGGGGAGGGGTTCCTTTGGCGCACAGTGGAAGGGGATACAGTGTATCAGGATAGGGAAAGCATGGCAAGCAGCAGTTGCAGGAGGTTTCCAGTCATGTTGCATCTTAGTTGGCTTTTCCTGAAGGGGGGCGTTGACCATTGGAAAAACAAGGCAAAATGTTGTGTAACTGCACAATGGCTTCCAACAATCATGTCTTGTGTGTTCCATGTCCCTTTGCAATGTAATTGCTGGTCCTCTCACACAGAAACAGAGCCTATTCCTCCACTGACCTTGTAACTTCAAAGGTGAAAGGAGACCTCTAAGTGTCCAGCTGTAAGCTAAAAGCAGGCTGAGAAAGAACTGACGGTAGAAACATGTTACAGAAGTGACATTGTTTGAGACTCTCCATTTTGACCTTCAGTGCTCTTTTGCTTCCTCTTGCAGTACAGCTTTAATACCAGCAGGAATGTGAGGAAGTCTGGCATGAGGATTATGTGGAGATGCCCAACCGTCTCAGCTGTCCCAGCTGAAACCACCACAAGAGAACTTGCCAGCTAAGCTCAACTGGCTGCGCTCAGGCAAGTCTGACCAATCTACAGAAAATTGTGAAAAACAAGTCACATTGTCTATAGCCACCAGCTTTTGATGTGTTTTATTATGCAGTGAATCATTAGGGCAGCAGACTAGTTACATTACCCCTCACATGTTCTTGTGCAGACAAAACCTTTAATTCTGACAGATGTGTTAGATATTGGAGATATATTGTGAGAAAAAGATACTTGGTTTCTTTCTCACAAAGGACTGGCTTTCATAGTACCAGGAGGTCCTATGCAAGCTGACAAAATGGGGAAACAATTAAGAGTCTTACCCAGAGGTGATACCTATGAACCACAACAATGACTAGCATGGCAAGATATTCCAAAAGGTGCAGTTGTGGTACTCATAACTTGGTGGTAAGCAAGAGTTCTGACTGCACTTATGGTCTACTCTACACGAGGGAAATAATGCCTGATACTGGAAATCTACCCAACTATCTGGGGCTAGTGAGGGGAGAACATATCATCTCCACTTTATTAGACCAGTATAATTCCAAACTCCAGTCTAAATACCAATCCTTATACAAACAGATGAACGTAGTTCTCAACCCCTATCAAAGACAGAGAACATCACAGAAAATCACAAATACCCAAAATACAGAGAACTGATGGTGAGGTGCCCAGCCCTGAGGGATACAACTACAGGACAACTCCTGTACCCCAGGCTCAGGGACATCTCAGAAGAGGGGGTGGGGAGATTGTAAGACCCAGAGGATGAGTGACATTGTATCTCCTAGAAATGACAGGGACACTATACCCACAGTTCCTCAACAATATGTCTGTCTGAACAAGATCCAAACAATGACAACTCTTTAGATATACTAACATGGAAGGGGAAAATTTTAAGGGGCCTCATTCCTAGATAAAGAACAACAGTCAATGCTGAGAGGGAGAATTCGTCGTCCAAGGGATGAGTCACTAAATGATTATATAATACCAATTGGTTGGCCCTGAAATCATGTGCCTACAAACAACATTAAATGAACTCAGCTGGTTGTATTTATATATTTATACACCTATGTAATAATAATGATGAAAGAAAAAATGGCCATAAATTTGAGAAGGAGTGAGTGAAGGTATGTGTGTGTGTGGGGGCGTTTGAGGGAAGAAAAGAAAGGGGAAATGATATAATTATATTTGAATTAAAATTTTAAAAAGGACCCTTTCCCAAAAGGATATGTTTTCTGACCTCATCTGTCTATTGGGGGTAGAGAGTAGAAGCATAATCAAATGCAAATATAAATACACTATTAAAAAGGAGTTTGAGGGGTGGTATGACAGAACACGAGATTTATTGGTCATTTTTGCATCACTACAACTTAAATTCCTGAGGCCATCAACATATAGACAGAAGGCTTGTTTAGCTTATTCTGGCAATTCAAATACAAGGCATTAGTTGTCAACTCTGATGAGGGCCGAAAACAGCAATGGAAGGATCAACCCGGGGAGTAAGTCTTTCATCACACAGGAAGCAGAAGGTGGAGAACAACAGGTTCTAATGCAGCAATGTAATTTCTTTCCAGGGTACACTGGCTCCACCTCTTCACCCTCCACAGAACCTCCCAATACGGCTACTGTGGAGAACCAGTCATGTGCATATGAGCCTTTGTGGAATTAGTCTGTACTTTTCTTCAACTCAGTAGTCTTCAGCTGTGAAATACTGCCACTCATTTTGTAAGGGATAAACTTTTTTTATTGCAGGGAGTGCTACATCTTGAGTCTTCACATCCCAGGCTACTGGAGACCTATCTGTGCCCACAGGAATTATACCACATGGGGATCCTCACAGCGTACTGTATCTCCCTGTTATTGGCCCTTTAAAGATGCTGAATGGAAGAAAACATCATTCTTTATCTTCTCTTAGGGTTTCCAGCTGGTACTGAATAGATTTAGGAAGGAAGAGTATGTCTTCAGAGAGCAACAAGAGATTCTGAATGTGATTTGAGGAGTTTCAGATGTCTGCTATTTATATCTATTGAAATGTAAGCTGTAACTACCAGCCTCCAGGATTGCCATTTTACTGCGGTACTTTTCAGTCACCTTGAGCACAGAGACCACACCTCAGATACTTAGGGACACCAGTAGGTAATGGGCTCTTCCCACGTGACTCAGAATTACCATAGCAGGAAAGCAGCTATCATTCTAGGCTGTAGCTCTTATTCTTGTTGCATTCTATTTGGATGTGTTCTGAATTTTGACTTGCTTTTTTTTTTTTTTTTCAAATGTAGATCACTTGGGGTCATATAGCAAACCATCAAAAGAAGTTAAGAAAAATTAGAAAATAAAACAGTGAGTACGCGGACTTGTTTTTTAAAAGACTTAAAAAATTATTTGTGGGTCTGTGTAGGCCAAAAGAGGGCATTGGATTCCTTTGTGCTGGAGTGGCAGGAGGTTGGTTGTGAGCCACCAAGGTGGGTGCTGAGCACTGGATTTGTGTCCTAAGCTAGACCAGCCAGCACCTTAACCACCGAGCCATCTCTTCAGCCCAGTGACTTTTTAAAAAAATATTATCTTTCGTGAGATTTTATTGTCTTACATTATACATGAGCCTCATAACTACGAAAACTAAAACGACAGCCTATTTTGTAAAACAAAAGTTGTAGAAGTCAACACTTACGCTTAAAGCGCCAAAAAATCAAATATCAGCATTCATGTTGCTAAAATATAAAATAAACAAATCAATCAGCAAGGAAAAGAGGAAACCCTAACGTGCACGCACAAATGTTCCTTAGACAACGTATATTGAACTATATGATTCATAACATAGAAGAAACGTTCAAGAAGGAATTGATAACCCAAAAGAAGCTTCCTTTATCCAACTGCAAAGTTCACCAGCTAAGTCAGGCCCTCCTTCTGGAGAAGCTGAACTTGATCGCTCGAATTTTCCTGTAATCAAGTAAAGGCCTTTTCTTATAGGGCCTTCCCAAGCTGCCCTTTCTCCCTGATCCTCCTAGTTTAAAAGATTCCTTACTCTCCCTTTCCATTTGCCCCTCCCTGTGCTTACTTGGTTTCTTCCCCTCCCCCATTTCCTAACCAGTCCAGATCTGTTCCCCAGTTCTCTGACTGGCTGGGTTCCCCCCCTCCCCTCCTCCCGCCACTTCTTCCCTCCCCCCTGAGCCCGGGCTCTTTCTTTCCTCTGCCCTCCCTTCCCCCAGCCTGTCTCCCTGTCTCCCGGCGTGCTTCCCTTCCCCGGCCTCTCGGTCCCGCACCGTCCCCTCCCCCGCCCTGTGCCTTGTGACACATCCTGGGCCCTCCCGGAGGCCGTAGCGGCGGCAGCTCTGGCTACCTCCTCCCTCTCCTCCTCTTCCTCCCCCTCCTCCTCTCCGTCCTCCTCCTCCTCAGCCGCAGCCCAGCACGCCGCGGGCCCCGCTGCCTCTGCAGTCATGGCTGCTGACGGCGTGGACGAACGTTCGCCTCTGCTCTCAGCATCCCATTCGGGGAATGTCACTCCCACCGCCCCGCCGTACTTGCAAGAAAGCAGCCCAAGAGGTAAGGCCCGGAGAGAGCTTTCCGCGCCCCTCGGAAACGTCTGGAAGGACGAATTCCGGGGAGCCCTAGAGCAGAGGCGGGGGAGAGCCTCTCACTTGGGCTGGGGGAGAAGCATGCTGGCTGGCGCCTTTCCAGGCGGTGCCTGGCTGCCCGGGAGCCTCGCTGCAGAGCTTTGCTGCTGCTGCGAGCGGCTGTGGGGAGTGTGTGCTCGAGCACTCCTTCCCGGGGTTCAGACTGTGCCATGGATTTCCCAAGCTCCCTGCTGCTGTTTCCCAAGCAGCCCCTGAGTGCAGCTAGCTGGGCGGTGGTGCGGTTGCTTCAGTCGTTCACAAGTGCTTTGGGTTGCTGAAAAACCCGGGGTACTGCTAACCTTGGCATCCGTCCTTGAGAAGACGAAAACATTTTTGTCTCCTACATTCATCCCCAGAGTCCAGTACAAGCAGGGGAAGTGCCTAACCAGAAGAAACAGTTAATCAATATTCCTAATATGTCTGAAGTCCTTAAGCTTCGGGTATCATTCCTGCGGGGAAGGAGTGTGTCACAGCTTCAGTGGCAAACGAAGAACCTTCAGATAGAAGAGAAGGTGGAATAAATATTTCTTACGCATATCCGGGCGAGGTTGGAGTTAACTTCTAAAGAGTTACCCAAGTTTGTACTGTATATAGTTCTATTTTTGTTTTCAGTGTAGAGTAGAAAGGAATTTGGGTACATGGTGTAGTGAAGGAAATGAAGTCTGTTTACCAAAGGATTCAGTTTATTCAAAGATCTGTCTTTGATCAAGTCTTTTGGGTGATTACTGCAGTTGCCTGGAAGGCAGGCCTGGCAGAGATCATCAAATATGGCACGTGCGAACGTTACTTACTTCATCTTTCTATTTTGGCTGACTGTGAATGAAGTTTTAAAACCCTAGGAGGCAAAGGTTAATGCTTTTGAAAAATATAAGCAGGTCACATGTCTTGTAACACAACTTTTTCTAAGTTCATGTCTGGAATTGGAGAAAACACTAGAATAGATTGAAGTTGTTTGGCATTTAACATTTCTACCTAACATTTTATAACTTGAAAATCGGCTATCTGGATCTCAACCTGCCTATAAACAGAAGCAGGACAAAGAAAAACTATGGTTAGCTGGGAGTAATTCATTGTGATTGACAGCTTGAGAGGAAAGGGGCAAAGTCCAACAGACCTCACCCTTAGAAAACCTACAAGTTATATTTGTTGGTCAGAAGTCACCAGACACCAAGTTGGGGGACTTCTCTTACTGGACTAGTTCAATATTAATATTGTACTATCTAATATTTATTTGCTGGTTCCTTAACGAATGTTTCAATTTCATTAACTTAGTCATTTAAGACAAAATCTTTGACAATTTATTAAGGGACTGGGTTTGGACTTGAATGACTGATGGAGAACATGTTTTCATGCTTGGTCATGGAGCTGCCTTTTCCTGCTTTCAGTCAATTAGTGGTTACAACAGACAAACACATGATTGATACACAGACTTCTATAGACCTCATTGTTTTCTACAGATTCCCTTAATTTGAGCAGATTCATCAAACAACAAAGGAAGTGGTACTTCCAAATCAACCACTAAAAAGAAATAATTTCACTCTAAAGAACTTTTTTTTGTTTGTTTTTTTGAGACAGGGTTTCTCTGATGTAACTTTGGCCGCCCTAAGGCTGGCCTCGAACTCACAGAAATCTGCCTGCCTCTGCCTATAGAGTGCTGGGATTAAAAACGTGTGGCACCACTGCGCAGCTTAAAGAACTTTTAACAATCACTTTTAAAGGCATGATTAATCAAACAGCTCACTTGGGCTTGTAGCAGAATAATTTTTTTGGTACTGATGGAGGAGACAGGTGAGATTTTTTTTTTTTTTAAAGGGGAAACACCTACAAAGCAAGAAACATAAATGAGAAATAAAGTCATTTAATTTGCCTCTTGACAGTATCTTTTCTTGACGAATAACAAATAATGACTTGAGAAATATGCATGTCAAGTAAAATCTTGAACACCATCAGCGTTCATTCATTGAGCAGCTTTATGGGGCACCACAGTGTGCCCTGTGCTACACTGCTCTGAGTAAGACTGACCAAAACTGTACCTTCACGGCGAGAAGGAATAAATAAAGTCTTGACTGAATCATTTCGGATTTTAAGACTTCTGTTACTTAATCAGATTCTGTTACTATTTGAAAACAGTACAGTTCCTAGTTAGAATCCAAAGACTAGAAACCAGGTGTACATTTTGATAACTTTAGTTTATGACAATATCTAATTATTCAGACTGTGTGTGTGTGTGTGTGTGTGTGTGTTTGTGTTTACGCAAGTATCACAGGGCCACATCATGTCAGACAGAGTCTCTCATTGAACCTGGAGCTCATTGATGTCCTACAAGCTGTCCCATAAAACCCACAAATCCTCCTGCCTCTGACTCCTCATGGCTGGGGTTACACGTGTGCACCACCACATCTAGCTTTATATATGGGTGCTAGGGCTCCAGATTCAGATCCTCATGCTTTTATGGCAAACAGTTACCAACTTTACTGTCCCCTCTTTGTAATTACTCAGACATTTAGTAGGTGAAGGAGGAAGAGGAGGAGGAGGAGAAGGAGGAAGAGGAAAAAGAAGAGGAAGTGGAGAGGAGGATCAACAACAATATTTTCTATCAATTTATTTACTATTTTATGTGTATGTATGTGTACCGTGTGTTTGCAGGAGTTCAAGGATGCCAAAGAGAGCATTAGATGCTCTGGAACTAGAGTTCCAGTTGCTTGGGAGCCACCCACTGCGGGTGGTGGTAACCAAACTTGGTTCCTCTGCAAGAGCAGTGTGTGTTCTTAGCCACTGGGCCACTTTCAGCTCCTCTTTGCGTCACTTTCTAAGGAAAGTAAATTTTAATTCCTATCTCTTAAGAAGAAATAGTTTATTTTGGGTTGAGAGCTACAGTGTATTTACTTTTAGGTAGGCTATTAATAATATAGTGGAGAGCATTTAATGTTGACATTAGGTTTTGCCCAAGAAGAATAGCATGCAGTTCTTGAAACTTGTCCACTTGAGTTTCTGAGTAGAAAGCTAGTGGTCTCCACTGTCAGTACTGGATAGCCACAGAACGGGAAATCACTTCTCTCGTAACTACAGTGCTCCATGGTATATTGACCAGCTTTTGTTCATGCATAGAAGTTCAAATCAAAGACGGCTTTAGTCTCATTTGAAAGGAAAGTAGAAAACACAATACCACAAACATGAATAGCCTGGGTAGATTAATTGATTCCCTTAGAGATCTACTGATATTTTAGACAATATATGGTAGAATGACATAACTTTTACATTTGCGTAATAGTTTGCTTCTCTGATGATGTAATAAAACGCCATGACCAAAAGAAAATTGGTAGGGAAAGGTTTATTCTAGCTTACGAGTTACAGTCCATTATAGAGGAAGACATGGCAGGAGCTCATGGTAGGGATCTGGAGGCAGGGTCTGAAACAGGCTGTGGAGGAGAGCTGCTCACTGACTTGCTTTTCATGGCTTGCTCAGCTGGCTCCCTTATACAACTCAGAACCATTAGCTTAAAGGTGGCATTGCCTGCAGTGGGCTGATACTTCCTATATCAATTACTAATTAGGAAAATGCCCCACAGACATGCCCGCAGGCCAGTCTAGGGGAGGCAGTTTCTCAGTTGAGGTTCCCTCTGCCCAGATAAACTCATTTTGTGTCAAGTTGACAAAATTAATCAGCATACTTTGCAAAATTTGTATGAAAAAATGTTTTGGATTCCAGGTTGTTTAATTGTTCACACACAGCATTGGCAATGGGAATGAGATTGTTTACTTGGGTATAGTTCAGAAAGGGAGAAGATAACTTTCTACATACAGAGAGTCAGGTCTTTTGGGTTTGTATCTTTCATTTATTCATCAACTAATCCTGGTGGATCAACCAAGCTCTGTGGTAAGAGAGGAAAAACAGATTAGTTTCCTTTTTCCTTAGGACTTAATGGAGGGTGAATTGCACAGACACTCAGAGACGCAAATGCCAAGGCGACAAAGACCCTGTTAGAAGTATGTCTAGTGCCTTGGCCGCATACACTCTGATTTAACCTGGTTAAGGGAGACTGGAAAGACTTTCCTCAACCTTGATTGGGATCTAAAGGTAAAACAGGAGTTGTCTAGATAAAAAAGGTACCAGATGGACATTCTAGGCAAAGAAAGTAGTATGGAAAAACCCTTTAGCAGAGTCGGGCAGCATAAGCACCAGGAGGGAAGGAAGTTCAGTGCTGTTAAAGTGAAAAAGATGTAGGGCACATGCTGTAAAATGAGATTAGAAAGGTGGGCGTGGTTTATTATTCTACGTAGACTCTCTGTCTTCTCCCAATAACTTTGTTTTCAGACATTCAAGCCCTGTAGAGTCCTACCCCCTCTTCAATGTGGGCTGACCCTGTGACTTTTTTTCGACCTCCAGAATAAGGTAGAAGATGTAGTGAATGAATTTAGATGCTATATGAGAAGAGATAATGCAGTTTTTTCTTTGGCTATTGGTGAAGTGCATTATTGAAAAAGTAAGTTGTCATGTAAGAAATGAGATGTCTGGAGACAGTCATGCTTAGAGAAAGCCAAAACCAACCATGCAGAAAGGCCACATAGAAGAAAGATGTCTGGCCAGCCCTCAGACATGTGGCTGCTTTGGATACACAGCAGAGTCTTCAAATGGTACCTACCCAAGCCAAGCTATTTCTGTATCTACGTAAGAGACTGTAGATAACAACCACCCAACTGACGCTGAGCAACTCACAGAACTGTCAGCACTAATCTTAAACTTTCATTTATGCTATTCTAATTTTGAATGATTACTTCTGCTGCACCAACGGACACTACAATGAATATGATCGATTCCAGGGCTTTATAGGCAGGGCAAAGGAAATCTTGTTTAAACAAAATACTGTGCCAGATCATTATTTTAAATCACTCAGTAGAATGGACGAGTTAGATGATTGACCAGAGTACATGAGCATAGCTGTCTTGCTGAACTGCAGTAGTAATTGAGGCAAATTTGGCTAATGATGGTGGTTCCTTGGACTCAGGTTGTATTAGGGAGAAAGCAAAAGGCTGAGGTTTAGGAGAGAGACTAAAGCAGAGCATTGTGGCACACACCTGTAACCCCAGCCACCCAGGAGGATTACAACTTTGGGAATATCCAAGTCAATTGAACAAGATCCTGTCTCAAAAAACTTAAAAAAAAAAAAAAAAAAGCAACAATGAGAAAGGGGTTGTAGATCAAGCCCAGTGGTAGGGCATTCGAATAGTAGACAGACGGCCACATGGACTTAATTCCCAGCAACTGCTAAAACCTAAAGCAAATTAAAGAGTAGATTGATCTGAACTTGCTGGTGGATGGCTCATGGGGTGAGAGGGTGATGGCAAAGATCTCCACGAATTCTGCTTATACGACTCCATGATTTATTTGCCTATACTAAAATAGAGAACACCGTGAGAGGACCAAGTCTTGGAGAAGACAGATCTCAAACTTAGATTTAGATGTGAGGCATTTTGGATGCTTCCAAATATCCAAGAAGAGATGAGACGATTCGATTCACAGGATCTATGAGCCCAGACGTAAGAGGCCTGATCTGAAAACCAAAGTGTGCTATTTGTGTGTTGTTCAGAGTTAAAAGCATGAACACTGATTCATAGTTCCTCAGGGCCCTATGAGGTCCCAGGGGATGTGCCATCCATTCACGATGCATGTATCCATGAAAATGTATGTGAAAAAAAATTCCAATTGCTTGAGGAAATTTTTCAGTGATGAAATGGTAAGTTGTCATTTATTATGCACTACTGTGATCTTCTGGAAATATTGCTTGACTTGGAAGTATGTTTTTAGTGACCCTCTTATGGCTTATCCTTGGAGAAATCTGAAGTTAGAGATTGTGCTGCATAGTGTTATTTTTTTTTTCTTCCTGAACTGCTATTCTCTTTATTTCAGTCAACTGATACAAAGTGGGAATCCTTAGATGTATTTTGTCAGCCTTAAATTTCTGAATCTTCTTGCATACTTGAAGGACCAGATTGGTTATGTGTTGAGGAGAAAACATGATGTAGATACAAGAACCTATTTTGTACACACACCTGGCGAAGTTAGTTTAAATGTTCATGTGATTTGCCAGAGATCCTGAGGACCTCTGAAAGTCACATTGTCAGGATGAGCAAGAAATGTGAAGCATATTGGAGAAGTGTCATGAGCTTCTTCAAAGTCCTGGCAGGACCCTGAGATGCTGAGGAAGCTGAGCAGACAGGGTCTTGATGGACACGAAAACTTCATTGTTTTTTTTTTTTTTTTTTTTTGTTAATATAATCCACTTACTCCATTTAAGAGATGTCTTTCAAATTGTTTCTTAGGTCAAACTTAGTTTCACTGAGGCCATCGTGAAAGATGAAGTATATCCGCTTCTGGCACTCTGGTGGAATGCCAACTTCCTTTTCCCTTATTCTGTAAGCACTGGTCTTCAAGGTCCTTGTATTCTGTTTTATAATTCTCGCATTTCATTCAGGTTCTTTCCAGCATCTTTAAAATGTTAAATCAAGACCTGTCTCCCCCCCCCCCCCCCCGCCCCCCCCCCTTGATTCAGCCATCCTTTCAAATATTTGAGTGCCTATTATGCTGTTCATATGCTGAAGAACTTCCATTCATTTGTGCTATGTACTATAAGAACTGTAATTTCAGAACAATAAGCTGGGAACAAAGTGTTTCAGATGGGCCGACCAGAGGTAACAATCACATAGAGTTCTGAAAAATGAATCAGAATCTGCCACCAAAATTTTAGGGGAAAAGAGAGTTTTCTAGATAATGGGGAGAGCAACTATAATACCTGCAGGTTTACAAAGCTGGGGATACTTTGGGTTAGGGCATGGAGATTTAGGGGAAGAATAGTAGAAGAGGTCATAGGTGTAGACAGAGAGACCAGGGAGCTTGGCAGGTCACCATCCAGAGAAGGATTTGCATTATGAGGGTAATGAGGAGCCATTGGGGGTTTAGAGTCAAGGAGAGAGCTCAAACTTTTAAGATTGTCCTGATTTGTATATGGAAAATGAATACGTGGAGAAGATGAGAAGAAATCAATAAGATACGATACTAATTAAGGGGCTGTTAGTTGTGGAATGATGTTCTGAACTGTGGTGCAGGTGAGGGAAGCCCTAGAAACTCTGAGATACATTCATTCACACTACTGTTTGGAGACAGGGTCTCATAGGTATTAAGGCTAGCTTGGAACTTGTGAATTTCCTGCCTCAGCTCCACACCTGTCTCAGGAGGTATCCAGCATAGGGTGCTGCACTTGCTGATGGCACCTGTCAGATGGGCAGGTATTGCAGAGGAGAACTGGCATGGCAGAAGTTCATAGCTGTCTTCTAGGGTAGTAAGTCCTGGGAGAGACTGGGAAACTTCTCCAAATGAAAGAACTAATCCTACTATGGGGGAGTAGGCAATTCTGGAGAGGATGACGCTCAGCTGTTTTGGATTATATTTTCATAATCACTAAGAGGTATTCAATAAAGTGAGAATGACATCATTTTATAGTTCCTAAAAGGAACAAATGCGTTTCCTGGCTTTTGGGTTTCGTTTGTTTTTTTTTTTACAAAGCTTCTGTGCTTTTGTGGGTAGGGGGGAGAGTTCTAATGGATCTGTGTTGG
The DNA here is from genome assembly GCA_026225945.1 of Cricetomys ansorgei. NCBI lineage: Eukaryota > Metazoa > Chordata > Mammalia > Rodentia > Nesomyidae > Cricetomys > Cricetomys ansorgei. The sequence goes on from JAMJFZ010000239.1 coordinate 19,095,643, forward strand.
TTTTGTATGTTTCTAGATGTTTTTCTTAGATCACATTGTTGTTATAAAATAACCCGCTCTCCCTTTTTTTTTTTTTTTTTTTTTTTTTTTGTTCTATGAGAATAAAAATATGGTATGTGCAAAGTCTTACTCTTTTTTTCTGGACTTCAAGTGATATTTCCAAGTACCATGGAACTCCATTCCTTGATAGCCTCAGAGTCATTCTTCTTGCTGCCGGGTGCTACCTGTTTCATTTCAGAGCCTTAGTTTCTCATACTAGAAACAGAGGTGGTGTGTAACATTACCTTTGGCTTTTATGTTTTATGTTTTATGGCCCAATTGTTTATTGTAAGTAATTGGAAGAACCTGGAATATATCTATATCTGTCATCCAGAGTGCTTGGGATGGGAAGCCTTCCAATTAATTAAATAATTAATTAGAATATGTACATAGGCTTTGCAGATTGAACATCCCTAATCTGAAAAGCTGAAATATGAAATGCCTCTGAAATACTGAAATACTCCCGCTAGTGTTCAAAAAGTCTTGGATTTTGAAACATTTTGGGGGTTAGATTTTTTTCTTTTTTGATTAGAGATGCTCAAAAACCGCATTAGCACTCCTACCATTCTCTGCTTCCAGTGTCCCCCCTTCGCTTGAATTCTAAATTTCTAGTATCTTAATCAGAAAGACAGTATGTTTTAGAACTATTACATATTTCTTCTTTTCAGAATTAGAAGTCTAACTAGTGTGAAATGTTTCATCTTTTTTTGTAGAAGGTGTGCGCATGTGCTGTGACTGACCAGAGCGTTTGTTCTCAGCAGCAGTGTTTAGAGGCAGTGGCAGATTATTTCTTCTGCCTATATTTTGTTGAGTTATTCACACTTGTTGGTTGATACACAGTGTGAATTTCAAAATAGCTTCTAAGTAAGGCCCTAAGTGTTCTAGATTTGAATATATGATTTCAATAGAGGGAGAAATTGATGATGGCATAGTACAAAATATTGCTTTCTCATTTCAGAAATTCAGTACCAAGATTCATCATCCAGAAGAGAACTAATATGCAGAAAGGAGAGTGACTTAAATAGGAAGATATCCATAGGCTGTTACTCAAATAAACATTGATTTTTACTGAACTGTGTGGTGGACTCCATACATAAATACACATTTATTTTAAAATTTGATAAATAAATAGTTTTCAGACTTCTCGAACTGTCTTGGTTCTCTGTATAGGACACTTTGCCAGCCTCAGCATTCGTCGGATTTGCTATCAATCTCTAATGAGAACAGAAGTCATTAAGTCTCTAAGACATCCCTCAACACAGGTTGAGCCAAGTGAAAGCTAGATTGTATGCGTACTTGAGTCTGACAGTCAAATGATCACCACATCTGCCAACGTAATGACAACTACACAACGTAAGCAATTATACATTACTTGGCTTTAAAGTGGAGGAATAGAGACTTCATCTCTTCTTCTTAAGAGTGATGGAGATGAGGCCATGTTACAAAACCTCCACAATAAGCTTAGACATGTATACAGGATGGAGTGCCGTGCAGCTGGGAGAGAAAACGAGGCCTCTGTATATACCATTAGACACTAGTGGGAGAAGATCGCCAGAAGAAAATGTGTGATGAAGAGTAGGGGAAGGCACAACGTCTCATGCATCCTGATATAGGGCAAATGAGAATATCCATAAATGCATATTATATGCAATAACCTAGAGAAACACTTGAAGAGCGTTTAGAAGCTATGGCTCCAGTGATCTCCAGCGAGAAAGCTCCCATACTAACATAGTAAACACATTTGTATGATAAGTAAAGTACTTTTTTTTTTTTTTAAATAAAAGTTATGGCAGTATAAGCAAAAAGCGAAATTATCACGGGGAGGAAAACCCACCATTACTTATAATGCATGGTAATAATGACTCTAAACATGAAAGGGAAAACTTCATAAACCAAACTTGTTATAATTTGTCATTATGACGGGATCATGCAGATACTTTAAAAGACAGTATTTGTTAGCATATAGACTGGTAGGTCAGAAAGTCTTTCTATAAACATGCACAAAATATTGCTTGAATAAGTGTATTAATATGTTAGAAAGCAAGCAGTACAACTCTCACGTGAAAATGTTACCTGATCTAAAAAAACGGGCTGACCTTCATTGTCAACTTTCCCAAGGTCTTAGAAGACTCCTGCTTCAGAAGGGACAGATCACTGTGTCTACTACAGTCTTTCCTTCCGCCTCGTGCCAGTATGATTTATTGCTTGTTTCTAGTCTTTTTCAGGTTGAGGTTTACGACTTACTTCCTACAGATGGACACATGGGCAGGTGGAACTCTTGAAGCTAAAACTATGGCTGCACAGCAGAGCTCTTCTGCTTTGTGCAGCCCTTGCCAGGAAGTACATATTCCCTGAGCAGGGTGTCTCCAGTTTGCATCATAGTACTTGAGGGTGTGATCCTAGAGAAGCGACTCGAGGCTGGAGTTAGGATCCCTGTCTCTCTCATCTCCCTTGCCTGTGAGCTCCTATCTCCCACATATTGGCGCTTGGCCCTTGGCCATCCCTGACTTGTATCCACCCTGTGAATGAACGTGTGTGTGGTAGAGAGAGGCAGCAAGGGGGTCATCGTGGTGATGTTGAAGTCAGGGGGAGGGAGGTGTTACCTGGAGTTGGAGGAGTATGAGAACAAAAGGCAGTGTGATCTGGTGGGACCAGTGGTCACATTGGTTGCCTCACCAGAAATGGCCAAGGGCAGAGGAAGGCTCGCCAAGGCTGTCACTCCTGCTGGCTACAGTGAAGGACTACCACAGTAATTGATCCATTTCTTAGGAATCTTTACGTTTGGAAATGAAATTCACTTAATCCATTGGCTAAAAATGAGATTTCTTCACTAATACTTTTTGGCACTTAACTGTATGCCTGTAAGATAGATATTGATTTTAAGGGGCTTATCAGCTCTCATGTATTTACCTGATTTCGTTCAGATACAGAGTGAAGGTCTCAAATTCTAAAAGTACCAAATTATTGAATTTTTTAATCTAAAATTGGTTAATCATTGATTTAGTTAAAATTCATTAAAGGTGATAATTCACAACTAGAAAGATGCAGAGTATAATAAGCTAGTTTATATATTTGCGCTATCTAATACCTGAGATCTTAACAGAATGCCATACTGTCTGAACCCATTAAGCAAATAAAACCTTACAAAACCAGTTTGGCTGTTTCCCTTTCCTGTGCACTTAGTTCATCACCCCCCCCACCCCATCATGTCTTGTCTAACATGTCTTTAAAGAGGCCTAGGATAAATAGGGTTTATTACTAGTGAGATTCATGAATACTTGTGGTTAGTTAATATATATACATAATTATGTACAAAGGACTGTCTTACTTTCTTTTAGAAAATGTAGTTTGTGATCATCTATGAAATGTGGTGGGTGAGAAGAGGAACAATAGGAGTCTATTACCTGTTTAGACTAAATTCTCTCTCTTTCTCTCCCTCTCTTTCTTGCCATGGAAACGATTATATATTCTATACAACAAAGGAGCATCTTTTTATGTCTTTTGAGACGTGTGTTCTGAAAGCAATATTGTAAATACCAAACTTAGAATGGAGCCATGTAAATAGTCAATGTGATTTCACAAGAATCAATGCCAGAAAATGTTATATTTCTTGAAATAGCAACAAATGGAATAATCGAAAAAACAAGATAAAAATACACTGTAAGCCACCACTGCTTAGAAGTGGCAGGACCACAGGTGAAATGTATTATTCAGGGCAGGTCGGGCTTGCCTTATGAGGAAAGGGAAAAGAAAGCTGAGTGGAAGTCGTTGTCATCTAGGAGTTGATTATTGGCAGGTCATTAAGTATTTCTTGCCAAGATCTCCAGTTATGTGGCTTTTCTTTGACTTAGTCTGTATCCCTGAGACCCTACGGTAGCTAGTGCAAGAGAGTTGGCTGTAGTTCTTCAAGAAATCTCATGTTCATTGTTTACTCCTCCCCACTTCCCCACCCACCCAGCTCCACACCTTTTCTTTTTCTCTTTAGAAAACAAACAAAAACCAAACAACTAGAAATAAAAACCAAAACAAAGAAGCACACGCGTGTGTACTTGCACGTGCACGCGCGCGCACACACACACACACAGCATAAAAACACAAAATTGGAAACTATAAGCTACAAACAAAAGGACAAATTAGACAAAAAAATACTCAAACGAAACTATATGCGATTAAAAGTTTACAAAAATAACATTGAGTTCATTTCGGGTTGGCCAACTACAGCTGGGCATGGAGCCTCTTCTTCCCTTTAAGAGTGGTTCATTTATCAGTGAGACTCCTTTGGAGTATACTGACTTCATCTGCAAGTGGTTGTCAATTGGAGAGAGCTTCTTGGTTAGGGATGGGAGCTTGCGTCTGTTTCCACCTCTCAGTGCTAAGAGGTTCTGGCTAGAACCTGTGCAGGCCCTGCGCATGCCGCAGTCTCTGTGAGTATAAGTTTGCCTCAGCCAATTCTAGCCTCAATACAAGAGTGAATCCAGAAAATAATGGCTCAATTCAGTATTATGTTCTATCTTCTTTTGCTTGTTCCCCTGAAGATCTACTCAAAAATATTTTCAGGTTTGAGATGATACTTATTTTCAAACATTTTGCAGTTCTTTTAATGATAAATCAATTCTGTTTTAGAGTTTGTGCTTGTTTCTTCAATTATTTTGAGATAAATTTTATTTTATTTTATGTGCATCAGTGTTTTGCCTACATGCATATATGTGCACCTTGTGCATGCGTGTGTGTGTGTGTGTGTGTGTGTGTGTGTGTGTGTTGTCCCTGGAGGCCAGCAGAAGAAGGTTTTGGAGCCCCAGAACTGGAGCCTGTGTGAGTACTGAGAACTAAACCTGGTCCTCCACAACAGCATCAAGTGCTCTTAATCACAGAGACATCTCTCCAGCCCTGATTGTATTTTTTTTTAAAAGCAGGCTGAAATTTTGCCCTCATCCTGATCTTGAGACAATAAGGGGTTTAAATGGTTGATCTTAAGGAGATGGGCAGCCATATCTTTGTAGGCCACTCCCTCAAAGGAGGTCATTATAAAGGGAAGACTGATCTCCAAAGAGACCAAAAGAAAGCTATTTTCTCCTTGTGAGGTAGTGTTAGAGTCAGCTGTGTAATCTCAGCTCTATTTGGGTAGAGCCAGATTTCCACTCCTTTGCAATCAGTACCCTTCCTGGCTATCAGCGAGAGACTCAGTAAGGCTGTGGATTTACCTGACATAATTTCTAGTTACTACAACTAAATTTTGTGTTTGATTTCTAATAAGGTCCTCAAGCTTGCTTCTTTACTTAATCGCTTGCTTCCTTCCTTCTTTCATTTATTCTGAGGACTAGGGAATTTATTAGAAGATATATTAATACCATACATAGGCAAACAAGAGGGCATGGCATGGACTCTGGAGAGAGTTTAGGCCCCAGCACCAGAGATAGTCTGGCAGGGTCTTTGAAGAGAATCAGAGTTCAAGACCTCATCAGCTCAATATAATTTAATATTAAGAATTGTTATCTGGGAAATTTTTTGCTAACTAGATACCTGAAAGGTAAGCATCTTACTCTCAAGGAGGTAAGAACATGTAGCAATCACTGTTAGGGTTCAGGGAGCAAAAGGGAAAGACTGAAACTTAAAGTTCTGGGATGTGGAGGAGGGATTCCTGCAGGGTTGAAATATGACTTCTCAAGACACACCAAACAGCTGGTCTCTAAACTCTAGAGAAAGACTTTGCTTTTATGGAGGGACACACTGGCTGGAACTTGGGGGGGGGCACAGTGATGTCTGTAGTTGAAGGCTGAAAGCAGGATTTAGTGTTGCTGTGGAAACTGCTCTAGCCATGGTGAAGGAGTACTTCCAGCAGGTGGTTTGGAAGTTCCTAGAAAGCAAACAGGTAACAGAAGAGACAAGTCCCTCCTCTGGCTTTGTAGGCTCCCTCTGGCACCCATTAAGAGAGCACTTGCAACCAGCTTGCGGAGTTAGAGGCTTGCTGCTCTGTTTCAGCTCCATGTCCACAGTACTGAGCAAAGAAAGTGAATTTAGATCCCAGGGTGAGGGTCGGAAACCAACACGGTCTGTCCTCATCCGAGTTGTGTCAGACACCCCCTTCCAAAAGTGGCATGCTTCTGGGAGGGCCCACGAATCTCTTGAAATGATATTTCTTTGGTTTTTGAGAAGAGGAGGAATAGAGAATGATTTTTCCTCCTCTGTCCTGAGCTGTACTGGAGAGAGCTGCCACTGAGAGTAGATGTCCCATATCAGCTCAGCTGACATTGTCTTTAGCCCACATTCCTTCAAAGATCATGAAGAAAATGATCCCGAAATGGAAACTGGGGGGATAATAATGCAGGCCTTCCTCTCAGGCAGCTCCCTCTATAATAGGATCCGAGGCCATTTCAAATTTTAATCTGATGTCATTTTTCTGTTATCCATGCATCTCTGCCAAGGGCCTTTAGGGCCAGATATAGTGAGTGCATGAATGAAGTGAATTCAGTGGACGGGCATTGCCGTTGAAGAGATGTGTAGAGGAGTGATTGAGGTGCTTAAGGTCAGAGCAGCGGGGAGGCAGTACCCACCTTTAAAATACAGAGCGATGCATCTCAAAAAGTACAGACTAATACACTAGGGTGAATTAGCACAACGGAGGGACTGACCGGCACCGAATAGATGCACGGTGCTGATGCTTGTGACGGGAAACTGCAATCTGATCATCTGTGGCTCTGCAGAGTGGTAGTGCTTCCTTCGGAGCACATCAGGAGCAGCATTAGGCCTGTCCTTTGCTCCCCGGCTTTCATTCTGCCTCTTTCAGGAGGCTTGGTTTTTCTATGAAGTTTTTATTACCATGAAATGATTTCTTCATACTGTTCAATTTTTTTAACATCATCTGACTCTGTAGGGAGGGATGCCTAATTTCTTCCTTATCTCACCTGTGACGATCTTGCAACTTGTAAGAAGCCATGAGAAAGGGGTGGATTTAATCATAGGAAGCCATGAAAGAGGGTAAATTAACTGTAGGAAGCCATGAGAAAGGGGAGCATTTAATGGTAGGATGAGCTAATCAGTTCTGAGAAGAAGGGACCTGAACCCCAGGCTCTCTCAGGTTTCTGTTACGATGTCAACTTTTTATTTAATCGTTGGCTAAAGAAAATAGAATCTTAAAGATGCCTAGTTGTAAAGAAGAAAAGAATCTAGGGTCTTTGTGGCTTGTAAGATCCCAGAATGCCAGTGTTTTTGGGCTTGGCAGAGTTCTTTGTCCATTCCTTTGATATGACTCCATTCCCATGGTGGGTTGGGGGGAAGACAGGTGATAGTCTGATAGCTGAAGGGAGAGGCCCAAGTCTGTCTTTAGAATATCTTCCCCTGCCAAGGTTATACAAGTATGTGAAACATGTGTCCTTTGGTGTCAGCTGTCATCTGCCACTCCTGCTTCATCTGTTTCCCCTCTGGTTGGTTGTGGCTGTTCCAGGGTTATCTTGCCTCAGACATCATTTTATTTAATTTTCCCATAACCCCCTAACTCTTCTTTTAAAGTTCTTAATGCTTAGTAAACATTTGAAACTACAAACTGAAATTTACTTTATTTTGTATTGAAATTCACATAGTCCCTATTTTTGTCCCATCCTATTAAGTTCAGTTGGTTTGGGTTAGTTTGTGTCTCTCCTTAACTTTCTCAGAATCTTTTATTTTTAATATGTCTATCTGTATGTATGTATATGTTTTGGTTTTTTGAGGCAGGGTTTCACTGTTGTAACTCTGGCTATCCTGGAACTCACCCTGTAGACCAGGCTGGCCTCTAACTTACAGAGATCCTCTTGCCTCTGCCTCCCAAGTGCTGGGATTAAAGGCATGCACCATTCACTGTCTTGCTAAAATCTTTTATTTTACTGGTCCAGTATATAGAGAAAGCACAATAGTATTCAATTTATGCTATGTGTAAGTAAATGACTATAATATTTCACTTTGGTTGAACCATTGTCATTTTCTAGAAATGAGATCTATCTATCTGTCTGTCTGTCTATCTATCTATCTATCTATCTATCTATCTATCTATCTGTCTATCTATCTGTCTATCTATCTATCTATTATTTTTTTGACAGAGTCTGTTGCCTTGTGAAACAATATCTGGAGGGCTGGTGACATGAGTGGGTTAAAAAGAGAATTTACCAGGGTCTAAACAGACAGACAGGAAATTTATTGACACGCACTGCAAGAAATGCAAGTTCTTAGAGAGGATAGATAAAGCTGAGGGGATCTTTTGGCTCTAGGAGGGAGTAGAGATTATTTTTATAGCAATTGTTAGTTACCTGGTCTTTTCTTGTGAGCCATTTGTAGGCATCCATACGTGGATAGATAGGTTCACTTCTTAATACCGTAAGGAGTAAATCTTACAATGCTTTCTCTCGGAGGTTGGTCATTTAGATAGAGTGTTGGGTGTCAAGTTCTAAATGTCATAAGGTCACTGTTACTGGTCTCCAAGTAGGTGATGGCCTGGTTGTTAAAATATGGGAATCTTAAGGCTATTGTCCCTTCATCCATGTAGTAGTGCAGTGTAGTATTAAATTGCTGTGGTGGCTCAGCAAGGAAGACAGGGAGGCACTTTCATAGCAGAGGGAACCACCATCCTGGCCAGTAGCTGTACTTGACAGTGGAACCCCGGGCATCTGAGCTCAGTTGTTTTTATTGATGCAGAACTCCTCAGATGTTTTACTGATAGCACATGCAGATAATAAGCCATCAACGCCCCCCCCACACATAAATTCAACACCTGCAAATAATACAAAATGCCAAGACCTAGGGAGCTCCTTACCCAGTAGTGCACAAAACAGTTATTAACACAACTAAATTATAAACACAACTATATATATTAACACAACAATCATAAACACATCTAAAAATAAACTTCTACAACAGTGCAGGGTGGCCTTGAATTTGCCAAGTGTTGTGCTGGGATTACAGGTGTACTAGTATATGATTTTTCAGTTAGGCACAAACTACTACTACCAGATGAACACAAGGGAATGGGGTGTATATTTTAAGTAAAGGAAATTTCCCACTGTAGGAGACCCAAGCCACCAAAATTTGGATTTTATCAGTTAAGAATCATTCTGCTTCACAATACAGTCACATGCGTGTTTACTCTCTGCAACTAGGATGGGTGAGCTAGTGTTAAATCTTAAATATGGAGGAAATGTTCCTACTGTAGTCTAGTGCTTCTATGCTCAAACTAGTCACAATAATTTCTCAGTGACTGATTCAGTGTAAAATCCTTTCAGCTGAGCTCCCGCCTCCGTATACAGCCATCGCCAGCCCAGGAACCAGCGGTGTTCCGGTGATCAACTGTCGCGTGTGCCAATCTCTAATCAACTTGGATGGTAAACTTCACCAGCATGTGGTTAAGTGCACAGTTTGCAATGAAGCTACGGTAAGTGGCGATGTCCATTAAAAAACCTAGATCACTAATTGATGTTGTATTTCTAAAGAAAGTTCCTCGGTAGTGTTATTTAAGTGCACATGTGGGCTGTGGAAAAATTTGATTATCTTTCTTATTTTTTCTTCTGCCTGTCTTACCATGTAAGGATGCTGCTACGTGTTTAGGATAACTCCATTACACTATTTACGTGGTTAACTTAAATATAATGTCCCTTTGGTTCTTTACATACGGTGGGTATTTATAGTTCTCTTCAGTCTGATGTGCTCATTTTTTATTTTTGTGCAAATCTACTGGGCTTTATTGCAAATGTAGTCTTTATCTTTGTTATGTAGAAACTATTTAACATCCATATAATGTCAGGATTATTTTTCTTTGACTGAGTTTACAATGACTATCTCTGCCAAGCTGCTCCTTTGCAAATAGCTTAGCATTTCATTCCCTTTGCTAGATATCAGTGCAGTGAAATGTTTTAATAGTTGAAGGGCACTTTTAGAAAGCTGATCTTTGGGGAAGAATAACTGCATTTCAGCAAAACTTTTACAGTTTTAAATAGTACCTGGGAAGGAAGGTACAGTTTAGTTCATCTGTTTCTATTTGCATAGTTAGATTTTATTTTTTTTTCAGTTTCTTTTGAAATCTGCAAGTAAATACGCATTGGATTTTGGTGTTTATATTTTCGTCCTGTTTGGAAAACTGTAAAGCTTTCTGCTAGTGGTCCTTGTCTCTAAGAACCACAAACCATAGATACTGGGCTTCCTACGTTTGATAGAAAGTTGTAAAATAAAGCTCTAATTGATAAAGCACTGTATCTCATGGCAAATATTTTTTTTCCTGCAAGGGATAGCCCATCATTTAGAGAAGTTTGTCATGATAAACAGTCATAACTACAAAGCCAGATAGTGTGTAAGTTGATCGATGGCTAGTGAATTTAATTAGGATCATCTTCTATCGTGCTTTGTAGACTTGGCAAGCAAATAAAAGTGATAAGACATATGTACTTATTTTTAAAGGCAGAGCTTTGAAGCCTTCCTTGAATTTGATAAAATCTTCTCCCACTCTACTCTATCTATTCATACACATTTTTCTTTTGAGACAGCATCTTTGTGTATGGGTGGGGGGGTGGAGTGGGGGTGGGGTGGGGATTGTGTTTCGGGGGAGTGGGGTGGGAGTACATGTGCATGTGGAGGCCAGAGGAGGGCTTAGGATGTCTTCCTCTATTACTCTTGGCGTTATTCCTTTAAGGTAGGTCCACTTACGAACCAACGGCTCAACCTTTCAGCTAGGAATCTAGAGATTCCTCCACCTCTGCATGTCTCTGTACCCTACAGTGCTGGGGTTACAGGTGTGTGCAGTCATACCTATTTTTTTATGGAGATGTTGGAATTTGAATTCAGGTTCTCATGCTTGCAGAGCAAGTGCTTTTACCGACAGGGTCGTCTCCCCAGTCCCTTTAGGCACATCATCTTACTACATAGCCGAGGCTGCCCTCAAGCTCATGATCCTCCTGCCTCAGCCCTTGGGAGTGCTGGGATTCTAAGAATATGTCACCACCATGCCTGGATTTTGTTAATGAACAGGAACAAACACACACACACACACACACACACACACACACAAAAGCTTTCAGTCTTTGTGTTCACTTTTTGGCAGTAAACAGAACAAAGTAGGTCATTCTTACTGAAACCTTAAAGTTTCTGAAGATGTAGCAAACGGTCAGTCAGTCAGTGATGCATCTGTACAAGACCTGTGCAGTTTGCTATATGAAAACTACTTTGGGGCCTAAAAAAATTATGTTGATTCTTTTCATGATTATTTCCCCATGGAGTAACGAAAAGTAAACAACTGGGAAGACTCTGGACCAGCGTGCAACCAGACTGCCGTGTTTCGTAGCTCTAACAAAGGAGGAAAATTTGAGGAGTGCCTTGGCATGTGACTTGATAATGTCTCCCATGTAATTTGATCTTAAGCTTTTAAGTGAAGAATTGTGAGGCACTTGGGAGTGGTTTTGGAGAATTCTAGGTTGAAAATGTCCAAGATAATAATGAAATAGGCTCAGGCCCAACAGAGCGAGTTCCTACACTCACAGTCCGTTGTCCGCTACTGTCATATTTTCCCAACTACGTGAAATAGGGCCTCAGAGTCCATTCTCTGTGGTGGCCACTCTGATGGGAACCTGGTATGTCTGTCGAGAGTAAATGGCCCGTCGCAGATTGTGAGCCTGAATTCAGAGGCTGACAGTCTGGCGTGTGAGTCCCAGTTTCCTGTCAGTCTTGGGGGACTTTATATCTTAAGCTGTGATATAATATATAATACAATATATAATATATAATATAAATATAGTATCTCCATGTTAAAATAATATCATCTTTGTAGGATAGTTGTGGGAAACAGGAGTAAAACACACAACATAGTTATCGGTAAAGCGACCTTTATTATTATTAATTTATTATAATTATTGTTGTTTTTGTTGTTATTTGAAACAAGATCTCACTGTGTTGCTCTGGCTCTCCTGGAACTCACTCTGTAGACCAGGATGGCCTGAATTTCAGAGATCCACCTGTCTCTGCTTTTTGTGTGCTGGGATTAAAGGCGTATACTACCATGTCCATCTAGGCAACTTTGTTTTGTCAAATAGTAATTTTAAAAGATGTGCCTGGGCTGGAGAAATGGCTCAAAGGTTAGGAGCACTTGTTGTTGGCCACAGGCTCTGCATGCATGTGGCCCACAGACCTACCTGCAGGCAAAATAGCAGGTACATAAAATAAAAATAAATAAATCTTAAGACAGGGCAAAAAAAAAAAAAATGTTCACAAGGGCGTGCCTCTTCCCCTTCTCCCATGTAGACCAAACAGGAGAACACATAAGATAGCACTTACGACTAGTACTCAAAGTTGTAACTTAGTGGCTTGTTACAAATAAAGAAAGGAAGGAAGGAAGAAAGAAAGGAACTGATGTCTAGAAGTGAGAAAGTAATAAAATGCGTGTAAGAAATCCTATCTGTTGTCAAACACACATTTATTGCATGGTAAATTTTGGATAACATAAGTAAAATAAGCCCCAATTCTGTTTTTCTTGGTGCTTTAACATACTATAGATTGACATCTTTGATGTTTATGAATTTTAAACATTCAGGTTTAATTACTTGCGATATAATTTAATAAATTATAGAATATTTTTACTAACACTAATGTATTTCTATCAGAGTTACTTATTAAAATATTTGGAGTTATTATTATTATTACTTTTTAACAATAAAGGTTATAAGCAATGGTAGCATGTGCCTTTAATCCCAGCATTCGGGAGGCAGAGGCAGGCGGATCTGAGTTCTAGGCCAGCCAGAGTTAGGACAGAGAAACCCTGTCTTGAACAAACCAAAATAAATATAAATAAATGAATAAGAGTTACAAAATAAAGGTATGTATGGATGCATCTCAATTTCCATGGACTTGTGTAACAATATGCCCATAAGAAGGTGGAGTGCATTTAGCCCACCCAGGCTACTGAGCACCCTAAGTTATCAACACAGCTTGCTCACTGCGGTGTGGGTCGTTTTCCCGGCTGATCAAGGGTCTGACAGCACTAGCTTGCTGCTGATGCCCAACTTCTCCAGAGAATATTTATAATGCATATTGCTAGCCCTAAAAGAGATAAAGAGCTGTCTACTGAACACAGACTTCATTCTTCACATCATCAAATAATTGAAAAACTGCAGGTTGGACCATTGTAATTTAAGGAATCCCTGCAGATAAACATGAAGCATTCCCCAATGCCCTTTATCCTTATTCCACAAATATTAACATCTGTGCTGTAAAAGCTTTTCTTTCTAAATAAACCTCTTACTATAATTCTTATCAATTACAGAAAATTAATGTTGATATCATACTGCTATCTTTTTATTATTTTTTGTAATTGTATTTGCTTTTCTTTTTCTCTTCCTCTCTTCTTTCCTCCGTCTTTGCCTCCTTCCCTCCCTTCCTTCCTTCTTTTCTTTCTTTTTCCTTTTTTTTTTTTTTAAATGTGTTTGGGAGTTTTGCCTGTATGGATATCTGTGATCCATATATGTACAGTGCCTGTGGAAGCCAGAAGAGGGAGTCAGATCCTCTAGAACTGGAGTTGTTGATGGTTGTGAGCCTGGGAATTCTCTCTCTCTCGCTTTCTCTCTCACACATACACACCATCCTCTGGAAGAGTAGCCAGTGCTCTTAACCACTGAGCCGTCTCCCCAGCCCCTGCTGCCTTATACTTAATTCATGTTCCAAAATGTCTCATTGGTGTCTTTAGGAAGGAAAAACTTCTACTTCAGAAATCAAACCAGGATCACATATTGCATTTGGTTGCCATATCGATTTAACATTTTTTAAACCTGACATTTGTTCTTCTTTTATGTTTCTATTGCTTTTCTATTTTGATCAGTAAAGGCAAGATATTTTATAGAGTGTGTACCAAGTATGAGTGTCTCATGTTTCTTCATGCTTGGCTTCAGGACATGTGCTTTGGCAAGGGTGCCCCAGAATGTTCTTTTCAGTGTGATTATTCTGTTTACCAAGCTTGATTTCTAATATTGCAAAGAGTATTTTCTTCTATGTTATTATTCTCACTTTAGATTTACTGTACGTTTGAAAAAATAATAAATACTAGTATTTGGAGCAATTGTAAACTGTTAAGTTAGCTATGCCATTAAATTATTCTTGTCTATTCTGTTGTACTCATGAAAAGTATAAGCGAAGGTCAGATGCGCCCCCTTTTCTCTGTTGCTTTTGTTGAGTTTGGGCCAGGTATGGTAGTCCTCTGTATGTTTCTACCTAAGTAGACCGGCATATGACCTTACCTTGTGAACTTAAATGAGAAAACAAGCAGCACGCACTAACTATTCCTACCCTATGAAAAGGCCAGTGAGAACTCACTTTGAAATGGGTTCTTCACATCAAATCCCCATAGTTCCTGAATTTCTGAGTGCTTACCACCCGATATCTTTGCTATTTAAAACTATGTGCAGTGCATTTCTGCTTAGGCTGTACTTTGGTAGCACTGTGGGGCCTTCCATTTTCAAGTAATCGTTTCCTACTTAAACACAATTTGTGACAGTTTGTATTTTGGTTGATTTCCTGTGTTTGCATTTTCTTCCATTATCTAGCCAATCAAAACCCCCCCGACAGGGAAGAAATATGTTAGATGCCCTTGTAATTGTCTCCTCATTTGTAAGGACACATCTCGGCGAATAGGATGTCCGAGACCTAACTGGTAAGAGATAATGATTCATTCATTCATTTGTTCATTCAACAAGTGTTTATTAAGGCTCAATATGTACTAGGCTTTGTTTCAGACAGTTTTTGTCTTCAGTCATTATAGAGCATAGATTTTTTTCTTATTGTTGTTAAAGAGATGATAGACTTAGAACTTGGCAGTCAGAAGTATTTATATAGATTTGTAGGATATAATGTTTTTTGAATGGACAGTGGATATTTTCTTTTTCTTAATGAACTATAATAAATCAGTAGCTCACTGAATTTATTTAGAAATAACGAGTTAGTTTACCTTTGATATACTTAATTCTAACCTAGGAGACATTTTTTATTGTGTATCTCCTTGCATGCTCCATGAATATCTGTATAATGTATGTAATAATGCCTTGGGTTATTTGCCTTTGCCAAATGTCATGGTGTATGTGCTCACATGTGAGAATATAAACACTTTCACTTTTTTTTCTTTTTCTTCAAATTTCTCTGGCCTTTTGTCCATCAGATGCATCATCTGATGATAGACTGGAGAATGGAAAGGAAAAATGGACCCCACTTTATATTCTTTCCATCTCTAAGTGAATAATTATGCAGGAACACTGGACTTTTCAGAGAAATTTGTTTTCAGTCTAGCACTGCTATCTTCACAACAGACACATTTATTAATGTGGAAAATATTTTGTACATTCAGTTTTCTTTTCTACCAAATTCAAGTTGTCTGTATAGATTAAGAAAAAAAAATAACTCTTCTGATTTGAAGTTATAAAAATTGGAAATGGCAATTAAATGGTTCCCAAGGTCATTGACTAGAGCTCATGTCATAATATGGCTTATATTTGAAAAATAGAATTTTTTTGCTTTACTTTGGAAAGCTTATTGGTACTTTCTGTGATTTGGGGTCCAGGGCTTGATATTTAAAGATCCAGTTAACTTACCTTACTCTAGTCTGTTTCTGGCCCTGTATTGGGGTTTGCTCTCAGCCCGCCTATGGGTTAACGAACTCTTTGCCTTTTCTTTCCACAGTCGGCGCATAATTAACCTTGGCCCGGTAATGCTAATTTCTGAAGAACAGCCGGCCCAACCTGCATTGCCAGTCCAGCCAGAAGGCACAAGGGTAGTGTGTGGACACTGCGGAAACACATTCCTGGTAAGGAGCTGCGCTGTGGTCATAGGGTACTCATCTGTACATCGAGGTCATCATCTCAGAGATTTGAGGACTTTATAATTGTATAGTTTTATCCAAGTGTGCGTTGATCAGAAAGTTCAAATAGAGCCTTATCTATGAAGATAATGAGTCCTGGGTATAGCAAGGATACAGAACGTCCTTTGTAAAGTAGACAACAGATGCAAAGAGTTCAATTTGCTCTTTGTGAGTGAATAAATCTTAGCACTCTCCTACCTTGCTTAGTTGCAAAGTTCACATGTTCAGCTTGGTTTTATGGCTTCTAGATTCAAGAACAGTTCTTAGTATGATTTACTAAAACTTATCTGACTTGAAAAATTATACTTAGTATAAAACAAATCAATTCTGGTACCCACTACACAAAATATAAAATGGAAGTATTTTGATGTGAGCCAATCTGTACTTGTTTTACTATTTCTAACTTCAACTCACAGTTGGGTTTTAAAGAATTAATTTCATAATGACTCACCCCATCAGGAAGGGTAAGGGACAATTCTTCTGTTATCCAACACAATTGGCAGGAGACTTATTTTAGGTCCTTAGTATTGGATACTTTCAAGAGTCTTGGCAAGGAACGCTATGAGTGCTGCCCCAGAATGAATGAGTTCAAGAAGTGTGCTTGGCTTTTTTCCTTTTAGGTGTTTGTAGTATTAAAGCAATTCATATGCATACTTTCTAAATGTCAAATTGGGCATCTACCTGGTTACCAGCTAGTGTCTCTTGAATGCTTTCAACTCTTCCAGCTACTCAGCTGACAGTGTTTTTTATGTTTCAACATTTCAACTGTTTCTTTTCCTGTTTCCTTTTGACATGTCAGTTTTGGGTCTCAGTCACTGCTTCACAAGATGTGACTGAACATTTACTCTCACACCACCTTCCTCCTACTCCCACCTTGCTTCCTTTCCTTACTTCCAGTGGAATTTCCGTATTGTGTTTCTTAGTGTTGGCATGCTGTCCACGATTAGGGCAATCACGCTCATGGTTGAGTCACGTGATGGGCTACATTTTCCTCACATGACTTTCAGCATTTTGTTGCATCTGTAAATATTTGCTCCTCAGCTTTGGGATTCTTTAGTTTTCTATGTACATATTATTAGTTTCAGATCTGTAAAATTTCTGTATCTAGTCAGATGTGTCTAAAATCTCCTATTTCAGCTTTCTGCTCCATAGTTGTCTTCTTGGGACGTCCTTCACCAAAATCCTGAAAGGTCTCTTTCAGTCTGGAGATTGGCATCTCCTGCTGCCTTCAGGACTGCTGATTTTATCCTTCTGAGAAGAAGTAAATTTATATCTTACATGGTTTTTAATCTGACATGAGATTTTATAGTAATTTCTTTAGATAACTGAATTTGGGTTCCTAGTTGTTCCTTTCAGAAAATTACAGATGTTTCTCATAATGAGATAATGAGACCTTTACTGTTTTAATTCCTGGTCCTTCCTATCTGACCTATTCCTGTCTTTCTCTCTCTCTCTGTCCCTCTCCTCTCTGTCCCTCTGTTTCTCTGTCTTGCTCTCTCTTCTTCTCTCTCTCCTCTTTCTTCTTCTCTTTTATTATCCGCATTAATTTGAAACTTCATGAGGACATGCCCCGAGAAGGGTTTTCTGTAGGCCTATTCTATGGATTTATTTCAGATGATCTAATTTAAGCTTAAATACTCTAGAGTCATGCAAATTCTGTTTCTTTTTTTATTGTAATCTCTTCCTCTTGGCATCTTTCATAAAATACTAATTATGCTCTTTAGGAGGCGTTATTTTTCTCAGTTATTTTTTGTTTTTTTGCTTTGTCCTCTTTTCTATTTGTGTTTCCTTCATAATAGAAATTTTACTCAAATGTTTAAGTTCCCCCATTGGACTCTCTCTGTATGTAGACAGAGGCTTGATGATTTCTTTTCCATTTTCTCATTTTCTTTGAAAACTTGTCATCCATAAATACTTGCAAATCTGCTGAGGGACCAGTTTCTCTGGAGAAATATTCTCTGATCCCCTGGGAAGTTGGATCTGGGACCATTCCTTCATCTGTCAGTGAGTCATGGTTTATGAGTTGCTTCTGCATTTTGGTTACTGTGACTAAATTTCAGTGAGCATGGAAGTGTGCTGGTCCCTTGCTTTAATCATAACCTCTAACACTCAACTTTGAAAGTATCTAGTAGTCCAGATGCCTGAACTGGTACAGGATTCCTCAGTGGGCACTTGTGTCTTTTCTCTGGCACATCTCTCTGCAGGTAGTGATGCTTCAGCATCTGGTTCACCAATTCACTTGCTAAGACTTTGATCTCTCCTGTATACTAACGGGAAGCTATTTGCCCTCTGGTTTTCTTTGTCTTTATTGTATCTTACTTCCTTAAATTCACTCACTATCATTTTACTCATGGTTGGAGAAGGAAATGGAAATTTAATTTCAAATCTTGCAATTTGATTTGATTTTTTAAAACTTACTCTTCTCTCATATAATACATCCCGACTGCAGTTTCCCTTCCTATCACTCCTTCCAACCCCCACTTTCCCTCCCCCCCAGTTCCACTCTTCCCCTTCCCTTAGAAAAGAACAGATCTCCCAGGGATAACAGCCAAACATGGCACAACTAGGCACAAACCCTCATATCAAGCCTGGATGAGGCAATCCAGTAGGAAGAAAAGGATCCCAAGAGCAGGCAAAAGGGTCAGAGACATACCCACTCCTACTGTTAGGGGTCCAATAAAAATACCAAGCTAACAATCAACATAACATATATGCAGAGAACCCAGAACAGACCCATGCAGGCTCCATGATTGTTGCCTCAGTCTCTGTGAACCCCTGTTACCCTGCTTAGTTGACTCTGTAGGCTGTGTTCTCCCGATCTTGAACCTTCTACACTCCCCTCATTCTGCTGGGTTCTCCAAGCTCCTAGCGGCAGGAACCCAGTGGAGAGCTCCAATTTGGGCTCTTTCTCCACCTAATGTCTGACTGTGGGTCTCTGCTCCCAAATGCTGCTGGAGGAAGCCTCTCTGATGATGATTGGGCTAGGTACTGATCCATAAGTATAGCAGAATATCATTAGGAATCTTATCTTTGATTTTTTTTTTTTTTTTTTTGGCCATTTTTGTTTGGTTCTCTGGGCTATCCATGCCATACTATATCAAGACTTGCCTGGACTCACTGACTCAGTTTAGAAGAATGAGAGTTGTGTTTGCAAAGTATATTTAATGCCGTATTTATTTAGTGGGCTAATCAGTATTATTCTATACACATTTTCATAGTTCTTGGGAAATGCTAGGCTAAAAAATTAGAAGTTTTTGTTAAGTGTATTCTTCAGTTCTTTTCTTGTGCATCACTGTTAACATCTGAGAAGGAGTTTTATGTTGCATGTCCAAATATTGTTTAACATCCAAACCATTTTGAGAGAATCCTGTGGTCAGATAACAGTTATTATTTTGAGGAGCATATAGAGAAAAACAATTTCCTAGAAGAATAAAGTGAATATGTCGGCTTAATGTAGTCCACCAGAGATATGGAGACATTTCAGATAAACACTTTCTGATAAAAGGCATATTCAGAACCTTTGAGTGTTCCCTTATAAAACTGCCCAGCAAACCGAGTGTGCTGAGTCACAGGTAATGGTTCAGAGACACAACTCACCGAGTGTGCTGAGTCACAGGCAGTGGTTCAGAGACACAACTCACCGAGTGTGCTGAGTCACAGATAGAAGTGGCCCAAGCTGGTACCTTCAGACAGTGAGGTTTTCTTCACTTAAATACAGAGTTAGTGCCATAGCAGACTGAAATGATAGTTTCAATGTAAACAAATTTCTAGGTGTTTATCATTATCCATTATAGCCATTAAAATATATTTCAGTAGGGTAATATTAAGGACTGATTGAGGACTGATTGTATGCAATAAAGCCTAGTTAAGACCCTTCTTAAGTTAAAAAAGAAATGTATCTTTGGGCCACTGAGTTTATCTGTTCAGTAGAATGGGTTTGAAACATTTAATATTGGAAGATGTCTAAAAATGATTAAGTTTTAGAGAACTCCCTTTTGATTTTTTTGACAGAAGTGAGATTTTTTTTTTTAATGAGAACCTTGCCATTCAGTCAGATTTGTCATGAAAAATCATTAACCTCTACTTAAACCTCAGCTTTGCTGTTATACATGTATAGCACAGGAACTGCTTAGCATGGGACCAGCTTCCCCACTTGAATCATGGGGGAAAAATGCCACTAAATGGACTCAGATTCTTCTGTATAGAACAAAAGAGAATGAATAAGCATATCTTTATAGAGACTTTTGCTGTGCTATTATCTTAGGGTAGAGTCAGGGCAGAGACAAGGACAGGGTAACGTCTATGAATCTCTCAGAGATCAGAATCCACCTGAATATCACAGGGCCCAGTGAGATCACAAAGGGGTTACACCCACGGAGGCAGGGGCAGGGATTGTCTAGGCTGAGAGTTTTTCTCAAGTTTCAGTGTGAGGGTAAGGGCTGCTAAAAGTCTTTTCTTATCTTTCCTGTACAACTCCCTCAGCTTCTAGGTAGTGTATAAGGGGTTCCTGATTGGGAACTGTCTCAGTTCCCCCAGAATGTTCATGATTTTCCAAGCTTTATCACACAGGGAGTGGAGCATCTCACTTATGGGTGAGTGCCAGAGCCTGTAGGATGTCAGACAGAGGTAGAGTTGTCCAGTTCCCTTGCCGGTGAGTGAATCGCTCTTCCACCAAATTGATGATGATCTCAAAAGTCTCATGCAAGCAGTACCCGAGAACCCTCTCAAAGCAGTGTGATTGATGTTGTAAGGGTTTGGTCACAGGCTATCTATGTTGCTATAGGTTTTTCTCCTGGCAAGTTGATCACATCAGACTTGTAGTCCATGTCTTCCATATACCCTTTCCCATCGACCATTGGCAATGCTGACACTAGGCACTACACAAAGACACCCAGAGCCATGCAGATGAGGATGATAGTAAGGACTGTAGTTGTATGGGCATCTGTAGCTTTTCTAAAGATGTAGTCACAAATTCTGGCATGGGAACTCAAGGATAGGGAATTTGAGGAACTGAGGATGTGCTTGACAAAGAGGGTGCATAAGGTACTGCCTGACACTGGTCCAATTACCATAGATCTTGTTTTTAATCAATGAAGATACAGCATCAAACAAGCTGAGACAAGGAGAAATTCCAGCAAGTGGCTTGAAGGAGC
The DNA here is from genome assembly GCA_026225945.1 of Cricetomys ansorgei. Lineage (NCBI taxonomy): Eukaryota > Metazoa > Chordata > Mammalia > Rodentia > Nesomyidae > Cricetomys > Cricetomys ansorgei. The sequence goes on from JAMJFZ010000239.1 coordinate 19,116,679, forward strand.
CCCGTGTGTACACCTGTCTCCTGGCTTCTATACTGTGTTCTTCCAGCGATGCATGTGTACCATTGATGGCTGGGCTGCAGCAGTGCAGTGTCTATATGAAACCAATGATCACATGACACCATATGACGTCACACCATGCTCCTCACCACATAACAGCACACACCGTTAGTCATTAGGAACGATGCTTTGTTTAGCACCTCGGAGCATGGAGGAATCAGATCAGAGCAGGGATGAGACTTCATAAAGGAAGTAGACATGCTTTTTTTCTTTTTTTTTTAATTTTGTGCTCTCTTGAAGGTGTTGTACCCTGGCTAGGAAACCACCCGAAGTGATCAAGATGCCAGAATTTTTTTTGGTCAGGACTTCAAGGTTTAACAATAACATTTAAGAGTGCAGGCATGGTATTTTTGACAGGGAAGTTGCCAAATTCTTGACAAAACCAAACCAAACCAAACAAACCATTGTCATTCATCTAATACATCAACACAAAATCAGCCCCAGCAATGAATCCTTTCTTTTTTTGTATTTGTTGCATTGGGGGATTGAACTTGAAATGGTACCACCACCATATGTGTCAGGTTGCTGGCTGTGTCATTTATCTCTTTCACAGTCAATTCTCATGGGTGTCATATATGAATTTGCCAAGATTAACCTGTCCTAAATTACATTATAAAATAATAATGGCTGGTCACCTAAAATTCACATTCCACAATGCGTACCTTACGTCTTGGTTTTGAGTTACCCTTGATTTAAGTGTTTGTAGTTCCCTCCTCAGGCCACTTACTTGTTTTAATTATAAAGTTGTGTATAAAAAGCTGTTTATAAATAACATCTGAAATGATCAGCAACTCCTAACTTTGTTATGAAAATGCAAAGAACACTTAACTTTATTTTGTGTTCTCCTCCAGTTTCTGTATAAATCCGTATAAATCTTTGTTTGCCACATTAATTCAAGAACCTTTTGCTGGTAGCAGTAACTGAAATAAACTAGTATGTTACAAAAGTGTACGTAGAGAAAGGAAGTTTGGTTGTTGCTTGAAAACAATGTGGGTTTGGTTGACATTCTCAGATGTTGAGAAATAATCTCTCCAAAAAGACGGCATTCACATAAAGTTTCATTCCTAATTTGTTTCCCTTGGGACCACGTGACCTACTGTGATGGAAAGAACATGTGAGGTTTTGCCAAGATTAGCAGGGTTTCATGAAGCTTGAATGAAAATGAAGAAAGAGAGCGGGTGCAGGAAATCCGCACCTCTTTGCTCGTGATTTAAATCGAGGGATGAAAGAAAAATGGAAAAAGAAAACCTGTAAGCTAGTTGCTTAAAATTATCTTTAGAATATGCCTAAGTTATTGAAAAACACTAGAAATTGGCCATCTGAAATCTTAATAGGAAGCTTGTTTTGACACAAAACTAATGACATACTTGTATCCCTGTAAAACTATGAAGGAAATAATGCTGTTATCTTACTTAAAGCAAAAATGAACAATTAGGAAGTCTGTTGAGGTATCAATGGTGAACCAGGGCCCCCATGCCTGGTTCAACATTGACTGAAACTCAGAACAACAACCATATCCCTTTAGAAAGCCATTTGAAAATACTTTGATGAGGTAAAGATTTTAGCTTGAAATTATAGTAGCTGTCTTTGAAAGACTTTGCCCTAAGGTCTGTACGCTATTTTGAGTATCTGAATAACAGTTCCATGAGAAAGGTAACACATTCTGTTACCACATTTACCGATAGAAGGAGGAGAAAATAGTACCAGAGGATTAAACATTTTCATGACATTTTACAAGCAAGATACAGTTTCCTGGTTGTAGTTCTGTTAGGATCTCATTTGGTTAGTTTATTATGTATACTGTGGCTTCTTCTCACACGAGGAAAATAGAAACTTGAAGACAGCTATAAATAAAAAATACTCAAGTAATTATAAGTTGATCCTTGGGGCTTAAAAAAAAATAAAGTGTGAAAGTGCATGGTATACTTCGTAAGTGAACTGGAGAGTGAAGAGGTAAGAGGTGACGCAGGCATGGAATTGCGTTCTGTGTTCCTCGTGAGACAAATCGAGATGGCGTCAGAGCCTTGTGAGAGTCATGGGAACCATCAGACTACGATCCCAAAATGCGTTTTCACGGTCTAAGAGAACTGTTGGAGGTGAAGAACCACGGAACCACGTGAAAGGGATTGATGGCTGCTGTCATGATCCTTGGTGACATTTAGACTAAAACAAATATTTTCTCAGACTGGCTGATTTTCAGTTGTTTTTCTTCTCAAACCCCTCTCTTTGTTTATTTTACAGTGGATGGAACTGAGGTTCAACACTCTGGCAAAATGCCCACACTGCAAAAAAATGTAAGTTCTCTGCTGCTGGAAATACCATTGAGAAGTACTTGAGAGCAATCTAAAGAGCTTGAAATTCTCACCTAAGTAGATTTGATATTTAAAACATGCTATGAAGTGAATGAATGTTTAATGTATTAAAATTTCAAGACACGTCCAAGGCATCTTTAGGCTAATATATTCTATTTTGAAATTAAAATAATTGGGCTTGATTGTTGTTCTTTAAAGAAAAATCCACCTCTAAGAGAGTGAAATTAATAAATTGTCAGTTACCTACAGAGTTTTCCAATGGTATAAACATAATTTTTTGCAATTAATCTAAAGTTTGTAAGAAGTATTGTAATCAAGGAGAGAAACCTGTATCATTTGTGAGTCTGTAATTAGTTGATGGTTAGTTTTTCCATTTCCTTCCTTATGAAATTACTCTGGCAAAGTTTATCTAATTGTCTGTTTTAACTATCCAGACTATTTATCTGTGTTTCTAACTTGTTTGCCTAGGGAAAATAACAAAAAGCAGTATGAACATGGGAAACCACAAAAGATATTTTGATTAGAATATTTTATGGCATATGTGTTGGTGATTCTGAGGGCCAAGATTCCTTTCCAAGGAGGACTCACAGGAATGAGTCAGACTCACAGATGTGATTTGCTGTAGCTGAAGAGTGGTAAACACACTCAGCAAAGGAAAGAGACAAAGGGGCCATAAACCTTGGGAACAGCAATCAAAGCTTCAAAGCTTCAAAGAGTCCTTCTCAAGTGGAAAAGAAAGAATTCTTCTGTGAAAGAATTGTTGCTGCTCCTGCAATGTGTGTCTGTCTACTAACAGTGCTTGATACTTGGTTCCTCTTATGAAGCACACACCCACATTCCAAATACCCAGCAGGAAAGTCCATATTTGGAGTAACTCATATGATTCACAGAGAGAATTTATACTCTCTAAGCCCACTGTCATTACTTATGGAATGCTGGGAACTTTTTTAAAGCCTAAGTTCCCAGACAGCAGATAAGGACCGACCAACCTTGTAAGAAGGACTTGTTAATGATAGTAGGTGTAGGCTTGGTATGTTAACCTTCCTGTACAGTATTTATTTTGATAATGAAAATTTAATTTAAAATGATTATCCACTTACATGTGTGAATTGTAAGTAAGCAAAGTAAATTAAACTAGAATGTTTGGACAATTCAATTTTTAAAGCAGAAAATATGGATTCATACTTTATATGACCTTTAGTATGATCTAATTAACTTCATCTGACAGTAGAAGAATCCCAAGAATGGTTTCTCAGAGAAAATAATTAAAAAGTGTCTGAAAAATTGAGAATATATAATGAAAAGTCTCCATTCATAGCTGCTAAATGATTTCAACTAAATATAACTGTGGGATAATTTTCTTTATCATTTATTTTTTAACTCCAAAAGAAGAGATATTTCCTTTTTAAATTTGTGGAATTTATCACCTGAGTTCCTAGTTTTATTGAATCTGGTAGAAACCCATACACGGAGAAGAAAAGTGGACACCCCCAAATACATGCACAGAAAAAAATCATATTGGGAAGACAGCAACGCCTAAATACCATCGATACATTTTTATGTATGTATTATAAAATGTACCATATTTGGGAAATATCTTCTCCAAAGACATTAAGTAGTATTAAAAATTGTGGAAAATAAGAAGCTGAGGACTGACATGAGTGAACCTTCCAGACACCTGTACCCGTTAGCCAGGACTTTTAACCTTCTTAGAATGCAGGGATTGTTAGCCTAGTTTTACAACTTAGAAACTGTTGAGAAGGGTGAGGGTTATGCTTGAGGAACTTGGTTTTATTAGCTACTTTAGAACAATGGCACTATTTTTGCTAATGAGAATGTTAAGTTTCTGATCATAGGGCCATTTTGTTATAAAGAAGAATTTTATCACAAGCCTAGGGACCAGTGTGCCTAGAAATTCCTGTGGACTAAACCAGCTTAAACATCATTCCAAAAAGATGGTTTGTAGAACTGGAGTCATATGCTAACCGTGGGAGAACTCAGGGCATCTGTTACTTACTTGAGGGCAGATATTGTTGTCACATGAGCAAAATGGGTGAGTCCTTTTTTATCATGGTTAATATAAAGAGACTCAGGTGTGCTGGATTCACTGAGTCTTTATCTTGTCTATCTCCATGGCAAATAACGCTTTGGATCAATGTGTCTAGGACTTTCCTCTCCCTTCACCAGAATAACTGAAAGCTGAATATTTTGGCATTGGTTAGCTTTATAGTAATGTACAGCTTTATGCTTCAGCTAAAGCTTTGTTCTTTATTCCCCTGTAATTGTTCTTCTTTAATTTCTGTCACCGTTGTCGAAAACAGTTATGTCCAGGTCTTTGTTGTTCCTCTTACACACTTCAGTTCAAACCCCCAACTCTCCCTGTCTCTGCTGATGGGCTGCCTTCATCTCTGATGAATGACTGAAGCTGCGAACTTCTTTGGTTTTAAGCCCTGTCTGTAAGCCTGTCTTTGTCTATGGCCACTCTCTTTCCTCCTCTTATTGGGAGGGAGGTTTCTTCTGTTCAAGGTATACCTCATTCCTCCTGGAGTAAGCTGTCACTGGCTATTGTTCTCAGTGGGTCACTGGCCTTGCTGGGAGAAAATCCACATCCAGTAGCAAGTTCCAGCCATTCAGCGGTTCAGCCCTTATCCACTTGTGTCCGTGGAACAAGTTTGGTCATTCTGCTATCAGTCTGTTTTTGGTTTTTTGTTTTTGTTTTTTAATTTTAAAATTTGTTCTGCTCTTGGCTATCAGATACTGTTTATCTTCTGAGTTTTTCCACTTATGAGAACACTCCTCTGTTACTAATTTTCTTGGTTTGATTTCCCCTTCTAAGTTGTTACACATTATTGCTCTCCAAAGCTGGAATTTTACTGTATTTTGTGAGTTTTTGTTTTGCACTGTCACCTGTATGCCGTTGGATCGGTCCACATTTCTCCCACAAACTTCAGGTGTAGACAGTCTCTCTGTTCATGATCTCACCTACATTTACTTCATCGTAGTAACTAGTTGACATCACAAACACCTTGAACAACTTCCTGACCCCGCTCTGCACACCAGTAGTCCTTGTAGATGATGGGTATATCAATAAATGTTCCCCTGTCTCCCCAGGGCAGCCAGAATTCTGCTTGTATCTTTTTTTATTCTCCGTATGTGGATGCTGATAAACTGTTATGTCTCTTGGTATTTCGCTTTGTCCTCCGTATTCTTACATTTCGACTTTGCTTCACTCCTTCAGTTAGTGCTGTGACAGAGGTTTTCCAATTTACCCTTTGGCATCCAGCATTGAGGTTTTCAATCCATTTCCTAGAAAAATGGTGCCCAAACTCACATATGATTTTAAACTCTGGCTTCAGATCTTCCAGTAGTTCCCATGTTATGCAGATGTGTGATTTGTGTGCTGTTCCTTCTCATCTTAATTCTGCTCATTGTTTTCTTAATCTTGTCTTCCTAGTAACGTATACATTCTATTGAGGAAACCATTTTTTTTTCCTCTTTCTTTTTTGCAGAGTGTACTCTATAGTTTAATATAAGCCCATTATCTAAAATCCAAAAGCTTACTAACCTCTTAGATAGCTTCATACAATCTCCAGATTTAAGTCCCTACCTGCGTTCTAGAGTTTTGTTTCCTTCTGTACCTACAAACAACCCCTATATGCCAACCTGAACAAATTATTTTACTTCCATAAACATCTTCTATAGTTCTTTGATTCTTTCCTTTCTTCCTGTGTGTGAACCATGAGATGCCCTGGCTGCTTCACTTTCTCCTCCCTGCCTGCCTCGAAAACACCCATTAAATTCCACAAATTAGCTGAAATCTCTTCTGCTTCATGTGTTTGCTTGTACTAATCTCCTTTCAAAAGCCACACATATATACACTCTTCCAATTAAATTCTCATCCTCTTAGAACCTCACAATGGAGATTATACTCCAACATGAGTTTCAGAAAAGGAAGAAAGAGTATTCAAACCATAGCACTCACCTGTCTTCATTCCCTCATGTAAAGCTATAAAGAGCATTGCTTGGCATTAAAAAAAATATTCATAGCAATAGCTACACTCATACTTTGCAAGTGTTCCTCATAAGCCATAAGTTGGTTCTGTGAACAGGGAAGTTTGTAATTTGAAGCATAGTTAGATGCTTGGGAGCACTAAATAACCTTTCCTTTTGCAAAGCCACTGTCCACTTATTTTATATGCTTTTGAACAATTAATTAACTATAATAAACATCCTCTTTGATGCATAGCTTAACTGATAGGAAAGTTAAAAAGAATCCCCAAGGGCCCACAATGACGAGGCAATGATAGCTGGGCCTATCCTGAGGCTTTAATGGTCAGATGAGGAGAAATGGCCTTCACCTTCCAGGAGATGGAAAGGTTAGATGAGTACTCCCTTCCACTAAAGTTCTTAAAATATGGTCTTCTGCTGCAAAATGAGTAGGTAATGAAAACTAACCTACCAGAACAGGAAGACACAAAAGAGATAGCTTATGTCAGCTAGCATGGCAAAATGGAAGCTTCCCCAAAGAGAGGGTTTGAAGTGCTTCAACAGTTGAGCATGGAGTGAAAGCTAAAGGATAGGAACCTAGGATGTAACCGTGAAACACTCACCAAAGGCAGTGAATAGACACCAGACAAATGCTAACTAGTGTCGAAACATTCATATGAGATTAAGTAGCAAGTCTTTGGCGCTTTTCTTCCCTTTAGTAATTGAACTCTGCTCCCAACTCATTCCCACCACCCAGCTATTGCCTCTCTCACAGTTGGGATAGCCAACTGTTTAAGTTGGAAACAGTGGAATCTGAGTAATGGTAATAAGGGTGCTTCCTACCATGCTCCTCAAACACAGAATCACTTGATTTGGTGTTCTCCCTCATCTCCAGTTGTCTGGAAAGGTAACTGTAGCAGGAACCTTTCTGCCAATTGAGTTGTCTGCCAGTGCCAGTGAGCCACAGCACAGGGCTGTTTGTCAACTCGAGGCTGGGTGCCTACTTTATATGTAAGAGAAACAAACTCCCTTAAGTTATTATGATTATCATTTGCCTTTACATTGTGGGTTTCTCTTTTATTACATGTCCTAACTTAATATTTCATATAAAAATAACTATCATTATGATCACTTCTTCAGAAACAAATTTCATACTTGAATGTACCATATAATATATATATATATATATATATGCTTATATATGTTTATATGTATATATGTATATATATGTGTATATATATATATAGTGTATTTACATAGACTGTTATAATGTCAAAATATGTAAAAATGAAAACTGGCAGTTCTAATGACTATGTTCTTATGGATCAAGATACAAATAAAGAAATACAAAATTTTACGACTTTTAAAAAATAGAAAAGTACTTTTGTAATGGATAAGAAAGAACTTCCTAGAAAAGATACCCAAAAAAAATCACAACCCTGAAAGGAAGAATGGTAATTTTGAATATACAGAATTACTCTGAGCTGGAAATATAACTCAGTGGTTAAGAACATCTATTAATCTTGCAGAAGACCAGAGTTCAATTCCTAGCACCTACATTGGGTGACTCACAACCAGCTGTAATTCCTGCTCCAAGGGGATCCAACTCATCTGGCCTCACGTGCACATGCAGACACCTAAACATAATTAAAAATAAGAAAAATAAATCTTAAAACAAATTCCCTTATATTTATGTTCTTGATTAAAAACTATCAAAAGGTATTATCACATGATGTATTTTTATCACAGAGTATATGTATATAACACATGTATCCATGTATCTACATGCCAGGAATAGTATTCTATTCCATCTAGCCTGAGTTAAAGACATGAACAACTACTGAATAGAAAAGGAATAGGGAACTAGCAGTTGAAAAGATGCCTAATCTTTTAGAAATAAAAGATATGATTACACATATTAAAAACTACAATAAAAGCCTTTCTCAAGCATGATAAATAAGATGAATACTAAATGTTGAAGTGCTGGCAAGAATTTCAGTGGAGTAATGGCACATCTCATACAGTTTTGCTGAAGACATAATGTATTTGAGACATTCTCACACATAAATGATGTAAAACAGTGCTCAAGTAGTGGTTATAATAGCAAAATATTAAGAAAATGTTACATTTATAAAATGAAAGTTTATTATGAAGATTAATGAAATAGTTTCATATCAATACAGATTTCCTTCACTGAATATTAAGCAAATAAAAGGTCTAATCCCAGACAAACAGTTCAACACACATGCTTACAAAGGTTTGACAGATGTACAAACCATCCTGGATATTGCATGCAGCACCACAGATAGATTAAATACTAAGCAGGTTTTTATTTGGGCAATAAGCAGTCGCTGGTCCTTGCTTCATCCATGTGGTGGGTTGGCACATGGGTTGTGGAGTAGCAGTGGTTTCTTTTCTGGTGGCTTAGTTCAAATGGTAAAAAAGGCATGAATTTTCTTATCAGGATTCACATAGTAAGACAACTGTACCCAAGTTACTCTCTTGGTTCACAGAAAAGCTCTCTAGTACTAACTTAGAGTCTTTGACTTCAACGCACAGTTCTAATGAGCTTAGTTGGTTTTTTATGCACGGTGAGTTAGAGACCATCAGAGATCGCTGGACAGAGAAACAACAATTAGCTGTGAACTACATGGCAGGAAGCCTACCTATAGGATGCATAAGAATTTAAAAACAGTCTGAGGATACACAGCATAAATGCATTGAACTCTGTAAGTCTGAGTGATTGCACAGTGTAGTGTCCAATGTTGTCCCCAGGACTTCCAGATGTTTGTGTTAATGTTAGTTCAGAAAATTTGATGATATGTATATTTGCGTCAAAGTTCATTAACTTCTAGGAAGATTTAGGTATTGAAGGAAATTTTATGCACAATTAACGTCCTTAGAGTAGTGTGTTTATAAATTATGTCTAATAACTGGCCTATTCCTCTATTTTACCTGTTCAGTAGACAGTCATTGAAAGATTATGCGTGGTCTCAACACCAACCACGTGAAGGTGACACTTTGTCCTGTCATTCACTAACAGTGCCTGGCATTTAGTATGTGTTGATAAATATGTGCGTATTAGCAAACAGTGCCTACTTGCCCTCTGCTATACTTGGATCATTTTGAAAATTACCAAAGTTAGAGGTGGGTGATAGCTAAATATTTTTGGATTTTGGATTTGAGAAGCACAGTAGCAGTATATGCTTTTATGAATTTCTTATAGGCTTTTTGATCGTATGCATTAAGAAACCTTAAAAATTTAACCCCTACAATGTCATAACTATAACTCTAAAAATATTAAGAAAATGATGAAAAATAAGCACAATGCTTTTAGATGATGCTTACCTGCCAGTATTTATAATGATGAAAGCACTCGAGTGTAAATAAGTGGGGAAATGGTTAATTCTGTTGTTTACGTATCAAAACTCCACTTTGAGAATGCTTAGTAACATGTTATCTAATGGTCCGTATTAAGACAGGCAGGAAGAAAATATGCTCGTACACTGGGAGACCGTTTTAGGGTAGTAGAATTATACATAATTTGCCTTTCCATTTACTTCTGTATTTTCCAGATTTTTTTGCACTAAACACAAACTATTACAAGCAAGCTAAATGCTACTTGTAAGCCAGCATTCATTCTCCATTCTGGAAAAGTCTTTTGGGATATAAACATTTATCTGAAGGATGATCAGGGACCACAGTGGTTTCTTTTGGCTGCTGCTGTTGTTTTATGGATATTGTCTGTGAGCAAAGGCACCATTTACATTTGTCACTCATTGAAAAATGTTACTTTATGCCTACCATCTGTCATTTTGAAGAAACAAATGAAAGCTAGCAAGTTACTGACCCTGTAGATAAGATCATGAAGATGCAACAGAGAATCTTTCCATAAATACCTAATATGTTCCTTTGCTATTTGCAGCTCTTCAGTAGGTAGTGCACTTCCCCGGAGACGCTGCTGTGCATATATCACCATTGGAATGATCTGTATTTTCATTGGAATTGGATTAACTGTGAGTATCGCCTTTGAGCTCATGATCCTCTTGCCTCCACCTCCCCAGTACTAGGATTACAGGTGTACCCTACCATGCCAAGAGACTGACCACTACTTTTGGAATTCTTAATGCAACTTTATCAATTTTAGTCTTTGGCGAGACTCTGACAGCCCCAAGATGGTGGCCACTCAGCATAGCAGGCTCCTGAGCTTCTGAAAGACTATGGCCCATCAGATATAAAATCCTTGGATATGTCTTTTTTTTTTTTTAAATTACTCATTTTAAAAAAGATTCTTTAAAAAACTTTTTACTTTTGTCTTATTTTCTGGGTACAGTTGTCTTGTCTGCATGTTATGTCTGTATACTGCTTGTCTGTCTGGTGCCTATGGAGGCCAGCTGAGGGTATCAGATTCTCTAGAAACAGAGTTACAGTGGTTGTGAGCCCTCACATAGGGGCTGAGAATCCAAACTAGGTCCTCTGGATGAGCAGTTAGTGCCCTAACCTCAAAGCCATCTCTCCAGCCCCATTTAAAAAGATTTTATGATATCATGTATTAATTATAAAGCCATAGGTTTCATTGTTCATGAACTGTTTCTAATGGAGTCTGCCTACCCAGGGAAAGACTACGTTTGTGCCACTCTGAAAGTCTCTAGCACTGAAAAATTTACCATTCATTTGTCAAAAAGCCCATTTACTTTTGTCTAGTGGGTAGAACCAACTTTGCATGGTCATGGGGTATCTTATATTCAAAACAACAGTTGTTCATCTACGGGGATTTGAAAAATCATTCTCTTTATCCATGTTAAACAGAGATTTATTTTCAGTATGCGGATGGGTTAGTTTTAGAGGAGACTGAAGTTGAACAGTTGGCATGGGAATTACATCAGGAGAAAGGAGGTAGTTGATCTGATTTGCTTTCCGTGTTCTGAGTTCCTTGATTAATGTTTCTGAGTTTCTTGGTACCATATTATTAGCAATGCTTTGCTGTGTTATATGGGAGTAAATAATCATGTGGATTAAATACCTTACAAAGATAATTTCACATGAAGTTTGTTCTTATTTTGTTATGGAGTTCTGGTACTTAAAGGTATGCAGGACTGTGTCTGGCAGTGTGCCTTTCTGTTTACTTTGTAAAATCTGTAGTTAATACAAGTAGCATTGTTATCTGTCAATTAGAATCAAGAGCTACATGTACTCTCTTGGGACTTAGTGGCTTCTGTTTGGGGATGTATTTCATATAATCACAGATGGAGAGGCCAACACAAGTTTCCCGAGAAGACATTTCCTTAAGGTTTCTAATCTCTTGTTTTTATATTATTTTTTGTTTTAGGTTGGCACACAAGATTTTGCGAGGCGATTTCATGCAACCTATGTGTCTTGGGCAATTGCGTACATCTTAGGCCTGGTTTGCCTTATCCGAGCTTGTTACTGGGGCGCAATAAGAGTCAGTTATCCTGAACACAGTTTTGCTTAAATCTATTCATGAATCCTCAGTGCAGGTGAGAGTGTCCAGCGGCTCTTGATAAGCTCTCCTGGACATCTTCAAATCATTTATCCTAATGGATTCCATCCTGGTTTGTATAGTAGTTTCAAGACTTTGTGAGTCTTTTCTGAACAGATGCTCAGCGCCGTACATTATATGCAAGTTCATTTTGCTGCTAGGTTTTCAGACTTGGAATAATAAAGCTGCGTCTTTGTTGTTTTAAATCAATTAAAGATATTTTTGGATTTGTCATCACGTTACATCTAATATCTTTATTTTGTTATGTTAAATCAGTTATTCCATTACTTGCTGATCTGTGACCATTCCCAAGAAGTGTTTATAAATGTTTCTACAATAAGTTCACATTTATACTTACATTTTAATTAAACATGATTGCTTGCTTTAAAAATATAAGCAATATGCATTTTTGCTTGAACTGCTTACTGTAATTTTAACCTAAGATTATAGTTACCTTATTCAGGAAAAAAAAATTGAGTGTACTTTCAAAAACTTGGCATTCTTGTCAGAGAAACATTTCTAGAGACTATATGCTTGTTTCTTTTGTTGTTGTTGTTGTTGTTTGTAGAAAGATTCAATATTTTGGTAGTAAATTAAAATACTTAGGATGAACATATTTGTCCACAGTTGGAGATGGTGGATAAATGTCTTCTCTAAGAGTACAGGACTTTTTGCTTTTTGTTCCTGTCTTTTTGTTTAGTATTTACAAAAATCTGGTCTGGATTTATGGAATTTAATGTTAATCTGCTGGATGTATTCCTTTATAGACTGGAGGAAGTATTTCAGACAATGTGTTTTATAGTACTTCATCATTTGTCAAATACATATTTACACTGGGTTGCATTTCTTGTCCTTAGATCATGGTAAGTTTTTCTTGTTGAGGTACCTGTGCACCCACCTCTCTGTGAAGGGAACCTATGACATTCTGCATTAGCTGTAATATTAAAATTAGAGATTCTATTTTACCATTTCTCACCTGCCCAGAGAATGATTCGACTTACTCAAGAAAATGGATCAGAGATAAAGAGCTTCATAGTTTTCTAAAACTTCACTTGGGATTCATGGAATCAGCTCTTGCACTGCCCATTTTTGCAGTCTACAAGGAATTTGAGAGTCGTGGGCTAAAGTCTTTCACATTGTAGAATTAGACAAGGAGATGACCTGCGTAAATTAGTAGCTGATTCCCAGGGACAAGACTAATGTTTTGAGTTATTTATGATCCTGATTAACAAAAAAAAAAAACAAAAAAATGTACTTACCACGAAGTTTGGAGTGAAATACATGTAAACCTCAAAAAGAACGATAAATGTATAAATGCAGTAGCTCAGGATTGTATGTATCTTTGAAAATACACTAATAAAGATTATTATTCAAAAGCTACTTGGCTCTAGTCCATCTTAAGAAATAAAATTTAATTTCCAAAATGCACTTTGAGATATTGCTCTGAAATATTCATTTTAAAGAAGACATATCATTTTCAGATAATGTTCGTTTATCCTTTTGTGCTATTTTCATAGCTATGTTTTAAAATTTTGATTTTGCATGCCATGGTATTGGTAGCACACTTTATATTCAGTATAAAATAGTGTGTCTCTCGTCATTTTTTTTTTCTGTGTCTTTTCTTAATGACTACTTTGTAACAGTGCTGGATGTCGTGAGATCATCATCACCCGTTAATTTGAAGTCTCACACTGTATTATGTTTTATTTACAATATCCTTCTGGAATATAACTCTGGGAAATAAGTGACAGTTTGTTCACATGCTCATCCCACTTAGACCCCTTCCTGGTACATATGTACTCAAACTATCTGAGAAAATGAGTGTGCTTGAGGGATCAGCGATTGGGTTATTTTTAGTTCTCATGTATATTGGATCAGTACTTGGTATTTTCAGCTAGAACAATTAAGTAAATACTATAATCTTAGGCTAAAGACAAAAGATCCAAATATTACCTAAAAGCAAAACACATAAAAGATTGGTTTAGTAAGTCGTTAAAACCAAGACAAACAACTCAAAAGCTAATGTATGAAAAAAATTAAAATTTACAAATAAAAGCAAAAGACAAATTGGTGAAGACATTTTCAAAATAGTTGAATCAATCTCTGAAATACGTGAAGGATCTAAAGGCACAAAAAAGCAATTTACAAGAGGAGAAATAAAGCCAGACTTGGTGGCACACACCTTTAATCCCAGCACTTTGGAAGCAGATGCAGGTGGATTCTATGAGCTTGATGCTAATCTGATGTACATAACAAATCCATGCCAGCCAGGGCTACATGGTGAGCACCTGCTGAGAGAGGAGAGAGACAGAGGAAGAAGGGAGGAACTAAGACCATCTTTTGAAAATGTCATTTCCCCTTTTATTTTTAACTATGTGCCTACACACATGTACATGCATGCATGTGCCTGTAGAATTACAGGCGGTTGTGAGCTTACAGACATGGGTGCTAGAAATGAATTTCAACTATCAAAGCGGTATACACTCTTAACCACCAAGCAATCTCTCCAGCCCCAACAGAAATGCATTTTCCTAGTAAAGAATGTAAATTAGGCTGAGTGGTGGCTTAATTTATGGGTTTTTTTTTTCTATTAACTGCTAATGGAAAAAGAATCCCAAGAATTTTTAGAATATGAGAATCCCAATCTTCCGCTCAGTCTCCCCCTCACCGTATTCTTTGGCATCAGAATTCTAAGACTTTACACCAATGGTGCTCTGAATAAGAGCAAATGTGTATATGCAGGATATTTATCACATCTCTGTTGGTAAATATTAAAAAGAGGAAATAGTTTTTATAAAGAAGTATGGGTCAGGCTTAATCAAGTATGGCAACTTTAACCTGTGAAATAAAAAAACGCATCACTGAAAACGTGAAAAATCTGGGCAGTGCATGGTAGATGGTAGTACATGATTTTAATCCCAGCACTCTGGAGGCAAAGGCAGGTGGAATTCTGAGTTCGAGGCCAGCCTGGTCTACAGAGCAAGTTTCAGCAGAGCCAGAGCTACACAGAGAAACCCTGTCTCAAAAATAAATGAATAAATAAGTAAATAGATAAAAAAGATTTAAAAAATAAAAACATGTAAAAGGAAATGCTTGTCATTTGAACTCAGTCACAGAGGAATCCCTGCGCTTTGATCCACTTTGAGGGAAAATATGTGTCTGAACTTTAGACCAAAGGAAGAAAACAACAAAGTGTTATCTCTGGATGAGGAGAGGCAAATAGTTTGAACATTTTAACTGCATCAAGACTTGGAAACTTCAAATTTACTTTAGATAAGTAAATAAGTATGGTAGGATCACACTAATATTTGTAATATTTTCTTTTATATTTTTATACACAGTAAAGCTTAGTTGTAAATTACAAATTTGCCGTGAGTTCTACATTTTTGAGGCTTTATGCCATGTATTATCACTTCTTTTGTGTATGCACCACATACTTTTCAGTGTCCAGTAAGCCTGGAGCTGGTATGTTTTCAGAAAGATCCCATCATAGTGAATAATCAGAACACAAAGAACTTGTTCGCCCCCTGCTGCCCGAAGTGCTAAAATTACATTTGTTTTTAGAAGGGAAAGTAAACCTATAATTACTTTCTTTTTCAAAGTATTTTATTATTGGTGTGTGTGTGTGTGTGTGTGTGTGTTCATGGGCATGTGGAGGGGTCAGAAGACAACTTTTGGGAGTCGATTCTTGCCTTCATCATTCTGTGGATGGACTCGGATGACCTGGTTTGTGCAGCAAACTCTTCTCTCCACTGAGCCATCTCACCAGCCCAGATTAGGTATTTCTGAGCATCTTTTGTGGAAATCCCTGTTACTTTAGAAGAAAAGAAAGGGATCTAATGATAGCACAGGCCAGGTCTTGTGCTCACTTCACAAAATATGCTGTGTATTTCCAGGAGCCACGAAGGAACCGTGGTTGTTTCTGTTTCATAGAGAACATGGACATCTCTCCCGAGTCCTTCAAAGGCTGATTTTAAGTCAGACTATCTGAATTCAAAACAATCACTGCTAGGTAATTCTGATATGTTTCTGGATTCTGTTTAAAATACTCTATATCGGATTGAACACCCCTGATACAGAATAGTTCTAATTTCATTTGAGTAGCTAATATAGTTTCCTTAGTCTTGGCATGGCTGCACTTGACTGCCTATGCCATGAAATGCTGTGGCCATTTTCATGTTCATAATTCATAATTGGTATAAAGCCTACATTCTCAGTTACTGTATTTATGCTTCTGGCATGCACATAGTTATATATGTAACAAGCAGTGAGGGAAGTCCCAGTGTGTATTGAGCTGCTCTCTCTCTCTATCATCTATCGATCGATCTATCTATCTATCTATCTATCTATCTATCTATCTATCTATCTATCTATCCACACACACACACATTAAATGTCCATTATACCCATGGGATTCTGGAGAGGGTAAGTTACTGAAGACCACTAAGTGATAGTCCCACCAGCATCAGTCTGTCTGCTTTTGAAGCTCACCTTTATTTATTCTACTGTATCAGATTTTACAGTGCTTCACTTTGTGGCTAATAAGTTTTTAGCTTTATGTCCCCTTTTATCAAAATCAATAGGAATGCTTACTGAAAGTAATAATTCCAAAATAATAGAGCTTAAAAATCTATGCATTTGAAATATACAACTACATCAATTTTAAATCATCTAATTCACATATATTTTCCTTTTAACAACTAAGATAAATATAGGAAGACTAAGAAGATTATTAAATATGAGAAAACTGACACGATTAGCCTTAAATAATGTAACTTTATTTTTCTTGTAATGGTAGTTATTAAAATGGTTATAAAATAGCACAAATTGCTAAAAACAATTCTGTAAAAGGTTTTCAATTCATTTTACATGCTGACTGTAAAATGAGTCAGCATTTTACAGCAATAAAAATAACTTTTCTCTTATATTTTCCTAAGTATGCATGGCTTGAAGTAAAATACTTTAGAAAAAGAGAAAAAAAAAAAGTATACATTCTTTTTAAGGCTGCCTGCGAGTAATGTGTCAGGTGCAGCTAAAGACTTGCAAAGGCCATATAGTTTGCTCCTTGGCAGGTGAGAGGTTTTGATTTACTGTGGCCCAGTTTTGTCAAGAGTTGACTGAGTTAGCTTTCTAACAGACTCTGCCATGTTAATTTTTTTGAACATCCCAAGCAGTTTATTGCTATTTGTGTGTTTGGATTTAAACTGTGGAATGGAGTTGGAAAGAAGGCTTAGTGGTTAAGAGCATTAACTCTTACAAAGGCATGGAGTTCCTTTTCCAGGGCTGATGTTTGGTAGCTTACCCATGTTGGTATCTCATAAGCACCTATAGCTTCAGCTCCAGGGAACCCAGCACCCTATTCTACCCTCTGGGCACTAACATGCATGTGTGGGCATGCATGTAACTAATGAACACACACATACAAATAAAAATTTTAAAAATTCTTAAAAGTATGGAAAGTTTTCTTGTGTTTCAGTAAACTTTGCGTAAAACCTTGGGACATCTGACATTTCCATACCAAATATGTCTTTGGCGTAAAGTACTGGACATTTGAGCAATCTTGGGGACTTTTCAGTTTCCACTACTAACTCTTATGTAACAGGACATGTGTGGATTCCTTAGGCTATGTGATGCTTTTCTTTTAGTCTCTTCAATTGAAGAGATTGATATACCATATCATATAATTTACTCATTATATGGAGCTTCCTCCAGCCTACCACCCGGCATCCACAAGTCTCAGTTCACATCTTCATAATCAATGGCAATTTCAGAATGCGGTTTTCATTCTTCTCACACACCCCGTTAAATGCCAATATGAATGTTCTAGTAGTATTGTAGTCTAGACCATGCTCTCTTGAACTTTTTCCATTCATGAATCCTTTTCTCCTGAGAAACTTCCATGACACTAAGTATATATGTATATAAAATAGAAACACAAGTAAAACATGAAGAAATTGATTTTGGAACATATAAAATTTACCATTTATTAATGATGAAAGCAAATTTGCATACCAATGAGGTGGATGTGCTTATTTTTACATAAAAAATTGAAACTTGAATATTTGATAATCCATGGCAGAGAACATCCTTAAAATTTTCAGAGATGATCATATTTGATTCTATATTTGTCAGCAATGACCTCAGGATGCTGCTTTGCACAAATGTGTAGTACAGCATGGCAGATGCTTAGAGGAGCTTCAAAAATTGGTAATTCTGTCCTAACGTGAAAACAAAATATTGATTTGCGTTTGTGTGTGTGGTATGTGTATGTGTGTGTGTGCACCCATGCACACACAGGACACACAATGGTGTCAAGTGCTCTCTCGTTTTCCACCTTAGCCCTTTGAGACAGGCTTTCTCAGTGAACATGGAATCTGTATTTTTTTGCTAAGCTGGCTGGCCAGCAAGTGCCAGCGATGTTTAAAGAGTACTTGGCAACCTCTGGCCTCTTTGTGACTCCTAAGGATCTAAACTTAGGCCCTCATATTTACCAAACAAGTGCTGTTTTCCACGAACACCTTCCCAGCCTGTGAATAATTTTCTATGAAACTCAATTCAGCAACTCAAAATTTAAAATATTATAATGCAATATAATTCAAAATATATGAATTGGATACGTGCTGAGGAATGGTGTTAGGAAAATAATAAAAGTCCTTGTTTTCTGCAGCCTAACTACTGTTTATATAAGAGCAGGAAACTTTAATATTACTTTTATGTATATGTGTTTGTGTATATGAATGCCAGTGGTTGTCAGGGCCAGAAGTGTCAGATATGAAGCTGGAGTCACAGGCAATTGTGTATCACCTACTGTGGGTGATGGATGATGGGAACTGAGCTCAGGTCTCTGAAAAAGTAGGGCATGTTAACTAACTGCTGAGCCATCTCTCCAGTCTCCCAAAGCCAAAAAACTTCTGTTCAGTAAAAGCACTAACTACTGTACAAAGCGTGCAACAGTCTTGTTCATTGACATGTGGCTGGAGGGCATGCAGAGTGCAGAGTGCACATGCTGTGTGTTCAGAACTAAGGATAAGGTGTGGCTACATATTCAACGTGGATGAGTACTGCCAGACACACCTCAGATTATGCTTTGGTATGAAATAATTTTGTGTCATTTTGTATTCAAAAAGCGTTTACAGTGGCCAAGTGTTTTTCAGCCTCCACACCTAGCTATGTGACCCTGTGGATCCCAGCCCATAGCTTGAGAATCTGGGCTCTAGACTCACAGTTTGATGCTTCTGTTGGAACACCAGTCCTAGTCCCTCCTGTTCCAGACACCCCTTTCCCTTTATACCCAATCCCCTGAGTGGCCTCAGAGAAACCACAAACCTTGATTTCTATATTCATCAGGGTGTCCATGTCAATAATTGGTATTACCAACTATTCCTGTCTTGTTTTCATAACATCTACATTCTATCAATGCTTTCTCAGCCACATGCATTTTTCTTCATGAACACTGTTCAAAGCTGTCTTATACATTATTTGGGTGACTGTAAAAACATCTACCTCTCTTGTGTCCTGCCTACCATTTTCCCCAATTACCTTCCCATACTTCCACTTTCCAAAATTATCACAGAAAAGTAACAAAATGAAACAGCACACTCTGGTTTACCCAGTGTCTTTCCATTGTGAAGAAAACTTTCCCTCTCTCAGCAACTATCAGTTGTAAATAGCTTCTTGATTAAAAGCTTGATAAAAGCTTCTTGATTAACAGATACTAGGAAAAATATTTCAGAAAAAAATTTTCATTTCCACAATGCTTTATTTTTAATTGTGTATGTGTGTGTACACACACACAACTTTATTCTTAACAATATTTGGTAACACACTGTTTAATAAGAACAAAATTTATTTCTTCAAATGTTTTTTAATTATTGAAATTTCATTTCACAGTTTAGCTGTTTTAGTGCTGTCATGAGTTTGTACAAGCTCTGAGACTTCATGGTTTTACAATTTTATGGGTTTTGTGCTCAAGACAGAATTTCACTGTGTAGCCCAGGTTGGCCCCAAATTCATGGTTCTCTTGTTTCCACCTCCTGAATGTTGGTATTATAGGTCTGTGCCACTACTGACTCATCCAAATTTTGGGGAATAACTAACCTTACTCATTTAATTCAAGTTCAATTGATTGTTGTCAGGTTTCATGGTGGAGATTTTAAGTTTTAGATTATAGTTATCATTCATGTCACCACAAGCATTATTTTTAAAGGGTCACCACAGTTACATGGCTCATTTTCATCAATTATAAAAAAAAATTAAGGAGTCTTAGTGGGATTTAAAAACTATTTTTTCTTCTCAATAAATTAATCTTAGTTTTATCTGACAATATCTTTCAATTAACAGTTCTGACACAATAATTTCTATATATTTCATGTAGTATAATTAAAATAATTTTATTGAAAGAGGCATATAAACTTATACATTCTTTACTGTATTTATGAAAAAAATATTTTGAATAGATGGATGAAAATTAGATATCTACAATTTTCTCCACGTGGAGGTTGGAGGATATACATACTGTGATAGCTTCCAGTCATTCATATATATATATATTCATACATACATATATGCCACATTTTTTTATCATGATAAATCCGTTACCTGACTCCAAACTTTAACCCTTAATACCAAGTGAGTTATATGTCAGTCAATGGAGAAGAGTGTTCCTCAAAGCTACTTTTACACCAAGAAAACTAGCAACAGTTGATTCTACATAGAAGCACTGCAGAAAGAAGTGCTACAGAATTCCATCTTTTAAAATAATAAGCCATATATTATTGTCCAGAAACAGGATCAGCATTGTTTCCAAGCACTTGAAAATAAATAAAATCCAGTCCCCTTCATACCATCCACAAAATACTGATTTTGGCCTTTCCCATTCCCTAAACTTGTGAACATTGTTTTGCTTTCTCTAGTTCAGATATACCAACCTTACCTCAGTTCCCAGAATACCAATATCAATCCCCCCTACCCCTGCCCCCAGGTTATGGACCTAAAGCCTTTTGCTTGTTCTGTACCAGCACTCAAGTCTAGGTGATGACTTTGACCACCCTCATTCAGTATCCCATTCCAGTCTCACCCCCCTTGGAGGCTATTTACCTTTTGAATTTTTTTCCCTAAATGCTTCCTTCAGAAATATGCCAGTTTTTTCTTAAACTGGCACATTTTTCTTAATTTTCCAATTTATGCCTATGAAATATTCATGTATGCATATGCTGTATGTACAGGTGTACATCATCCCATTATCTCATATATGTAATCTCAACTTAAAACTCATTTCCTCCCTCAAACCTTCTTGTATTCTATATATACACATATATTCCCCACCATGGAATCAATTCATCCTGGGTCAGGAACCTAAGATACCCTAATGGCTCATTCCTCTCTCCTATCCAAACTGCCAATAGTTTTACTGCTCTCTCTTCCTCAGGATATGATATCTATATCTATATCTTTATATCTATATATCCCTTTCTTTCATACTTAATGCAGACATCTTATTTTTTCTCGCAGAGTTGGTAAATATCTCCAAATGGCCTGTGTTTCTGTGTCTGCCACTGCCCCGAATATCTACCCTCCGCACCACTGTCAAATCTTTTAAGTAGTTTTGATGATGCCATTTGTCTGAAAGCCTTGAAAGGTCACTTAAAAAAATACTCTTTCAAAGTCTGATTTAAGTTCATCTCTTGCTTCATTTTGTTCTTTATCTGTCTCTGCTTGCTTTGCACTAAAAATATTTTCTTCTTTGTACTTTCTCTCCTTTCATTTTTCTTCCAGGTAACTGAAACAATGCAAACTCAGAAAACTCACCTAGGCATCTTTCTGTTGTACTCCCAACCTAAGTGTTTTTCTATTCCAGTCCTTACCGAGGCCTACGGGACTACTCTGTGCCCCTTTGTATCAAGCCCTGCAAGGGCTACACACACACGTACACATCTTTGTGTCTTTCCGAACAGGCCTACGGACATCCTGTGATGACACTCGATGAGAAAAAACTCACAAGATTATGGAAAGATGGAAAAGAACTGATTTGGATTCAAGTGGAGTTTCATAACTATTTTGATCTCTTCAGGATTGTGATCTGCTGAGTATGATGGTCAATTAGAGGAGATCTAGAATCACCTAGGCAACAAACGCCTGGGTGTCTGTGAGGGAGTTTCTAGACTGGGTTGAGGTGAGAAAGGCAATGGATTGGGCTTGCAGGATTGAATGAATGGGCTATGTGAGCTGGGCACTAGCTGGCACCTTCGCTTCAGACTACAGAGGGAATGTGGCCAGCTACCTCAAGCTCTTGCCACACCTTCCTCACCGTGATAGACTGTACTCTCCAACAGAAAAGTAACAGAGTGAAAATATGGATTCCTGCTGCATGGGCACCATCCACCACCACCACCCTTGTCCACAGCTGGAATCCACGAGACATACCAGGTAGACCTGCTGCCAGCCCCTTTAAACAGAAAAACTGATTTGGGTGCCTGCTCCAGAGCTTGGGTCACAGACACAGCTTCCCTCCCTGAGGCCAGTTTTCCACACCGGGGCGGCCTCCCTCACAGAAGCAGGCTTTACCCACAGAGGCAGCCTCCCTCACAGAGGCCGGCTTTCCTCACAGAGGCCGGCTCGATCCCACCCTCCGGCTCCACGAAGCGCAGGCGGGCGGCCCGCCTAGCGGTTCCCCGACGACTGGGGCCCGAGGACTAGGGTCAGGGCTCCAGTCACGCTGGTTCATGCGGGCGCGCCCCGTCGAGGGCGAGCTCCTCCGTCCGCACCTGCGAGAGGCCGCCGCCCGCCCCGCCCGCCCCGCGCGCGCCGCCCCGCCCCGCCCCGCAGGCCCTGCCCGGGACGCGCGCGCCGCCAGTTTAACGGTCCTGGCCCTGGGGCCCCGCCCGCCCCGCCCGCCGGGGCCCGCGCCCGAGCCCCGCCCCCAGCCCGCTGCCGCGGCGACCCGGGCCGCGAGCCGACGCGCGGCGGGAGCCGTTCCCCGACGGCAGCCGGGCGCTCGGCCGCCGTGTCTGGGCTGAGCGCCGCGACGCCGCGCCGGAAACCCTCCCGGGTCTTGAGGCGGTAGGTGAGGGAGGCGGCCCGTAGAGCCGGGGCGCAGGGTGGGCTGCGGGCGCCGCGGACCGTGGACCGGCGGGCCGAGGAGGGAGGCGCGGAGCCGGGCCGCCGGCGGGGGCCGGTGAGGAAGCCCGACAGCCGCACACCTGTGGCCGGACGGTTGTCTCCGCCGGTCGTTAGACCGTGTTATGGAGAGATGCTCCCAAATACGCCTTCTAGTCGCGCCCCGAACCCGCTTTTTTTTTTTTTTAAAGATGTTAATGTAGCTGTTCGATAGTTTTTGATTAAAAACGAACAAGCCAGTTAGATTTATGGAATATAAAATTCTTCTCACTAACTACTAATGGATTTTTGTCTCCCGTTCGTTACTTTTCCTCTTTTTTTTTTTTTTTTTTAAAAATCAGGACAGGTTGTTTTCTTGAGCAGTACTTTGAGGTGTAGAATTTGGAAGCAGGAAAACGAGCTTAAATCTTAACGAGTTTCCATATGGGGAAATAAATACACGAGAGGTAAATAGCGATCTCGTTTCCTAATTGTGCTAGAACCCTGTTTCTGGGGTACTGGGAATAGAACCGAAGGCCTCACACACCTTAGGGAAGGACTTTATCAACCCCAGTCACATCCTTAGCCTCAAGAAGCTTAGAATTTAAAGGGGAGATTTTAATTTTCGCACTCAGTTTACCTAGTCCTGGCTGGCCTCTAATTCACTCGGAAGCCGAGGGTGAGTTTGAATTCCTGGTCCCAAGCACTGTGATTACAGTTGGGAGCCATTATACCAAGTTTTATGCAGTGCTGGGGCCCCAACCCGGGGCTTCGTGCACGGTAGGCGAGGACTGTGCGGTCTGAGCTACCTGCCCAGCCCTGTAATCTCTTAAACCCTGAATTATGATTAGTATGAAGAAAACGTGTCATAATTCAATTTCTAAGAAAAAAAAATGTAAAATGAGGAAATAGAAAGTTTTAACATAATTTATTCACCGACGCTTTATACGTAAATTTTCCTTCTAGTTAATTTTTTTCATCAATACATAAAATACCTACATGCCACAGTGGAGTCGGATGCCGGAACAGATAAGCAACTTTAGAGACTGATGAGTTTTCTAGTCAGCTCACTCTTCTTGGCTAACTAGCTGCCTAGATTTGGGTTTCTGAACCTCAGGTTTCTCATCTGTAAGGTGAGACTAACCATTTTCAACAGCTAATGTATACCTCACTGTTAAATGAAGTAATTTGTGAGGTATTTAGGGTATAGTAATACCTTAAAAAGGGGTGTTTTAATTTAAAACATCTATACTCAATCCTGACTGCATCCAAATTTATCAGTGTGTGTGCTTATTCTATATTTTAGGAAACTGTAGTTAATTTGTAATTTCAGGATTAGTGAGGACAACCTTTGTAAACACAGAAATGGAAGGTAGGCTATAGCTAGCACTGACACGTGTGGGAGAGCAGCCGCAGGGTTCTTGATGATAGCCCACAGTTGGCTACCGATTTCACTGATAGGCAACTTGCCTTTCAAGATGATACCTTTTCAAAACTTGAAAGAAACTTTATTTAGCAACCATTTCAGCATATATTAATAGAATGAATATTTTGAGATATTATGCCAAATTTGCCAAATGATCCTTTTATTTTATTTTTTTTAATCTAGGCCATAAATTGTGCATTTGCATTTTGAAAGGCACCTGTATTATAGGCCTGCTCCTTGCTATTCAGCTTTATCAGTGAGATTCTGGGGGTTGTTTTTTTCCCAACTATTGTCTTTTGCAAGAGGTGATAAGATAAATGCCCACTCTAGGTAGCATTGGCAGCATCGAGGAAACTTTTAAGCTCTCGGATGAAAAAGGCATTAAAAACTGAACTTATTTTATACGCCGACTCAGTAGCTCAGCTAATCCTCTCTAAGTTTTTAACTAAATGGAGATTGGATTGTGGTTTGTGGAGTCCTCTCTTGATTGACATCCTGTAGCTCAGTTTGATATGGTTACATAGTGATTGTGTACTATGCAATGTGATTTCTAACCCATTCCCTATTATGCCAGTGTTTCTGTGAAAGCAGAGTTTGGTTTTAAAAGAAACACATTAAACAGTATGTGTGGAAACATTTTCTAATTTCCTGACTGATGTGCATTTGTGTATGGGGAGTTCTTGGTGCTCTCTCTCCTACTGCCAACTGAAAGGTAGGTGGCACCGAAAGGGCTTTCATTTTCTGTTTATTGTTTTGAAAAATCTAACTCCCCAACTCTTGAAATTCCCCAGTTTGAATACTATGGATTTGCCTTGCTCAGCAGCTGGAAGAGACTTCACAGTCTACAGCTCAGTTTCAGCTGAGCAATGGAAAACAAGGGATTGTGTGCCAAGGTCTTCTGTTCTTTTGTGTTCTAGTTCAGTCGTTTCATATGGGAAACAGGGTGGAAAATTACTGTGTAGCCTTACTAGGGTCCTTATCAGAATTATTAGGATAGACATTAAGTAAAGAAACATGTACTATAGTTAATGACTCATATGAGAGGGCTTTTGATCCTAATTTTAAATATTCCATATAGAAGAGGGGGGGGGGATTATTGCAGGACCAGAGGGCTTGAGGGCCTGGGGAGAACAAACCTGGAGTCAACTGACCTGTACACTTGGGTGCTTATGGAGGCTGAAGCAGATGTAGAACCTGCAGGGTACCCTAGATATATCTTGTGGTTGTCTGGCTTGGTGTTCTTGTGGAGATCCTACAGACTGGAGAGGAGGGGTCTCTGACTCTTTTGCCTGCCCCTGAGACCCTTTTCCTCCCTGCTGGGTTGCCTAGTCCACCCTTGATGTGGGGATTAGTGCCCAGCCTTGTTCCATCTTGTTATGCCCTGTTTGAGCAGTAACCCTGGGAGGACTGCTCTTAATTGAGGAGAGGTGTTGGAAGGGAGGGTAGATCTGCAAGAGAGGGGAGATGGGGAAGCTGGGGAGGAGCAGAGGGACAGGAGGAGGGGGGTTGGATATATTATATGAGAGAGAAATAAATAAATTTAAAAAATCCATATAGAAAATGTCAATATATATACGTGAGGGATTTTTGCTTCCTGTTATATCAATGTTGTATTGTGAATTAACATAATGTTGTTTAGAAGGCTAAATTTATGTTAAAACACTACTAGTTAACAGAAACATAAGAAAGCAAGATACTGACTGGGAGTGCAGTTGGCTTGTCCCCACATTTCAGGAGAAATTAACTCTGAGATTGGTTACCGTGGCTTACTTAGAGGGATTATACTTATTGAATATTGAAATTATTAATCTCCAAAGACTTAAATAAGAGAAAGCATCTGGACTGGTGTATTTTTGTTTTGTTTTGGTAGTGCTGGGAAATTAAACTTGATCCTTGCTTATGCTAGGCAAGAATTCTACCCTTGAGATGTATTCCATGATATTTTAATTTTTTAAATTAAATGGTTAAGTCACCATTAAACCATCAAATTGAAGGCGTTTTTAGTAAAGGGGCATTTAAGGGAGTTGGTGATGACTTTAAGGAATCCAAGAAAAAGAACATTTTTGACACCACAGCACTTGATTTTATTTTGGAGGTGTTTAATTGACATTCCAATGATAACGTAGAAATGGAAATAACAGTATGAGGAAATAGCAGGAAAAGGAAAGTAAGGCTAGTGACATAAAGGCTAAAGGTATATGTTACATCATATTCTGTGTATATGGGTAGATGTAAATGTGAACACTGATGGTTTTAGCTAAGAGGAGTAACACCAAATTCAATCATCTTTAGAAGTTATAATTGGAGAGCAGAAAGTAAGGATCACTTAAAGTAGTTAGAAGAGGCAGCTAAAGACACAGGAAACAATAAAAGAGAACAGAGCTACATAAATTGAAGGAGGAAATATAATAAATAAAAGGGATTGTATAACCATGGTGAAGGCTTTTTAGAAGTCCAGTTGTCAAATATTTTAAATGCACTTTCTTGTCTGTTTCTACCGTAATTTTTTTCAAATGAGTATTGTGGTTGCCTACACGTATATAAAGGATATAAATGGTCTACTGTTTTGTCTAAAAGATAACAATGTGTTTTTTCCTATTAAAGTATGGAACCTCAAGGTCTTTATGACAATGGAAACCAAAAAATTGATTGGCAAACCGCTTCAACCAGCAAGACCTGTTCGTCATCTCTCTTCTCCTCCAGGTGAGTAATGGAGTATGTAATTCTTTAAGTATTAATTTATTAATGGCCAATTCGTATTTGGAAGGGTAGATCAATTATAAAGTAATTATTTGAGGTGGATTTTTAAAAGGATGATGATGATGATGATGTTTCCTTCTGTTGAAGACTTTACAAATGCTACCTAAAGATAAAGAGGTTATTAGTATTTCCTGGTCCAGAGTCTTCCAGACCAGCTAGAGTAGGGAGAATAAGCCCTTGCCTGTTTAATAAAAGAAAAACTTTTTTACTTCTATAAAGATGAAGTAGGAAATGTAGACAAGCAACCAGTGTGGTCCACCCTTGGTTCCTACAAGGAAACTTGTCTGCACTTCAGTTATGCTTCCTTTCAAGATACTTGCACCTTAGCACAAACAAGTAGTTTAATGGATCTTCCTAGATCACAGCTTTGGAGTGCGGACTCCCTGTCGTCTGTGTACTGGAAGCTGCTGAATAGAGTCAGGACTTTAGTTTACTATAGAATGAATGATGTGAAGCTGCTGGCAGCTGCTCCTTTCTGTGACCAGCTTTTGCCAGCACTCTTCCCCATCTCCCATTTTGCAGGTCCAGATTCTCCCTGACCCTTTCCCTCCAAGGCTGTGACGTAGGTGAATGGGAAGGAACACAGGTGACCCTGATCTCTAATTGAAGTATAATACGTTTACAATACACACAGTGAACTAGAGGCTTCTTAGAAAGAAAGCAACATTAAAAAATCAATTTGGGGCTTTCTCAACACATTTCCATACTTTGCATAGCTCAGGTCTTCAGAAGTATTTTCTTTTCCCTCAACTGCAAATTAAATGACTTCCTTTGTGAAGCCTTTCTGGTACCCCCAACCAAAGATGGCACCCCAGTGATCTCTTTAAGGCTCACAGGAAGAGTATAGTTTACTGTGTATGAAGTTATATGGCAATCATTCTTGATGATCTTGTTTTTAGACTGCAAACTCTTCTCAGACTTGATTACTTATGTCCTAACAAGTTATGATGTCAGAGGGTTGCATAGGTATTTGTTGAATAATGAACTATCACATTTTGTAACAATGCCAAAGATGTATAAACAAGCATGCTTTTTAGACTATGGTATATCATTTATTGAACCTGTGAATATT
This sequence comes from Cricetomys ansorgei, assembly GCA_026225945.1. Lineage (NCBI taxonomy): Eukaryota > Metazoa > Chordata > Mammalia > Rodentia > Nesomyidae > Cricetomys > Cricetomys ansorgei. The sequence continues at coordinate 19,144,887 of JAMJFZ010000239.1, forward strand.
TAAAATAGTTTTCCCTTCTTCTAACAGGACCAGTGTTCCCTTTCAACTTTCAGAATGAATATCCGTGCAACACTCAGTGCTTACAAAGTGGAGTTGGCAGAGTAAGTCTTAGAAATTACAGATTGGGCTAGCTCAGTGGCACAGTGCATGCATATCCAGGGTGTGTGTATGTTTATATGTGTGTGTGTGTAATATGTATACACACATGATAGACTGTAAAAGATATGGCTAGGTGGCTATATGCCAGATCTTATGTTAAGTGCATTGTATTTTTTTTAAAAATTAAGATATATCTCATACATATATTAAAGGTCACATGCCACCCATATGCTTCTCATTCAGCATTTTAAAATGTAATATTTTCCTATATTGGTTTAAAAATTTTAAAAACAAAAACCCGACATTCAAAACACCTTGGTATATATTTTTCTAAAATTAATTCCCTTTTCTTCCTACCCTCCTTAGAGCTAACTATCCTGGTTGTAATTTTTTTTTTACATGAGTGTATTTTGATTTTCTGCTATAATAGAATTAGTTTAACTGCTTTAGTTTTTAAATTTCCTTTCACATCAGTGTTTATGTTAAAAAATTAAATGCATGAAGTTATATTTAGTGAAAGTTTTCTTCTAGTGTATGGCCCTTCCCTGGTTGCATATTTTCTAGTAACATAAGTAGCTATTCTCATGCAGATACTTCCAGAAACAAGCAGTGGGTGCACAAGCATTAACATAACTGGAATGCTAGGCAACTATTTAACAAATAGAGCAGCTCTGAGCATGCTGATGGAGAAAAATATTTTAGCTTACACAAACATACCTCATTTGGGGCCATTTTCTTTTGATGGACAGTTGTTTCAATTTTATAATAAGTGTTACAAATATCCTCCATTGCATTTTTCTTTTTTCAAGTTTGAAAAGTTTTCTGTGATAAAAACAAAACACAAAACAAAAAAAATGAAACAAAACAGGAAGAGAACTACTGTATTAAAAAGTGTTCTCACCTTCAGCCTTGTTAGCTACTCAGATTACTGACTGAGGTGAGTTATCTATGTAGTGCATGGAGCTCTGTTACCTTACCAAGGTCCTTAGCCTGTTATTATCAGACATAACTTTTTTTCTTGCTAAGTGGTTGCAAATCATATCTTTTGTTGCTTTTAATTTTTTTTCTCTGTGCCTTGAGAATTGGAATATCTTTTCATGTGTTTAGTTTGACTTATGTAGTTTTTATATGTGTGTGAGATAATTTACTTCAGTTGCCCATTTTTTTCTTATGTTGCCTTCTTGATTTATGATCCTTTGAACTATGTTTTGGGTTTTGACTATTCTTATATACACAGCAAATGTTTTCAAGAGCATGGTCTGTGAGAGAGTTGTTTCATATTTGGGAGTTTGAGTGTTTCTAAGAACAGTTGTCATTTTTCCTTTGTATATCTAATATACCACAATGCTCCTGTGTTATGGGTACCCTGTGATCCTGTGCTCCTTAAGTGGACATGTTCATCAGGGCCACTGCTAACCTACTTAGCATCTTTGTAAGACTTAGAAGAAAAACAAAAATATTATAGAAAAATACAAGTTTGTTATAAGATATTTGTTCCTATTTGTTAGAAGTTGATGTCAGTGTGGTGAAGGGTACTCCTTTAGGAATATGGCTACATATAGCTATACCTGTCACTACATATAATAGCACCAACTTTCAAAACCTGATTCATCTGCATCTGATCTGGCATTTTGGCCTAGTTACCAAACTCATCTGGTCTTTACCTTGACTGTAAACGTGGTGATCATATTTACCTTTGTATGATTATGACAGTTAAGTAACATATAATCATGTCGCAAAACTTTTAGCAAGTATACTTTTTACATGTATGAAGCATTTTAGATAATGGTTATTTTTTTATGAATAGACATGACAAAGTATAATTTAACCTTTGAGTTTGATGGTAGGCCTTGCTTTGAAGTAGCTATTTCACAGTTAATGATCATCTACTAAAATTTTAGATGTGAGAAATATACTTTTTACGTGTATTTATTTGTGCACAGTGTGTGTGTGTGTGTGTGTGTGTGTGTGTGTGTGTGAGTGACAACCCTCTGAGTTTAGTTAGTGTTGCTTGCCTGAGTGTGGGTGTGGCTTGCTTATTGGGTTATGAACACTGTACTGGTGGCTATGTCTCTGAAGGAAAATAACTCCCTCACTTGCAGCTAGCATTAATTGCAGTAGTCCCATCTGGCCCATGACCTCATGTGTCCCTCTGCCACCCATACTAGAATGTTGAAGAGTTCAGCCTGATGTCAGTCTTGTGCAGATAACCAAGCTTCTGTGAGTTCGTGTGCACAATGGCCATGCCATATCAGGAAGAAAGCTTTTCACAGCACTCCTTTCTATCCATGGGCTCTTATTATTCTTTTCATTCCTTCTTTGTGAATATCCCCTGAGTTTTGATGGGGGGGGGGAATACTGGTTTTCTATTTATGGCTGAGAAGTCAACATTCACTTTGACCAGTTATGAATCTTTGAATCAACTATTCCCCATCCTATCAGAATGTGGTTAGTCAACTGCATAACATTTCTGCCACTATTTCAATACTGGCAAGTCAGTATTACACAGCATACAGGGTTTTTCAGTGGGTAAGACCAAGAATGAGAGAAACACTTCTATGACCAAGGATGAGAGAGAGCATAACTAGTCAGTAGTGCAGACATAAGTACTTAGAAAGCTGTAGGACATGTCCATTTAGCAAAGCAACTGTAGTAGTAAATTATCCTCTTAGAGCAATGGTTATAAACCTGTGGGTCATGACCCCCTTGAGGGCTCATATGACCCTTTCACAGGGGTCACCTAAGACCATCTGCATATCAGATATTTACATTACAATTCATAGCAGTAGCAAAATTACAGTTATGAACTAGCAACAAAAAAAATATATATATTTTTTGCCTAGGAGTCACCACAGCATGAGGAATTGTATATTGAAGGGTGGCGGCATTAGGAAAGTTGAAAACCATTGCCTTGAGAGTATTACCTCAGAAGCCATGTGCTTAGTTAAGTTAGTTAAGCCATGTGGTTAGTTAAGTATGTAACATGCATGCCACTACTGGTTGAATCTTGACTGGCAAGTCATTATTATATAGCATACAGGGTTTATCAATGGGTAAGGCCATTGATGATTTGCTCTGCAGTAGATTGCATAGCACCTTTTGGCACCATAAAGGTTAGCCAGTGGGGAGGAAACTTTCAGGTTAGTCCCAGTTTGATGTCTTTGTGTCCTAAAACCAAATGTATCGTTTCGGAACTAGAGTCTTACCACCTAGTTGTGGTGGGCAGCCAAGGACAGTGGCAATAACTATATTGTGTTGGGGAACCTCTGGGGACCGCTGTGCAGCAGCTCATAGGGAGGTATGGGCTGAGGTTGACTTGGAACTCTGTTTCCCTCTGTAGCGCTGGATGACCTTGAACTGACAGCCCTCTCACCTCTGCCACCTGAGTGCTGGGGTTATAGCTGTGCAGCAGGATACCAGCCTTCTGTTGTTCACTTTAAAGAGCAAGCCTTTGTCAGGCTTTATCAGTTAGCTCCAAATATTCCTTGGTTAATATTTTAGGCTTTAGGAAAATACCCCTGGGTGGTAAAAAAAAATGATACAGCCATTTCAAACCTAAGTTTAAAAGTACATTTTCTTTTTCAACAGTGTAAGACGAATGGAATGCAAGCCTTTTCTCAAGGTCTCAATGAGCAACAGCAACACCAGTCTCCAGTTAAAAAAGGTACACTTTTGCCAGAGTTCTCAACTTCTGTCACTAGTATCCTCAGTAGTCACAAAGGTTAACTCTCTTATTTGCCTACATCATCTATACATAAGACTTTCATTATATTTTAGGTTGGTTTCTTAGTATTAATAATTAATTACATTGGTTTTTGTGCGCTAAAGGAGACACCAAATAAACAGGTATCAATGAGATGGAAGGTTATACATTTTATTAAACTTTTCATTGGGTTTTATTGATTTGTAATATATACACATATACATACATACATACATATGTACATACATATTCTCAGTCCTTCCCTCTTTCTCCTCTCCATCCTCTCCCTCCCTTCATTTTGAATGCTAACCCTGCCAGATACCAGACACCTGTTTTTCAAGTGTTTTCTCCTGTGCTGGAACAGTTTTCTCACTTTCTTCTTTCAGTGCTCAGGATTTTAATTAGATGGCATCGGACTTGCACATTTCTCTTTTGAAGCTGTATTTTAGGATTAGGTGTAAAAAAATGAATGTCACGTTTTATGAATATTTATACCCTTGTTTCCTTCAGAGTTTGATATTTTCATAACTTTTTGACTTTTGATCCAGTTTGAATTAATTTATAGATATATTGTGAGATTAGAGTCCAGCTTCAGTCTTTTTCATGTAGCTACTCAGTATTCAAGACATTTTTTCCTCATTGAATGGCCTTGGAACCTTTATTGGGAATTAGGTGACATGGACATTGGCATTTATCCATGAACTGTCAGTTCTAACTGCTTATTCTATATTTTTACGACATGCTGGTATCATACTTGCTTGAGTACTGTAGCTTTGTAGTAAGCTTCGATATTTGGATGTATAAACCCTCTAACATGTCCTTTTTCAAGTTTAGGCTATTTGGAGTTCATTGAAATTGCATGCGTTTTTAAAAATCAGATTTTCAATTTATGTAATAGAGGAATTAAAATTTTGGTAGTGATAGCATTGAATCTATAGATCATTTGGAAGGAATATTACTATCTTGTAATACCATGTCTTCCAATCTGTGAACAAGGCATGATTGTTCCACCTGCTATCTCTTGTTCTGGGAATGTATGGCAAACAGATTAAGCTTTTAATGAAATGACAGAGCTCAGAGAAAGTCGATTCTTGCAGTTGTTTACCAGTTACTCGTCATTCTTATGGAGGGAAAAACTTGGCTCTTTTCTATGATGTCACTCAAGTTTTTCCTTAATTGTCACATTGTCTTCTTTTCATTTATTGCCTCCCTTTGCTCAAGTACATTCTTCAGAAATTTAGGAAGAAGGATGTTGATTAGGAGACTTTTTCGAGTTTGTCTGAAAATAGCTTTATTCCACTTTCATACTTGATTGATAATCTGGCTAGATAGAAAATTTCAGTTGAAGATGAACTTTCAAACATGCACACTTTTAATAAGGAAGGCACAAAATTTGAGCTATTTTAAGTTCTCATTTACGTGAAACAACTACAAAAGGCAATTTTGTAGAAACAAACCAGACAAAAGATGAACTTTCTCAACACGAGACTTAAGGGCCTTCCAGTGTGGAATGATTTTGTGCATTTTTTCAGTAGTTTTTCTTCATTCCATTTTCCTCTCTGTTCCTTTTCTAAAGCTCCTATATTAATCTGTTATCAGTAACACACACACATTTCCTCAGTCATTCTTTACCTTCTAAAGACCCTGCCTTGTTAATAGCTCTTCTCGTTTTGTTCCTGTGGCAGCACAGCCCAATCTGAAGCTACTAATCTTTAGTTCTCAGTCACCAGCCAGCCATCCTATCACTGAAAACTTCCTATTTTACACAGCACTGTTAACAACAATGGCTGTCTAGTCTCTTCCTTCACACTTTATTATCCAAATTTAAAATCCTCTTGTCTCAAATGTGTCTATGTCTTAGGATCTTTACCGAGAGATACAACTTAGATATTAAAAAGTCCATTGTGAGTGTGTGCCTGTCCTCTTGCTAAATTGCAGAACTGTGTAAGCATCATTTCCATTTTAAGATTTCCATCACAAAACACATTTCCCATTCCCACACTCAGCTTCAGGAAACTAATACTAATCACTTTCACTATTGATTTTTAAATTTAAAAATTTCTAGACATCATTGCTTGATAAATATGCTTCTTCATATATGATTGCTTTCCCATTCTTTTAAAAGTTTGCTTACATTGTAGCATGTACTAGTTTTTTTTTCTTGAAAAATGGTTGAAAGGAATTCCACTGTATGGCTATGCAACATTTTATTTATCCTTTTGCATTATAACTTTTGATTATTGTTGATATTGCTTGTTCATATAAAAGAAGTTCTTGTTTGGTTTTTATGACTTCTTTGGGGCATAAGTTGGATTGCTGTACCATAGAATAGGTAAGTGTATAATTTCGTTATACTGCTTCAGAGTGAGCTTGTATCTGCTAGATGTATCTGAAATCTAGTTACATACATACATAGTTCATCATCTTTATTTCAGTTGCAGTAATTTTAATGGACTTTAATTTTCAAATGGCCATATCAAAATAAGTTAAAATCCATGTCCAAATATTTGTATGGTCATTTAACCCATGTTGAATGTTGGTAGAAAGTTGCTTATCCTATCTCTTATTTTATATTTTAATACCTGTGGGGTCTCTGATAAGAACTCCACTATTCTTTTAAACACTGTTCATTTGTAAATTTTTATTTTAATCTCCAAAAAAATCAGTTTTGTCTTTGTTTATATTCTTCTTTGGTAATTGTAAATTCCTTTCTCTTACTTTGGGCTTAGTTTGTTCTCCCCTACCCTAGCGTTTTAGTATAGCTTAATAGGTTATTACTTGTCTATTTTTTTTTTGATATGGTTCATGTGTGATTTGTCCTCAGCAAAACTCTTGTTGAGGCTCAACTTCCCATTATAATGGTAAGATAGGAGACCAACTCTTTAAGATGGATTAATGCTGGCCTCTCTAATATGTGTGTGCCTCCTATGCTATACCATCTTACATGTTAAGGTGAAGTTAAGGATTCCTTCCTTTCCAGATGCCATGGTGTTTGGGTTTCCACTCACCAGAATTCTAAGCTGCTTTTCTTTCTACATTACCCTTAGAGTTAGGTATACTGTTACAAGAACACAGAACAAAACATTTCTTTATATACATGTTGTATTAGTTAGAAATATTATACAATGTACAAATATACAATGTGCTTTGATCATACTCACCTTCTGCTCCAGAACCACCCTACTTCCCTATCAAACCAATTATGTGTCCTTTTACTTTTTAAAACATATTAAGATAAATTCTACTACACATATATTCTCTGATATATGTGATATTCCATTGGACTATGGTCAACTTATCAGAAAAAAATTGTCTTTGAGAAAATTGACTCTCCCTCTCTTAGCAGCTAACAGTTCCCTAGTACCTCCTCTGCTAGGGAAGGGACTTTATGCCCACATCCTGCAATTTGGTGTGGATTGGTATTGCATAGGTCTCATGCACACTGTCACCACTGCTGTGAGTTCTTGTGAGCCTTTCTGCCCTTCTGTGTTCAGCAGACCCTTTCCATACAGCCATCCACAACCTCTGGCTCATACACTCTTTCTGCTATCACTTCTTCGATAATCTCTGAGCCCTTGGAGGAGGGGGTGGAGTATGACTGCTCCATTTAGGGCCAATCATTCTGCAGTCTTTCATTCTCTGCACCATGATCAGTTGTGAGATTTTGTTTTCATCGCCATTTACTTTAAATAGAAGCTTCGTTGATGAAGTTGAGAGATGCATTAATCTAAGTCATTAGCAGTCAGTTTTATACTATATTCACTTAGCAGAATTAAAGTAGTAACTTTAGGGATGACAATTTTGTATTAGACAACCAATTGGTATGTTTTCTCTGGGAAGACTATTTCTCCAGCTCTCAGCATTTCTTAGTTACCAGTAGTTCTTTGTCTAGGGTCAAAGCCCTGTGAGCTTTCCTCTATTGATGTTAGCATGTCTATTGGTATTGTCCTAAAAATAAGAAAAGTAACTTCTCCCTTATGGCCCATGACCTGTCTGACTGTAGGTCCTTGGCCTAATAATGGTGCTAGGTGTAGGTTTCATTTTGTGGAGCAGACCTTAAATTCAATCTCAAAGTGATTGATTCCTCTCATTATATTCATGGTACTTCTGCCACAGTGGGCATGTCTTGCAGGCATAGTCATTGTAGCTCCTAAGGTTTGGGATAAGAAAAGTAAGATTGATGATTATCTTTATCCTCTGGTAATGTTCATAGCACCTTCCAGCACCATGAAAGCTAGCCAGTAGTGTGAGGCTCTTAGGTTGTACCAACTTGGTTTCTCCATGTTCTATGACTCAAGTATGTGATGTGTTCAGCAATAGGGTTACCCAAAATCTTTGATGTGGTAAGAATTTCTTCCCATTTCAGTCACATTCTCCTATACATTTTTAAAAAGATTTATGCATTTTAAATTTATGTATGTATATTTTTTGCTTGAGTATATGTCTGTGCACCAAATGTGCGCCTGATATCTGTGGAAGCAAGAAGAGGATGTCAGGTCCCCTGGAACTGGAGTTACAGACAATTGTGTGCCATCAAGTGGGTTCTGGGAACTGAACCCAAGTCCTCTACAAGTTTTAGATGCTATATTTGAATTTTTCACTTTAAAATACTTTTAATTCCCTATTATTGTATCTTATGAATGTTTCTTGAAATATATTATCTGACTTGTTAGATAATTGAGTTTTGTAGATATTATTATAGATTTATAATTTAATTTTGTTATTAAAGAATATAGTCTATATGACTTTAAGCCTTTTAATTTATTAAAATTTATTGTTTTATGGTCTGACATATAGTTGCTATGTGTACATTGTTCCATGTATATTCAAAAGGAACTTATGTTTTATAGGTGTCATCTCTATAATTTTAGTTAGATGAAATATTTAATAATGTTGTCCAGATCACTGCTAATTTTTGTGTCTAGTTTTTAGTTTCTGAAAGAGGGTTTTATAATATTGACATTATTGTCTATTTTCCCAATTTATTTATGTTAAAGTTGCTTCATGTCTTTTAAAATTCTAATCTGCAGAACATATTGATAATTACTTCTTTGAGAAGGTAGCCACTTCAGCTTTTTTATTCCTAGTCTTGGTAGTCTGTCTGCCTGTCTGTCCGTCTGTCTTGCTGGCTACTCTTATGTCAACTTGACACATGATCTAGAGTTATCTGAAAGGAGGGAATAGAGCCATACTCCTCATTTATGTATTATCTGTGGCTGCTTTTGTGCTATGATTTAGAACTAAGTACTTGTAACAGATTGCATGACATCATGATTCTCAAATATTTGCTAGCTGACCTTTCAGAGTTTACTTGTTTTTTAGAGCATTCACATTTAAAGTTATTGATCATATAGTTGGATTTAGGCCTATGATTTTACTGTTTTTCTGTTGCTAATAGAAAAGTTTTTGTTTTCTTTTTCTTTTTTCTTGGCTACTTTTAGATGGTTTTGTGTTTTTTATTTCATTTTTATTTATTGAATGGATTTCTGATTACCTTTTCTTTCTTAATTATAATCTAGGGATTATAATATGTAACCAATTTACTTGTTTTAATATTGTATTACTTCAAGCATATCATGATGATACACTCCAAGATATATATTCAGGCCACTCTATACATCTATACCTTAGAAACATACAAACCACATGAGAACTTTAGCTTTTACCAGTGACACACATTTAAATTTAAATTTAAATTTAAATTTAGAGGAAACAGTGAGAGTCTACTATACTTGGCCGGCTCTTATCATTTCTTTTGCTCTTCCATTTTGAAAAGTTTCAATCTAAGATCATTTCCTGTCAACTTGAATGACCTTTTACCATTTCTTTCTGAACAGGTCTGTTGGTGAAGTCTTTTAGTTTTCTGGTATTAGAGAGTGTCAGTAGAATATCTGTAAGATTTTTCTCCCTATACTGATAAGAAGCTTGTCAGTTCTTTCCTTTTAGTTCTTTTAGAATTTTGATCAATATTGATGAAAGTTTTGGGATGATTTCTGATGTGAAATTGGAAGACATTTGAATAGTTTTTTTTACCTTAAAGATAGGGATGCTGTCAGATCTCCTTACCATCATCTAGCATGATTCTTGATATACAGTAGGCATACAATAAATGTTTTTGAGTTAGTTTGATTGTATTAAAATCACAGTATTGATTGACATTAGATAGGCTCATTCTGGTTCCATTTTGGCATGATCTGAAAGAACCAATGCATGATCTGAAAGAACCAATACATTATCAATGCTGTTATACTTTATAATATTAGATTACCTGCTATGTCTGAGTAAGCTCTATATTACCTATTTTTTAAACAATTCTCTTTCTTCCTTTTACCTTAATTACTTACATAGCCATTTCTTCCCATGTGAAAGGAAGGTTTGATAAGCTTTTCCTTTATCTTTTCAAAAAATACTGCTTACTGCTTTCCATTTAGTAAAATAGTAGATAGTTTAGAGAAATATAAAAAACTGAGTAAAGTTACCAAGAATACTATTGTTTCATAATTATGTTTAAATTTTAATATCTACAGAGAGAATTAAATACAGCAGAGATTTCTTGTTGAAGCTTTCAAGTGTTTCCATCTGCAGAAAAAAACCAGACTTTCTGCCTGATCATCCCATTGTACTTCAAAAACCAGTGAGTCGCTTTCTGATTTTTTAATTACAAAATTGTGTTCCAAGTATTTATCTTTAACATTTTCATTTGATTATTATAGATAAAGAATTTTTACTTTCTGTATTGTTAGGTAATGGCAGTACAAAAAGCAAAAAAAATAAATAAATTTACACATAAAATTAATAATAAAATAATCCTCACTTTACTCAAGAGAAAGGACAAAATAATTTTGACTTTCTATGTAAAACTCCTCTGCTGAAGGCCCAGGGCCAAACAAAATGCAGAGCTCGAACCCCATGGAAGAAGTGGAGAGAGATTACTGGGACTAGAGGGTTTGAGGACACCAGAACAAACCCCACGGAGTCAACTGACCAGCACTCTTAGGGACTCACAAAACCTGCAGTGGCAGACATGGAACTTGATGGGTCCCCCAAATATGTCTTGAAGTTGCCTGGCTTGGTGTTCTTGCAGAACTCATGCAGACTAGAATAGGGGTGTGTGTCTGAACCTCCTGCCTGCTCTTGAGATCCTTCTTCCATTACTGAGTTGCCTAGTCCACCCTTGAAGTAGGGAATAGTGCCTTACCCTGTTCTGTTTCGTTCCATGTTTGAGCAGTAACCCTAGGAGAGCTGCATTTTTGGGGGGAAAAATGGTGAGGTGGGAGTGGGAGGGGGGTTGATCTGGGGAAGAGGGAAAGTCGGGGGAGCCAAGAGGAATGGAGTGAGGGGAAGAAGGGTGTTGGGATGTATTATATGAGAGAAGAAACAATTTAAAAAGCCAAAAAATTATATAGATATCAAAGTAAGTGACATTTCCTCACATATTGTTAATTAGTTGTATACTTGGCACTTTTGGGATTTGTCTCTTACATAAGCTAGGGGCCACTGGGAAGAGGGAATAAAATTTATAGGCAGTTTCTAACAGTGAAAGAACACCTATAATGGACAGGTGAAGTAAAATCTCCATTGTTGCTTGTTGTGAAAAACAATGACAAAAAACCACCACCACCAATAAACCTCTTCTGCTGAAAGACTATGAAAGTACCATCCTGCAGTCTAAAAGTTCTATCTTACTTTTCAGTTAAGTTCTATACTCTACCTAAAATTTATTTTATAACATAATTTGAAGTGGGAGTTGTTTTAATTTTTTTCCTGTATGGATATCTAGTCATCCTAGCAATATTTAAAGAAAGGTCATCCGTGTTTTCTCTTTGATTTTCTAGTTATCCCTTTATATTTCCATGTCAGGCCACCAAATACATTAAAGCACACACAGTAATATATAATACATCCTGCTGGGTTCTTATAGGAAAGGACATGAGTTTTCCTGTCTCTCAAAGTCTAATTGTTGCTCCACTCTGTATATTGCTAGTTCAAGCTTGAACAGCAACTTACATTGAACCCCAATATTGCTATTGAAGATAAGGATGAAGACTTCTGTGTGGCTAGGGTTAAATCAAATAATAAAGATACAAGTAATGTGCCTACCAGTCATTCTGCATTCAGTAACTTCTTTTTGGTCTCTACTAACCTTTGACATTTTTGCTTGCTTGTTTTCAAACTCATTATTTCTTTAGGTAAAATCAGTAATAATTTTAAGATGAGACTCAGCACATAAGTGTGCTTAGAAGAGTTCCACTATGCACCATAGCATACTATCTCTTTTTCGTCTTTTTGGAATTTTGAGTTTTGAAAATCCCTGCCATTTCTGCAGTCAGGGGGCTGGGACGAAGTTTCAGTGGGCAAGAGCTCGTGCTGCACAGGCATGAGGACCTGAGTTTGAATCCCCAGAATCCACATCAAAAGCCTGGTGTGGGTGCACATGGAGGTAGGAGGACCACTGGGGCTTCCTGACTGTCAGCCTAGTCCCCAGCTCAGTGATACACACTACGTCAAGAGAGCATGATGGAAGCCACAGACCAGCACACCTGACATCCCCACTGGTCTCCACGCATGTGTACTGGGCACACACAACCTCCCTTTATAAGTTTTTATATTGATCATGTCTATAAATATTCCATAATTGAAACTTCCTATCAAATTAGGTACCCCCCATCAGTTAAACATTTTTATTTTTTCTGTTGTGTATGTGTGTGTATGGGACTGCATGTGTGGCACTGCATATGTATAGAAGTCAGAAAATAGCACTGCAGAGTTACTACTTCCCATCATTTACGTCCTGGGGATCAAATGCAGATCATCAGGATTAGAGGCAAGCACTTTTACCCATTGAGCCATCCCACTAGGTCATTAGCCATTTTTTCAAGTTAAACCTTGAATTTAAAATTTTTATAATATTATAAGAAAGAATATTTGGTGAAGGAAAGGTATTATGCACTTGAATTTTCTTACCTGCTTGAAGATCTAAGGGAACATATAATTTCATATAAATTTCAATTCTACATAAACCACAATCATTATTTCCAGGCTTAAATAGTTCATTAACACTTTATTTTGTTAATCAAAGTTTGACAAACTTATTTTGAATAAACGCACATTAGAATTGCTTACTTTTGCTTTATGCATTCATAACATTTATAAATCTAGGTATCACAGAAACAGAACAACAGACTTGGAATACAATTTACTATATTTAAAAGTGGATTACATAGGTTTACTGAAATACATATATTTGATAGTTCCAGTTACTTTAATAGTTTCTATAGTAACATGCGTTTAGATAGATTCACAGGATTTGGTTGAATAAGCTAATTTATGAAAACTGTATTCAGTTGGTTTAATTGATAAATTATCTTTTCTTCTGTATTACAGGAAAACAACCAAAGTTTTAAGTAGCATTTTAAGAACAGATGAATTTGAAGATAAAGAATTATTCATTTTATATTTTGGACACCTGCAAATGAAGTGGACCTAGTAACAAAAACTAATGGACTGTGACAATTCAATTTATTTTTACTTTTGATGGTTGGCTATTTGGCTTCTCATAAAATGAGAAAGAGATATTTTAAACTATAAAGAATTTTTCTAATCAGTTTCAGCTTTGCAGGCAGTTCCTGCAAAAATTGGGAAGTAACACTCGAAAGTGAGGATATTGTTGGCGAAGAGGGAAGACTGTATTATAATTTGCATGCTACTTGCAATTCTTGTTTTTCATCACTTGTAATAATGGAATGGAAATGTAAGCTGTAAAGATTCTCAAATATAAAGTATTTGCTACAATGAATATATGGTACATAATTTTTGTTGCCCTTAAAGTCAAAGTCACTTGTTCTTTTCCCCATTGACTTCACACAGCACCTGTACAGTTCATTACAATGTCTCCAGAGGCCCAGGATGATTCCAGGTGGTCCACACACAGTTGCCAATGGCAGGGAAGATTTTCTAGTGACATTTAAAACACATGGTTTATCTCTAGATTCTTAGTAATAACATGGTCTTAGATTCATAACCACTAGCGGAGATGAACATTTTGAAAACAATGGTAGTTAATGAAACTGAAGTTGAAAGGATATTGATACTTAGTGTCACTCTCCAGAATATATGACCGAGATTCAAACAGTTGGAAAATAAAATTTAAATTGTTTCCAAAGGAGGAAAAATTTAGGCATTTTCAAGTAATTGAGGTGCATTAAGTTTCAATTCTGTAATTTCTATAGCAAGAATATATATGGATAAAGAATTTTGAGGCTTAAGCTTCTAAGTCCTAGGAATTTAATGCAGTAAACTGTGTGTAATGTGTCAGTATACTGTAGGCAGAAAGGTAAGTATTAACTCACTACTTTCACTATTTTGTATCCTGGGGTCACTGGCAAGTTATTCAAGGCCACCAGTTAGCAGACACGTCGTCTTTCCTCAAATGCGAAGTCCTAAAACCAGCACCTCTGCTTTGCTGCTTTGGGGATGTTTGTTGTCCAGATTTTAACTTTTAGTCCACTGTTCCCAGCTCAGTATTTTAGTAGCTTTTTTCCCATTACTTTGCTCTTCAGAGAAAGGATTGTTTTTTTGATAGGAAAAAAACTTCATTAAGAGTAAATCTATTGCTTGCTTGAAAATGAGATAATTATATTGTGGTGTCGTTGTTGTGTGTATGTGGTATGTGTGTATGTGTGTGTATATATGTATGCGTGTATGTGTGTATGTGTACATGTATGTGTGTGTTGTGTTTTACCCTCTACTGCTTTCCTTCTATTTTATAGGATCCAGCATGTGTATATGTATGTATTTTCATATATATTTGTATGCAAAAAAACACACACTTAAAACATACACGTAAGTATATGCATAATAGCTGAGATCAAAATTTCCATTGAGTTAAATTGGTTAATTACTTGCTTTTTAAAAATCAAGTTCTTTTGATTTTAGTTTGATTTTACAAAACTGATTCAAATTTGTAACCAGAAGACCTTTCTCCAAACTCTATTGCTGGGCAGAGCCCTTTTTCAGTGATATTACTATTCTACTTTGGAAATCACCTAGTATTCAAAACACTGAAAGGACTTTAGGGTTGGCTATGAAATGGGCCAGTTATGATAGTATTTTGAGTAATTGTAATTTGTATTTTGAAACTATTTACAACCAGAATTTCCAAGAAGCATTTGTATGTTAAAAGTCCTCTGGGCTACAGAGCTTACTGTGTGTATCACAGTGAGACCACAAAGACCATCTCTTTGCCTTCACACAAAATGTAGTTTGTTTCAACAATAATTAATATTTTTGCCTTGAATATATCAAAAGAGTTGAGAAGGAATTGTTTCATAGTGCTTGTCATCTTTAGATTTGAATACACACACATACATACATACATACATACATATGTGTGTGTGTCTGTATAAAAATTTGCTAGTTTGGTCTAAAAGAAACTATAACAATTTACATAGATTGATGACTGAAATCATTCAATAAATCACTGTTTCATAAATTATTTTGAGACAGTATTCTAGATCAAGTCTCATATTTATGAAATGAAATTTTTATTCAAGCTTCCTCATTTTCTCAGTTTTGTAACTGTTAAAAATACCATAATATTTTACATGCATTTTTTTCCTTAAGACCCAGAGTTTCAAAGTCAATTGTATGAGAGAATAACATGGTAACAGTTCTATGTGTATTTTCATGGCAGAGTCCATAACCAGAGCTTGTAGAGAAGAGCAAATAAGACATATAGTTTATCTAAGTTATCTTAGGAAAGTATACAAAATAGGTATATTCAGTTCTAAAGTTTTGTGCTTGTTTTAAATTTCTTTTTTCAGGTGAGTTGAAATTTTAAAGTACTGAATTAAAAATCTATATTTAAATGAAAGTGTTTTTTCATAAGTATTTTTAGCTATTTCGATCATATACAAAAGCCTTCTACCATAGTTTAATTTCCCCAAAGCAAAACTTTCTTCTTTTTATCAATAATGTTTAGCTTATATATGAGAATCATAATACTAACAAAAGTGTCACATTAGTAAATGCCCTAAGTTACTACTGAATTGTTCACTTGCAAAATGTCAGTTTACAACAGACACATGGACACGAGCTTCTACAGGCCACGACCAAGGTGGTTTTATGCATTTATATTAATGTTAAAGGAATCATAAAGAGAATAGTTGGAGGACCATGTGATGAACATGTGGACCTTATTGAAGAATGTTTTTCTCACATAAAAATGTATTACTGAATAAAGTCACAATGCATGGATGTAATCCTTTAGCACATATGCCAGTTTACAAACCCTGGCCTATGATATATGATGCTCTAGAAGTTCTCACTTAGTATTTTTACTGTAGTTCTCACAATTTTATTACTTTATTTATATACTATTTTCATGTATTAGGATTTTGCTATAATGATTGATTACAATGTAGCAAAGCAATTAGCATCAAATATCAAGAATAACGATGAACTTTGAAAGTAGTCACAGAACACATTTTAGAAGAGTGTACTTACAGTAAACACATTGAACAAAAGTGTTCAGCAGATTGACAACCATGGAAAACTTTCCAGTTTACATTTTGATAAGAACTCTTGTACTTGGAACAATAAAGACAGTATGTAGGGACATCTAATTGTTGTTCAGGATCCACCATGAAGCTGAAAGAAGGAAAAAATAATGAAAATATGTGTTTTTAGGGTAGAGAAAGTCTAAACTGTTAAATCTTCAGTCTGCATAATTGCTCCTCTAGTTTCCAATTCTAGACTTTTGGGGATATTGAATTATTCCTGTATAATTACACTGTAGGTTTTTGTACTTTGCCATCTAAGGCCTTTTTGTTACACAAATAGGGTTTGCCTTAGTAACAAGATCATAACTACTCTGATGAGTCATGCTGCAATCTACCCAGTACTATCAGTTGTTAAGAAATAACATAAGATGCACCTACATGCATGTTCCATGAAGTTTGAGTCTAAGTAAATAGATGTACTATAAATTACGTTTTTAATGTGTCTAGAATTTTAACACTAGAAATGGGTTCCCCAACAATTATAAACTAAACACAACCTCTGGCAAAGAATTGCGGTTGCTGGCATGCTGTGCTAAGGAGGCAGATGGAAAGGAGTGAACTGTTTTTAAAGTTGTTGAATTGCTTGCCCTGGGACCTTACTTTCTGTGTACCTTCTTTCCTTTATTGCAAGGATCCTCGGGTTCCCGAGCTGAGTACTTAAAACCCTGTTGTCTGTGTGGGTTATGGTTAATGGGCCCGTACTGCTGTGTTCCAGTATGCTTCACTTGCCATTTGTATTAACAGCTCATAGGGATATACTTTGTGTACTTATGTCTAGATGGTTTTCAGCTTACTTGAGATGTATCTTCTGTGCTTCTAAACATCACAGCTGTCATTCAGATTTTAGACTTAAATTGGTGCAGTAACTATGGCTTTGTTTTCATTTCTAACCTTCATTGCAATAGAACATTCAAAATGCACAGAACTGGTTATTAAAATTAGTACTAGAAATGGTATGGCCGTTACAGCTATACATAATGTCCGTACACTAATCAGATTTTTGTTCAGGGGTGTGTTCCTGTGGTCACACCTAGGAAACTTTGAAACAGGTTGGGATGCTCCAATGGATGGTAAAGTTTCATTTGAGGTAGGTTTTAATTTGCATTAGACCCCAAGCCTAACTTTTCTTTATGTTTTGTTAAGTTCTATTTGTCATTGTTGAGAATAGGTATGATACCAAAATTCAGGCAAAGCTGGACAGAAATTGCATGAAGTTCAGCCTCTGAGAATGAGAGTTGATCCAGTTTTATTTGTGCCCAAGTTTTCTCTATAAATTAGAGAACACTGAGAGACAGTAGCGGGGAATTCTGCATGTACCAGTGACAGATCACTTCATGTGAAAAGTTCATCAAATAATGATGAAGCTGGATCAGAAATCGTATTAGGTCATTTTATATTAACAGTCTTACAACAGCATTTCTCCCACCCTTCTTGTTAACTCATGAGCCCCTTTCTGTATTGTTTTCCTACTCTATTTTTCTCACATGTTTTCTGGATAGACTCAAAGCCCCAATAAGAACAAACATAGTGCTTTCACCTTTTTGAACCAGGGGGTTCCGTACTGGGAGAATTGAAAATGGATCTGATGGCAGACACAAAAGGATTAATATCAGACCTCAAAGTTTTGCATGTCCAAT
Source organism: Cricetomys ansorgei (assembly GCA_026225945.1). Taxonomy (NCBI): domain Eukaryota; kingdom Metazoa; phylum Chordata; class Mammalia; order Rodentia; family Nesomyidae; genus Cricetomys; species Cricetomys ansorgei. Next base: position 19,162,886 of record JAMJFZ010000239.1, read on the forward strand.
ACAGTGCATCTGTGATATGGAAGGTCTTCATTCCTTCTCTCAGAAAAGTTTTACTGTTTTGTGTCATGTAGTACCAGTGCACCATTAAAGAAAAAGATGAGATAAATGATGGCCCTGATGTTCTATCAACAAAGGCTGCAGTCATATTTGCAGCATTCATTTGTATTGTAGGTCGAACCTATTTAGAACAAGTTCAAGCTTGGTGCAATAGGGAAGCTAAAGCTTTGCTAGATAAATAGAATGTACCTGCCTCAGTCTCTTCCTGCATAATAGGTTGCCACACTTCCCTAGCGTCTTCCTGCTATGGCACCTTGCAGAACAAACTGAGTCAAAGTGCAAAGCCTGAGAAACTCAGCCATGTGCATGACATTTTTGTTTGAGGATTAAACCAGCTATACAGTGAGAAAAATTGCGGATGCATGTCCCCGGAAACTTCACTGGCACGCTCAGCGGATTAGCTAAATTGAATGCTATCCCACCTGGCTGCCTGCTGCCTCAACCAGCTGCAGTTCCAGAATTCATTGCCTTGTCTCCCACCTGTTCTCAATGCATCAGAATCTACTCTGGCTTCAAATCCCCACCACTCCATTAAGACTCTTGAGTAGTGAGTGATCTTGTCAAATCCAATTTCCTGTGCCATTTTTTCCAATGACTTCACCATGAATGCCCTGAGGAGCATGGTGTCCTTGCATTCCACTCTGAAACTAATCTGTTCTGGTTCTACTCCATTGGATGGTGCCCCTCATTCTCCTTGATATAGTAGGCTCCTCCTCCTCTACAGATCTTTTACAGAAAGACATTTCCCCAGGCTTCTCTTAGATGTTCTGATCTTATCTGTTCATGTCCTCATTCAGAATTCACCTTGCTGTGCTTCTGCAGCTGGATACTTCAGCAGCAGCTGGAATCCCAGAAAGCTCTTGGTGTAGGTTCTTTTCTTCCCTGGCCTAGGTCATTGTCCTGCTTGGTCAGTCTCCACTCCATGATTACTTTTGTCCCTCCTGTCAGTTATTACTATCAGTTATTGGACCATGTTGTTATCCATTAAAAAAAAATCCTTCAAGGCCTCCAAATTGCTGTCCACCTACCTAATTAAGATATTCAGATGTTCTTCACCAGCCAGGTGCTGGTAGTAAACACCTTTAATCCCAGCACTTGGGAGGCAGAAGCAGGCAGATCTCTCTGTTGCAACTAGCTGTCCTGGAACTCACTCTGTAGACCAGACTGGGCTTGAACTCACAGAGATCTGCCTGCCTCTGCCTCCCAAGTGCTGGGATTAAAGGTGTGTGCCACCACCACCTGACTTATAAAAATCATTTTAATAGCTATTATAGTGAACTTTTCTAACATGATTCTAACCTCCATCCTATGATAACATATTTCAAATTGTATTTCTCACATTAGATTGTAATATTAGTAGAGCATTTGAATAATTTTTTGAAGTGTATGAGTTCACTTATACTTAGGTTTTGCTAAAATTGTGGTGACCAGCCAGTTACCAGTAGTAGGTATAATATGGCTAGAAACAAACAGTCTAGTTAAGGACAAAAGGCAAAATATTTCTTCCTCCTCCCCAAATTGTAAATAAAGGAACAGTACAAAAAAGCACCAGCTGATAAAGCATGGGAGATAATACTATCTTTAAAAAAAAGGGGGGTGGTGGTAGAAAAACATATAGAAGCATGGAGCGAGCACGCTTCAGGATACTTACCGGGAACTAGCATAGTAGATGTGAGCTCTGGAGTTTCCAAGAAATCCACGTTGCTTCTTTGGAATGTCTTGCTATAATTTGTCTGGAGGTGGCTGTGAAATGATTGCAGGTTAAAGTTGTGTGTTTTTATTTAAAACCTTCCTAAGAGTATAGCAGAGATCAAGATTTTGGGTGATTTGAACTAAATCCCTAGATACAGTCAGCTCTTATTTCTTATTTAGCTTTAACAAAACCCGAAGAGTTATAAGTTATAATAACTGTTATAAGGAATTTAGGAGAAAAGGCATTTAAGATAAGCATACGAAATAGGCAATAATAGGAGGTAGGCTAAATTCCAGGAGAACTGTACAAACAAAACCATCTTGATATCTGCATGGTTAAAGAAGAGGATATCTAAGAATAGGAACTGTTAAGTTCCATCAGTAGAGAATAAAATGAGATTTAAACTACCTTTAAAAAGGTTTGGAACTAAGTTGTCTTTAGGGATTCTGCCAGAAATACTATTGTTGCCATTGTGTCTTCAATTATTACTGGGCAAGCACTGAGCTACATCCCAAGACTGCCTCTTGAAGCCACAAAAATAACTAAGGAAAAGTATGAATCAATTGAATTTCCCAGCACACTCTTACCTTTATTACAATATTTACCACTATAAAACACCGATTATTGGAGAACTGCTTTTTGTGATAGAACAAAACGTTCATCTCAGATTTTAAAATTGCATATGTGTTAGTAATCAAAGTTGGTTTGTCAGCTTTTCCAATGTCTTTTATTCCTTTATTTGTAATGTTTAGCAACATTTTAAAAAAGTTATATTAGCTTCTGTGTATAGTTTTAAATTTAAATCAAAATGATTTTCATAAAGTTGTATTTTATGAAGGTTCATGCCCCTATCACTTTTCTTTCCTGCGATAACTATGACCTCATCTATTTCTGCTTCTCTAAGAGCTCAGTAAAATGCAAAGATTCACAGTGGGATCAATATCCAAAGTACCCATGCTCCCAAGAGGAAAGTGGTTTAAAAGCTATGAAATAAATTCTGAAAAGCATAGGATTCAGTACAACAGGGAAGGCAAGTTTTAAGATGAGGTAAAAATGACAGCCCTGATGAATCAGGTCTGGAATCCCAGCTACGTGGTGGTGGTGGTGTGGTGGTGGTGGTGATCTGGTGGTGTCAGTGGTGGTGGTGGTGCTGGTGGTGGTGGTGGTGGTGCTGCTGCTGCTGGTGGTGGTGCTGGTGGTGCTGAAACAAAACCATTTCAAATTCAAGGGCCTGACTGGGCTACAGAGTAGTGCAAGACCATTCTGGCAACTTACTGGACCTTGTTTCAAAGCATAAATGGAGGGGCTGGAGAGATGGCTCAGTGGCTAAGAACAGTGGCTGGCCTTCCAGAGGACCCAGATTCAATTCTCAGTTCCCACATGGCAACTCACAACTCTTAACTACAGTTCCAGGAGATCTGATACCCTCACACAGACATACATGCAGGCAAAATACCAATTAACATAAAATATTTAAAAAGCATAAATGTAAAAGGATGCTGGGATATATCAGTGATATGCTCAAAGTTCTTGGTTCAATCTCTAGCACCACAAAAATTAGCAATAATAAAGCTTTTTGAACAGTCTAAAAGTTTCATCCTGTACATTGTTGAACTCCTAAGTTTAATAAAACAAGTCATTATTCCTCGCAACTTACCGATTCCACACACTGCTGTTCTCCCAGAACTCATAAATCATGTAGCGAGATTCATTTGAAAGCTTCTGTATAGAAATACTGAAATAGAAAAGGCATGATTAGACTCGGAAAATTAAAGAAGCAATGGAGGGGTAGGGGAGATGGCTCGGGGGACAAACCATAAATGCCAAGTCACATGATCCTCATTGCAAGCTGGCTAAGCTTGCCTCAGTGGATGTGGAGAGTGACCAAGAAAATCATCTATCAGCCTCATGTTTCCATCTGTGTACATGTGTGGCCACATGTATGTGCGTGCACGCGCGCGCGCACACACACACACACACACACAAAGTCAACTGAACTTGCTAATTCCTATATGTAATATGCAACAATTACCTGTATTCATAGGAAACAAGGTAACCTGAGCCACACAGCATATCCAATGGCTTTATCAAGAATCGAATAGTTCATTGTACCAATTTGTCTTGTAGTTTTTAGTTTAATATTATCTTTCAACACTTTTATTCAAAAGTTCTTAGTTCATTATTTTGTGTCTATTTTGTGTTTTGGTTGTATGTAAACCTATGAATCACTTACATGCCTGGTGCCCATGGAGGCCAGAAAAGGCTATCATCTTCCCCCTGAAACTGGGGTTACAGTTGTAAGCCACTATGTGGATACTTGAGATCAGACCTGGGTCTTCTGGAAGAATAGCCACTGCTGTTAACCGCTGAGCCATCTCTCCAGCCCCCATTCAAAAGTTTTGCTAAACATCTTCTGTGTCAACATTTATTAAAAATTGTTTTACAGTATCCTGCTCATGCCAGTGTGGGGCATAATAGAGGGCAGTCATATAAAGCATAGAGGAAAGTTGAACAGGTAGTAAAATAGCTTAGATGAAGAAGATCCAAATCAACATTGAAACAAGGTCAGAGGGACACATCCATAAGGTTCATGAGCTTGGGTAAGGCAAAAGCGAGATGCATGTAAGAACTGAGTTAGTAAGGGACATCTTTTTAGTCTAACGTTCCATTGTATATTTGAATTAGGAAGCAAAATGAAAAAATAAAAAAATAATAAACCAAAAAAAAAATAAAAATAAATAAGGATTTATCAGTGAAATAATTCAGATTTAGGATTTATCTATTCACGACCAGCAGGTGGCAGTAACGGCACAAAGGAATTTTGATGTATTTTTGTTTTAAAAGATCCTCCTCGTGGCAGTGTGGAGCATGAATAGAGCACATTTTGTGCCTTTTATTTTTGTAGTGTTGTGTTGTGTTTTCCATAGTTTTTATATAATTTGGTTCATTAGGCATGATGTACTAATGTTACCAGCTCAACTTAAAATTTACCTGAATAAATATTTGCTATATGATAATAATTTAATGCAACAGGAGTTTGTAATGTTTTTACCTGAGAAGTTCCTGGGTAAGCTTTGTGACTTTTCCTATAATTGTCCAACGGGACCTGGCAAATTAATGTGCATCTATTCCTTTCCTCGGAAGGTTCTACAGCTTACTTATTGTCTTGCAGGTATCTCTGATGCTCAAATATAACCTAATAGTATATTAAGCACATTTCAACTCTGTTTTGTTTAGAATAAAGATTAAAACACCTAGCCTACCATTTTGGGCCCCTCGTCAATTGCCTTCTACAGACTAATTATTAATATTACTCATATTAAAAGCCCAGTTGTCATGCTATGCGAATGTTACATTTTCTTAACTATCTCAGAAAAGCCTGTAAACCTGTAATTCCAGCATTTGGAAGACAGCTGTAGAAGGATCCTGAGCTTGAGGCCAGCCTTGGCTAAGTGAGATATCCATCAATCAATCAAGCATTGGAGTTCCTCATTGGTAGAGCACTTGTGTAGCAGGTGCGAGACCGTGTGTTTGGTCCCTAGCGTTGCCCTCCCAGTGAAATCCCCATTCCAGCACAACCGCCCAGGCTTGCGAAAGACTGGGAGAGAGGATTAAAGAGGAAGGATGTCATGATGTGATAGGTAGCGGGCTTAAGAATGTCCCAGCAGAACTACCACTCATTAAGTGTGTCGTCTGTCTTGGGTCCATTACTCAACCTCAGTTTCCCCGCTCTGTGAATAGTTCCATGAGGACTGGAGAGGACTCCCTCTTACTCTTGGCTTCCTCGCTTCTCTGAGAGCCTACTAGGCCGAACCAGTGAAGAAACTTATGACACGAGGGACATCCTCCCAAATTTCTCTACACAGAGGTCTGGTTTTGGCCACCATATTTTATCCATACAGATTGACGGTTAATGCTTCGATGCACACCATCAATTTGCAAAGGTGTCCAAGAGTGATTCTTGCAACATAATCCACAGTCACACTCCCTGAGCCCGTGACCTTAGAAACAGGAACACATTTTTGTAGTCGAGAGTAGCCGCAGAGATCACTGAGTTCTTCTGAAAAACTACAGAATTTCAGGACAAGAATATAATTTGAAGTGTTTTCTACATTTTTGAATAAGGATCCTGTTTCAAAGTTAGATCGTAAAACCACTGAAGGTAGAAGTTATTTCCTGTCTGGTGTTGAGGCTGATTCATTCTAAGAGCATACCATTTACATGTATTCAACTGGTAGCTCTCTAGCAAAAGGTATTGAGCATTTGTGATTGCAGAGAAAGAGAGCAGGATGTATATTATTATACATCCACTCACATGAATAATTTGCTTGAATTTTTCTCCAAATTTATATACATATGCAGACATATATGCATGTGTTTGTGTGTGTGTGTTTACAAGCTTGCACACTAGGGTGTGTGTGTAGATCAGAGATAAGCTCTGTATGTTCTTAAACTTCCAAGTTTCTTACTGAATATCCAGAGCAAAAGTTCTAATTCAGTTGCCTGAATTTAACAAGGTTATTACTGACATAACCAGAATGGGAAGAATCTTGTGTATGTATTCCACCCCTGATTTAGCCACAAAAAGTCCAGGAACCTTTAATTCAACTATGATTAAATCTTGACGAAGAAGATTAAACATGAGGTTTAGAGTGAAGTTTGGCAAGTTTTTAACACACCAGGGCCTGCTTTTTTCTAAGTTGGATGTAACATATGCCTGTAATGATTCCTATGAAAACTAAGAAAAATGGATGCAAAATTGCTAATCTTGTAAGGCATCACTGCAGGGCAGCACTCCCCGCCTTGCATGGTGAGGCTTAGCTAAGCATTATGAGAGACTAAAGCTTTTGCTAATTCACAGAGCGGCATCAGCTCAGCACTAGGCAGCTGTGGAGGGTACACAGGGTCATGGCTGCCGACATGAGTGGCATTTGATGATTTGTCAACAAGAAGAGATCTGGAACTGTCGAAGTGGTACATCTGAAAAGCCGGGTTTCGACAAGCAATGTCTCTCCGTGGGAGTTCCACCTGTGTGGTCATTCTCTGGTGCTCATAACATCTGCTGAAATCTATATCCCGACAATATATGAAGAATCAGCAGTAAGTGGATGCAGAACCACTAAGAAACACACTGGTGCTACAAAGGAAAAGCGGAGGCTGGGAGTCTATCCTCCAGGTAATGGATTGATTTTCTCCTCATTTCCGCTCATAGCTGGAGTAGTTCTTCATGATTCTGCATGGTTTGCAGCAAGCATCACAGACTCAACTCTGACCCAATCACAGCAGGTTCCCTCTCTCTGGGACTATTTTGGCACCCTGGGTCCAAATGCACATGAAAGCAGTATTTCAGAACCTTAAAAACTCTCATGCCCTTTAAATAAACATAAAACACCTAACCAATCCTGTGAATTTGGCACAGACTTTTCTTCTATGCTTGCTAATACAGAAAGTTTTCTGAGTTCAACTTTCTGCAGTTGCATAGGTTTCTTTTGCATTTTCCAGATTAGTTTTATTTTTAAATGAGTGGGTTTTTAAAAATGACAAATCATTCATGCCTTGGCAAATCTTTAATTCTTCACGGATGAAAAGGCTTTTATTTGTACTCTTCTGATCCAGATATGAGGTAGAATAGCAGTCATGGGAGTGTACCATTTTCTAGTGTCTGTTCCAGAGTCCACACTGGGAGGGTTCGAGGAGTTAATGATTCTCATACTGCAGAGAAGGGAGGTCAGCCAGGAAGAAGGCACTGGTGACTCTAGCTCAGATTCCATGGTCTTCAGTAGACGGGGGATACTGATTGTGTGTGTGTGTGTGTGTGTATGTCGTGTGTTACTAGGAATTAAACCCAGGGCTTTGTTTTATACATGCTAGGCAAATGGTCTGCCTCCGAGGTACATCCTTAATACTTTCTGTGTTTGACACAAGGTCTCACTAAAATTGCCCAGGTTGGACTTAAATTCACTGTCATCTGAGCAATCCTGGAACTAGTTATCTTCCTGCCTCAAGTAGCTGGAATCACAGGCCTGTGTGAGCAGACTTGCCCCCATGAGGTTCCTGAGGATGAAAAGTGATTTTTACAGGCTATGAAAATCCCCAAGACACAAAACTAGTTTGATCCTAGCTTTAATCCTTGTTTAATCGTAGGTTACTTCCAAGACCTGAAAGGTAGGCTTCAGCATAAATAAAAATTAACCACCAGAAAAAAAGAGCAAAACAAAGACATAAAGCTCGTGTTTTTATGCACACGCAGATGTACACCACACAAACACACATCTGCTAAAACATTTCCCCAGAGCAACACTCAAAGAACATTAGGAAATGCAATCGAAATAAGCTTGTAGGTAGGAATAGATTGTTGTGTAAATTTTCTGAACACAGGGAAACTTTGGCCTTTGCCGTGGACGTATGGCATAGCATGAGAGACTAGCTGGGTTATATTTATTGGAAAGCATGGCCAGGTGTGAGACATGGTAAGGAGGAACAGATAATGCTGGATTTTTGATAGATGATTATGCCATATCGGCTTCTTGGTCTGAAGACAGCATACTCATAAAGTCTAGGCAAATACCTAGCATTTGACATGATACTCCTTGGAGAGGTTCTGTGGAGTCCTCATGACAAGAATTCTGCCATGGTTTGTGGGATACAATAAACCAGTATTCTAGTACTGGTTTATGGGACCAGTTGTACTGGAAAAACTACAAAGGAGGTATAGCAAATTTTCTTAGTCTTTACGTAACAGCTGAGAGGAGGTCACGGAAAAAAAGAGAGAAAAGGGATGCTGCTGCTGATTTTATGAGACAATCAAGGTCTGAAATAATTTCGGAGAGTCCTGCTATTGCCACCGTAGTGGAAATGGCCATTAGTCCACAAGATAATCAAGGCTGGGCACCCGTGAGTGGAAGCCTTGTCTACAGAGATGATTTTCAATGAGTGCTGGTTGCTTGTGTGAGAAAGCAGTGATTTTAATCTACTTGAAACCCTTCTCATTCAGATGACTCTCCATTTTATTTCCCTTGGTATGCCTAATGATTAAATCAACTCCAGTTCAGAGATCAAACAGAAAATATCCTGCTAAACTCGGCAAATGTCATAACCCAGAGGGCCGGTCTGCTCTGCAGAATTTAACAGGAGCATTTGGAAATGCTTGTATTTTGGAAGCTGCACCCTCACCTAAACTCCCACTTTCGCCACAGCATAGGGCTGGTGCAGGGCTCACACTTGACTTACCGCAGGCACCCACTTTGGGCTGAAGCGCTCTCCACATAGTGTTTGAGAGCAAGCTGGAATTCTTCCAGATCGTCTTCTGCCACAGACATCTGGCGCTGCACGAGCATGATGTGCTGGGAAAGAAAGGAAGTTAGCACCTTACAGACACAGACTGTCAGCCAGAAAATGGCCACAGAAAGCCACAACTTTCCCATATTCGAAGTCATAAAAAAAAAAATCCAAAATATAGAGTAACAGAAGTTAAAGAAAAGTGTCCTCTGCACTGATACATTTCCTCTTTAAAACCAAGAGATGCGATTAGAATTACAGAGGAGCTGCCAACATTAGATCTCTGTGAAGCAGAGGTGGCAGACCCAGGCACCAGTACCTTAAGAACATCTCCACATGCCCCGTATGTGTGGATGGGTCATTGTCACTGCCCTGAAGTTATCAAGTTTTAAAGGGAAGTTCTATTATGTGCTGCATAGCTTCTTTGATATTTTGTGATACCAGATACTGTGACAATCATTACAATTGAATTTGCTTTTAAAAATGTGGGCTCACTGATGTGTTTCCAGCGCTACATCAGTGATTAAAGGACTACCATATAGTATCCATTTACAACATGTGCTACTCAGAATGCTATAACCCCTGTGTGATGCTGAATACTGTCAACTTGACCAGATCTAGAATCACCTAAGAGACAAAGCTCTAAGTATGGTCTGTGAGGGAATTTCCATATCATTAATTTCCATATCAGGCTGATTTAGCTGGTAAGACCCAGCTTAACTGTGATGAGCGTCATTCCCTGAGCTGGGTCCTGTACCGAGTACGAACACAAGCTGAACACCAGCATTTGTCTGTCTTGCTTCCTGACTGTGGACACAATATAACCAGCTGCCTCCTGGCCCTGCCTCTGTTACTTCTCTGCCATGGTGGAGTATACCCTCAAAATAGCAAGGCCAAATAAATAGTAAGGCCTTCCTTGCTTAAGTTGATTTTGTCAAATATTTTGCCACAACAACAAGAAGAATCACTAACAATACCCATTTAATGGCTCACAGTGGGTCGGCTACTAGCTGCTTTTCTTAAAAAATCTTATTACCATTATAACAAATGCAGTTTCAAGATTTGCATAGAGTGATGCCTATGTGCCTCTTGTGGAAGTACAGATCTCAATATTAATTCTTTCTTCTTCCGAAAGGATTGAGAAAAAAAATTAAAACTATGAACTGAACGTAAGCCTCACAAAAGTACAAAAATGAATTTAAAAAACATACCTCACAAGAATTATATGGAATACAAACAAAACTTGCCCAGTATTGCTAGCCGTGTAACACGGAGACTACAGTTAAATCTCTGGTCATGTGTTTCCAATTCTACCCAATTCCCAGTGCTCGCTGAATAACTATTATTTGTCAAATACTCACTGCATTGTAGAACTATTGATAGGCACTAAATATATCCAGTCGTGGTGGTTTGAATAGGAATTTTCCCTATAGGCTCATATGGAGTCATCAGGGGAGTGGCACTATTTGGAAGGAATAGAAAAATTAAGAAGCGAGTCTTTGTTGACATAGGTGTGGCCTTGCTGGAGGAAGTGTGCCACTGGGGGTGGGTTTTGAGGTTTCAAAAGCCCAAGCCAGGCCTGGTCTCTCTCTCTCTTCTCTCTCTTTCCCTCTTTCTTTCCCTCCCTTCCACCCTCCCTCCCTTCCTCTCTCTTCGCCTACAGATCACCATGTAGCTTTTGTGCTCCAGCACCTTGTGTGCCACCGGGCTCCATGCCATGATGATACTGGACTAAAACTCTGAAACTATAAGTAAGCCCCCGATTACTTACTTACTTTTATAAAAGTTGACCTGGTCATGGTGTCTCTTCTCACCAATAGAACTGTGACTAATATACCAACAAATACTTTTTGTTTTGTGATAGTAAATACTACATGCTGGGTTCTGATAAGGACAGACTTCTAGGGCTGGGGATGTAGTTCAGTGGGAGATCACCTGCCTAGCATACATAAGTCCTATGTCAATCCCCAGTGCCACATGCACACACAAAAGACCGCTTGTCTTCAAAGGGATTAGGAAAATAATAAGGCTAAAATCTATGTCTAGGTAATGATACTAGCTCACACATGAAATAAATTGTTATGTAAGTTGATAATAGGTTGACCAAACTTTTGAGGAAATAATATTGTGTCGCTAATGAAATCTAAAATCCAGTGATAAAATTCTTCAGCTGTTTAGCTGTTAGAAATATATTTGAGTCCACAAGTATACATGAGGCTGTGAATAGTATAGGAATAGTATATGATCTTTTCCCCCACTACCCAGGAAGGTGATGTTCTTCAATTGGCTTTTACAGATGATCACAGAGGTTAATGGACCAGGAGACAATTTTTCACAGAAACAATTGGGTGGCAAGGCTATTCCAAGAATTGAGACTGAGTGTCTAATCATAGAATTTCCTAGCTGAAAGATGTCTCTCAGCTTGAATTCATTGTTGTAATCAAGCAGCGAGGGCTGTGTGCTTCTCATCTACCCACCCCATTCATTCTTTTGTGGCCCAGTTTGATCACCACGGCTGGCTAGCTGGCTGGTTTCTCCTCACTCCCTCTCTCAGTTTATTTATCTGAAATTCCTGTTTGTCAGACCTCCAGAGACCAATTCCTAACAAACAGGACTTAATAAGATCCATATATCACAGATTTTGAGCTAAGGCTGTAATTATAAAGAGCTTTGAGCAATCTCCCTTGTAGAGGGGTCTGTGTGTGTTTTAAAGGGGGTGTCTGTGGGGATTAGACAGACCCCACAATGCTCATTCTTCATTTTTCAGGCACACTATGGTCTCTCTCTCACACCCTCCCTTGTATTTAGGTACAATCACTTGATGCTTTTTTTTTTTTAAACCGAAAGATTCAAACAGAAGTTCTAGGCACCAACATTTGACCCTAAAGCTGTGAAGGATGTGAGCCATCACATTCTTTTTATGATTCTTATGTTTTCTGTTGGTAGGAGGAAGACTTAGCTGGGGAAAGAGAAAACATCAAGATGAGGAACTACAGGCCTCTGGATCACTGTGTGGGTTTTTGTTTTTTTTTTTAACTGGAAAAATAACATTTAAAAATTGCATTGGAACCATTCTTATAAATTTGACCCATTTATTTCCGTAAATAGCCACTTGAAGCCAACAACCCAAGTGACCTTTGCTTTATTTCCTTTGACAGTCAGAGATCAAGAATCAGAAGATGCAAACCTGTGACTAGTTCCCAAGGTTTGGGTGAACAATCAGCTCTTTGTATGATTCTCCCAGGAACTTGGATTAGTACTGATAATTAAATATACTTGATTTTCAACAATGTGATGGTGGACATGTCCTTTCGTAGACATCTGCAAGGGCTTCCTGGGTCAGGCATTTCTCAGAGATGCAAATGTATAGGTGTGAGCTCTAGACCTGTATGCACTCGTCTCTAATTCTTCAGCTCGAAGGGAATATTTACATGCCTCATTAGAGTGAATATTCAAAATGACGAGAGGCTTTTGCTACCCCAGAAGTTACAGGCTACTTGGAATGTAACTTTTCTGCTCCTCCCACAAAGTTCCGGGTTCTGTTTCTCTCCCTGGGGATCTGGGTTAGCTTTCTAACTGACTTTGGATAACTGAATGCTGCAGAAGTCACAGTGCATTACAATTACAAATAAGGGCCCAAGGGACTGTTAGTTTCCATTTTTCCCCACCTCTCAGGTTCCTGAGATGATCATGTGAGCAACACCTGATGGAGCAGGGTGAGACTTTGTGTGTTTCTTGGCTCCTGTTGCAACTTCTTAAATCTGTTACTGTGTGACCACAGACACAGACTACATAAACAACTGGGAGGGGCCAATTTCAATGCAACTTTATGCATAAAAACAGGTGGTAGGCTGTGAATTAAGCTGACAAAGAACAGCTCTGAGCCTCGTGTGTATGAAGGGCGTGACCAACACCAGCAAAGCTAATGTGCAGGGGCTATAGACAGCTAAAGGGGACCACTGGGGGTCCTAACCAAATCTCCTAACCATAAAGTTGTGCTTGTTGTTTCAAATCCCAAAGTTTGGATTGGGTTGCTAAGCAGCAAACTAGTGTAGCCTGAACGTTTACTTAGATTGCATTTCTACTACTGCCTTGTTCTACTTACTACACGTTCTATATACTACAGCTGTCTCCTGAGCGTGTCCTCAGAGGTAAAATATCTTTGTGTATTATAACTAAACCTGTATCTCCACCTTTCTTTTTTCCCTTTTACTGAAAATAGATTAATTTTTATCACATATTATACCCTGATTACAGTTCCCCCTTCCTCTCCCCCTCCAAATTCCACCCACTTCCTCTCCCATCTGGACGTGCTCCCTTTTTGTCTCTCATTAGAAAACAAATAGGATTCTAAGGGGTATTAATAAAGTGTAACAAAATGAATATAATAGTATAATAAAAACTACCATGTCAGAATTGGACAGGACAAGCCAATAGAAGGAAAGGAGCCCAAGAGAGGCACAAGAATCAGAGACCCACTTATTTGCACACTCAGTAATCCTCTAAAAATACTAAACTAGAAGCCATAATGTAAGTGCAGAGGACCGAGTGCAGACCCACGCAGGTCATGTACGACGCTTCTGTCTCTGGGAGTTCATATGAGCATTGGACATGTTGATTTAGAGGGCCTTGTTTTCTTGACGTTTACTATCCCCTCTGGCTCTTATGCTCCATTCTTATAGTTTTGTTTTAAATATAGAATTCTGGATGCATTATTTGTTCCCCTATAGATCATGTCCCACAAATCCATGTTAGCCTAGCAAAATGATTAAGACCCTTAAACAAAAAAGATCAAAGGAGCTTAATGGGAAAATTGCTGAAGTTGTGATATTTCTAAAATTTATGTGTGTGTATATATATATATATATATATATATATATATATATACATACTGTGTTCCTGGGGCTAGTAACTAGTAACTCTTATGATGGGTTTATCTTGCTTTTTTTTTGCACGCTCCAAATTTTTATTGGTATCGAAAATATGAAATAATACATATGGTAATAAATACCATCATAAATCTAAAAGAAGTGAAATATATCTATTAATTACTTAAGGTTTCAACTTATTGAGTACTAGCTTTGGTGGAAAGTAAATCTTGTCTTCAAAATACGTATTTCTGAAATTTTGATATGGAATTCACTCACAGGTTTAGTGTGCTCTTCAATGACTTCTTCTTCCAGGGGCTCAAGTTTCAAATCCTTCAGTCAGAGGAGGAAACGGCAGAGGAAAAGAAAAAAAAGATATCAAATTACATAACTAAAGCAATCTGCAGAAAACCATATGGTAGTTTTGTTTTATGGCTAATATTGAGCCCAAAGAACTTTATCATTTGAAAGGAGATGAACGTATTCTGATTTTTAAATCTAGTTTAAGAAGCTGTTTACGACACGTTCAGGTTGTTACTGCCTTTCACTGATGCCACCAGAGAGCAAAGGGGAGGCTAGGAATGCATTCAGAGAGGAGCTAAAGTTAGCATGACCAGCCAACAGGCAGACTGCCTTTGTCATGAGTGTTGTCACATCTTTCCTTCCCTTGGGAGGTCATCATAGATAGTCTTCTGTTATAATGTCATTATGCTCCAGCACAAATCTTTCTTTACTAAAATTGGGGAATTGGAAAAGAAAAGAAAATGCTATAGGAGAACTCTTGAATATCAGTCTTCCTGAATGAACGACTTTTATAAAGACCATCAGGTCTTCAGTGATGATCAGTTGTTAACACTGTTGTACCCATTAATACCGAGTGAATACTTGTGAAGGTACACATATTTCAAGTAAGGAATAGGTAAAATATTTCCCTAATAGCTAAGAGAGGGATGACAGTTGTAGAACTCAGTTTACATGAGACAATGTTAAACTGGTGAGCCCAGGGCAAGCTTGCTGTAGCTCAGCTGCGTGTGGTGGAGCTCAGGGCAAGTTATTCATCCTCTCTGGGATTCACTTTCAGGGTGTCTTCTGCTTTAACTTCTTTCCCCCATAGGTCTTCCGCTAGCTCACTTCTTGTTCTTCACGTCGAGTTCTAATGTAGCATCCTTTCCACAGACCTTCCCAGACCAGTCTCTTCAAGTATGTAACTTCTCCATCCAGTCACATTGCTGACTTCTGGAGTTCAGCTGTATTTCATGATCTGATTTCCTTTTCTTTCTTAGACTCTTTCACATATTTTTCTGTGTCTTCGTGTAGACCGTGTATTTTATCTGTTTTAAGTATTTTTCTGCATTGCTATTGCCAGAATGCTTCTAAACACATAGCAGGCAGTCATTGCAGAATCAACCAGTGGCTGGACATAGGTCCGATCTAAACCATGGCTTTCCCATAAGGTAAAATTGTGTAATAAATACGAACATAAATAGAATATTAGAAGCGCAATACTGCAGAGCTGTGACCTAGCAATCTCTGACTGGATTCCTACCACTTTTCAGTTCTACATTATTTGATGTAAGGGAAGAAAAGCTTTAGTTATGTGCAATTCTAAATTATTCCTGTTCTGGTGACCTGATGATTGGACCATTAGTAGGCTTTATCATTGTCTTTGTTTTGTTTAATATTAAAGATTATTTTCCATTCAATTTAAAAATGATGTGTGTGTGTTTTGTGTGTTCAGGCACGTGTGTACCACAGTGTATGTGTGGAGGTCAGAAGACAACCTGGAATGGCAGATTTCATCATCCATCTTCTTTGAGATAGGGTCTCTTTATTGTTTGTTGCTACATACAACAGGCTATACAGCCTGTGAGCTCCCAGGAACTCTCTAGTCTCTACCTTCCATGGATCTCCCCAGAGAAACATAGGCATTATGGATGTGTGGTATTTTGCACCAAGATTTTACATGGCTCTGGGTATTTGAACTGGGGTTCACATGGTTTCATGGTGACCACTTGACACTTGGAACTGTCTCTCCAGCCCTGCAGGTATTTTGTATAGATTCAAGCATAGCATGGTTACAACTTCAGTACATCCCCATTATTCTCATGGAGAATCTGTCTTTGCCTCAGGTATACCTCCTTTAACAGAGAGAGCAAATCTAATGCTAAGAACCACAGGAAACAAGGGAGTCAGCAGCGAGATGACATGCGCTCAGCCACTGTTTGGCAGTTGGGAAGTTTTCCTCTGGAAACCTAATTCAGCACAGCACAGAATCAGCCACACAAGAAATCGGAGCCCACGCTGCTCCCCTACTGGTTAAGACAGCTCATGCTGAGCACCACACAGCTGGAGGCCCAGGCTGAACACCATCACATCTTGCTTTCAGCAAGGCTCTTGGATGTGGGTCTTACAATAAAACCATTCCATAGGAAGGGAGGGAGACAAAAGTCCAGGAAAGAAAGGGATGTGACAATACTTTGATTTAAAAATAGGGGAGAAAGATATTGCTACAGTTTAAGCCATTCCAGAAAAAAAAAAAAGGACTGTACACAATTCATATACCATGAAAAGACAGTTTTGCTAGGAACTTCAAAACCACTTCAAAAAAGAGACATTTGTGTTCTTTAAAAGAATCAAGCTGGACGGTGGTGGCAAGTGCCTTTAATCCCAGCACTTGGGAGGCAGAGGCAGGCAGATTTCTGCGAGTCCGAGGCCAGCCTGGTCTACAGAGTGAGTTCCAGGACAGCCAGAGTTACAACAGAGAACCCTGTCTGGAGTGGTGGTGGTGGTGGTGGGTTTAAACTTATTTAACACAGGAACACTTATGTTTCTATTGGGTTCTCTTTTCAAAATGGAGTCCTATATTTCCAGGCTTTCCAAAATCAGAAAACTAATTTTCATAGTCACTACTTCTCCTTTAGACTTCTCCTAGATGACAATTCAGTTCTCAAAAAAGGAAAGGTGAGAGTTGATTTGCAACCTGCTTATCGTTTATGTGTTTGTTCCAGTAGGGGCTGATGTACGTGAAGATGCCCTGGCTGAAGGACCAGAGCTAGCCACAGTTGCTTCCCTCTGACTTAACTCTTCTTATTCAGAAAGGGTCTTCTTTTCAGCACCCTTGTCCACTTCCAGGCCTCGAGACTCCATATTTGCTGTGTTAACTGCACATCCTAACCTGTCTGCATGGCCTCTCTCACTGACACTTAAAGGGACATGGTTGCCTATCATACCTTGAAATGCATGCATCTAGAAAGCCAGCTCCCTTTCTCATTGCACCTCAAAAATGGCCTATCATTTGTCTCATTTTGACGAGTTGTCTCTGATAGGCTGAAATCCTCACACTGTTGTATGAGTTCCCATTATACGGATTGGGCGGTGCTGTTAATTTCTAATCTTAGAAGTCTTTGATTTCCATTCACTCACTTAGCATGGATCCACCTCTGGGTTCAGGTACACAAACTCAGAATTTATACCATTGTCGGAGGTGGCTTCTTCGTCTCTCAGCTTAGTCTTCTTTCGTTTTAATCCATTTTGATCTTGATTCAACACAATTTGTATCTTCCTGCCTAGTTTTCTATCAAAAGACCTTAGGTTCTTAATTACCAGTTAATAAATGTATCCGGTTGTTCCCAAGCCCAATCCAAAGCCCTTAGTCTGTTACTGAATTCCCCTCACGATCAGTCACCAATTTACCATGTTACTGTAGTCCTCGCTGCCTCCCTAAATGAAAGCTAAGCTTTTCCACTTTCAAGCGCTCGCCAATGAATTTCTTCTTTATTTACTAAAATTTTACTTCTTCAGAGAAAATGCTCGTTAGCTAATCAGCATTCGTTTCGGCTTTAGTATTGGAATAAAATTTCTTTTCTGTGAATTATCTCCTCTCCTTTCACTGCAGTGATCTGCAGTTGTTAGAAGTCCCCTCCCCCACTTTCTCTAAGAAGCTAGCCTGTGAACCTAACACTACCAAGCCCACCTTCCCACCTGGAAATATAATCGTAAGTAGAATATAAACAGATTCATAATGGTTTGAACCCATTAATTCTAGTGGATATCAAACAAGAGATTGTGACTTTTGCTAGCTAGACATCCAGAGTCATCTCATTTCCTGAGTTCCTGAAACCATGTCTTAGAATATCTGTTGATTTTATAAGCATTTCTGTACCCACCCCCCAGAAATATCTCAAATTTATTAAATTAGAAAGATGATTTCTATTGTTTGTGTTCAAATTTTTGTTGTTGTTGTTGTTTTTCGAGAAAGGGTTTCTGTGTTGTAACTCTGGCTGTCCAGACTACAGACTCACTCTGTAGACCTCGAGGCTGGCCTCGAACTCACAGAGATCTCCCTGCCTCTGCCTCCCGAGTGCTGGGATTAAAGACATGTGCCATCACTGCCCAACATGTTCAAATTCTTAATTGAATCATCATCATTTTTAAAACCTAACTTACATCCTTTCTGAGTGTGAAATCCTCAGCTCATGGAGTCCTAGAGACCATTCCTTCAGGTGAACATCTGCAGATTCCAATCTTCTGTCGCATAGTAGGACTTATTGAGCATTAGCTGTGAATTCAGTTTGGACTATTGGTATGACTATTTAAAAACGAAGAACCTTTCCTCTATCACTTCTGGTTTATTTGTACAATTATGCATGGGTTCTTCAAAACTCAGGTTTTCAGCCAAGCAAAAACATTCATTCTTTGTTGCCCAGAAGTCAGAGAAAGCTCATTTTCTTACTGATTAACAAAGGTTGCCTTTATCATCAAAGCTATATAAGCACAGTAATATACTGTTTAGACACTTGATACAAGCTGAATTGCTCCATGAAGATATGTTAATCAGGAGCATACAATGTAACTCCCAAGAAGTCTTCATCATACTCCTTCTTATTCTATTACTATCAGGCTTAACACTAAAATTGTCAGTTAATATGGTAACCTCTAGAAGTTGAGCATAGAATAAGCCTTTCCCCTAATTAAACTGAAAGATCTCTCTCTCTATGAGGTGCCCTTAGCATCATTCAAGCAAAACCTAAGAATTCATTTAAGTCTCAGCCCTGGACCTTATTTTAAACATAACTCTGAACTTTCATATTTTCTCTAACATGCAAACAACCAACCAGAAAACAAGCTCCCGTAACTACCAACCAGCCATTCACAGAGTCAGTTGGATGTTGAGCATTATTCTATCCATGGGGCAACCATGGATGGATATCCAGGTCATGAGGAAAAAGGGCCAGGAGACCCTTAAAAGTAGGAGAGAGGGGGAAAAAAGGAAGTACCTACCTTCTTTTCCAGTCTGTCAATTAATTTCTGGAGTCTGTTTATCTGGGTCACCCACTGGTTGTCTTCTTCTAACAACGCTTGGGAGGAAATCACAAAGGTAGAATGTTAAGTTTTTGACATTGTAGGTGCTCAGTTATCTCCCCTTCCACCCGGAAGGAAGAATGCAGCTTCACTGACTTTTAAACACATTCCTAAAAATGTATCCAGTGAGTGATTTTTAAGTAACCAATTCAAAGAGATCCCTGCACCACAGGCTCTTTTTCACAAACCTTTTTGTTTTCTGGTCTAGTCTCTGAAGCTCAAGAGAACAGGTCTTGTTGAGCCATTTTTACTCACCTATAAGACTGTTTCCTTTTGAAAAGAAGGAAAGCACTGATTCTAAACTCACGTGTAAGGCAGGGGTAGGAACAGATGAAACCAGACCCCTGATAAGGGCTCTGATGCAGAAGAAGTGTAATATCAAGGTTGCCCATGTTGCCCTTCACAGACTAACCTGGGAATACATGGACCCTTTAGTCATGGCTTTGAGGTGTAGCATGCTCTATATTCGTGTACATGAAATATACTCATGTATATTGTATATACTGGATGTTGTATATACTGCATAAGGATACATGTATAAATGTGTGTGTGTGTGTGTGTGTGTGTGTGTGTGTGTATGTGTGTGTGTGTATACAGATACATACAGGTTATTTATTGGAATATCCAGCACTATGTGATAAATATTACATTGGCAAAATGTCATGTTCCATTTGAGCTCACTGAGAAGGTGGCTTTAGGAATGGGATTGCCCTCCCTCCTCATTTCAGACACAAGCATGTTTGTTTCACAGCGCTCTCCAAGGCTCTTTGTCTGGGGATGAGCTGGCTCTCTACCTTTCCAGAAAGGAGGAACTAGAACAGCAAAACAACTCAAGGGTAATCACATCCGAGAGGAGCTGGCAGGTAAACTATTTTCAAGAGGTGTTGCTATTGTTTTCCGCATGATGTAAGAGTGCCTGTCTAGGGAAAGTGAAGCCAGAATTTCAGACACGGGAAGCTCATCCGTGAAGAGAAAGCTCAATTGTGAACTCACTTGACTGCCCTGGCTTCCCAGCTTGATGGTGTCATCTTTAGGTGTTGTTATTTATTCTTTCACTTGGAAGCCTCACCAAAGCGGGACACTCTTCCGGGACTCTCCATGAGGAAGTCCAGCTGGCTGTCTTAACAGAAAGAGCTTCTTCAGTCGGTTTCTGTGGGACGTCTTGAGAGCATGTTTTAATAGTTCTCTCTTTCTCTCTCTTTTCTCTCTCCCTCTCATTATTTATTCTTTTACTTTTGTTTGTTATTTACTTATAAGCTTGTACCTTTAAGATTCGAAATATAGCTGTGATCCAAAATAGATCATTCTCTGGGCTACATAGAAAATACCACTTTAAACTCTGTATAAACACGGCTGTTATTATTATTGAAACTATTACCATGTAAAAGTGCAAAGGGAGGAATTGTGGTCTGAGACCTTGAATGAGCATCCTAGCTTTCTGTGTGGAAGACAGCTCACTCAAGATGTCTTACAAGTGTTTGTTGAAGTTGTATTAGTTAATCTTTCTTGAAACGAGGGCAAAATTGAATTGAATTCACAACTATAAGTCTCTCTTTAGCACAGAAAGAAATGGAATCAAGACAGATTACAAAGAGGTACTGTTCACATAGGGAAACAGCACAGCAAGCCCCGTTAGTCTTTAAGATTGCAAAAAAAAACGCATCGTGCTTTGTATCAAAATGTACTTCAGGATCTGTCCTTTTGGAGGAAGAAATTATAAAGTAAAAACAGCACTGCAACAAATAAGTGCTATCAGAAATGAGAGTTTAAATAAAATACTTTAAATGCAGAAACTAACGTTTATGTTTACATTTTAATCCACAACTTAGTATATTTCCAAGCTGGGCTGTTCTCTACAAGGATTTAAGGAAAACCAAAGTTCCTGGGAACTGTATGCTCAACTACGCCTTCTCATCCAAGCAGGAACCAGGCTTCACCCGGCTTAGCTTCTAAGATTAAATGTGATTCATATACTCAAGATAGCATGACCGTAGTTGACTATTTTCTATATTTTTTCCAAAAATGCATTTCATTTATGTATTTATGCATGTAAGTATGCATGTATGTATTTAGTGTGTGTGTGTGTCTGTGTGTGTGTGTGTGTGAGCATGCATGCATGCAGGAAAATTCATGCATTCCAAGGCATGTGTATAAAAGTCAGCTGACAACCCATGGGAGTTTGTTCAGCCATGAGGTTTGACTTTCTATCATGTGGGTTCTGGGGATCAAGTTTGAGTTATCAGATTTGGCAGCAAACACTGTTACTCATGGGGCCATTTCACTGTGCTTTCTAAATGTTTAAAATGGAAATAATATGACCTATGGGATCCCAGAACTGCCATATTTGAGTCATGAGAGCAGGCTGTATTTTGCTTGCTCATTGCCCTCCCCTTCTGCACAGTTTCTGTGTAATCCCAGCTGGGCAGCTTTGTGCCCCTCTCACTACAAAGAGGGGCATAATTTCCTTCTCCATGATTAGAGGACTTGGCACGTGACTTATTCGACAAATGATAAGTTACGTATCAAGGCTAACATTGTAGTTTAAATGTACTTGTATGATTCTGGCCTGGCTGCTTGTGCTTCTGACACCAGCCAGGAGACAAAAACGCTCTCATTGTCACTTATTCCAGATGAAGCTACACCAGGGCTAGAGAAGTCAAACTACACCCTGGAACCACAGCTGGCTGACACTGCCCAAACCACAGCCAGCTACACACTCATGAAGGAGAAAAACAAATATTTGTATTTGTAACTGTTGAGATTTGGGGTTTCTTTGACAGTAAAGATGAACTAATAGTACATATGTTCTTTGACCCTCATTTCATATTCTGGGCATTGGTTCTTTCTACGTGAGCTGGAAGGATGTGGTAACACATGTTCATTGTGTAAGGATTTGGGATAGAAATAAGACTATTCAAGAGTCTTTGACATCTTTTCAGTCACACTGTGCTTGAAATGTCAGATATTGAAATATTTGTGTTAAAATGATGCGTTCAAGTGGAGATGCGTATGTATACATTTGTGTTTTACAAAGTTACTTGAATATTGGGCAAACACGAATTTGCATATTTCAGAACAATTTTACAATAACTATAGATGTTATGTTTAAAATGTAATACTCAAACCATTATCAGTCAGAATTAGCCCAATAAGCATTACACTACCTCACAATCTTCTGAAGCCCCAGCTAACTCTAAGGTTTTCCTAGATGAGTTTCCTTTATGACACACATTTCACGAGACTTGGAGAGGGAGAAGGTATTGGGGTGAAGCAGCAGGTTCAGAACTGAGGTGTGCTACAGAGGCTTTCGGGAGCCAGTTGACGGAGTGCTTTCCTCTGCATCCAGCCCTGTGTGAGCTATTCTGGCACAGCTGCTAGGATCTGAGGGGACCAGCAGTAGGGTCACCTGATCACCGCCTCACTTCCCAATACTCTGCCTCTCTTCTGTTTCACATGCTTTTGATAAAATGAAAGCTGTCCAGGCTGCTTTGAAAAAAATATCTACACGATGAAGAAGAGCATCGAAGCCTTCCTTACCAGGACTGCTGACGTTAAACTGCGGACTGTTTGGGGAGAAGCTGTTGTGTCTCTGGACTCGGCGACTGGATCGCTTTCCAGGCCACTGAATGGACAGGACTTCCGGCTTGGCTGGGCCTTGCCTGAAACGAGAGCCAACACTGAACCCAACTGTCAGAGCTTCACTATGTTGCTCCTAGGATAAGAACCTTAGCTAGCAACCTAACCCTTCTTTCTCTTATTGGACAAGCTTTTCATAGAAATAAAATTTGTGTGTATGTTGTTGTGTTTTGCTTAATTGGAGACTACCAGTGGAGATTTCTTTGCTTAATTAATGCTTTAAATTTTTGAATGACTCTACCAGAAATACATATATTTTAAACAGTCAAATGATTTTGCAATTTTTACTTCGACAAACTGAAGCTCCCTCTTCCCAGGCCCAGGGTCTGCCTCCGCTCCCTTTTCAAAGACATTCACTTTTTAGCAGGTGTTTATTGTGCTGTTACCTTCCTATCAGAATGCAGCATGCTTAAATTACTGTGTCCACTTTGATTTTAGGCTTTTTGCTTTCCAATGTGAAATACTCAGCTAGTAATAACCACATGGAAAGGTTGTAAGGAAAGTCCAAGAAAGAAGCTTGATTAAAATGGTAGATTTAGCAAAAAAAAAAAAAAAAAAAAAAAAAGCAAGTTTGCCTTTTTTGTTTCTTGGTTGCCACAGAGAACTGGAGAGCTGGAGCTTCAACTATCTACAGCTATGCAGCAAACTTGAGAACGGAAGACAAGTGCTTAAGATGTGAGAAGAGAGATCTGATCTGATCAGTATCTAGAGATACTGCACTGGCCTTAGGCTGGTCTTTAGATTTCTATAGCTAGAGAAATAAATTCTTTAAGCATCTGGGCCATTTTCTATATATTTATTTTCTATTACAAGCAGCCAGCTATAACACTAATTGCCTTTGTGAAATCAGCTTTTGATTACCTTTCACTAGTGAAGATTCCTTTTATCCTGTGTTACTGAATCCCATTTTCCTCTTTGTTGTTTCCTTTGCTTGGTAGCAAATAGCCCCTAATTACTTCCTAAAGTAAAATGCTCACAAACTCCTGCATGACAACAGTTCCCATGTTTGTGGTTCTATGGTGGGTACTAAGACCTGAAGGCAAGAAGTCATGTTCAAGAGAGCTTCCCCTGACTCTGGCCAGGGAAGTAGGTAACACTGCAGATCCTCACCTCTCCCACCTCTACTTCAAATTCAAACCCCCAGTCTCAGCCACAGCTGTGTAGCAGACCATCTGCTAAAGTCTCCCTCCACCCCATCCCTATCTCCAGTGGCTCACACAGACCTACCCCTCCAAACTTCCTACCCCAACTCATTGCCTTATCCTAGTCTTTAATTCCATCAGGCAATCCACTTTGGGCCACTCTGGGCCTCCAAACTCCAAAACACAGTTACCCTGATACCCAAACCACATAAAGACCGAAGAAAGAAAGATAACTACAGACCAATTTTTCTTATGAACATAGATGAAAATATTCTCAACTAAGTACTTGCAAATTGAATCCAGTAACAAATAAAAAAGATCATCTACAATGACATCATGATTAAGTAAGTTTCTTCCCAGTGATGCAGGGATGGTTCCACATACTGTAAGTCCATAAATGTAATCCACCATAGACAAACAGAAAGAAAAAAACCCACATGGTCATCTCATTAGATGCAGATAAGGCCTTTGACAAAACCCAATACCCCTTCATCATAAAAGTTCTAGAAAGATTAGGAATACAAGGGATTTGACCTTGTATCTAGTTGTATCTAATTGAGTTGTTGGCCAAAGAGTTCCCATGGGAATCCTCTAACAACCCAGGCAATTGTTAAGACTATAGGTTGCTCTCCAGAATCTGATGGCAAGTCCCCATTGCTGAAGAAAACACCTACATGACTCACTGAACCTGGAGACATTGAGCTGATGCCTACTTAGAGCCTTAACCGTCATGTCCTAGTGCCTTTGTACAGGAAGATACTCTGCATACTACACAAAGAGAAATCCTAACCCAGCCACAGCCCTTTGATTTATAATAGTGTCATGCCTGCAAGATATGCTAGGACAATGGTGGCACACATCTTGTGGGAGTAACCAACCAATATCTGATTGACTGAAGGTCCACTCCACAAGATGGAACCCATTCCTGATAGTGCTTGGGTGACCAAGAACCTGAGACTAGATAGCCTAGGGACCTGGGGTAAAACCAAACACTACTGTTCTTTAAAAAAATGTAGCGATAAAATGATTCCTAATGACAGTCTGCTATTCTCATAGATCATTGCCTTGCTCAGCCATCATCAGAGAAGCTTCCTCCTTCATTAGATGGAGACAAATACAGAGACCTGCAGCCAGGCATTATGCAGATTGAGAGATCTTTGAACACTCAGCCCTACATGGGATGTCTCCATCAAATCCCTCTCCTTGGGCCTCAGGAAACCCTGGGTAAAAAGAGGTAGAAAGAATGTAAGAGCCATAGGGGATGGAGGACTCCAAGAAAACAAAACCCTCTAAAACAACATGATCAAAGCTCATATGAACTCACAGAGACTGGCAGAATGCACGTGGCCCGAGCGGCTCTAAACTAGGTCCTTAGTGTCCCATATTATGGCTTCCAGTTTAGTGTTTTTGTAGGATTCCTGAGAGTGTGAATGTTTCTTGTTCTTTTCCTTTTGTTGTTTTTTACAATTCCAATGTTTGTTTTATTGTATTTTATTTTACTATGAGAAGGGGGGTGTCCTCTTCTGTTTCTAGTTCCCAAAGTAGATCCCTTTGTCCTTTTCAGATGTCCTGACCTCTTTTCCCTTAGAATGTCTGGACACATCTTTGTCTGAGATACTCTGAAATGTCATAATTGCAATCCTTAATGTTAGAGCTTTTTTTTTTTTTTTTTTTTTAAATAAGAGTCATTATAATGAGCTCTTAATCTAATTTACTAAGCTGAAAACTCATACTTCCGTTTTGGAAGTTTTTCTTGAATTATTCTTTTGATAATTATTCTCCTGTGTTCTTTCTTTGGATTTTCTATTTCACAAATATAACATCTTTTAGACTTACTCTCTAGTTTTCTCATTACATATCCTTTCTTTTTACTTTCAGGGATATTATCATAACTTTTTTTTATAATATGTCTCAAATAATTTTATTTTTGCAATCACAAAGTATGGACATATGAGACAGGAGCTCTGTTGTCTGTGGATTCTTTTTACTTCAGCAACATCTTAGTCTTCTGGTGGTATTGGCTTTTTGATATTTTTTTCTGCTCTATGAATCATTTTGTGATGGCTAAAGAACCTCCATTTTGTGCTAAGGATCCATCTTGGTACCTAAAAGCCATTTTTCTCTGACTCAAGTTCTAAAATGACAAGTTCTTGACAACACTGACTCCTTGACCCCCACCCAAAAATTTACAGCAGTGACTCTCTGCTTGCTATGATATGACTGATTCCTGATTTTGGCTTCTGTAACTTGCTTATACAGATATTCAAGGACTATTTTGACATCACCTTGGCCATCTTATCTTGGCAGAGTAAAATGGTTCTTGTGGGGTTTTAAAAAGCCCTTCTGTCACCCACCTCTGTGCTGCATGTCTCTGATTTGGGTTAGAGAATGTGGCCCTGCTAGCTGTTTTAATAAGTCTGGGTGATTATAATCTGAATTGAGTCTGAAGGTCTTTTCTGACGGTCTCAAACTCCGTAACAGTTTCTGTTTCTTCTGGTTCTGTCTTGTGTCTGCTTTGCTCTGTCTATTGCTCCCTCCCTCCCTCTACATTTCAGAGGGAGGGCTTATAAGGCAGGTTGCCATATGAATTGCACATTAACCAAGTCACATCTTCCAACTGGAGTCTCCAAGTATATATTCATAGGCATGCCTATGACTTTCTTTTAGATTGATCAGATCTTTCAGTGAAGTGTCCCCTAACTGGATGCTTTGAGCCCTGCTGGCAGTGATCCAGAAATGGGATACAAAGTGAGTTTTAGATTTTCTGGTCAGGATGGAGGCCTTCCCTTCATGTTTCATCTTCAGCTTTGTGCCCTATTCTCTGCGATGCTTGGTTTACTCTTGTTTCTCTCTAGGGTTCTTCAGACTGGGAAGGAGTGACCACTACAAACCATTGGTGAGGAGTTGCACAACACACTGGGCTCCCTCTCACCTCACTGTCAGTCCACAGGGCTCTGCCAGTTCTTCAGCATCTCCGGGCTCTGTGTGCTCACTCATGTGCATCTTCCTTTCACACAGCCTGTGTGAGCTGCTTTCCCAGAGCTGTTAAATCATTCTAAATTTTTCTTTTTCAGAGCTCAAGTTTTTAGTTCTGGGGTTTTAATGTCTCTATGTTAATGACTCTTATCCAGGCATTTTAAATGTCAATTTTGAAAGTTTAGTCAGAGAACAAAAAAAATTCACATATATCTAGTCTCCAATATCTAATTTTCTCCATGGGTTTTCCCACAGACTAAGCCCCCTGCTTTGGTGACACAGGCAATCAGTGCTGCTTTTCTCTGACCAAGCTAAGGGATCATAAGCCACAGGAGGATTTGTAATCACTTGTGGGTAAAATTAAAGCCTCCCCTGACTTCTATAAGAGACAACTATCAAAAGGCAAAAAATGACTTCCAAGCCCAGAGGGACTCATTTGTATCCCTGTCTACAGAAGAAACTTGGAAAACAGATCAAACTTAGTGATTCCATTATACAAAGAAAATCCACGTATAATTGAACTGTGTTCAGGAAATGTAGCCTGTAAGGAGGAGGGTTTATGCAGCAGGACAGGGGAACTCTAGAGGGAAGCCTCCACATCTCATAATGATTATTCTTGCCACTGGCTATTAGGTCTTTTCAAAAGACAGGGAATTAAAGCGGCTCCCGCTTAGCCAGATTGCCAGAGCAGACACAAAGATGGTATAAAATGCCATCTGAAAATCTCACCTCGGTGACATTCCAGCTGTGCATATTCCCCTTTCTGAAATTGCCATTCTCACATGAATGGGCACAGACATTATGACCAGCCCGGCATGTCTGACTCATTATTGCAGGATGAAGGATGCTGTGTGATTCTGCCTGGGGCTGCTAGAAAGAAGAGATGTTCTCTCTAGATTTCATCTTTCCCAACAAGCCTGTATTCCTTGGTTTCACACGTATTAAATTCTAAAGCAATGTTGATGCTGAAGGGGAAGAAAATTATCATGACCCTGGGAATTTTAATTAAAACTGAAGCTTACAACTCTTGACTGTATAGAGCATCATGGAATCCTCCTTTGTGATATTAAAAACCAATAGGTTTTGTAAATTCTGTTCTGGCTTCTCCTCACTGTTCTTCTCTCCTTCAAAGATGTCCTATATATAGTTGCTAGAGTAATTTTCCTTAAGCTTGCTTTCATTAGATGGCTCTTTAATAATCACTAACAGTGACCTATGATAGAATTAACTTCTAATGCTGTCTAGCTTTTAAGATCTTCCAGATACCAAATGTATTTGCCTCTTCAATGCCCCTAGCGTTCTGCTCTTCTGCAGGGCTCACTTTCATTCATTCAGTTCCACTTGTTTCACCTATAGAGGGGAGCAATGCAAAGTTCCTGCCATGTAGAAATGCAAAGATTAGTAGAGAGGGTGAGTTATTACAAGGCTGAGTTAATCAAGTGGACAAAGTATAACTAGAGCACTTGATGGGGGGAGTGGAGGTGTGAGAGCCTGTTCTGTGTGAAGGCTTTATAGACAAACATGGGGTGCGCCAGGACATAGTCCCCCAATAAAGAATATTATCCTGACTCCCAGACTCCCCTTAAAAATCCAGTTCAAGACTTCTTACCCTAGGAAGCATTTCTAAGGCTGTTTTGATTGATACCCTGTGACAGGACAGACTTCATCTTACTGTCATTCTGTCACTGGTACCAGTCCTGGGGCCTGTGCTCATGTTGGCCTTTGGTGGCAGCAGCAGGAAGGTGTAACCTTAGGGCAGGAGACACAGCCTTCCAGGTTAGGACTAATGAATGCTTCCTCTGAATCACGGGAAACTTCATAATGGGTATAACGGGCACAAACACACAGTGGTATACTATTTCTACATATTTGAAAAAATAATTTACTCAGAAACTCCTGAGAGTGTCTCAGAATGGGGTAAGACCTGGGCACCCCTAGGTGCTTTAGTCAAATTCCATATCGCAGCCCCTCCACATCAAGAAAAGACCTATAATAGCTGCCATTATTCAAGCCGTTTTTGAGCCATAAATCTAGAAGAAGTAAAAGGTTCATTAACCCTCCACTCTCCTCTAGCTCTCTTAAACCCTGTATTATTTTATTCCTTCTCACTAAATGGAGCTGCTATTCAGCTTCTGGTAGCAGGCATAAATTCAAAACAAGTCTAACACAAGAGCGGTTGTCCATTAAGCATTTGCTGTGTGCGGTGCTAAGTGTGTGGCCTAAGTTTGTAGGCAATAACCACAGAGGGAAATGAGAGCCTAAGAACAAGGTGAGGAGGCAGTGCTGAGGCCTTTTGGAGTCTCTTCTCAAGTGGAAAGTGATTGATTTTAAAAAGAGAGAAGGTGGATCCATGAGATCCAAACCAAAGAAACAAGGACCGTCATTTCCCCACTAAGAACACGAAATCAGTTTCATCATGCTTTAAGACATTTAAGTTATCTTCTCAAACTGCAGGAGGTGGGTTGCTGCTTTCCTGAAGTGAATTTCTATGCCTTGCCATTTGGTATGGAATCATTCAACACAGCTAAAAAAAAGTACGAGTGTGAAGAAGGATGCCAGGAGGCACTGGAGGATGCATTCCAAGGTTCATCTGCTGTCCCAAGGTAATCATCTGCACAGGCTCACTCTGTCCTGAAATTACAGGCTTTCTTTTGTTGGAAGTTGGCAGTGCCCATTCATCCAACACTGTACGCATGGCTGAAAATTCAATGGTATTATAGAGCTGCCTTGATAATCATGTATCTGGTAATTTGTTTAGAAAAATTGGCCCTAGAGAATAAGTTATTACCACCTTGTTCAAAAACCTGACTACATGGCCCTAAGATGCAAATGTTATATAAGGCATATTTAGAGGCTTACAGTGACCAAGGTGTGTCAAAAGAGCAAGAGCTCTGCCTTGTCCATCCTGAAAGGCATGAACAATGTCAATTCAGTAACACACCGAACGGTTTGAGATGTTCTGACGTCATTTCATTTGCTTATAACATGGCTTCTCTTCAACATAACATAAGTCCGTAAATGTAATCCACCATACGAACAAACAGAAAGAAAAAAAAAACCCACATGGTCATCTCATTAGATGCAAAAAAGGCATTTGACAAAATCCAGTACCCCTTCATGATAAAAGTCCCAGAGAGATTAGAAATAAAA
The DNA here is from genome assembly GCA_026225945.1 of Cricetomys ansorgei. Taxonomy (NCBI): domain Eukaryota; kingdom Metazoa; phylum Chordata; class Mammalia; order Rodentia; family Nesomyidae; genus Cricetomys; species Cricetomys ansorgei. Next base: position 19,193,047 of record JAMJFZ010000239.1, read on the forward strand.
GGGATATAACCTCAACAGTTTACAGCAAACCCATAGCTAACATCAACCTTAATGAAGAACAATTCAAAGCAATTCCACTAAAATCAGGAACAAGACAGGTGCCTTTATTATGTTGTTGATTTTCTTCTTAGTGCTACATGCTGGTGGCATTAGCTTCTAACTCCTTCTCATTGCTCACTTTTCTCCATTTTAAAAATATCTTGACTTGCTTAATTAAAGCCCCAATCTTTCCAATATAGTCATTTGATCTTGGAGGGTCTTTTTGATCATTGCCATATTTTCAAGTTATATTGATTTTGAAGACCAGGCCATGGGTTTAAATTCTACTCTCCCATATTTACTATTTTATTCTTCAGAAGCCCAGTGAAAGTTATTTCCCTTCCTCTGTATTTATCTTGTGCCTTACAGTTTAGTTTTAGCATCCATGTTTTGCGTATGTAATAGGTTTTAGTTCCATAAGAATTAATATCTTGTTAAATATATTAATATCATCCACATTGTGTTTTAAACTCTTCTCTACTTACTAAATTCTCAATTCACATTTGTTGAATAAATGACAGACAACATAATAAAAGGAGAATTTTTTTTCAAAGCGAATACTCTAGAAATGTCCTCGGCATTGCTTTTAAATCTATTAATTCATGTAATTAGCTTACTCTAGAATAAGCAGAATAGCTCTTCAACTGTCTTCCCATAAGTATAACATCAGCAGAGATATAGAAATACTACTCACCTTTCTTGACGGGTTTGCTCCTCGGTAGTTTCCATGGCACATTCCAGAGAGTTCTGCAGAGACTGCAACTGATTCAAAGTCTCCTTCAACAAAAATCGAGTCACAAATTGTTCCAGGTTGGAGGCTTCTTGGTAGTCCTATGGGTTACAAAGCAAATGCAATTACAAGTTCGATAGAGACAAACATCCAGGAACAGATATTTTTCCCCCAAGTACCTGTCACTCTCAGCCCAATCCCAGGAAGGAAAAGTGGAGAGGAAGGAGGTGTTGGCCCAGAGGTCTACGATTGGACTCTGTCCACCTGCCAGAGGCTGAACTTAAAACTTGGCTAGAACATGTCACTTCTCATTGCACCTGCCTCAAGTTTAGCAAAAAGGACAAACCCTAGCAGAATTAAGTAATAGTTATGGGAAAAGAAAAGGGTTCTGGAAAATAAATGTTAGAGTATAACTGACTCACTTTGTTCTGTTTCATGTATTATGACCATGATATCATATATTTTCGTTTTTTACAGACATTGGAGCTTCATGAGTCAGCCTACTCTTTAGCAAGGCGACAATAGGTGTTTACCTTGGCCTTCCGGGGGATTGTCTCCTGAATGCCCTTTGTCACGGCTGGGCCTTATTGTGCTTGTTGCTACCATGATCTCCCTAACTCTCTTGTGGTATGTAAGTTCTATGGGGGTCTCTAACCTCTAACTGGGAAGTGTTGCTGGCACACATTACTATGGTGATGATTCTCCCCAGAGTAATGGCACTCGGGCAAGGAAATGCCACTTAGCTGAATTGGTGACTCTATTGAAACTCCAGAAAGAATAACTAAAAAACATGTATAGTTAAAAACAACAGGTGTTTTTCACATATAGTTACAGGGTTAAATTAGGATGTTTTGCAAGCTGCCTTAGAATCAGTAACTTAAGAAGAAAACATATTTTGCTAGGGACTTCTTTAGTCAGGGTTAGAAAAGGTAGAACAAAGAAAGCTTAATTGCTAGGGCCCATGAGTTTCACCTATGAAAATCAGACCCATGATCAAGAAATAACAAATGAATTTTAGTGCCCATTGTTGGTCTTGAACTTCCTCCACCACAAATAAAATAGATTGTTTCCCATTTCTATAATCAAAAATAATGTGTTTGGGGTATGCCTTAGGCTATAGAACTGGGCAGCAGATTCTCCTTTTACCTAAGAAAAGCAAAAATCTCTCTTACTTAAAGTTTTTTAGTTATAATAAACTTGTTTCACTGTGTTAACTAAGTAAGAAGTGTGTATGTTAGGATATTATGACGTGTACTCATTCCCTAGCAACTGCCAGCTACAATGGAAACTGACTGCAAAATGAGTTGGCTTGTTAAAACTCTGCTAATTTGTAAGGGAAAAACTATTGCTTTTAGGATATAGATGTACTGTGGAAGAAAATATTTGGGAAACTAGGTGTTCAGGTGTGGATTTTAAGATAACTTGTTTTTTTTTTTTAAAAAAAAATATGGAACTTGTAATCCCTGAAATGTAAAACCTGTAAAAACCTATGTAAAGTTTAATTTTATGATTAGGATGTGATTGCAATGTGATATTTCCCCATGAGGAATAAAAAGTAAATAAAAATATAAAATATAAAAGTTATCTGGGAAAACAGACAGAAGGAACAGTAGAGGAACAGAAGAAAGGGAACAGAAGAGCGGGAGTAGAAGAGGAACAGAAGGAATAAAAAGAGAAGTTTGTCCCATTCATAGAGGCGTGGTTTTATTCTTATTATTTCACCAACTCTGCCTCTCCCTCCCGTGTCGCTGAAACCCTGGCCGGGGCTGGATCTACGGCACATGCTTCGGTATGTGCCTTAATTCCTTCTTGATGCACTTATCATGCTTGATCTGTATTCTGCAGCAGGCAGAGAAATTAGGTGTAGTTATTTTAAAGTCTTGGAAACACTAGGCTTCGGATATTTAAAGAGTTCACTCAAGCTGTTCATGTCGTGCTCAGCAATGTAAAGACTGCTTGCAGCTAAGTTCTATCACAAAAGTTCCATCAATTCCACCAGCCACACGTTGTCTTGGACTGGGCAGTGTCACTTGCTGGACTTCTCATGGCAGGTGAGTGAGGTAGATTAGCAGCAGCTGCCACCCTGTAATGTCTCAGGAAGAACTAAGGTCAGGTTAGAAGGAATGCCATGGCAACTGAGTCTCCCTTTCAAGTTCAAGAAGCCAGCTAAATTAGATTTTTTAGCATCCTGAGTGGTGCTAAGTTTGAATATAGAATGTCCCTCATAGGCACGATTTGGACGGCTGTTTCCCAGTGGGCGGAGTTACATCAGGAGGCTGTGCAACCTTTGGAAGGTGTTAGCTGAGTCAGAGCCAGAGCCCCGGAAAGTAGGTCGGTAGTGATGGACCTTGAAGGTTCTATCCCATTCCTGGCTCCAGCCACTCCAGGCTTCTTGGTTCACTATGATGTGAGAAGCTTCTGGAGCATGCTCACAGTGCCATGGACTTGCTTCTTGTCTGTGTCTTCCCTCCTCTGTCATGAGCCAAAATTCATCTTTCCCCCTTAAATCATCTCTGTCAGATTTTCCAGTCACAGTAACACAGAAGTAACTAATTCAAACGGGAAGGGTATAGCTCAGTTCAGTCAATAAAAAGACTTATCTCCTTCTGCCCCTAAACAAAAAGATGTATTTTATGGTGGAAAATACAAAACCAAAAAGAATGATACTGATGTCTCCATGAGTCATGCTGTTCTGGGGAATTAGAAGATGTGGTTTCGAATCCAAACTAATGAAATGTAGTTACTTAACCTTTTGGGACCTCACTCTTCTCACTTGCAAATCAGGCTAAGTAACTCCAACATTCATCACGAATTGAAAATATTCTGTGTTTCTACCAATTCTAAATTACAAAGTATCTGCTGATGATTTTCTGGTATAAATTACTTTGGTTTTTTCCTTTCTGTTTATAGAATAACATCATAGAAAATTTCATTTAGCAAAATCTTCGGTCCTTTAAAAAGCCTATTCCTTATAGCCTTCCTTGAGAATTCAAAACTGACCTTAAACTCTACTTAAGAAAACAACCATAGGATACAATGTCCCATGCTTTCAATAAACATAAGAACTTTGGAGAAGTTGAATGGAGTGAAAATACACAAAATACCTCATTTGATCTCAGATGTTACTAATATTTGGCAGTCAAAGATTCACGGAATTATTTCTCAGTATTTTTGAACAATCCAGGAAAGCTTCGCATTGAGCCGGGGAGTGTGTTGACAGAATAAAGGCTGCATTTGATTCTCATCCGGCAGTTGTTTCCATTTTACCAGCACATATTAAAAATGAAACTTATTAAGATGAACACAAGACACAATTGCATAGTCAGAGATAATGCCAACTCATCTGCACCTCAGTGTAAACTGTGACTAATCCCAAACAGAATGGCAGATTTTATACCCGTTTGCAGACAGCATTGAGCAGAGAAGAAATAACACATTCAGTGAGCAATGACTGCAGGGTTCACCTTTTTCATTTAAATGATGAATATTTGTCACTGTCATGTCAGAGCTAGACAAAGTTTTTTTTTTTTTAAGTTAACCAATGTCAACACTCTAGTCCTTGCTTTCTTGACTTTAGTTTCTTAGACACACATATAAGGTAGTCATTTGATATTTAAATGCTTTGTTCTGTAGATAAATGCGTACCCTAAAATTTTTATTATGTTGATGTTGTGTTTCTTTATATAAAGACTTCAATGAACTTAGACACTTCAAATAATTATTTTTTGACAATTTTATTCACATATGACATATTTTCATCAGCTCACCCACCTTTTTCTCTCCTTTATCCCCCTCACACCCCATTGGGACCAACATACGTCCCTTCTATTTCCATGCCTTTAAAGAAATCCATTGAGTTTAGCTAAGATTGCCTGTGTACGCATGTGTGTAGGGCTATTACTGGATCATGGTGAACTTGCCAGTGGTTACACCCTCTGAAGATAAATGATTCCTCTCCTCTACCATACAGTAACTACCAATGGCTCCTCCACTAAGGATCTGGCCTTATATACTTCTCCCTCACCATGCTGAGATGTTGATAGGCTGGATCTTGTGCAGGTACCTGAATTACTATGAATTGTGAGTGCGATGGCCATGCCACGTCTAGAAGATAAAGTTTCACAGAACTTCTCCCTATTCCCTAGCTCTTAGATTCTTTCTAGCCATTCTTTCTCCCATGATTGTTTCCTGAGCCTTAGAGGAAAGGCTGGTTTTCCTATCATTACTCCACCATAGCAATACAGGAGTTATTTTATAGCCACTCTTCAGTGATACTATAGTGAGAGTTTGAATATAACATTATGAAATGCTCTAACCCAGATGGGAGAGAATATTGAGCGGACATGTTGGGAGCTTGACATTGACAAGGATGCTAAGTGAGATGATGTTTGGGGGCTGAAGGTTTTTAATCAGTTAAAAGGGTTGCTGTTATGTGCTGCTCCTAGATATGAGAATAAATAACTTGTCTTCTTTAAATATTTTTAAACTAATTTTTGTTAGTATACAAAGTAATATATTTCATGATGGCATTCTCATACTCCCTCTTCCACTGTGACTCTGCCTCACCTCCCACTCGGCACCCTCCTGTCTGCTTTCATGTCATACATAAATGTATAATCCCCTCTTTCTCACCCTCAAATTCCCTTAATAGTTCACCATCCCCCTTATGCTCCACTTTCTAATTTCATCACACACACACACACACACACACACACACACACACTTAAATTTGTCTTATGCATATGGGATAGAAAATGCAGTATTTGTCTTAAAATAGGGCTACCTTACGACTGCTCCTGGGCATATACCCAAATGACGCTATTCACAATAGTCAGGAAATGAAACTCGTTGAGGTTCACCAACAGGTGAATGGATAAGGAATAAAGCATATAGACACAATGAGATTTCATTCAGCCACAAGAAGCAATGACATTGTGGTGGATAGAACTGGAGATCATTATGTTAAGTGAAAGAAACCTTAACTTCTAACTTCCTATTATCCTCCCAGACTGAGCTCACAGCACTCTCCTCATAGCCTTTACTGACCTGGAACCAGTGTTTATTTTCACATAAATAATGTGAAATTTATTCCCCTTCTCTGTGTTCCCGGAACATCTTTTCTTGACTTAGGGAATAGGATTTACTATTTTATACTGTAATCTTAGATGTAAAGACTGTATCTTTTTCATCTCTGTTTCCTGAGTGTTCAGAGTAACTCTTGGCTCACATAGCTGTCCCAGAAATGGTTGAAGAGTATGAGAGGAACAAGAAACTACATAAAGACTCTCGGGAGCCAGGAGGAATGTTTTGGCACTGGGTGCTCTAGATGCTTGCAGTCACCAGCTGCCTCCTGTGTGTGACTCTAGCTATTTGGACATGCCAACTTCCTGCTTTGCCAGGCCACGTGGCTCTGCTATAAAGAGAAGTACAGCTTCGCTCTCAGTAGACTGTTTGTCCTCGTTTCATTTTTTTTTTTTTTGGACCATTTGTTAGTCTCCTCTTCTTTCTTTCCTCTGGCTGCCATGCCCCGAGACTGCAGACCCAGGTGGCACAGATCCAACCTCCTTCCCTTCTCCCACGTATACGCAGATGTTCCTTTGGAAGGCAGCGGCAAAGAAGCAGATGGAAAATTAAACAGATAACAAGCTGGGAAATGTCAAAGCCTGGACCTTTCAACCTCAGCAAATGCATTGATTGTGAAGTACAAAAAGGGATCTTTGCATTCCTGTCTCCCCAAAAGAGTGGAATGTTGGTATTTGACATATGTTCATTTGAGCAAAGCCCTGTGTTTGGGAGAACCGAGGAAAGGACTTCCAATAATCTATAAAGCATGGGATAGCAAATGCATGAGTGATACTGGGTGTCTAGATTATTTTTTTCAGACATTGATCAGGTTGTGGAGAAATAAGGTGGATGCTATTGCTCAGATTCAAATAATGTTTATTTAAGGCATCAATAACTGTCACATAAATTGAATCATTAGGTGGAAAGTGTTAGCCACATGCCCTCAAAGTTTCCATTTTTGCCTTTGGAAAGTCAAAATGCCAGCATCTCAAGTCTAGTTTTTCTTTCTGTGAACCTGCACCAGGACCTGGATTCATTCAAGTAAAAATCCCAGTGTTTTAAGATAACTTGGAAATGGCGTTTCTTAGGGGACTGCCTGTGCATCTTAATTGCAAGATCATTTCTCAGCAGGTGAGCCCTACACATCTGCATGATGGTAGAGTGAGAGCTTAGTTATTGACCCAATATGAGTCATTTCAGTTAAACAGGACAGTGAGAGCATCAGGCTTGCTTGTTTGTATTCGCCATATTTAAAACTTAAAGTCAGTGGATTCCAGCCTCAATGTCTCCATGTTTAGGACATCAGAAACAATCACTGTTGGCAAAGGCTACTGATTCTATCTGCCCTTGATACAGCCTCCATAGCCCTCACTGCTTTTGTGTGAGACATCTTTATTTTCAGACATTGTTAAGTCTTCCTGAACCTATTAGAAAGGTTATGGAGAAATGAAAGCTGATGCTATTTCTCAGATCCAAACAATGTTTACTCAAGTCATTCATAACTGTCACATAAATTGAATCATTAGGTGAAAATTGTTAGCCAGCCCCCATATGCCTTTGGGTGGAGGAAAGGGAAGCAAAGAAATGATTTAATTATCTGATAATCTAAAAGAATAAAATAAAATAATTCTAAAAAAAAATCTCTGAACATGGCCACACAAGTTCTATCCTGTGCTTGTGCCATTTGACAGCTGTGAGAACTTATAAAAGTGTTACGTCTTTCAAAATTTCAAAGTTTCCTAACTGTTAAGAACAATTATCACCAGGCCACTTCAAGGATCAAATGAAGAAAGCCGTATGAAAGTCATGGTATGTTGTCTGGCTCAGAGATTTTGATAAATACTTGTTAGCTCTATTAATGCCACAAAGGAGGATGTCATGAAGTTTAATTAGTAGCTCAAAATTAAACAGACCTAAATTTACCTCCCACAATAATAGGATATATCAGAATTAGTGGCAAGGTAAATGTATAATTGGCATTTGGTATGTAGTAGGTTCCCTATATAAATTAATTTTCTGGAATTATTTATACTTGTATTTTCTTTGAAAAACATTAATTTTCAAAAATATTTTGAGATTATATAATAATTACATCATTTCCTCCTTCTCTTTCCTCCCTCTAAACCTTCTATGCACTTCTCCCTGCTCTTTTTTAAATTTATGGCCTTTTTTTCAATTAATTGTTGTTTTACACACACACACTCCTAAATACATAAGCACGACCTGCTCAGTCTATATAATATTAGTTTAACATTATCTACACGTAGTCTTCAGGAGAGTGAGTATACCTCTATTTTTCACTGCATATCTGCTACCTTGCTTTCCCTAACATGCACACATTTTATGTACGGATGTGGGACTGTATTTAAGCTGTAATTGGTGGAATTGTCTTTGAGGAATATGACGTTTAAATTGTAGAGTTCTGGGCCAGCCTTTCCACCGCTGGTTTGCTTCTCACTAAGGATGAATAGATGAACCAAGGATGAGTAGACAAACTGGAGCTGATCAACCCAGCCATGCTTCTAGTTTTCCCTTTGCCTCCTTGGAACACTGTCTTTCACTTCCTCGTAACGAATGCCCCGCTGTCCAGGATTTTCCCAAATCTTTATTTGGGAAACTTTATTATGTTTCCTCCTTTTCTTTCCAGATAGTTAGATGTGTGGTTAAACTTTCTTGCCTTCTCATATCTGTGTGGGCCCAACATTCACCACTTAAGCTCAGTTGTCTGTTCAGTATCACAGAAGTATAGGAACTAGAACAAGTAACTATGAGGATTGGGGAAGAAGGAAAGTCAAAGAAAGAATAAAAACAAGCAAATGACCATATATAATACCTTGATAAGAAAGAGGAAAAAGAGAAATATTTTAACAATACAAAATATCCAAGAAAAGAAACAAAGGGTTATTTGTGGAAGTGACCAATACGGAAGACAGAGAACAATCAACCTGTTGAGAAGGTAATTCCAAATAAGAAAATCCAAATCCAGCAGAGGAACGGAGCTCTAGGATCTACTGTTTAAGAAACCTTCCCTGAAATAAAAGAGACTCCCCATTAAACACTGTTCATGCTGCAGTTAAGAGGAGATCAATTCGGAACAACACAGTACTGGACTTGAAAAGGGAAAGAAAAAGAAAAAAAAACACAGGTGTGGGGGTGCATAGCTATGAGGTTGAGGCAGGAGGATAGTGAGTTCTGAGCCAGACCGGGTTACATACAAGACCCTGTCAAAAAACAAAACAAAACAAAACAAAAAAGAGTAAAATTTCTTTGTGTAATAGACACAAAAGAAATCATGTAGTTTAAGAGGTAAACTGGATATCAAACAAAAATAGTGAATCACGACTCTCAAAAAGCTTTATGTTAGAAAAATAAAATAAAAATTTGTTTTTGAAAGAAAATGATCCAGGGATTTCAGAAGACATTGACTTCCAAGATTTAAGTCTTCCCGTGGTCCAACAAATTGTCAGCCCATGAGAACTCTGGTATAGTAACATTACTGTGAACCCTTCTCAGGAATCCATTAGACCACACCTATAGACAGCACAAATGACTGGAGAGTCTTCAAATAGAGTGATGGTTTAGGTTTTAAGCATAGGCAAACCGTGTGTAGAGGTAAGGTATGGGTCTTAGACAGTGTGGATTTTAGGCTCCGTGAACAAGGGGTTGTGTATTCTGCCACTGGCGTATGCAAGCAGCCATAGAAGCTTTTCAAATGAAAAGTCTGGCTGTGTTCATAGACCACATAAAATCAATAGTTGACAGAATTTGGCCAAGCCTGGACCTTGCTCACCTTGATTCGGCCACCCAGTGTCAAAGACTGACATTATCAAAACTCAGGACCCATGGTCTGTGAGTGTTGAGGAAAGCACACTATCAGGCCCAACCTATTAAGTAATTGCTGAACTTGGCCGAGGATTTGAAGCAGACAACTGAGTTCAGAGGACTGTGCTGAATTGCACCATAGCTTGGTAACCAGCAATGCCTGAACTGTGAGCACAACTTAGCTGATCTGCTATAGATACATTGAAAAAGTAAAGAATTAAAATAGACTGGGGCAGCCTGCAAGGCAAAAGTGATGTAACAGACACAAAACTAAGTACAATTCTAGTTTAACAGTCTGTGAACACCCATGTGATAAAGCCATGATGAACGTGAGGATCTGGCGATATAGGGTTCAGGTTGTTGGTTATGCTCAGAGAAGGCAGGATTATGGTGGGGCCAGAGCACACGAAAAGGCTCCTGGGGTCACTGGTAGCTTTTCGTTTCTTGATCCAGGAAGGAAAGGGTTTATTTCCAGAGTGTTTGCCTTAAACTCCTTAGGCTCTACACTTGATTTGTTCTCCTATATGTTTTTGTTTGATTCAACAATAAAAAGGTCAAGGTGTGTGTCAGAACCACTCTGGTTGAGATAAGCTATCTTCATATGTTTGAACAGCTGTGGGAATGGATAGATCTAGGCTGTGAAATATGGGACTCCTTGGCAGGCAGTAGGGCAAGAAAGTATGTAAAAGCTTCCAAATCAGTAATTTCTATCACTCCTCATATGCTATGTCTTCAGTGGCTAGCCTGCATTTCTCTGAAGTGTAGCACAGTACCAAATGGTACGTTTTCAGTACAAAGACTACGGGCCTGTCTTCATACATAAATTAGATCAATTTGTATTTGCTGATTATAAAACATTATCTTTTATTTTTTTGGCAAGTACAGTGCTTTGTACCTTACTGCTCCCACGTTTTCTTTAGATATTTTAAGCTCACAGAACTAGTATAAGACAATGCTGAAGCAAACACAGCACCAAGGGCAACAGCCTCCATGTCTGACTCCTGCTAATCAGCACTATGTCAGATGGATACTGCTATTTTAATCATGGCACTGTAATATCTTCAGTTAACATGTCCAAGTCACCGAACTTCCAGGCAGAAATACACTTTCCAAATACCATATTTAATCTTTTGGACCCCAAGACATATTATCCTTCTCTTTAGATAGATTATCCTATCTCCTTTCTCTTTGAGGTGGAACAAATAACAGAGTATTGAAATATTCTGGGCATTTTCCAACACCATGGTGTATGGGGAATAATGAATACATTTTAAACACATGAGCACCTGCCAAGTTTTGAATTCCACTTTCCCCTGAGGTCCATCTCTGGATAGAATATGAGTATTCCACTAAGTTTTTATTTATTTATTTATTTATTTATTTATTTATTTATTTATTTATTTAAAAATATTTTATTTATTTTTATTATCATGTGCATTGTCTGCATGAATGTCTGGGTGAGGGTGTCAGATCCCCTAGGTCAGGAGTCACAGACAGTTGTAAGCTGCCATGTGGATGCTGGGAATTGAACTTGGGTCCTTAGGAAGAGCAATGATGATTAGTATCTTCAAATGATAAATAGCCAAGAAATTGGCCCAGGGGGACTTAGAAGAAAAAAATACTGCAGAACATTAACTATAAAACACTATTAGTTATAAGATGCAGTATTACTTTGGTCTCTTCAGATAGTAATAATATACAATCTGTTCAAATGGAAAACAGGATTTAGATTCGGAAAGTGACAGTCTCCATATTTCACTGATAACCAGCAAAAAGAGACAGCTCCACACAAATCCTTTATTCCTAAAGCGAGGTGCACACAGATCAAAGACACTTGCCCAGGACAGTAGAGTACAGATATGCTTTCTCTGTTGCTTCCTTTCAAAGTTCACTTAGAACACAATAGCTTACTGATGATTTCACCAGACTCCAATCTCATGAACCAATGGAAGCCAAAGGGTCTTGATTTTCAAACTACCAGGTTAAGGACATCTCTGCAAGGAAAGCCATTTAGGGCTGCAAATAAGCAATTAAAATGGAAAGAAAACATTTTCTAGTTTGCAGTGAAATTTTTTGTTTCAGCAGAGGGGGGCAAGAAGGCAGCACAATTTGCCAACACATTGCTCTTCAGTAGAGAGACTTAAGTCGTAACAGCCTTGGAATTTTTTTCCCAAAAAAGTTACAGCTTTTAGGCAAGGTTCATCATTTCTATGCTGTAATAAGTGTCTCCAGGCTGTCATGCCGTTGTTTAATAATTTTACCTTCTAGTTTCATATCTGATGTAGGCTTTCTGCGTTGAATCAAGCAATCAAAAACCTTATTGCTAAAAGGCAAGCCTTAATCCTCAGACTCGAAACGGGGCAAATGTAATGTATGCCCCTACTGCCTACCAGTCTATTTTTTTTTATCACTGAAATCAAATTTTAAAAATATTTAGAAATATTAGAGCACATTTATACCATTGAAACAATTCAAGAAACTGATAACACAAAATTAATCAAGTTATTATACAAACAACAAAACCACATTTCAAGTTTGTACTTTGAGCTTCAGGCTCAGAGTATCATAGGAAAGATGATGATACAATGATGAAACCTCATAGGTAACTAGATTATTTCTTACAAAATTATTCATTTTAATCAGAGGCTTACATCTTGCTCCTTTGCCATGGCAACAGTTAGAGAATCCTGTACCCAGAAGGTTACAGTGATGATCTTCATTATGCTCAGAAGAGGCCCTGCTACACTTCAGTGATTAGACTGCAGTGAACTAATTTGAGTGTTTTTACTCACATCTGAGTAATATTTTTCTGACCCTCATGTAGGATAGGATGTTAAGCCGGGCGACATATTAAGACTCGACCGTATCGGTTTCTCAAATCTATGAAATGGGAAGGTCTGACTTGGTTTTCATCAAGAATAAGCTGACTCTGTGTTCACGAGTTCCTCTAGAGCTGGGCAGGAAAAAGGGATGATTTTTCTCTTCATCCCACAATGGAATGTACTTCCTATTGTTCAGTTAAATTTCTTCTGTGATAGGAGAAGGATCAGTAAAGAGACCAGCAAACAGGATGTGTCAAACAGAGTATGGCTATTTCACGAGTTTGAATCTTCCTGTTTCAATGTGTAAGGAACAGTGCTCTTTGAGAAAGTATTGTTTTGCTCAATGAAATGAAGATAATAACTCCATAATGAAAAAGCAGCAATGGTAAACAAACACCTAAAAAAAAGACAAGTGAAAGGTATAATTATCATGCTCAGAGATGATAGCTTTAGAATACCGCATTAAACACGATCAAACTTCCCTAACTCTTCAGTGTATGTTTAGCAACACTTTTTACATGTATGTTTGCATATTCATAAATGTGTCTGTGCACACGTTTGTATGCAGTCCTCCATGTACATGTGTGTGTGTGTGCATAAGTGTACATGAATATGAAGAAGATCAGAGTATTATGTTAAGTGTTTTTCTCAACTGCTTTTCTAACTTCTCTCTCTCTCTCTCTCTCTCTCTCTCTATGTGTGTGTGTGTAGTCTTCTTTCACTGAGTCTGTAGCTCAGTGATTCAGCTAGACTGATGTAGTTGTTTGAATGAAAATGGTTTCAACAGGCCCATAGTACCACTATTAGGAGATGTGGCCATTTTGGAGAAGGTATGGCCTTGTTGGAGGAAGTGTGTCACTAGGGGTGTTTTTTGAGGTTTCAAATGCTCAAGCCAGGCCCAGTGTCACTCTCTCTTCCTGCTGCCTGTTGATTGATCTGGATGTAGAACTCTCATCTGCCTCTCCAGCACCATGTCTACCTGTGTGCTGCCATGCTGCCTGCCATGATGACAATGGACTAAATCTCTGAACTGTAAGCCAGCCCCAATTAGATGTTTTTCTTTATAAGAGTTTCTGTGTCATGATGTCTCTTCACATCAGTGGAAACCCTAACTTAGGCTACTAGCTAGCCAGCAAGCCCTAGGGATACTTCTGCCTCTGCTTTCTCAGAGTTGAATTACAGGTACAGGCCTCTGTGCCCAACTTTTTGTTTGGGTGCTGGGACTCTACATCCACGTCTTCGTGGTTATGTGGCAGTACCAGCTGATCTACCTTCCCAGCCCTTAGCAATGCTTGGCTATCATACTCATGGTGTGTCTGGCTTGCACACATTTTATCATTGGTTCCAGAATATTTCTAGAACATTTTGAGAGCTTCTCATATTTAGCCTTAACACAACATTGATATTGAGCATAAAAACCCACTTGAATTATGAGTTGACTTAGTGAGGAAGGAAGCCTTTCTAGATCAAAGCAGGGCTCAAGAAACCCACACAAAAGTCTAACATCTCATATAATGTTATACACATCAAGGATAAGATTTGAGAATCTCACAGACTATGCAGGCCCACATCCATGGGTTAGTTCTGGTATATCGCTGTCCCTTTCTGTGCCCCTATCTGTCTCAGCATTTCTTACCTTCTTCCAGCTCAAACAAATCCTGAGTCCCATTCTCTTATACTCAGCAAGCTTTCATCCAAGTCCTGTGACATGCTAGCAATGTGTTCCCTAGAAGCTCATGTATTGGACATTTTATTATGTTAGTGGTATGGATTTTGGAGGTGTGGACTTTAGAAGGTGATCAGGATTAGAAGGAAGGCAATCACCTCCATAATGACATTAGTGATTTTAATCAGAAATGCAAGCACATATTCAGCCATGTGTTTGATTCCCTCTGCTATATTACAGTACATCAGGAAGGTCCTTGTAAGATACTCTATATCTATTCTCTTGGCTGCTCTGGTCTCCAGAACAATGAGCCAGGCAAACTTCTATTCTTTATAAGTTACTTAGGTGTGGGTACATTGTCATAGTAAATGAAGATAGACTACAATAAATTATTCTATAACCAATACTTGAATTCTTTCTCTTTTCAGGTTACTTATGTTAAAAAAAAAACTTTGAAGAATTAACTCTTAAGAACTAAAACATCTTTAGAGGAAAACTAATGAGTCTTTAAAGATGAGTTCCAATATTCTTGAGTCTCTCCCCATAGTCCCTGTGATGGCTAAACCTGACTGTCAGTTTGATAGGATTTAGACTCACTGCGGCCAGCACCTGGGAGGGAATTTCCTGACTGGGTTAATTGAGTTGGGAAGACCCATTCTGAATTGAGCAGCACCTGTCCGTGGCCCTGTTCTAAATCAAAAGGAGAAAGTGAGCTGAGTACCAGCATCTCTCACCCTCTGCTTCCTGAGTGTACATTTAATGTGAGCTGTTGCCTCAAAGTTCCTCTTGGCTTAATGGACTGTTTCCTCAAACCATGAGCCAAAGTAAACTCATTTTTCCCCTAAAGCGGCTTTTGTCATGTATTTTATCATGGCTACAAGACAGCTAATAAGTCCTCAAACCATGTTCTGGTATATCACAGGCACTGCGGCAGCCATCCGTATGCGTCAAGAGAGAAGATGCCAGATGAGTTCCCTGACCAGTCTCTCACTGCCTCACTCTCTCGCGGTCACTGAGGCATGGTTGAGGGTCCCGCCCAGGGTCAGGCCTGATGAGCACTCCTCTCGTGGCCAAGTCAAACTGTCCCTGACATTCTTCCTTCCTGCACACAACCATCCCCTTCCCATTCTCAGGCATGTAGCAGGCATGTACCCCAGTTCGAATGCTCTGCCCTGCCCACTGTTCCTGTTTCGTCTCCTCTTCCCTTTCCGCAGGCATTGAGGCTTTTCTTTCTACAAATCTCCCACACTCATATTTCTGCCTTGGCTTCAGCTTCCCATGAGATTGGGGCAGACCTTGTTCTCCATGAACATTTGCTACCTCAGGTGAAGAAACCCCAGTTAGGATGAAAGAAATAAAATACCATGGAAGGCGATCAGAGAACTGAGGAAAACAGGCTATTCACACTCCTTTATTGAGGTAGCGACTTGGTAGAATTGGGATGAAAATTGATGAAGGTAATGCATCAATTCCACGAATGACTTGTGCCAAATGATCAATTAATATCAGCCATTTTTATTAATGAGTGCATTTGATTATGGGCATTTAGGTATGAGGTATGGAAGACCACAGAAGATGCAAAGAATCAGGTAAGAGAGGAGGTCAGGAGTTTTGGATAAGGGAACGTGGTCCACTCAGCCTGTACAGTCAAGAACTCCCTGACAGATGCCATTTCTTTTGAAGTTATAGGACTTCTGGAGATTTTAAGTCCTATGTGGTCTCAAATATTGAATTTGTGCATCTCTTTAAGCTCTGTAGTTTCACAGATATTTCACAGTGGTTAATATAATTTCTGGTTTCAGTGAAATGGGAGAATACTGATATCTATCCATCTTCAATTCTAAAGATAGGCTGTGGTTTTCATTTGTATATGGGCCCAAGTGGTGGAGGATTAAGATGGGTGGCAAGAGTCATCAGGGCTATGGAGTGATACCTTGATATTCGTCCTATTTAAAGTTATTCTCCCATGGAACAAATAGGCTTGGCAGTTAGCATTTCCATGTAATGAGGCACGTGATTATGAGATTCTCTTCATTAGATTAGAAACTTTCTGTACTTATGACACAATAGGGAGGCCACATCATTTACCTGCTAGGAAGAAACAGGCTAAAACTAGGAATTCTACAGAAAATTAGAGGATTAAGAATTTAATGTTATGTGATAAAAAGCTGGTAGTGGTGCACACACCTTTAATCTGAGCACTTGGGAGGCAGAGGCAGGTGGATCTCTGAGTTTGAGGCCAGCCTGGTCTACATAGTGAGTTCCAGGACAGCTACATGGAGAAACCCTGTATTGAAAACACGAAACAAAACAACCCCCCCTAAATTCATAATGAGATGATAACTAATCTCATCTTACAGCAACAGCAAATGTAAATTATTCCTTAAGCTAACGGGTTATTCCCAAAGCCATCCAAACCATCTGTTACGCATAGCTTTTGGAAAGCAGCTACCATTTTCTCTCAGTATACTAAGGCAACAACTGGAAGCATTCCTAGGCCGCTATGTGTCAGCATGTCACTACTCTTAGCAAGAACATAATTAGTTGTCTCCTCAGGGTGCCATTTTTGAAAGGTTGGTAAATCCATCTACATTTGCCCCAGAGCCCTAGGGGTTAATTTTTGTTTGACTGTGAATAGTGTAATTCTGATGTGCTTTGAAATGTAATAAAATTCCCAAAGAATTAGTAGTTTTCTTTTATTTGTTTTACTTTTTGAACATCAGATACTATGCATTTCTGTATTGTTGAGTAACATATTCTGATAGTTGAAAAAATTAATCAGAAGATCTATTACTGCGCCATATATGATGAGATAGGCATTATAATTCAGCATTAAAAACACCCCACTGGGGCTAAGTAGATGTCAAAGTCCAGAATTTCTTAGAGTCTACAGAGATAATACCCAAAACGTACCAGGTATTCTATAATACAAGATATGTAGACTTACCCTGCAATGAACAATATTGATATTTTCCCACCAAAGTTCTCTACATGAATATGTTTTGCTTCCAGATGGATTTGGAACCTATGTTATCAAGGAGCAACAGAATCAAAACATTTTATTTTTAGAAGTTCTGGACAGAGAGGGGTGGGACTGCAGTGAATACCATCTTAAACACCTGCTTGAGGAGTCCTTATGAAGATGACAAGAAGAATAGAGTAGATAAAATGCAGCATAAAATGGCAGCAGGGCACCTTTATTGCTGCTTTCTACCTGTTAAATATGTAATATGCACTTACAAAGTATCTCTCAAACTCTACAAAATATACAATGCATAGCACTTTGTCTAAAATGAGCAAGGGAGGAATTATCCTCCTAACTAGAGACTGATTAGCTCACTGAAATTTCATTGTGTGTCTACAAATATACCTAGAGTGGAGAATATAAATTAAAGGAAGAAAACAGCTCCTTTTGACCACTACCACACACTCATTGCGCATAGTGCTATACTCTGCAAAAAGGTGATATTGTGTTAGATATTGTGCTGAGGGGTCCCATAAACTCCACTTCTGGTCTAATTCCTTCTTAATCAAATTAATGATCACCTGTTATATCAACCAAAAAAAAAGTGCCACAAAATGTTCAAGACAGAAGTATTTAAAATGCATTTGATATCTCATCACTTGATTAGGAAATGGGTTTGTTCATTGTTGCGTTCCTTTTGGTGGCTAGCATCAGGCAACATTTAGAACATGGGGGGTGCTCCATTTGAGCTAAAAGATTCGGGTGAAAGAAGCTCTCATCCACCGCATATAAGACCTTCGGTTGTTTAATTATTGCTCTTCAGAAGACATTTGTGTTTCCTCCAGGTTGGGGCTGGTTTTTCTGTTTGCCTTTTGGAATGTGGAGGCATATCCTTCTGCTTAAGGAGTTATTTATAACTTGGGTATCTGGGTCCCACATACTGCCTTTGTGCTCCCAAGTGCGTTGTAGGAGTGTATGTTCTGTCATTCAGATGATCTGTTTTGATCATCTTAATAGGAAAATGGCTGACTAGAAGCTTTGCTTTCATTTCAAAATTTCCCTATATTTTGCAAATTAATTTCTGTTGAGTTTGATAGTTTTGTTATTGACAGACATCTGTGACTCCATCCAGTTGTATTATGTCTCTGCCTACCGTAACAGCTTGGTCAATCATTCAGGTCATCAATCACTCGACCTTTCCCAGAAAAGCTTCTATTTACATTACATGGTGATTAATACAGAGATCCATAACTGGTCCATGTACAGAGACTAAGAGACTACAGAATGCTCATTCCTAAATGGAACATCTACAGCACACCTATTCCTCCCGAGGCTCAGGGACCATTGTAGAAGAAGGGGTTGCAGGATTGTAAGAGCCAGTGGCATGGATGACTACAACAAATCAGTCTATTAGACATGACAGGGCAGTTGCACATATGAGCTGACAGCAGCTCTGACTGCATGCACAAGACCAGCGCAAAATCAAGCCAAACAAAATTCTAGTATGAAAGGGGGAGAAAGCCAGGAAGTCCCACCCCTAGCTGAGGAGTGGAACAATGATGGCTGATGGGAGAGGGAAAGCCAGTTTTCTTCTGGATGAGATTCCTGAGAGGCTACTTATATTCCTGTAGATAACCCCACACCCGCGTACATACTGGTAGCACTGAATGGATTCTGTTGGTTTTTTAAAAAGAGAACATGTGAAAGGGCAGGGAGCAGTGGTGGAGGGGCAAGGGGAAGAATTGGAAGGGAAGGAATGAGGGGTGAACTTGATCGAAACATATTATATACAAGTATGAAAAATCTCAGTCAATAAAGAAGAAAGAATGGTATCTTTATAAAACAGAAATCAGTATGTTTTCCAACTGTTTTCAGTAACTAAAATTGGAATTTGGGAATGTTCTTAACAGTAAAAAGATAACAAACCTGTTTGACTCGATTATGGGACACGTGTAGTCACAGATGTCTTACATACATTGTCTCATTTTATCCTCCCAGTATCTTTGGGAAGGAAGTAGAATTGTCCACATATGGTCCACAAATGAAGAAATGGAGACTAAGAACTTAACACTGGTATATATTAACACGTATCAGAGTTAGACATTAAATCAGGTTTATCTTTTTTTAATGTAAGGTTGTTCTTTCCAGAGGCATCCTTACATGTGTGTCCTGTATACTATTTATATAGTTTGGAGACATTTGTCCATATGTTACCTAGTACAGGAGTAGGAAGCTACACAGAACTCAGAGGAAGACGTGAGGACTGAGAAATAGGTTCTACCATGTACAACGGCACGTATTTCCTTCTATGTTAAAAGAACTGGGTTTGGTTTAGCATTAGCATTATCAAAAACTTCATCAAGGAAACAAGAAAAAAAAACCCTTAAGAAAATAATCACTAAACACATTATATGATTTCCTGCTATATATGCTTCTCTTTTTATTTTTGCTCTTTAGATGATTAGCATGAGAATGAGGAATCTAAAAATATTGTTCACCTGTGCCTACCGTATTCTATCACATTATAATTCTGGTTACAGCTCTCAAAATGTCAGACTAGAAGATCACAAACTGAAGACATGTCATAGTCAAAATCTTCTCAAAGGCAAGTTCAACATAATGGACTAAGAAAAAAAATTCAACTGAGAGAAAACTTGATGCTGACCTACAATTTTTAAAAATAGCCTCCTTTATAAAAATACTAAATTGTATGAGCACTGTCATTAAAACTGAAAAACCAATTTTGTTTCACAGATCCCCTAAGCTCTCTGAAAAATGCACCTGGCCCCTGACTGATTGTGCCTGCACCAGTAGAATTCAGATAGACTGCAGAGAGCACAATTTTTACCTTATGAGTTGTTAAATTCAGAGAGTAGTTTGTTGCTTTAGGTGAACAATTATTCCAAAGATTTCAATCAGTCTTGGGTAAAAATTCTATGACTTTATTCCCTTCTCACTTTTTCCTTTTTTCCTTGGAATTCATATCCATGTGGCTCCTCAAACTTCCCAAAATTGGAATATGGTCACTGAACTTTCCTTCTGGCTTATTCATAACCAGTCCTGGCGTGCAGCATACCCTCTGCCTCCAAGGAGCAAATGCATACTTTTAAGATGGAATGAATGCCTTCCTAGCACTATTATGTCACCAACGCAAAGTGTCTCATCTCACTGTATCATCAACAGCTAGTGCTAGTGCTATTCATCTGAGTTACTTCTAGAACTGAAGTAGTTTTGTATCCTAAAATCATGTGCAATAAATTACAGAGAAAAATTTGGTTCGTGTGATATTTAATGATTCAATGTGTTTGAAAAGATAGAGATTATAATCTCAAATATTTACCCTAAATAGCTATTATTGCCCATATCTGAATGACTCAAAAAGTGTATTAGTTAGATTTTGCACTAGTATGGCCAAAATACCCAAGACAAACGACTTAAGAGAGAGTTTCAGTTCAACATGATATGTGACATAATAGAACAGTTTCTACCACAATAGACCAGGGAGGGGAGAAGGAGGGAGGAAGGGAGGGACAGAGATAGAGACAGATAGATAGATAGAGAGAGAGAGAAAGAGAGAGAGAGAGAGAGAGAGAGAGAGAGAGAGAGGGAAAGAGAGGGAATATATTTCCAAAGACTTGTCCCCCAGTGACTTACTTCCTCCAGTTCTGCTGTACTCCCCATTTTCAGAACCAAATACAACTACCAGCTGGGAACTAAGCACTCAAAATATGAGCCTGCAAGGGACATTTCATACTCAGATCATAATAGTTCACCTCTAGTGACCTCTACCCCAGTGGCCTTTGGCCTACTATACCTTCAAGGGTTCCCCAAAGTTTTACTAGTTCCAGCATAATTTAAACTTCTAAATTCAAGGTTTCCTCTGAGACTAAGTAAATTATTTGATGTGAGCACTATAAAAGTAATTAAAATAGTTATATGATTCCAAGATAATGGCACGTATATTCACATTACAAAAGTGAGGAATGGAGGCAAAGAAAGGCAAAGTAGAATAAATAAAGGACTTAATCTGAGAACTACAAATATTGAATTATGTAGCTCCATCAGAGCACCCAGAGCATGCAATGCTATAGTGTGAATTCTAATGTGTTTAGGCAGCCACGTCCCCATGACTTTACTAGAGGACATATGGCCTCTTTCTTGAGACACTCTATCTGTCACCTGAAACATTCTTTGGCAGAAATTCCACATTAGTTTTATCTACAACACTTTGGGATCTCTGTTCCAGCTTAGACTTCATCTTTACTGCTTTGCACATCACATTCTTGGGGATTTCCCAAAGGAAATCCACCATGATAGACATTGCCTACCCTCACAAGATCCATTAAAGATCCTAGTGGCACCCTCTATAATATTGTAACGCTTGCATTCTGTATGCCTGCAAAACCAGCACTGTGTGAATAACTTCACATTCTGCTGCCATCTTGAGCAGTAGCGGTTCCCTCTTGGACCAAAGCTCTAGTGGCCTCGTGATACCTGGGTCAATGAACTGAAAAGACTTCTGTAGTTCTTTGAAGGCAAGATACCCAAGAAGCACTCTTTTCTCAAGGAGAACTCTTTTAAATAATTATAATTTTCAACCTGCAGCCAGCAGTGGGAGTACTCTTGATAGTTTCTCCAAAGGCAACCTTCCTATTATTTCAGTGCAAAGAGCTAGGCCTCTTTTACATGCAGTTAGTTTATTTAACAACCACAAGCGCTTTGTCTTTAACATTCAGTTCACTGCATATTTTTCATGCCCTTCTGCTCTGAATTTTGCCTTCTGCAGTTTTCACTGTAACCCCAGATGGAGGCAGTCAGCAATAACCACACCACAGCCTGGTGCTGTGCTGTCTTGAAACAGGCTCTACCTAATGAGTTAGTCCATTGCCTTCTAATTCAACCTCATTCAAATGCTGACGTCATGGGCAAGATGCAGACAAATTGTTTGGCATATTGTAATGTGAATGGTCCCTAATCTTATTTCAAATACAGTACTTATTCCTACCAGGAACCTCATAGCATGCTTTACTATCATTATCCTAGTTCTCTGAGCTCCCATCATGATCACCCACTAAGCTGAGCTTACAGAATTCTAAGGCTTCTTTGTCACACATCTCCAAACTTCTTCAGGTTTCTTCCACAATCCAGCTGGAAAGTCTGAAGAATCACATAGCAGGTTTAGGCAATGACTTTATTTCTCTGGCACTAATTTTGTATATTAGTTAGCTTTTGCATTGCTGCAATAAAAAATACCTGACATAGAAATTCAAGGGAGAAAGGGATCATAAGTTTCAGTGTATCGTGGTAGGGAGGACATGGCAAAGTAGAGCAGTTCACCTCACTGTCAGACCAAGAAGGAAGCTTTAAGAATGTCAGAAGAAGTAATAGGCATCATATGCCACCAAAGACCCATGCCTACTGGCCTACTTCATCTAGGTTCCACATGCAAAGATTCTAGAACTTACCAAAATAGCAACACCAACTGGTGCTATGAGTCTCTTCTGGACATTTCAGATACAGATCACAATAGACAGTATCTCTCTACCATAAGAGAGATAACACACGTGCGTTAAGCCTCCCACTGAGTTAAATTGAAATATTTAACTTTTTAGTAATTTATACTTCGGTTGAAATATTAGTAATCAAAATAATACAGAAAAGCATATGACTACGTGAGGAAAAATTAATGAACTATGTAAGCTAATATTCCTAGACAAAGAAAAATGTTTACCTTTAAAAAATTGCTAACTACACTCATTGTCAGCAGACATTCTTGGGTTTTATCTATCTGCTGTGCGTGGGTCATGTGAAAATATGCACAAGTGGGTAGGAAGACACTCAGTCCTAGCAGCCTTGGCTTCATGCTTCTTGATTTACTTTTGACTGCTAATAACCTAAAACGAATCAGATCTAGAATGACATTTTTCATTAAAGTTTTCCACATAGGAATAAGTAATTCTTATTGGAAATAGTGAAAATAAAACCTCTCCAGCATTCATAGGAATACCTAGAAGAGAACATACATAAACATAATAATATGCATGTCATGAGTAATAAAGTCTTTGTGAGAAGAAAGGGGAGAAATGTTATGACTGAAGTAAACACCCTCATTTTTAGAGATGACAGAAAACAAACAAGGACCTAAGGGAGGAACAAAGACGTGCATACTTACGTATATTCACAAAATAAATAAATAAATGCAATTTTCTAAAATTAAAGAAAGAATACCTTTCTTGTGATAATAATTGATGCCTGTCAGGTCTGAGAAATACAGTACCAGGCAATTTTGAATCTCTCTCCCTACATTTTTTTCTTCTTCAGGCAAAAGAAATGAGTCACATCAAATGTGATTCTCTTGGCAGAGGACTAGAACGTTGTTCTGTGTAGCCCCCACTACAGTTCCTGTTCACTTTTCTTTCAAAGATCAGGTCTTTAGAAAAAGGCCTACACAGCAAATGTAGTTCAGAACTGTAGCCTAAGGTGGAATAAACCAGATTTTGTGTCAAAATGGTGTTTACACATCACCACACTGAGTAGAAAATTACCTTACTTTTTATTAAGAACATAAGTGTTCTAGCTAGGGATTTAAGGTACATAATTTAAAAAATCTATATAATGGAAACAGTTATTCAAAAATCATAGGCACCTGATATTAAAATTAAAAAAAAAACTTTCTTGTAATTTCTTGTTACTGACTGAGGTGCAGGGAGGAAGCAGAGAGTTGAAAAAAAATGAGAAGATTATCAAAGAATAAAACACAGTCACAAAAATGTGATTATTCATGGGGTCCCCTGCTTTGGGTGATTCAGTGGGGCTCCTGTCACAGTTCTGGGAATTTGTCATCTTTTTGTTTTGTTTTATCTTTTAGGTGCTGGAGATCAAATCTAGGGTATTTTGAATGCTAGAAGACAGCTCTGGCACTGAGCTATACTGGCAGGACTCTGCCGAGTTATTCTATTTAACTATTCTATTCTATATAAATCATTTCAACTCAAGATAGTTTGCAAGCTCACTGCCTACCGCTTGCCGTTTGTGTACTCATTGAACAGTAAATAGAATGAAACTTTGTAAAATATACCTTTGGGTGCTCTGAATCCATCCATTCAAAATAATTTACTCTTACTTGACCACTTAGGTGACAGTGATCTCTCCCTTTATTTAATATCAAGTATATTTATTGTTTGCGTTGAAGTGTTACAATTAATTTAATGCATACTTGCCATTTTCTATTATTTTGTCTTTTGGATTAAAAAATATAAAGAATCCACTTAAGTTTTAAACATGTTCGTATATGTAATATTTAGTAGCTTAACCTTTTAAAAACTGTACCCAGTGTGTGCAATACTCTAAAAAAGAGAGAGAATTTATTGCCTTGTGGCGCTGAAGTAGGATTGAATCCTTATAGTGTAACAATGAATGTAAAGTAAAGGTTAAAGTTTCTGATGAGAAAAGTGGGGGAAGATGTGGGAAGTGGAAGACTATGGGGACTGGTTGGTTTTCTTGGAAGGCACACAAGCCTCAGAGTGGTAACAGATCTCAGTGCTCAAGCCTAGAACAGCGACAAAGAAAGTGAACTCCACATTACCGATGTAGCAGCTACTCAAGAGAGTGGCTACAGGAGTTACCAAGGACATTTATAAGTCAGTCACTTCCCAATATCATAGTAGTAGTGCTGTTATGTAAGTGGAAAAAGACACCATTCATAAAAGAGAGAAAAATATAAAA
This sequence comes from Cricetomys ansorgei, assembly GCA_026225945.1. Taxonomy (NCBI): domain Eukaryota; kingdom Metazoa; phylum Chordata; class Mammalia; order Rodentia; family Nesomyidae; genus Cricetomys; species Cricetomys ansorgei. The sequence continues at coordinate 19,217,880 of JAMJFZ010000239.1, forward strand.
TCTCTATGGATTGATTTAAGAAAAAATATTTGAACTTGCATTAAATATTATAAAAATATTTAGTAAGAGATAAAAGGAAGGTTGAATAAATGAAAAGAAATGCATGTACCTTAAAGGAAAGTGGCATAAACTCTACACAGCTCTCTCAAAATTACAAGTTTAATAAAAATACAACAACTCTAATGAAAGGTATTTGTAGAGAGGAAAACCCAATGATAGAATTTATATAAAAATGGCAAAACAGAGGGGTAACATCTTAGGAATTGAAAAACAAAGGAAAATTTGCACTTTCTAATTTTCAAATGTATTAAGTATCTAAAATCTAAAACGCTGCTCAGTGATCTTAGAAGACACAGTTTTGTCAGTGGAACAAGCCAATCACTCTGACACAAAGCGTGTTAAAAATATTTAGCAAGTTGTAAACATAGCATCTGATGTGAAAAGACAAAGGGATGAATTAGTCAAGAAATAGCAGTGGACTTCCTGGAGGTTTGGAAAACATGTTGATTGGGCTTCTGCTTGGGTGCTTTTGGATCCCTTATAAGTCCATAGGCATCTCCAAAGGACACTAATGTTTTCCTATTGTTCTTGACAGCACTACATATGGGAGGGGTATATGTCATCTTCTAGCAAGCTGAAAGCTCAGTACACCTTTAACTTTTAGACACTTCTCACTCTGTAGCCCTGGCTTGCCTTGAGCCCTTGCTTTCCCTGCCTCAGCTCCTTACTTCTGGAGGTATTATAGACATACTAGGGGTAGATAACTTTGTCTGACATGAAATGTACCTTGACTCATTTTCCAGTTACAGTTCAGTCTTCTCTGATGACAACAAACCATAGAATTATATCAATTCCTTTGCTTAAAAGTTTGCTTATGTATCTTTATCTTTTGATTTCTCTATTTAATTATTACATAAGCACCATATGTTTCTGCCCGTAATTTCTTGTACTGAGTTCTGGACACCTACTTGTTCAATTGTCAAAAAATATGCATGAAAATAATATAAGAAACGGGCTGGATACCTCTGTATCTTTCCACAGAGGTCAATTGTTTAAAAAATACAAAGTATGTACCACTAGAAAGTTTTCATCATGATATAAGTTAGGACTTTACATTTGCAATGTTAAATGTGGAGTTATATTAAATTTAAAATTTAAAAAAAGGGACTCATTAGATGGTTAATGGGATAAAGGCACTTGCTGCCAAGTCTGAATTTCATCCAGAACCATCCCCTTCAATTTGTCTACTGATCCATACATATGTGCTACCACATGTATGTGCCCACGCATTACACACACCTACACACACACACACACACACACACACCACAAATAAATAAACAAATGTAAAATAGTGTATAAAAAGTAAATGAAAGTTTCTTGGTTTAAATTTACCCTTTAGGTTCTCAACCTTCCTAACGCTGTGACCCTTTAATACAGTTTATCATGTTGTGGTGACCCCTTAACCATAAAATATTTTTGTTGCTACTTCTAATTGTAATTTTGCTACTGTTATGAATCATAATATAAGTGTCTGATAATGCAGATGGTCTTAGGTGACCTCTGTGAAAAGGTAGTTCAACCCTCAGAGGGGTTGTGACCCACAGGTTGAGAACTGCTTCTTTATGGTCTCAGTAAGCCATTAATGTGACTCTTTTCCTTCACCTTTGAAATGGGAATATTACCATTTGTGTAGCACAGCTCACTAGGATGTTAGCAAGAACAACTAAAACTTCTGAAGAGGATGGTGAAATAGAGGTTGCCTCCATGTGATCTGGTTAAAGAGAAGAGTTAGTACAAGAAGCAAAGATTCATTTCCACAGGGAGAAAGAAGAAACCTCCAGAAACCCACAAAGGTAGTGAGAGCACTCCTAAAAGTGCTGAGGGAAGATGGGCTAGGTGACCTACTGAAAGAAGGCAACCAGTGTAAAACACAGCTCTAGACAGAGAGCTACCCAATGCACAAGATGGGGTGGAAACCTCATCCCACAGTAGGTGGGGCACATCAGCAGTGGAGAGGAATATCATTTATCTCTCTGCGTGACCTGGAGGGCAGTGGCTGGACGCTATGTTGAGAAAGAATCTATTGTTTATAACGGTACTGCTGAGGGGACCAAGAATGTGGAAGGACCTCATGTTAAGGGGTCTGAATTTACCTGCCTTAGTCCCAGGATGAGGCAGCGTTCAGGAGACAGCTGCCGAGAGCAGGAAGACCATGCTCTGACAAACCGGAAGCACGTGTGGTAGAAGCTCAGAGGGGGCAGCGAAGTGCTGGGGGGTGGGGTTTGGTATGGAAATACCTGTCCTCTATAAGCCTAAATGGGCTTCCATATTTGACACAGCAATTCTCACGTTTTGCCTGAAGGAAAGGGGTATTTCTTCACGGTAAATCCTAGTACTGGGGTAGTAATTATCATATTTTCCTCACAGTGAAATGAGAGTCATGAATAATTCTTTTTTGTGTATTAATAATAAAACTTTGAAAATATTTCAATATTTAAACAGTGAGAGAAACACAGGTCTCAGAGTTTAGCTTAGATGCAAAATACTAGGGATATGGGAGACATGGAAAGTTTGAGGTGAAGGTGTTGCCAGAGAGAGAACCAACAGTGACCCCAAAGGCAGACATAAGAACCAAGAGTGACAGAGGTCCAACTCTTCTAGAAATCAAGACTATCTCTCCTAAATATTGAAGGCATGCTGTAAGATGTTCTTGCTTAAAATTGAATTCTAGATGAAAAACTAAATAAGCTTATTTTAAATTTGGAAATTCCCATAGCAACATTCAATATGGTAACTACCGCATCATGAATATCATTTCAAAAATACTATTTTTTTTTTTAGTTTATAATAACCTTCTAAGCATTATCAATCAACAAAGAAGGAATACCACATACTTGCATAATAGCACCTAATAAAATTTGGCTTCATCAGAATTCTACATTTCCATTTTGGAGTTACAACCATAGCACACACTGATACTATTAAGCAGCTTATTACCTACCCTGATAAAAGGAGAAGAATGAATTGACAAAGTTTGTCAATATTGGATGAGGTTATGGTTTTACCTACCTTTAGGCCTGTCAAATGACCATTTGTGATTTCACCTACTGTGTTTTGTTCCAGATAAGTAAGCACAGTCAATTAACACAGTCCCCAAGGACTCCTGTGAGGGCTGGATTAAGGAGAGAAAAGAGCAAAGGCTATGATACAATGTATTTGTCCTGAGTCAGTTCCTGGGGTTTGAGTTAAACAGATAGGAGCCATTTATCTCTTCTCTGATATGGCAAACAGATGTGCTGCCAGTCAAGATACCACAAATGGCTCGCATTGCACTTTTCATAAAAGCCTGGAATGTCAGCCCTTCCTATGGAGACAGAATTTTTCATCTGGATAAAAATATACCAAGATTCTAAAAGAGAAACGCTGGCTGTCAGTCAGGATACTTCCTCATGCTGACAGTACAGAGGAGATAACAGATCACCCGTGGCTTGAAAGACGCTGGGAGGCCTGCATTTCACTCATCTTAAAGCTATCATACTAAGATATTATTTCTAATTTTATTTTCTACTGTTTCACTTTTTCTTTTACAAAAAAAATTTTCATAGAGTAAGCAGTATTATATAAATCAAACACATTTTAAGGGTCAATGCCAAGATTGGCCTGGGTTTAAATGTCACAAAACTTCCTTGTATTAACAAAGAAAAAGAACAGGATTTTAGTGCATATTTGTACAAAAATATAAAAGATTATGTACCTGTTTTACCTTCCTACTAAAAGAAATTTGAAAGCTTCAAGAGCTTGAAAGCATCTTTTTTTTCTCCAAGCAATTGAAGTTTTTAGTTTTTGTAGTCTATTAATGCTCTTTAAAACATTTATTTAATACAGCAATAACATTTAAATTGTGAGGACTTGTCCAGGGTTTAGGGTAAGTGTGGCAAGTAAAATAGATAGATAGATAGATAGATAGATAGATAGATAGATAGGGTAAAGACACTGCTTTTATTTCCTACAGAAATATCTTTAATGACATACTTACTCATAGCTACTCATTGTGATAGTCAACAACAACAAAAAAATGGATTTTGTAACAGAGATGAAACTTTGCCGACAGGGTAGCAGGACAAGTTCTGTATGAAGCCACTAATGATAAGACCGAAAGGATGAGGAGGAGAGCCGTGTTATGTTAGCCAATTTTCTCATTGCTGTGTCCACATATCTAACAAGGAGCAATTTAAGAGGGAATGGATCTATTTTGGCTCACAGTTTGAAGTGATACAGTCTGCCATGCAGGAGAAGGCAGAGTGGTGGGCAGCTTCATGGGGGCGGAAGTGGGCAGCTGGGACTCTTTTACCTTCTTATATCTTGGCAGAACAGGAAGTAAAGAACAGATAGGAAATAGAACAGGGCTATAAAATGTTAAGGTCTGACTCCTATGTTCAACTTCTCCAGATAGGCTTTACCTCCTAAAAGTTCTACAATGTATGGGTAGGTGGTAATGCACACCTTTAATCCCAGCACTCAGGAGGCAGAGGCAGGCAGATCTCTGTGAGTTCGAGGCCAGCCTGGTCTACAGAGTGAGTTCCAGGACATCTAGAGTTACAATGGAGAAACTCTGTCTCAAACAAACAAACAAACAAACAAAAAACCCCTGCAAATTTTCAAAGCAGTGAAACCAACTGGGAACCAGATAGACAAACACGTAACTCTGAAGGGTAAGTTACACATTCAAATGACAATTGTACAAAGCAGATTTTTATTCATTTATTTGTAGTACTGGGAATTGAACTTATGACCTCATGGATACTAAGCAAGTGCTCCAGAGATGTGCCCTAGCCAATCCCCTTCTTTATTCTGCTTTTATGAGATAGGGTCTTGCTCTGTTGCTCAGGTTGGCTGCAGTGTGCATCCCCGGCAAGCACTGGCTTTGCCTGCCTCTCGTTGTCACCTTCTCAGTAGCCTACACTAGGCAGATCAGCATAGATTTAAAAATGAGCACATCTGGAGAGAAACTATCAAGGGCCAAGGCTAATTACCACTCCCAGATTCTCCTGAGGAAGCCAAGTTAAAATGCTTTCAGGTTCCAGTTTTGTCTTTTCTGCTCTGCTTACCTCCTGTGCAGTTTGTTTTGGGTATAAAACATTACTGGCTGATACTTTAATTTTCTATCCTGCTTTGCATTAGAGGAAGCTTTCTAAACTTTATTTTTAAAAATCTGTTAGTATTATTTCTTCTCTTTTGTTTCACTTTCTTGGTTTGAGTTGTCTGTTATATTTCTTCATGAGTATAGTAAGGACATTTAAGATAATATTTTTGAACATTGCATTTTCCTCCATAATTCCTATATTAATTCCTTCCTTCTGCTCCTTCTTTCTTTCCTATTTGTATCTCTGCTGTCTCTGCAAGAAGTTTAATGACTCTTCTAAACAGATTGCATATTTAGCAGCAGGTAGATTAGAGACATGTTGATCAGAATTAGAGGGGAGGAGACCTTGCCAGACTATATCATTCATGAACCTTTAGTTTTATCATTTTATACTGTTGGGATTAGTGAAAGACTCTTCCTGTCTGCTTGGAGGATATAGTGCCAAAACTCTGGGGGGGTTTAGTAAGAAGAAAACTGGATGGCTTTTCCTTTATGGTGCAAACCTTCATTTAACCCCTCACTTATGTCTAATACTACCTCAGACCAGAAATAATATTTATCTTTGAAAAAAATCTACAAATTTCAACATTGGTTGGCAAAAATGTCATTGTTTAGCAGAGGAAAGGATTTGAAGATTCAAGTGCCTCTTACATAAATTTCCAAAGGTCGTCTTGTTTCAGCCCTCCCACTAGTTAACCTCCCTGCTCTGGTGGCAACCATTGCCACCAATTCCTTAATATTTCTTTCCCTACCTAAACCTATGGCTGTTTTCCCCAGTGAGTCAAGTAATTCAGTGTCTTTTCTGTCAGCAGCTTGTATGCGAGTCCATCTGCTTTGCTGTTTCCAAAGTGTGTTGCCAAACTTTCCCAATTTAGAGAATCTAATTTCAGTGTTTCTCATGTGGCTTTAGGAATATCAGGATTCATTGGCTGTATAGAATTGTTGTCTTTATCCAGGAATTCCACGTATGCTTTAAAAACATTTTACCTGTCATGCGTCTTAAGTGCTATGTGTCACTTGATTCATTGACAATGAAAAAGTTTAATTCTCATCTCTTAATTTCTGTGTAGCAGTCAACATTTACCATTCCCCAGACCTTAAAATATTTTCCTTCAACTTGTGGACACTGTATGCTCCTGGCTGTTCTACAAACTTCCTGCCAAATCCAGTCTTCCTGGCTCCTTCTCTTCTTTGTACCATCAAAAGCTGTAATGTCTTGTTGAGCAGTGTTAGATTCTCTCTTTATTTTAGTTATCCCCCTGTGTCTGGATGACTCAAGTTCTTTGTTGCAACTCCAACTCTAGATGTCACTAATGGAAATAGATTTCTTTCTCCAGTAGTTTATTTGTCTCCTTTTAGACACCACTAAGGCAGTTAAGATTTAATAAAAGCTTATGCTCTTACATTGTCACACTTGGTCCGTTTCCAACATTTCTGTCTAGGTAAACTCACTACTCCAGTATCCAAGCTAAAGATTTGATTTATCTTGAACACACTCTCATTCCATCCAATGGATTCAGTCTTTCTCCACATTCCACAGCTATTGTGCCAAATGCAAGTGCAATTCACATTCTATTCTCTGTGTTTCCCATCAAATTTGTTCTCCAAATAACAATATTTCTTAACAGATCAGGTTAACTAGCCTTCCTTCTTCATCTTTCTGATTCCTTTTCTGTATTATTATTTCAATCATAGCCTAATTATCATGTGCTCTTTCTGAAAGACCGAATGGGATTTCATATCTCTGTTTGAAATATTTTATTTGCATTTTGTGTGTAGTCTTACATCCTTAGCTTTGGAGACATTATGACATTACATAGTCCCTCCTTTCTCTAGCTTTATCACACATTGTGTCATTCCTTATGTTTCTGAATTTTAGCCTTAATATTCATTTTTATTTCCTTGAGTGCCCTGGGGCCTTTCTGACATAGAACTTCTGTACATTCTGCTACTTCTCCTTTGTCGAATGACTATTATCTTGATGCCTGAATCCTTTGGTTGTTAACCTCTTTCAGTGTAAACTAAAAATTTCATCTTGGGTTCCTCTCTGTTACATAATAATATATTTATTTACATACCTGTGTTCCCACCATATTAAGAGTTGCCGGAATAGCTTTCGCTACTTTGTATTCTCAGCTAAAATAGTCTCCAGGGCACAGTTAGTGCTTATAATTGTACTGTACTAAATATATATATAATATATATATATATATATATATATATATATATATATCTGTTTTGTCATCATGCATTGAGAAATCTATAGGATTTTAAAGAAATTATTTTTCAAGGAAAATATTGTTCTGGAGAGTAAACATCAACATGTCCTTACTTTCTTTGTTTTGCCCATTGCTTTCAAGATGGAGAGATTCAGGTCTTCAAGTGCGGCCAGTACGTTCTCATATTCACCCAAGTGCTGAGAAAAATACTCTGGAAAGTAAGAGTATTAAAATAAATTTATGTTGGACTTTAGATAATCATAAAAGAAAAATCTCAACTGGCAATTTACTTCATACGCTAGTAAACAAAATGTTGGCTGTAAATAAGAACCGGAAATCTTTCGGATGAGACTAAGGTAGCAGTATGCTGATTTTATTGGAAAAATAGAAGCCTAGCTGATTATAATTACCCTTAAAGAGGGAAACACAGGAAAACATGAGCCTGAGTGTGATGACAAGGCTGATTCAATAGAAAGTTACTCTCAATTGTGTATTATTATAGATCCCATGAGGATCACAATTGAGGAAAAATATAAAAATGTTAATGTTGCTTCTAGGAAACATTTAAGAAGGGTAGTTTTCTCTCAAGGTTTGATGCTACAAATCACAAGGGAGACCAGCCATGGCCCTACTCACGGATGCAGTTCTGCTGTGAGTTGCTTTTAATAATTTCCGCAATTTATGTCAACAAAGCAAAGTCATGTTTATCATATTTTTACATTGCTAGAAACAATTATGATTAACATATGAAATTATGATTAAAATAAAAACATGGGATGTGAAATAATTTCAAATTAGTTGAAATATAATACACATAAAAGAAACCTTTATTTACAGAACTCTGTACGTTTCTAAAATCAGAGAGGTCCAATTTCAACAAAAGTTCATATAGTAAAAAGAGCAGAACTTTCATGGATTATAAACTGAAAAGCTAGTAGCCTTTACCAATCCTGTGAACCATCTATTGATGAACTACTATTTATTATTATACTTCTGTAATGGACCATAAAACTAAAAAAATATTGTAAAATGATATAAATGTACATGCAGACTTCAGTTACTGGGATACACTGTAGCATGTTTGGTAAAAACTGTTTCTGTTAATTTATTTAATATTCCAGATAGAACATTGGTTGACACTGGTATTAACAAAAATCGGAGGCTGGAGATGTAAATGAGTTGGCTAGAGTGCTTGTTCAACATGCTCAAAGCCCTAGGTTCCATCCACAGTACCACACAAGCCATGTGTAGTGGTGAATGCTTGTCATCCCAGCATTGGGGAGGTGGAGGCAGTAGGGTCAGACATTCAAAGTCATCTTCAGCTACATAAATAGTTCAAGTCAAGCCTGGATCACAGGAGACATTGTCTCAAAAATGAAAGAACTAAAAGACCTGGACAGTTGACTGATTTAGTAGCCAAAGTGCAAGCTTTTCTGAGAATGAAAAAAAAAAAAGTCAAGCATAAACATTGTAGATTCTTGCTAAGTAGATTCTGGCCAAAATGGAGCCTATACACACATACATTAAAAACAAATGAAATGCTTTTTCCTAAAAGCAAAATACATTTTTGATTCTGGAATCTTAAAAAAAACACACAAAAAAGCACTGTCACATTCAAGATGGCAGCCGGGCAGTAAGCAGAGTCCTTCGGGGTTCTAGCCCTTGCTCTGCAGCCTCCACTCAAGATGCCCATAGCCCCTCACGGGTTCATGGAACAGGAGATGCTACATTGGCACCAGGTCACCGTCAAGGAGAGCGATGAAAGTCAGGAGAGGTTGGAAAGACTCAGCAGCAGTGACAGATCTGAAGGAACCTTGGGCCATGACTAGAGAGATGAAGCATGGTGGAATGGCACGGTGTTTTATGACACGTGGTGTGGAAGAGGCGAGCCTGGACCACAGGCTGCTGGAGCAGCACCTCCTTTGAGCAGGCCTGTGGTGCCCCATCGCTGCCTGCAAGGTGGGGCTTCTCATTGGGCCCATGGTTTTGGCCCTTGGGTTCCCGACCGCAGTATGGAGGAATGAGCAGGAGGAGACTCAGGAATACAGAAGCAGAGTTGAAACCACAACAGAGAGATGTAGGAGTGGACCTGCTGACACCAAAGCTCCGTGACAGGCCAGAGTCCCCACTTAGCCCACGGGTGCTGCCCGAGTCATGGAGGAGGCAGGTGGCCTGGAAGAGGTGGTGGGGTGGTGGTGGTGGTGGTTCTGGGATGGAAGGTCAGAGGACAGAACTCAAGATGTCAGCAGGTCGGTAAGCAAAAATCTAACAGGGCTCCAACACTGCCTGTTACCCCTGCTCACGTTGCCCCCCACCTCACATATTTGTGGACCAGTAGAACCACACTAGTGTCCAGTCAGGAGAGAGATACAGGGTCAGTAACACACATGGAAAGTCAGCTGGCTGTGAGCAGAGAGGAAGGGTAGTGAAGAGGAACTGGAGACACAATTGTGAACAAGATAGAGGACAAGGGAGCTAGGTGTCCCTGAGAGGGAAGGGTCCTTGAAATGCCATGAGGCTGAGACCACAACCTGGCCACCCTGTTATGGGCTGCCCACAAGCTGGAGCTGCCACTCTGAGAATGGAGTGTGCACACTGTGCAGAGAAGCAGACCCAGGACTGGGCAGACAGGAGAATGACAGCAAGCACTGCTAAGAAACTCTTGACTGGAGGTAGGAACAGGCATGGGTGTGCACCCAGGGAAGACAAAGGATGGGTCCTCAGACTGCCACCAGACCATCCTGGCCTCTTCACTGCCTGCTGGGCCAGTTCTGCTGCTCCAGTGCCTGCAGCTGCCACTTGTATTGATTTCTCTGATAGGTGGGTGAGAATTTGCACTGGGGTACCACCAAGGGCTGCAGGCACAAAGGTCAGGCAATGAGGGTAGGGGAGGATGTAGCAGTCTGGAGTTTACCCAAACTAGCTGCCAAACCACAGATCACCCTGCTCCTGAGCAACAATGAGATAAAACCAAGCTGAACAGTGCCTCATCTCCTGGACTGAGTATCCACACAAGAGACCTGCCCTCTGGTTACCAACAGACCCTTCTGGCCTCTTCACAGCCTGCCAGGCCAAATCTGCTGCTCTCTCTGCGATGGGTGCTACTCATGTTACTTTTTCTCTGATAGGGTGGGAGAGACCATGAACTCATGTTGCCCGAGGGCTGCAAGCACAGAGGCCAAGGCAGCAGAATGGATGAGGAGAAGGGTCACAAGGGGTGTGTGAAACAATCCAGAGCTGGAGCAAGTCCTGACTCCAAATGCTCTGCCACGCCAAACTTTGGGATCACCCTAATCCCAAAGGTGTCCCAGATAAAGAATATTCTATACTAGAGGTTGAGTCTACTTCTTTTTAGAGGGGTCTTAGAAACCTCAAAATGCTCCTGTGGACCAGGAATCTCAATTGAGAAAATGCCTTCATAAGATCCAACTGAAAGGCATTGTCTTAATTAGTGATTGATGAGGTAGAGCCCAACTCTACTCTTGTGGGAGGTACCATACCTGGGCTACGGTGGTCCTGGGTTCTATAATAAGGCAGGCTGAGCCTGGTAGTGGTGGCACACACCTTTAATCCTAGCACTCAGGAGGCAGAGTCAGGAAGATATCTATGAGTTCAAGACCAGCCTGGTCTACAGAGTGAGTTCCAGGACAGCTAGAGTTACAACAGAAAAACCCTGTCTTGAAAAAACAAAAACAACAAACAAACAAAAGAATGCAGGCTGAGCAAGCCACGGGGAGCAAGCCAGTAAGTAGCCCTCCTCCACGGTCTCTGAATCAGCTCCTACCTCCAGGTTCCTGGCCTGTTTTAGTTCCTGGCCTGATTTTCTTTGGTGATGAACAGTGCTGTGGAAGTGTAAGCCACATAAACCCTTTCCTCCCCAGGCTGTTTGGGTCATAAAGTTTAGTCACAGCAATAGGACCCCAGACTAAGACAAATACACGTGCATGTATATATAACCTATTGAGTCCACTTAGCATTGCTTATATGTACATATGTCCTGAGTTGACCTTTTAAAATAAAAATTTCTTTCATAGCCAAGAAATTTGTCTTGGCCAGCAAAGCATGGTGAAGAGAAATTCAGTTTTCTTTTCACTTTTAAATCTTGTGTGCTAGCAAATGCATTCAGAGGTCAGTACAGCATATGAGAAAACTATGCCTGGAGGCTTCAGATGGGACCTCCCAGGGTTTCATTCATTTTCTCCATTCATTTATGCATCTGTTCATCTCAACTCCCCACATAGTTAGGGAGGTAACACCCACACTGGAAGTGATATACTAGCTATCAATGTACTGTGACTCTGAGGAGAGAGGGAGCTAACCACAATGGCAGCCCTAGATAACAGCTTGAGCTGGGAAGATAAGTGAGGTCGCGAAGCTCAGGGTCACTGAAGCTCTTTCATGGTGAGACGCCAAGATCACTGGTGACAGAGGAAGATGGACAAGCCCTAAGCATACCTTACTTAGTGTTCCACCTTTTATCATCCGGTTAGGGTCGGTGTTCTTGACTGCTTATGTCAGAGTCCTCTAGGGCCTCACTACTGTTGCCTTTCATGGACCAGCAGTTGGTATTGTTAGAACACGTCATCTCAGGACCACAGGCCTGCTGATTCACAGATGTGTTTTAATAAGATGCCAGGTGATTTGTGGATACATAAAGTATGGGAAGCATTATTCTGGGAAACTTGCTAGAAATTAAGAGTCCTATTAAAGTCTCATCAGCTAAATTGGCATCTCTGGGTTTAAGCCCGGAAATCAACATTTTCTACAGGTTCTGCAGAGTAGGACATGAAAATTAAATTTAAGATAGCTATTGCATCAGGTGGGTGAAACATTTTGAGAAGAAGAGTAACATCCTACTGTTTTCCTCATAGTCTTTACCTGGATGTGACACAGAGGATTAGGGAGTAATGGTGGAGTTTTCAAGAGACAAGGGCAGCAATAATTGTCAGGAGGGATTTCATCATAGACCAAGGACCATGAACCAGGTTGTGGTGTGGAGTAAAGGAAGAATAAGGAAGAAATGGCTGAATTTGGAGTAATGTCATATTCCTGTCACTACAGCTCATACTTATTAATTAAGTCAAAATGCCAGTGTGAACTAGGCAAATGCTTTCTGCCATTAAATCACGTCCTTGGAGAAAAGTAAAGATTTGGAGCAGGTGCTAGACCCTTGAAACGCTTGTCTTTGGGTAACAAAAATTATTTTCTGGAGAAAGGTAATGAGAATTATTTTATTTTCTGGAGAAAGTAAAACTTACTTTTACTGAAATACACAAATGAGTTCATGAGTTTGGAAAAAAGCAGTCATGCTTCATTTATAGAAAACTCAGAACCAGTCTTTTTCAGTTGATGTGAAGGACTTTTGACAAGCAGTCTTGACACTGGATGTAATGGAAGAATAGGATGCAATTCATAAACTGATATTTAAGCACACTGTCTTCCAGAAAGCACATTATCTTCTCATGCATATTCAGCACAACACCTTCAGTAATGAAATGCTAATGAGAGGTTAGTTTCTCCCTCCCCCTCCCTGTACAGAGTCTGTAATGTTGGATTTCGGGTTTTACTCTGCAACTCAATCTTTCTAATTGAATTTTCAGGTCTGGATTAAGAAGATCAAGTCAGAACAAAATGACCATGGGTAATGATCAGAGTAGGAAACTGTCTCAGAAAGCATTCTCAGGAATCCAAGTGACATCCACAGCTTGTACCACAGATGTATAAGCACATCTCTATGCTTGTAAGCCGGGCAGAAAAGGAAATAAGTGAGATGAGAGTCAGGGTTTAACCCCTATAATCTGAAGAACACAATCAGAAATTTCCAGCAAAGAATACTCTAAGGGGATTGGTCAGTGTAGGTGAACAGCCCAGAAAAACCTCACCAGAAAAATACACTTTGAAGAACCATACATAATTAAAATTCCTTTTTGTATATTGATGGTATCATTCACATTCAGCAACAGTATTTCAGTTTGTATGAGCACATGATACGATATTATTAATTAAAAATATTATTTATGTATTACTCTCATAAGCTAGATCGCAAAGATATTTTAAAGTAATATTTTAATAGATTTTGAGTTTTAGGTCCATAATTGAATTAACTGATGAATTAAGCAAAACTTTAATGAAGCTAACATCTTGATATCTAGGATCTATAATTGGTTTCTAAGAGAAAGTGCATGAAAAACTCCTTTCTGTGTCAACCAAGTCCCACCTCTCCCACGCCTACAGGGAACTTGTATGAGATGTGACTTGACAGATTTCACTTGCTGGCACTGAAGCCTTAGCTCTGATTAAAATCCAACTTAAATATTTATTTTATAATCACAAAATAATGTGAAATGAAGCTGTAATCTAGAAATGAAATGCATATTCCAGAACAGAGAAGAGGATTATAACAAGATTGTGAACATAATCACTGGATTTTAAAAATATAAAAGAAATTCTGATGAATTAAAGCCCAATCAGTTCCTTTGCTAAAACCATGGGGGAGGGGCGGTGTTCAAATTCTTCAAGTTATACAGGGTAGATTAGTAATCAAGAGTCATTATTACAGAAAAAGGCAAACAAAATCCTGTGTCGATGACTAACTGAAGATTCACCATTATGCTTTAAAATTTGGTAGTTTTTAGGAGAAAAGAAAGATTTGTAAGAAACTCCTTAAGGACAAACAGGCAACAGAACAAAAGAAGAATAACCACTAAATTTTTTTTGTCTTAAAAGATATTGATAGTTATTTTTTCCAATCAGCACTTCTTACTCAGGCAAAGTTAGCTGAATATAAAAGCAATTTTCTGAACAATTAGAAGGAATTGTAACTTTGGCAGACGATACCCATACATCTGAAAGAAACAGATCTCTACCTTCATGAACTGATGAAGGTGGTTGTCCCAGTTCTCCCCAGGACCTCACCTCTTCACTGGCAGGGGCTGTATACACATGAGAATGGGCTACAACTTGACTTTAATGGGCTTTGCTGTTCCTCATGTACTTTGATGTCATGGTCTACTTGGACCCTTTTGTCTGTCTTTAACCTTTACACAGTAATTGCCACATGTAGTTGGAGCCACCTGTAACTGTGTGAAGGCATGGCAGAATTTCCCCCTGTCTCACAAAAGCCTAACCTTCTGTGATACCAAAATACTTTGTTTCTGCAACAGATCTCATTTCTTCAGTTGGATTCTTGTCCTTGAAGCAGGAGGGGACAACGAGCAGGTATTATGCAGGCAGCATAGACTCTAATGGCCACTGAAACATTTGAAAGCTCCCGTTGGGTGGTTATCATTTGTTTCGTGCAGTTACTGCCTTGAAACTGCATGGTGACACTATTCTGGTGGAATCTCTCAGGGTTGATCTGCCAGTTTGCTGAAACGGAAGGTTACCAATCTTAAATGACATAAAATGTCCTTTTGGATGATTTTGGTGAGCTCTGAAATTGTAAAAATTCTCCAGTATCTAGGAAATATCTGTAATTTCAATGAAAAGTTCTAGAAAAACTCTCTTCTAAATCCCTAAATGTTTCAGGCTGCCCAGACAATAAAAACAGACTTGAGCAAAGGTGTTATTTGACACATTCATCTTAAAATGAAAAATACAAAATATTTCCATGTTCAGAGACATATATCTCTGTTTCAAGTTTGGTAGTTTCATAGTGCTCCATTTTCATAACAAATACTAAATTTAAGATTGTTTACTTTTCCACACTTTTAATCTCTGATTTCTGTTCCCAGACAGAAAGCTAACAGAAGAGGCTGCTAGACTAGACATTGAAATTTTTTTTCCTCATTTGTACTTTTTTTCCCCAAAAGGTGTTTGTTTCTAGAATGCTTACACAGATATAGAACAAAGTTATTTTTATACTTCAAGTATACTGCTTTGGAAAATAGCAACAAAAGGCTGCATGATGATTTTGAAGCAAATGGAGAAGTTGCATGAAGCTAGGAAGAATTAGTTTCTGAGAAAGGATGATAGTACATTCCTGATTCCCTTTTCATGAGCAATTAAGTAGGTCCCACAATTTGAGTAGCAAACACACTGGAGCCAAATTCAATACTTTACTCCAGTACTTTTAACTCCAAGGTGTGAGAACTACATCACATTACATTTTCCCCTTTTCTAAACCAAGTTAACAATAATTTGGTCTTAAAAATACTCACCACACAGTTCTTCTGTGTCCAAATTGCTGAAAAGAGAGAAAGAAAGATATTATTTCTTTGATAATGTTTTTTTTTTCATTTATCTTTTTCTTCCAGTGCTGAGGACTGATAAATTTAACATATTAGGATGAAATGTAATGAATGTAATGTTAGTATCAGAAGAAGAACATTATGGCCATAGGCCAAGAAGGTTATGGTACAGGAATGAAAAGATAATTCAGAACTAATTAGTCAATAATGCATTATAGCTAATCACATCATCAGAGAAAGGAGAAGCATCACAGTATTAGCAATGCCAAATGAGATTTTTAACAATAATTATAATTACTTAATTATAATTCCTATTTTTAAAATTAAAATAAGAAACATACCTCTTAAAGATCTAAAGTATCTGAGGATCAACTTAAAACTGCAGTTTGAAAAATCTTAGAATATACACTTGTCACATGTCAAAGTTCAATGTACGCCTTCATAGACAAGTCTCCCTCTAAGTCATAGGAAGGGTTGCCAGACAGGAGAGACACTGGCATGGCATTCGTCACAGTCCTATCATTCTTTGCTATGTAACTAAACTCAAGATTTCACTGTATGACCCTGAATTTCCTATTTTGCATTGGATATCTCGATTCTTCAATGCATCTTTTTGTAAAGTAGATTTGCCGCCACACGGAATATGTAGGGCATGTTGGGTTAGTATTGGTGTGGGCTCTTTACTGTTCGTTTGTTTATTCCACAAACGTATCGATATATGTTAGACATTACTCTGTCATTGATACCTAAGGTTGTAATAGATATCAGAATGAGTATATTAGATTTCTAGTCTCTTGAAGCTCAATTTAAAAGTAGACTAATTTAATCCCGGGACTCAGGAGGCAGAAGCAGGTAGATTTCTGTGTATTGAAGGACAGCCTGGTCTACATAAAGAGTTTCAGGACAGCAAGGGCTACATAAAGGGACTTTGTTTCAAACACACACACACAGAAGAGGTAGACTCATATGGCAAATAAATAACTTACAAGAAATCAGTTGATTTGGAGTAACTGGAGAACTTGACTGAGGTATCAAAGAACATATCTTGGGGTAATACAATTAAGCTAAAGTTCAAAGGTTAAAAATGAGTAGGAAAAGTAAATGAACAAGGGATATTCTGATTAAAAATAGTTTTTGAAATAAAAGCTAAGCGTGTGAATAGAAATTCATTCAATTTCAGGAAACCAAGCTATTCCTTTGATTGAAATGTAGGCCATCAGTGAGGAAATGGGGCTGAAAAAAGTGGAAGGCCTAACAGCAGTTTAAGAAGTTCCTCCTTGCCTTCTTATCAATTTGGAATCACAGAAAAATCTAAAGGTGAGTAGCTTAGCTGGATTGTACTGACAAATGGTTGTGGTTAGTTAATGGCAGAAGAAGAGCAAAGTGCAGAGCCTATTTGCAGGTTACTGAAGTAATCAGGGCTTGCTGATCCTGTGGAGCATATAACCCAGTGGGTATGTAGCCTTATTCATGGGACACGGTGAGGGGATAGGTTTGTATTTACATTTAATCCTAACCTTGACTTTGTTTCTGCATAACTTTACAGTATAAATGTTGGTATAGTGGTATAATGATGAAACATATAAACACATATATCTATAAATCTGTATTTGGATTATAATCTGGTAATACAATATTCTTTAAACTACATTTCTCAATTTCACTTTCTAATATCCACTTTCCCTTCATTAACTAATAAGGGAATGTTGTCAGTAGCACTTCTGTTCACTACTGATAAGTACAGATGAGGAGATGTGTTGCGGAAGTTTATTTTTAGTTACATTTGAAATTGTTTTATGCATTGTTGGATGAGAGGCTATCCTAGGTCTTGAAGTTTTGTGTTGTCTGCAGGTGTTGGATTTCTGTGGGGGTTGTTTAATCGCTAATGATCTGCATGTGCTATCAGTAGAATACCTCAAGAGTTCTGAAAGAATAAATATACCTGAGCTCAGATGATAGGGGTTCCACTGTGAGTATGGCACTGGCCCTGACAGTGTTTCCCTCTGGTGAGGTATGCCAGGGTTTGAAATTATGAAAAATGCCTCCATCTCTCGTGCTGAGCCATCCCAGCAGTAGGGGTAAAACTACAAATGCTGTACCAACATGGGACACGACATCACACTAGCTAATCCAACGTAGAGACAAGGAAGAAGAGAAAGAAACTCTAGTCCAGTAAAGTACGCTCAGCGAAGCTACCAGAGGATAGAGATTAAGGTATTAATTGAAGGCTCCTGAAGGAAGTGGAGAGACAGAAAGGAAATAAGCCTCTATGAAGAGGGAAAGCTGTGAAACTAATACATAAGTGAGAAAGAAGCTCTGAGGTGAGAATCATAGAATGGAGGCCCTTAGAGATGAAGAATTCAGCTGGGAGCGGGAAAAAGCAAGGTTCTTACTGCTTTTCCTGATCATGGAGCTGACTCTCCCTCCCATTTCACAAACTACTGTTTCACAAACTGAGTTTTCTGATAGCTGAGTTGTATGTGTGTGAAGCTCAAGATGTTGTGTTTGAGATCTATGGAAGGGGCTGTATGTTTCCCTGTAGCAATGGCAAAAACAAAACAAAATAACAACAGCAAAAATGCTGAACTGCCACAATGTTTCAACCTGCAATTCTTCTCACTGGCCCAGGACTCCCTTCTGTTGTATAAACAGTGGCTTAAAGCCAAAAAGCTGCTTAGTTAAACTGACCAGTTTTTTTTTTTCTCCCTGCAAACCTGACTACAAGAGGTCCACGCACTGGCAATGGTGATGAGAACTCCACCCACCAAGGAACCCTTCTTGCAGACAAAGTGACCAGTCGTTTTTTTCTTGCAAACCAGAGTCTATCTTAAAATCTGGAAAGTATTTCTTCAGAGTCAGCACACAGAAACTGTCTTCCAGACCTGGCTAAGGTTGTATCTTGCTGGTAGTTGAACTTGGTACTGTACGAGTCACCCAGGTGGTACTGGTTTTGAAGGCATGAAGGGGTAATGGAGAGCAACTGAGGCTTGGCACTATGAGAGGCCAGGAGAAGCCATTAGTGAGAATATAGCCTCTGTAGTAGTTGAAGGCCCAGATTGAAGGGGTCATGCAGAGAAGTTGAGGCTTGGCACCATGAAGAGAGCTCAGAAGAGGCTATTGGTGAAAACACAGCCCAGTTGCAGCAAGGGACCCAAGCAGTTTTTGAATTCCAGTGTAATGGGATGACCACTATGAACAGCAGCAACAGTGGAGCCAGCCAGAGCCTGGAGGACAAGTTGTGTGTGCTGCAGATGGCAGAGTCAGATAAGTGATCCAAGCCCTTTGGAGAAGCCCAGAAGATCTTGAGTGAATTCCAGATAACTGGACATTGATAATGGTTTTCTGTTATCTAGAGACAATGTGAAAAGCTTGATAGATGTTTGGTATCATTTGATCATATGCATAAGAACCCTCGTGATTTTTCCTCTTTTAAATGGTTTTGCTGGTATAGTGTTAAATTGTGTTGTAAATGTAAAGCAATTTTTTTATACAGAAAAGGGAAAATGTGGTGGATGTTTATTTTTAGTTATGTTTGAAGTTGTTTTATGCACTGTTGGGTGAGGGCATATAGGATATAGGATATACCTAGGTCTTGACATTTTGTATTGTCTGAAGGTATTGGATTTCTGTGGGGGTTGTTTAATTGCTAATGATCTTTATGCCTGAGGAGTTCTGAAAGAATAAATACACCTGAGCTCAGACACTTGGGGTTCCACTGTCAATCGAGTATGGCACTGGCTAGGACAGTGGTTCCCTCTGCTGAGGTCTGGCAGGGATTCCAAGTATGAAAGCACCTACTTGTCCCTCTTGGTGAGCCACAACAGTGGGAAGTACTGATACTTATGAAAGGCTTTGAGGAGAACCCAACAGCATATTTTAAAACACACAGGATTCAGGGTTAGCTAGATCAGACATTTTGTAGTATTGTTGTAAGATTAATGACTTTTTTTTGTAAGTCTTGCTGTTTTTATAGAACTTCAGACTTGGAAGGGATATTAAAGAGCACTGGTTTGTACTTGTTTTCCTCAGAATGGTTCATAGGTTCATAATGAGATTTACTTTGAATTTCCAAAAGAATAAACAGCCCCAATCTATTACTGAAAATTAAATTACTTGCAATATAGCACAAAGTAGTACAGTTAGGGATAATGAGCCCTGCTTGTTTCTTACTACAAAACTCTGCTTGTCAAATGCTGCAGCGTTCCTGGCTTAGACGTGCCTGTATTCAGTTGTTTTTTTATGTCATGCTGTTCGTAGTGGGTAGGAAGCCATAGTTATTTTTACAGCAGGCTTACATGGATAAATTATAGCAAGACTCTTTTCATACTGTGATCTATTCCATCCTATAGTAATGCAGGATTTTAAAGGACTCATAAGCCACAGAAGAGTCTAGAGTGTATATGATAGCATGCAGGATTTTCCTGCCTCTTTTCCATGTTGATAGCAACAAAAAAAAGTGCAATTGTATTTTAGCAATAGTATCATATTAAAATGAGGGGAAGAGAAGGTCATGGGAAGTGAAAGCCAAATGAAAAGAATGAACACTAGTTAAATGGTACATATTCTTACAGAAACAGAACTAGAGAGGTGTTAATAGAAGAATACCTTCTCTTCTTGCTGCCAGAAAGGGGTAAAAAACAAACATACAGATATTCATAGCTGGCTGATCAGTAAGGATAAAAGTAAAGACAAAGAAACCAAATGTACATTAGGTGGATAGCTATGTAAACTATGTGTTATCATAGAGTTGCTAAATGTAGCTGATGAGGTCTCAATATCATGGAAAATACTTATATTCAAAGTCATACAAATATCAAACCAGAAGTAAAATGGCTATATCCATATGTATTGGTCAAAAATTATTTTTAAAGATTGGAAGGAGTGAATGAATATGGCAAAAGTGAGCCCACACTGGTCCTGGCTGGACTTCAGGGAGAATTGTTTCTTCCTTCGTACATTTCTAAATATTACTGTCTATAATCATTACATTTCTCTTTTAATGGAGATGATAAATTTGTGGTTGACCGAAAGAAGTCAGGAAAAGTAAGGCATTAGGGCAACAGGGGAGGTGCATAGTCTTCTCTGTTCATACTATACAACTGTATATGAGCCTGCTTAGTAGGTAGATTAGTAGTAGACTGCATTCAGTCAGTGGACCTAACACTCAATTTTGCAAGCTCTACCATTTGACATTCTGCATATTATAAAGTGACATGGTAGGCAATATTTAACAGCATTCATTACAATCCAAAGGTACTGGAAGTTGCCCTCTGCTGTGTTGTGCTGGGCACTCTAAATTCTGATGAAACCCAATTTCTCTCTTAAGAAGTATGTTTGCCTCTCAACAAAAATGAGAACACAGAGCTCCATGGTCTGTCACTCAAGATCCCCAGCTCGAAGCTTAGGTTCTGCTTCAGAACAGTTTTATATTCAGATCAACAGTCTTAGCTTTTTTAGGTGTTTTCTTACAGATTTACCTGCATTCCATCTCAAAAAATAAAGGCTTGTGACTTGCTCATTAAAAGGCCACCATTCTAAACTACTCCTCTGCTGTTTCTGATTATATGCTCATCTTTATAGTCTCTTCCTTTTCAAAACTACAATTTCCATATCCTATGTACCTTTGCTGCAATCATCAAATCCTGGGTTCATGCAATAATCTGAGCTCTCCCAATACAGAGGCCAATTAAAATCAGACTGTCACATATAAATGTGTCTCATATATGGGAGATAAACTGGAATAAGAAAATCACATTTTTCCCTTGAGCTACAAGTTATTGATTTATTCAGCCATGAAATAATAATTATTTCCTATGTGCATTGCAATGATCTGATTTGTGTTTTCAAAATACTATGTCATACACTCAGTTTGTGAAATAAGGTCTTTGTAGATAACAAGCAAATTAAGATGGAGATAATGTTGCATTAGTGTGAACCCTAAGTGAATTCTTCTTTAGAGAGAAAGGGAGGAAATTTTAGAGATTGAGACACAGACACAGAGAGGACTTGTGAAGAGTCAGGTAAGATTGGAACTGCTCTACCACAAGCCAAGAAATGCCAATGTTTGCCAGCTATCACAAGAAGCTGGAAGAAACAAGAAAAGGTTCCTCCATTAAGACTGAAGAGAACAAGGTCTTGCTGAGCCTTTATGCTGAACTTCCAGCCTTTAGAACTCTGAGAGAATAAGTTAAGCCACTCAGTTTATGGAATGTTCCCATGGCAGCCCTAGAAAACTGCTAAACCTATTCTAACACCCTGTGTGGAGTCCAAGTAGCTACACACATCAAATAACATCGTGTCAGTCTCTGTCACTTTGCTGTCCTTTGAGCACTCCATGAATTCAAGAGCCAGTTCAATAGTGAGGAATTACCATATTGCGTTATGGTGAGAAATGTAAACAGACAGAGCTGGTAAACAGCTGTTGACACACATGGAGTACTGAGCATGGGCTGTTCACCTGTCAAGTACCTTCCAGGGCGCTTCTCTCCACACATGAACTCTATGACCTATGTGTTGCTTTCTCATTGTACAAGTGATGCTATGTCTCTCGATGGAAATACCCATCCTATCCAATGAGTGAGTGGTGGGGCCTGGATTCAAACCTAGGCACATGTCACTTGAAAGCTCCTCTTCTCAAAACATGAATCTGGACTTCAGGTTAGGCATCTGGAGTCAGCTGCAAATATAATAATCAGCTACAACCAGGAAAGAGGCTGAGGATCAGAAGAGCTGCTTAAAAATATTCACTGGGGCTCTTTGTGTAAATGTACCACTTTTCAGACATACCATGGAGAGAGTAGGGAACTCTCCAATTTTGTCTTCCTCCATTGGACTCTATGCTACCCCACAGCAAGAACTAGGCATTGTTCACCAAATATACAAATACTGAACAGAGTAACTTCCTCTGTGCAGAGACTCTTATTCCTCTGTTGAACTCTACAGTGATCTTGATGATGGATTTCAGACTGACTGTATTATTTCAAACACAAATGGAGGGAGAGGGACTGCAAAAGAACATGATGGTCAGAAGAAAAGTCAGGAGGGACTGGTGGTTTAGAAGTCATGTTGTAGAGAGCCGTTCAACTCAGACGTTAAAGAGAAAATACAGTAAGGTCTGGAGAGAGCCACTTTGCAATTCACTTTTAGGGCTTTTGGCAATGTTCTGAACAAGAGTGTCAATCTTTCTCTGGAGCCTTGGAAATACCAGGAAGTAGATCATGACTGAGAAATGAAGCATGGAAGTATAACCAATGAACATAGTGTCTTTGCATCTTCATGAGCACAGGTTCCAAATAAGCACACAGAAAACACTACAGAGTTGAGTGAAGAAAGATGTGTTACCCAGGCTCATATTCAAACCAAGGAAACAAGAGAATTTTACTCAGGGAGGCTGTACTCACTCACACAGGGATTGAGAGTGCTCAGTTTAAAGTCATCATTTAAGAAAGCAGAGATAGTAGACACATTTCGGGGCACACATAGCTCAGGGTCATGGAATGAGTTTTGCAAAGATCCAAACATTGGACAGGTGTGTCTCTGGCTATACTCATCTTGCAAGATAAAGTTCATTTGAAAATAAAGAGAAGGGCACTTTGAGTTATACTAATAAGTCTTGCCCTGCCTTTCGTAAGCTAACAAAGACAGGAAATGAGGTATGACTAAGGCCGAGGGAGGAGGGCACAGAGAGAATATAGCAGTTATATACGCAAGAGACTGGGATTATAATCTGAAGAATGAGGAAAGCCACAGCAGGAGGAGGGGCGGGACGCAGCACAGACCATAGAGCCGCAAGGCTGAGCTACAGCTTGAAGGAGCGGGAGGCATTTTCCTTTCTGGATTTGTTCTTCTTAGGACAGAAATTGAATCAGTTTATGCTCCAAGCCTGCCTTTAGTTTAGAGTTTTCCCAATCTGGCTGAATCTAGGAACTGCCTGGGGAATTTTGAAAAATACATATTTCCAAGCTTAGAGAGTGTGCTTCAGGGACTCATGGTGCTCTCAGGAATCTCTCTCCTTTAGTGACTCACCAAAGTGATTATTTGTTATCAGCCTCCACCTCCCAACAAAGCAAATGACGCATTCCTGGCCATTGAACACAATCCACAAAGAATATTTCTTGTTCTGCATGCACGGCTTACATTTATTATAATTATATACTCTGTTAATCTAAGCCCGATAATTACATACACAGCTATATACTCAGTTACCCCTTTGTTCAGCTCCATAGAGAACTTAATTACATTCAGCAGGAGTAGACCTGATTATTTAAAGGGTCACTCCCCAAGGGTCAGTAGAACATTTGACCTTGTTCTCTTTTAAAGCAACCTCTATGCCTCATTTAGAAACCTGGCTCTCATGAATATTCTCCAGAGGACTGAGGACAACTGGTAAACCCCCTCTGCATCTCTTTGTTTAGGGCTTATTATCTTCATTTACTTAAATATCATTGCTAGTAATAACTCTTAATTCCTTGGCCTGGAATTCTGTCTTCTCAGTCTCTGGTTTAGTGTGTGTAGCTACTTTGTGTGCTTATTCTCTTGAGTATTCTACTACTACATATCCTGCTGCTTCTCAAACTTTTGTTAATTCAGAGTCACTGGAAGGGCTTGTGTAAATTAAGTTCCTGGGCCCTATGCTCACAACTTCCCCATCGAGCCGTTTATCTCAGGCTTCGCACAATTTAAGCAGCAGTGATTGATGTCAACAGGTGCCTTTGAGCTCAGCATCTCTTTTCCTTGGTCCAAGTCATAGGCTTTAAAAAGCAAGGCACCCAGAATCACAAGGGCCACCAGTCAGACTGCAGACTGCACCAGGCATGTTCCCTGCCTCACACATACTGACTTATTCTCAGCATATTAGGGATTTTTCTCAACTTACTCACGTATTCACAAATAGACTGACTTTAGGCCGTACCTTTAAAAGATCCAAGACAGAATTCAAGACAGTTTCCTTTATGTCTATAACTTTTGAACACCTCTCTAGGCACAACATTAACAATCCCATCTTGATTGCTATTTAAATGTTGGGGATGGGGCAGTATGATGGGCGTGGCGATTAAAGATTTCTTCTGTAACAGTAGCTCACATTTAGAAAACCGAACAGAAAATGCACAGCCGGCATTTACAGTTGTACAATAAGGTAACGATGGAAAGGAAGCAAAGAGAAAGACATAATAAGAAAAAATGCCAGGCATTATTTGCATTAAAATGTGCTGTCCAAGTGCCAAAGCATACAATAACTGTCAGGATAAGGCTCAACACTGGACTCTTGACTGCTTGAGGAGTTTTGAGCTCTAATTGGCTGATTGACAGTTATTGCCTTCCCGACTGACAAAGCTGTCCCATGGCTGATGTCCTCAGAGGACACACACTCTATGGCTCTCCACCCACTCTCTACTTCTCTTTTCTGTTGTGTTTCACTGCTTCTTCTATGCTGCTCAGCACCTCCCACACCCAACCCGTATCAGCTTCCAGAATCTCTGGGGAATGCATCTTCCATTTTCATTTTTCTGATTGTCTTCTTTAGCATCTCTTGCATCTCTTTGCAGTTCCCGTACGCCATGGTTTTCAACTGGAAAAACTCAGCCTCAAGGCGCAGCAAACATCTCTCACTACTTCCAAAATCCCTGTCTATTCTGAAGCACGGTTTCCCTATGTTTGGGGAACTTGAACTCACGTATAATGTTCCTGGTAGGGCTGCTGATAGTACCCTGACTTAGTTTTCTTGCTACTGCGACAGGATGTCTGATATAAGCAACTTAAAAAGGGGGAACATTTGTATTGACTCAGAGATTTCAAACCATCATGGCAGGGAAAGCACGTACATTTGTTACTTTTCTTGTTGACAAAATACTTGACAAGAAGTGACTTAAAGGATGTAAGGTTTATTTTGGCTTACAGTGTAGAAGGATACAGTCCATCATGGCCTCGAGACATGGAGGTGGGTAGAATGGGCATGGGAATAAAAGTGAGGGGTTGACTGGTCATGTTTCACCCACAGTCAAGAAACAGAGGTCAAGATGAATGTGGGCTGTGCTTTAAAATCTCAAGATAATTTTCCAGTGTTCCAGTTCCTCTCATGAGAACTCACCCCTTAAAGGTCCTTCCATCCCCGCTATTAGCTGGGGAACTAGTATTAAGACTTATGAACTCACAGGGGCATTTCACATTCAGATCACAACAGCAAAGTAAAGCACAGAAGCTTATAGCATGACAAGGTAGGAACAAATAGCAAAACACTGGACTTAACAAGCTTTTCCTTCATCCCCTTTTATTCTATCCTGGCCATCAGCACAGGGAATGATCCCACCCACAGTCCTAGCAGGTCACCTTCTCATAGTGAATGTTCTTTATAAATGCCCCCACTGGAGTAAACTTTATTAATCTCTTAGGTATTTTTAAAGACAGGGGTTTCCTGTATGCCAGCTAGCCCCGAATTCACTCTGCAGCTGAGATGAGTATCAACTTTTCCTGCTCTATCTGCCTCTACCTTTAGGGTGCTTAGATTACAGAGTATACCATGTTTAGTATCTTCATTCTGGGAATTGAGAATAAGTACAATAGGCAAGTGCTCTATCAACTGAACTATATCTCCTACTAGGCATTTCTCAATCCAATCAAGTTAACAATTAATATTAACGA
Source organism: Cricetomys ansorgei (assembly GCA_026225945.1). Classification (NCBI taxonomy): domain Eukaryota; kingdom Metazoa; phylum Chordata; class Mammalia; order Rodentia; family Nesomyidae; genus Cricetomys; species Cricetomys ansorgei. Next base: position 19,244,072 of record JAMJFZ010000239.1, read on the forward strand.
TCACATACCCATCTTTACCCTACTTCAACCCAACACACCCTAGTCACAGGCATATGCAACAAAGTCTTCTGTCTCCTTGGTTGAGATGAATGGTCCACATTGAGAACATTGCACAGTACTAATCCATTGACTAAGATTTTACACAGGCTGTCAGAGGAGGATCATTAAAGTAGTGAATGTGGGATATTAACTTCACATCGACTGTATAAAGCCAGTCTCCCTCTGCCTCATGGAAGAGCCCTCTGTGGTTGGCTAGAGCAACCCTAACACTGTGGAAGAGTAAAGAGAAGGGGTGACACAGTGTGAGTGGATACATAGGAAAAATGACATGGTGACTCCGAGTTCTTTGAGCCTCTGTGACAAGCTTCACATTAAGAGTGTCAAGTCCAGGAAACCATTAACCACTACTACCCACCACCACTCATACTCCTCTCTCCTATTGAAGCTATTTAGATTTGGGCTTCTGTCATCTGTATGTAAAAGAAGACTGACTAGATCAGAAGATTCTTAACCTCTGGGAACTACCAATAAACAAATCAATCTTTCCTAGGAATGTTAGTTTGGGGGTCTTTTGCTTGTTTAGTTTTATCTGTTGCTTCGTGTTTAATTTCTGTCTGCCTCCTTTATTTGTTTCTTCCCTCCCGCATCAGAGCTTCTACTAGCAACCCCACCTCTACCCCAGAACCCTTTAGAAGCCTCCACAGCTCCAGAGAAGAACTGTTCACGCTTTCTGGTGAAGGACGAGATGCTCATATTTCCAATTCCTGCCACACTGACATCTTTGTAGAAAACTATAAAAAAGAAAGCCTAGATCATGTACTTGGATGTCATGGGACTAACAAATTGCTACAAGATTTCCACAGAGCTCTTAGGCTCTCTGCTTGTTTCCATGTGGACAAATGACAGTTTATGGATTGGAATTAGCCTATGGCCCATGCCTTGGGTGGCACCCACATGGGTAGCTGAAGAGCTTCAATTGGGTTATAATACTCCTGTTCTAAAGTGTGTTTAAGAAACTGGTTTGATTAAGATATTGTGGAATAAAAGCCTGTTCTTGTTTTTTGGATTTTTATAAATAAATCAAGTCTCTCCTGTTTAATTTTTTAAACTAAATAGATATTAAGGAGTCTAATTTCAACAAAAGTGAAAAGCATGTAACTCTGGTTCTTAAAGACTGAAGAAATAACATCAAGAAAGCATTTATCATATCAATATTATTCTCTCTTTTTACTATTTCATGAAATACTGCATAATATCATCTGCATTGGTATCATGAAATGTTTCACTAATAAGAAGGTTCAAAAAATAAGTCAGTCTATGAATTAATGTCAGAAAACTCACATACACAATTTTTTGAATACACACAAAGCTTGAGAAAATTGTCCTAATTTGCTGTGACTGGGAATGTTCAAATCTTTTCAAAAACTAAAAAGAACTCAGAGAAATAAGAAAAGTTGCTTCAGTGAGTAGGAAAATTATGTATTGGAAGACTTTAAATACCTTTTTGTTATAAAAATGGTCTTGCATACTTCTAATCCTAAGATGCTTGATCTTTATTTCTCCTAATATTTCCAAAATCTAATCTTCTGGGCTTATTGCAAACTACCAGTTTCCTCTGAGTATTCAGTCTCTGTCATCAGGCAGACAGTACAAGGAAGTCGATTAGAAAACATTCCAGAAAAAGTTATTCAGTATGACAGAGAAAAGAGTATTAGGTATAAAAATTGAATTTTCCTTTTCAATTTTTCTTAAAATCGGTAACATGTTTGTATCAAAATTCATTCAAGATTTTGAGACAGACACAAGGGGATTGAATTTTTTCTTATAAATTTTGATGTTATTAGGTGATGTCAAAGTGACAAAAACTGAAACACACCATTAACCTAAAAAGCACAAAATATTAATCATAAGTGAACAGGAGGGAAGCTATTGCACAGAACCAAGATAAATCATATTTGTCTCATGGGCTAATTAGCAAATTTTCAGCTATCTTGGATTTTGCATGTGAGGTGGAAGAGAGGGGCTGAGGAAAATCTCACATTATAGACTTTACATATGTCTTTATTTGTAGTGCTAAATAGAACTTTACTTGACTAATTAATTTATCTGCTTAAGATATCTTTGGATTGTAATTTTATGTTAAAAATTCTTCCTTGAAGAAAAACAGAAGTGCGTATGGCTGCATACATATGCTAAACAGTATGCTCCTTTAACAGCCTGTACACTGCTAATTCATGAATGGACCTGACTCATTGGTTTGCCCTCAAAATGTCTTATGTCACTAATACTTCTCAGACTAATGCTGCAAGTTTCTATTCCCTATTGCCATTGGTATCTCTGTTTCATCATCTTGCAGTTGACCCATGTGCCAGAACAGATAGTGGATGCGAGGTATGACATCCACAGGATTGAGTCACTTCTAGTAGAAAAAAATGCTTCTCCCCCACCTTCTCTACCCCAAGTGGTAGCTCTTTTCCAAAGGATACATGGAAAATTATGCCTCAGCAGTCATAGAAGGTGAGAATTCTTAGTTAATTGTCATGTGACGGCTTCATCTTTACTCTTAACTTTAGGGAACACGTACCTGTCATGAAGAGGGCTAGTATACCAAGGCCTACGCCATTCTATTTCTAACTGATAATTTATACATATGTCAGGGAAAGAAGATAAATGCATGAGGTGATTATAGTCTTTATAACTTATCCCTCCTCACAAAAATTTTCTGTGCCTCCCTCTTTCCAAGAAGCTCAAGTAGAAAAAAATACCAATGGAGCTGTATATCACTCTCCTGTATATATCGCTCTTCTCACCAATGTCTGTTCCCGAAAGGACCAGGAGTTTCTGCTTACAGAGTGTTCCAGTAGAGAGAGCAACTTTGCCAGGTCTTCTCTCCCAAGACTAGCTAGGCTTTTGCAGGGTAAGTGTTTCTGACTTTTCTTGAGACACAGAGACAGATCTGACTAAGACTTCATACCACAAAAATCTATGAATCCAATAGAGGTAAAATTTGACTGTTACTGAATGCTACCTTAAACTAAACTAAAGGATCTGGATAGAAATCTTGAGATTGGTCAGTAGTGTCTTCTAAGAATACCAAACATCTAACCTACAAGCTTATAAAAGTAATGTATTCATTACTATGAGACTAGAAGGAAGAAAAATTTACCCTTGATGTCCATCCAATAATGCTTCCCAAGGAAGCCAGCTCTAGGGTGCCTACCAAACTCTCTGTGTTTGGGGAGTACAGGTGGGAGACTAGGCCATCAAGAGTTTAATGCCAATCTAGTGACATAGTGAGTTTGAGGCAGTAGGAGGCTACATGAGACCCTTTCTCAAAAGAACAATTTCCCTGAGGGGCTGAAGGTTAAACTTTTCTTTAATATTGGCAGGCATCTTCCAACCCCCAAACTTAGCTCCTACTCTACTCTGGTCCTCCCCACTCTTCATTTTAAGAGCTTTTCTCTCACAAAGTAACTCTCCAGTGCTCTAGACACAAGTGGTGTTCTGCAATTCATCTATGACCCTAACCATGAGAAGCTGGTATGACCCTACGAGACAAGGACTTAATGCCAATGAATACCCTTTACTTCAGATGCCAGTTATAGGGAGTGAATTCCTAGGCAGATATCTTCCTCTACTGAAAGCACAGATACCCATGAATTCATCAACCTTGGAGTTCTCTGAGCTCCATTGCTTCGGGTTTTTAGGGAGGCCTCACCTTAGGCATGACAGATGACATCATTGACCACTGGTGGTTAATTCAACATCCAATCCTTTCCCCCTACCAGGATGATGAGTCTCAGAGTTAAAAGTCCTACCCCTCTCATCACAGGCTGGTTCCATTGCTATCTAGTGCCCATTTCCTCAAAAAACACAAGTATGGTTGGAAGGGGCATGAATGAGGAAGGACCACATACAAATTCCTTTCTTTTCTCCGATATCACATGACTTCAGTGCCCACAGAGGAGAGGAGATTTGAACCCACTAATTAGATGCAGGCCAAGTATCCTAGCTTCCTATTTCCTAATGCAGTGTTCTTTCCTTCCATCTGCCCAATAGAACATATTTTTATGGTGTCTCTGAATCATGTATTTTGTATCTATCAGGGCTCTACATTGATGAAAATATTTTGTGTGATTCATCTTCTTTTCTCCAACGTTTACTATCTGTTTTTGATTATTTGTTCCTCAGGCCTTTTTTCCATTATGTCATAGCTCTTCTATGCCAAAACCTTCTATTTGCTATTAATTTTACTGTTTGTTACACAAGATGCCAGCAAGAAAATATGCTGCACATGGCCATTTCTAAGTTGTGTAAATGAATATCAAGGGAAATTGCTATCAAGAAAGTAATTTTTTTTCTTCCTCTAGAGCAACTTCACTAATCCTATTGAATTATTTAGTGTTCAGGAGAATAATCCATTAAAATCAAGCCATTGTCTTCCCAGTCAACACACACACATACACACACATACACACACAAATACGTACACACACACACTAATGCACGCACGCACCCACCCCCCCATCTAATTTCGTTTTTTCACATCTCTAATTTTATTTTCCTCTCGCTGTTTCTTGGGGACTGTTAGTACATCACCACATATCCCCAAAATGGCAATGTGTCATGAAAAAACAATCAGACATAAGTTAAGTTCTAGCCTCTCTCTCACACACAGGCCAGCCTCCCAGAAAAATGCCTCCTCAGTTTCAGTCTCAGCATCCCCATCTTTCTCCCCAAAAGGTTACATTTCTTCTCCCTTGTTCTCCCAGCCAATTGGACAAGTCACCCCAACCCTTCTCTGACTGTACCTCTCTTTTTTTCCCTTCCTGCCTAGGACCCTTTAAAACTTATCATTTGTTCACAGGACATGTCCGTCTCTACTCTATCCAGAGGCAGTACAGGGGCAAATATCCCTTCCCCCTCTCCCTTGTTCCCTGTCCCTGTTTCTTGTCCCCTGTCTTTTGTCCCTATAGGGTAAATAACTCTTCTTTGTGCTGAGAATCTGGTATCTGGGTGTGCTCTGTGCCAACTCTGGTCCTTTCAAGAACAGCTAGAAGTTTAAGTATTTTCAAGTTAATTGACAAGCACTTTGACAAACTATATTTTTTTATTCTTGCCTCTGATAATTTTCTGCACATTAAATTCATGCTTTTCCATAGTCCTTTTTCTAGCTTGGAGAGTCCATGTACAAAGCAAATCAATGTAGTATAAGAACAGAAACATAACTAAACATAATCATCAACCACGGTGATTTTGTTAGTTGTTCTGTTAGAACAATTCCAGAGATTTTTAAGATTAAAAATATATGTATTTTAAAATCTTGTATCACACCAACAACTTCAAACTCTTGGTCTGTTGTCTTAACTAAAGTTTGGCATACGGTAAACACTCAGCAATAACTAGAAAAAATGAATAAAAATAATAAGAAATTAAAACAAAACAAAACTCCCCTGCCTCCCATCTCAGTGGTCCAACCCTATTTCCAAATGTGCTTAAAACTAAATTTCCTTTCTTGGCACTTTTGCTAACAAAGAGTGAATTTCAAAATCCTTATTGAGGCAGTTCTTGAGGCTGGTGGAACTATCAAATCTTAACAAACTAGAGATCAAGTTAAGTTCACAGATTAAACCTATTATGATATAATTACTGCACTTTCCATTTTGATGACAATGCCGGCATCTGGTTTTTTTTTTCCTTTGTTTTTTGTCTCCTCCTGAGGGATCAGGTTTAAGGACACGCACAGGGGAATTTCAATATTAATAGCAGCTGTGCTGCAGCAGCAGGCCGGGGAGACACTGCAAGCCAGTGGCCACAATACAGACAGCTATGATGGGAGCATGTGAGCCAGAAAGATCTCTGTTAAAATGCGTGTTGGCAACATTGGGGGAGTCATTCCAGTGCTGAAAAGTTGGCTTATGTAACTCACTTGAGAATCAAGCGCCATCTCTGCTGGCCTGTGGTACATTAAAGCTGGCATGAAGGTAATGAGGTACCATTCTGTGGTAATTAAGGATGTGCCACTTTTATTCACTTAGCTCAGCTTGCTCTCTGCTTCACAGAATTTAGGATGTACCAGGTGGCATTCCGTTTGGTAACACGGCAGCTCAATGGAAGATACAAGTGTTGCTTTGCTGGCTTTCAAAAGCACTTAAAGAAAAACACACTTCAAAAATTAAGAACATGGACGATACTCAGGAAACCAAAAATATCCAGCTGTTTGGAGAAATGCCCGTTGCTCACTTACGAAACTTTTCACCAGACTAGGGACAGTTGATTTTGTGTATGAAGACAAAAAATATGAAAGTTTTAAGAATAAGGTTTTTTAAAGCATGAAACAACAATTAATGAAAGGAGAGGCTGTAAATTTGAAAGAGAGCAAGAAGGAGTGTATTGGAAGGCTTGGAGGAAGTCAAGGGAAGAGGGAAACCATGTAATTATATTACATTCCCAAAAATATTGTTTCGAAATTCAAGTTCTATTAATATTGCATTTTTACATGGTGACCAATGTTTTCTTGGCAACTGTAATGTTTAACTCTGATTGTTAACTATAAGAAACTCTAGACTCACCTAGGAAAAGAGTCTCAGTAAGTGACTGTCTAGATCAGACTGATCTGTGGGGTCATCTATTGGGGATATTCTTGATCACATTAATTGAAATGGGACCTCCCCTTCCTTGGGTAGCATCATTTCCTGGGCAGAGAATCTTAACTGCATAGTGCTTGTATGCATTAATTCACTGCTTTCTGCTCTGACAGATGTGTATGACCAGTTCTTTCATGTTCCTGTTACTTACTGTGACTTTCCTGCTACAATGGGCTGTCTCCTGGAATTGTGGGCTAAAATAAATCATTTCTCTTCCCAAGTTGCTTTTCAGGGTATTTTATTACAGAAACAGGAAACAAAACTAAAGCAATGTCAAATGCTCCTTTCAAGTTGTATGGCTTTGACTTAGATACATAGTGCTGCATCTTCTGGCCTAAAAATTAATCTTTTCAGTTAATAGAGTGTGTGCCTTAATTGTACAAAACAGTGTAACCTATGGGACATGGACCAATGCTTTCAAGAGGATTCACACATAGACACACACACACTACCCTGTATATAAGAAGTATTTTAAGAGTATGAACTGGAGCTGTGGAAATGGCTCAGTGGGTAACAGCATTTACAATCAAGCCTGATGACTTCAGTTCAATCCCTGTGGCCACATGGTGAGGGGAGAGAACCATCTCCTGAAAGTTGTCCTCTGACCTCTATGTATGCACACATACAGGCACACAAAACAGGCACATGTAAAAAAAATCGTTATTCAAAAATATAAATCCAAGTTCGTCTATCTGGTTTTAACAACAGGATCTGTTAATTTTTCCTTGTCCCAACTGGTCTTGAAGAAGCTCAGACACAGAGAGCTGACAGTCTTGAAAATGTTTGGAAGTTAAGGACAAAAGATGCACAAACGTGCCTGACCTACCCACGAAAGCTTGAGTGGAATGAAGATATCCCTGCAGAAGCACCATGGAGAGCATGATAGAAGCACACTGTGTCTCATGGTTCTGCACTAGATAACATCACAGATTTGTACAAAACCCCCAAGAGGGAATGAGAGTTGACCCTGAATTGACTGATAATAAATTTGCACTCCTTGGCAGAATGAAAGCTCAAAATAGAAAGCAAGTTAAGTTGTAGAAGGAGAATGTTACATTTACACCCAAGTGCTGTGCTGTGGCCTCCTATACCATCTGCTGAAAAGCAGCAAGACGGAGAGGAAAGAAGGCAGTAGAGTTACAGAAGGCATGGTTTCTAGCCTAGGCTCTGTCAATCATCGTTGGCAGAAGCCACTTAACCTCTTCAAACTCAGTTTATTTAATGTAAAGTAGGAGCTTGACTGGAAATCCCCTTCCAAAGCAAGGCTTTTTCTTTTCTTCGTATACTCTCTCAGTGTCCTTGTTTCCTTCACTGTTGCTGTGAGAAACACCATGACCGAAAGCCAGTTGGGGAAGAAATGGTTTGTTTTAGCTTATAGGTTATATAGTTCATCATCAAGGGAAGTGAAGGCAGGAATGAGGTGGCAAGAGCTAAAGCAGAGACCACAGAAGAATGTTCCTTCACTAGCTTTCTTCCCTGGGCATATGAAACTACTTTTTTATATAGCTCAGGTCACCTGCCCAGAGGGGTACCACTCACAGTGGGCTAGACCCCATACATCAATTCTCCATCAGGACAGTGCCACCACAGACTGCCCACAAGTGATCTGATGGAGGCAATTCTGAAGTTGAAGTTCCCTCTTCCCAGTTGTATCCTGTAGCCGTAGATGTATTTATTGATTTAATTAGTTATTTTTGTGGGTTCATGGCAGAGGACAGTTTATTCTTTGCTAATTCAATTCTCAGCCCTAGTCCTAGAGTGTTCTGGCCTCTATAAATCTAAACTTAAGCCTAGACCTGGAAGTTTTCAGCCTCAATACAATCTAATCTGCTAACCTAGACTTGGAAGGTTTCAGCCTCAGAGACTTACTACTGACTGAGCTCATTCTGACTATCTGTCTTCTGAACTCCAAACTGTAGATCGTAAACTGCATGCTACTTATTCTCTGCTTTCTCTCTTAGCTTATTCTGGACTGGCTCTGCTCTTCTCAGAGGCTTCTCCTTCTGAACTGAATTGTCTGTGAACTGACTGCACTCAAGCTGCCTGACTGAACTAACTCTCTGCTTCTCTCTGAGCTCTGCCTCTTGTCTGCTTTCTGTCTGCTTCTACCTCTCTTCTGTCTGAGCTCAAGCTTCTACCTTGCTTCCTTCTCTGAACTCTGAACTCCACTCTCTGGTTCTCCCTCTGAGCTCTGCTTCTGCTTCCTCCAACTGTTCCTTCTGAACTGAACTGCCTGTGAGCTTTGCTTCCTGAGTGCTGGGATTAAAGGTATGTGCCACTCCTACCTTCTGAATTGGGATTAAAGGTGTGTTCTGCATTGGGATTAAAGGCATTTACTAACATTCTTTCTATCCTAGAGCAGCCATGCTGCTGGATTAAAAGATTAAATGTTCCTCTACTCTGTCCAGTTAACAATTGAAGGTAATTATTACAGTCTGTTATCTAAGAACACAAGGAAGCATTCACCTTAAAAGGTAGTACTGATGCACAGAAGTGGTCTTAGATTTCACATCTGTTCCTTCCTAGCACAGAGCTAAGTTAAGGTTGAATGGATATTTGTTTAAGTGAAATGAAGCAAATCCCAGGGGGTGTCTAGCCATTCCTTAGGTCGAAGCATAGTGTTGAAGCACATACTAGCCTGTTATCTAACAACATACAGCTGGGTCTGTGAAAACTCATCAAATGCATTTCTGTTGTTAAAAAAAATAAAAAATGTCCCCTCTCCCCAAGGCTTCCAGGTTCCTGGAAGTGGCTCTGCTGGGCTCCTGGGCAGGTAGCCGTGCTGCAGGCATGGGTCTATGGCAGGTCCATCTGGTCAAACAAACCTTATGAATGAATCATTCTTGGGAATCAAGGGTAGAGGGCTTGACTTGTTTATTGGGGGGAAGGACTTACATATTTATAGCCAAAGGAATGTTCCCTGTACCCCATGAGCATCAGTGAAAGGTCATTGGTCAGGATAGGCAGCCCCACTTGCATATGGGGTGCTTTAGGTATTTCTTGGGGACTAGGGGGATAAACCTTATAAGGAAAGGTTTAGTTGTAATTCCAGATAAACAACTTTGCCAAATCGAGTGAGTGCCCTTGGAGAGAGGCAGTGTTTTGCTGTGGCTTTGTATTCTTTTGGCTACTGCAGAGGTGAGGGGCCAGATTCTTGCCAGCTCTTCAGAACAAGAGCTTGGGGTTCTAAGCACCCTTGGAACCACTCAGCTGCTTGACAGCCCCACACATTTTCATGCTATATGCTAAATAATAATGAATATTTTTTGTTTGTGATATTGCTAATCACAGCTGTTCTGAAACTTAAAGAAAAGGACAGGAGGAGAAAGTGTGAAAAGATACCCCTCCTTGCTATGTTTGCTCACAACCCTCTTGGATATCAGGGGAACAGGATTAGTAGTCACATCCATCAAATAAGTGATACTGATACTGGAAAGACACTGGATACAGATAACAGGGCAAACTATTTGTCTGCTGACCTCTGTTCACCACAGCTGAGGCTATTCTTCTGACACAATCACTACTCACAATCATTTCCACTATCTGTACCATCTTTAATAATGCTCACACACTATAAAATTTATAAAAAGGAAAACAAAAAACATGGGAAATGTCACCAGACCTATCAAGAAAGACAATAAAAAATCCTCTGGCCACCTCAAAGGTAGCCTTGTCTTTGCACTTTGCACTTTGGGGTTACAGAAAATGTCTTGGGTCAGAAAAGCCTCTTGGTATGGTTAGAAAGTGCAAACAGTCCACAGAGAAGAGAAAGCCCAGGACTTATTTGATGAGCAAAGAGCTCTAGGAGACAAGCTGTTCCAGCCCCCATAAAACAAACAGGGAACAGCAACCAATAAGGCCTCCCACACACTCCCTTGAGAATTGCTGGGAGTTCTTCTCTGTTTTTCATGATGTTAAGGTGTAGCTAAACCAATCCACCCTGCTTTCCTATGCCTGTCTCTTAGGGAGGAGATGCAAGGAAATGTTAAGAAGAAACAACATCATAGTTACTTGTTACACATATAGATTTTGTACTAGATACAATGTCAAACCAAGGATGAGGTTGTCCTTTGAAGTTGGATGCAAACAGACCTTTTAATGAGTTGGAAACAGCTTGTCCAACTCCTAGTGTAACTCTAGGGAACCATAGTTACTCCTGTGCAGTCCTCCAGCTTCCTGCTCAGGTGGGCAGACCTCCACCAGTCAACGCTTTTCTCAGTTCTCAGATCGGACCCCTTCCCATTACCAACCAGAAAGGGCCTTTTCTCTCAAGACTGAAAGCCAGCCAGTCTGCTCAGGTACTTTCCTTCCTTGATGGCCTTGAAAATAAGTGTCACGCTGTTGTCAGTATTGCTCAACTAAATACTAGGAGTCTCAAACAGGAATACCAACTCTTAACTCCCCTTTCAGAGGACATGCAATAGTTTAAGTGTTCTCTAACATTATTGTAACCCCCATCTTCCTCTCTATTATGCAAATCTATGTTCTCAAGAAAAGCCCATTTTACAAGGTACTATATTCAGACGGCATTATGGGGGTGAGGAGGTGTGGAGAAAATTTCTGTCAACTGCTTCTCATTTGTAAAGCTCCTTATAGAAGAAGAGATTAATCCTGCAGGGCTCTCTGCCTAAGATAGGTCATTGATCACTTTTCTATGAGCTTAGCACTCTCATTTTATTATCCTTTATAATACGTCTTGAAAAATTAGATTTCTATTGATTTGGGCATAGCTGTGAGCTGCCAAGAAAGATATCATCTGTATCCCTAAAAAGGGGAGTTAGTTTGCAGAGAACTAAGTCAGTGACTTGACTTCAGGGCCACCACACTGTCCTGATCCCAGGAGCCCATGAAGCAGCACTAAGCATTTGTGCCATGTGGTTCTGTATTCACAAGTACTACTGAGTCGAGTTAAACAAACTTCATCTATTTATGTAGCACCTTCCTTGGCTGGTAGACTAAACTGCTTAACATTTGTTCCTAAGCTTTCACAATCTTTCTTCCAGAACATATTATTAGCTCCATTTAATATTCAAAGAGAGTAAAGCATTGGGAAGTTTCTTGGCCAGAAACAGAATAAGGACTGCTGCTCTGCCAGACTACAAGGCGGTATACAAAGGCAGAGTCAGGGAGTGGTTGTGCAGGGTATGGGGTGATTTGGGATAGTTACCAACTTCATTGGGACTCACAGTTTACTCCTATGCAAAATGGGATTCACCAGAGGTGTGCTTTCAAGATTGAAATTTGTTTTGATACGAGTTCTCATTATGTAGCTCTGACTGGCCTGGAACTCCATATGTGGACCAGGATGGCCTTGAACTCACAGAGATCATCCTGCCTCTGCTTTCCATGTGCTAAGATTAACGGTACGAACCACCATAACTGGCTTTCAAGATTAAACAAATTAACAAATGAAAACTGCTTAGACCTACACATAGTAAACAATCTATAAATACTGACCAGAAATGTTTCACCACAGCCCAGGATAATTATCACTGTGATCTTTCTAAATCAGATATGTTTAAACCAACTCAGGAAGATGAGAGGTATGGATCCTTGAAGAGGGTGCTACAGATGCATTTGGTCAAGCACAACTTCAGGAATCTCTTCACTAGTGTGATGCCTCTAGACTTCACACCTTTCACCAGTTCTCTTCAGTTTGGAGATATCTGCTTTTCATTCCAGCCAGCTTCAGGTTTAGAACTCTCACTGGCTCTGCATTAAACAAAGGGTAGAAACCGAACGCCCTGCCGGTCCCTACGCCCCTTCGCTGCCGAGGTTTGTGTGCCAAGCATCTCCTTTGATCATTTTGAACTTGATGCTTCAGACATGTTGGTGTCTGAGCTTCACCATGCTACACTCTCTCACCTAAGGGCTTTCACACATGCCCTTCTCTTGATTGATTGAACTCTTCTTTCCTCTTCTGCCCCATTCATTCTTTTACCTTTCTGTTAATTCACCATTATAACTCAGCCACGAGGCTGAGGTTTTGAGGACCTCTTTAGGCCAGGTCAGTGCACCTACTGCCTCCAAAAGACTGCATTGCCCAGTTATAAGAAACAACTTTTTGTTTTGTTTGAGTAAATATTTTTTTCGTACAATATATTCTGGTCATATTCTTTCCCCTTCCCAACCCCTCCTAGACCCTCCCCGACCTCTCTATCAACTCAACTTCATGTTCTCCTTCCCTCTATCTTTCTCAAATAAAAATGAAAACAAAACAGACAAAAACTAATAAGACAAACAAAAAAAAATGAAACAAAAAAACAAAAACAAAACAAAACCTAAAACTAACCAAAAGAAAAACAAATGCACATAAAACCATGGAGTCCATTTTGTGATGGCCAAGTACTCCTGGGCACCCAGGCTTGCCCTGAAGTGTGGTTGATAATACTCAGTGTCACTCCATTGAAGAAAACCAAGTTTTCTGTTCCCAGCAGGTATCAACTGCAAATAGCTTTCCGGTGAGAGGTGGGGCTTTGTGTCCACTTCCCTTCCCCTTCCTCATGCTGGGATGTTGTTTAGAGAAACCATGTTTTATGCCTACTTTCTCTGCTAAAGGATAAAGCTCTAGTTCACCGCTACATTTGCAGAACCTAACAAAACATCCAGCACTTCATATGCACTCAGTAACTCATTGCTGAAAAATGGCAAGCTCCATTGTATGGGCAAGGTAGAATTGATTTCATGATTGAGCGAGACACAGGAGAACCTTGAGTTTAAGTGTTTATTTCCTTCTTAATCTCTGAGCCCTCTACCATGGAATCCTCTAGAAGTTTTTCTGGGTCTTTGGAGTACTCTCTTACAATATCAAACTAGTTTTTCTCTGGAAGGATTAATATAAAATGATTCTTAAAACATGGATGACTTGTAAGCTATAAGGTAGATAGATAGATAGACAGACAGACAGAGGTTCTTTAGTGTTGGCACACAAAACATTAAGTTTCATACAACAATTTAACCATTCTTTCTCAGTTGCCACCAAAATGAAAACTGAAATATTTATGATAATTTACAGTATATGTCTAGAATTGATATTGCTCAGGTTAAGAAACTTTGTTTCAACGGCCATAAATAATAAATCAGGCATACATTTCTTGTGTAGTCTGTTGCCATGGAAAGGATATTCCTGTCACAGGCTTTAAAATTCATATGACATTTTTCCTTTCACAGAAAAATACTGTAGAGTACAATGAAGCCAAATTCCACAAAAGATAATTTAGAAGTATACCCTGATATCTTTATATAACCACTATGCCCTGATATCTGTATAGTGGTTTTAGATATATAATGGTGTCACTACTCCTTCTCCCAAGGCTTGGAAACCATCAGGGAAGAGGGCACAGAAAGATTATAAGAGCCACAGAGGATAGATGATTACAATGAAACAGTATTTTCAAGGCACATCAGGGTATTTGCACATATGGACTCACAGTGGCTATGACAGCATGCACAAGTCTAACATAAGATCAAACCAGACAAAATGGTAGAGAAGGAAAGTTCCAACACTATGGGATGAGCTTCCTCAACAACCGATGACTGTTAGGAGAGGAGGAATCAATTTTCTTCAAGGATGAAGTTCCCTGAGAGACTGAGAGGTTCCCATGCTCCAGTAGATGGCCCTATATCTATACAGATATATGGTCCTATATCTCTACATATCTATATAGATATGGGTAGTGATGAGTGAACTCTGTGTTTGTGCAGGTATGGCGGGGGGGGCATGCACCCTAGTCTTTTCACTGGGATATACCTATCTGAAGATACCTTTAAAAATACATAACCCCTATGCCTTTTCATCAGTCATCCAAAATATAGATACAGTTAATGGACAGTAGAAAGATTTTTGAAATATACAACATAACGGACTTACTCTAAACACAAGTAGGATTTCATAAATTAGATTAAATAACAAACAACAAGTTTGATTCTGGACACTTCTTTTCAGCTTTTCTCATTTAAACAAAGCCAGTACGCATACAATTTATTACCATGAAATTGGAAAAGGTTGTATGTTAGGGAAGGGAATTAAACTATACTGGACATAGCTTTACTATACTATTCTTATTTGTAGCTTTGAATACATGTAAAATGATAGCAAATAGTAATTCTCTCCATTTATTTCCTAGTCCACAGAAAAAGTGTTTGATCATTTCCTAGTAATGGGATTCTGTTATCCCATCTCTAGTCTTTCCTTCAACAACTGACTTTGGACAGAGTAAGGCAGGTGACCTCCCTGAGATCAATGCATTATGCAAGCGTCTCTGGCTATCTAGAAATGTTCCTTAAAAATTAATTGTCCATAAATAGCTCCTAGACAACATAATTTTTTAAAGGACATATTGAGTTGTGGTATATTTGAACATATTCTCAAGTATTATAAGACTACATGCACTTCTGTGCAGTAACAAGCTGTTTATCCAGCAGCCTGAGTCACTGCCAGAAAGTTACATTCCTGTGCTATTGGAACCAGCTTCTTAGGAGTGGACTCTGGAATGCAAAAAACATACTAGTTTGGAGCATCTGCAGTTGTCTACTCAATGGCCCTTGATTGGAGCAATTGTTCTTATGTTGACCCTGCCCACTGAGGTATTTGTGTTGAAAGCATCTGATCATATTAGTGATAATGGAGGAACTTTGAGAAGGTCCTCCCTCAGCATAAGTACCATTCAGGGAAGACCTTGCCTGGGGTTTGACTTGCTAAAATGACATCATGTCAGCTAGCTGAGGTTGGGGGTTGGTGCACTATAGAAGTTCTATTCATTAAGCATTAAGACCTGTGTAATGGTGGCTGGTGGTTCCCTTCAATAAAATACCTAGACTTCATATGCTGGGGGTTGGTGCCAGGAGAAGCAGGTCGGAGCCATGAGAGGCTGAGGTATGTCAGTCAGCCATGTGAGGTGAGGCCCTCTGCCTTATCCATGCAGGTTTTCCATCTCAGAAAGTTGTTTTGGCTATTTATTGAAACCCACCGGAGATACTTTTTACAATTCCTTAACAAGGTTGTTTGGACATAATAATTCTTTGTAAGAAAGTAATGCATAGCCATGCTGAATTATATTTTATCATCAAAATTAAACACTATAAAGACTGAGTTAGTGTCAAACATGGATGGAAATATCAACAGACGAGGGTGTCTTCCTATATTACTTAGTCATGGGAAGTGGAAAACATCACCTACGCTACGCTGGAACAAAAGTCAGCTTTCTATGACTATTTGGAAAACAATTTGCTGCCTGTGAATATGTCAGCTTCCTTTAAATATGAAGTAATGTTATTCATTTATGTATAGTATGTGCATGTGTTATCAATTGGAGGCGATTAATAAATAGTTACTGGATGGACAAATGAGTAAGTAGGGAATAAATGACTAATTTCATGGAATCTGCAAACTCAAGCAGAATAATTGTTATCAAATTTGACAGTCTGAATTTTCACAATGAAAAGGGAAAAATATCTTAGCGAAGGGAAATTCTTCGTATTTCTCAAATGAGTCTTTATGCGATGATTAGTAGCGCAGATCATCAAGCCCAATGGTCTAATAGAGGTAGACTTCTGATCACGCTGAATCACTATGTTTAATCTCAAGTTGATTAAAAATAGAATCCATGAAAATCACAGAAATGAAGTCAAGCCATTCAAGCCATTAGTAAACGAGACAAGAACAGTAAGGTTCACCTGAGGCTGGTGCTCAGCTTTCATCCTATTAGATTCTGCGATAAGTGCTAAAAGCTTTCATTACTTAGTCTATCTTTTTCTTACTGAGAAACCTTTTAAGGCCAGAGAAGAGTATAATATTCTACGTAGTAAGCACTTCTTCCTAAACAATGGAAACTGTTTTTACATTTAAATGAAGAAGCTTTAATATTGGGAAAAATAAATTATTCATTTGTACATATCTGTGTCTGTTAAAATATGTAATTAATTCACATTTATATTTTAAATTATATCTCACAGGTTTTAATTCACAAGAATAGAGTATTATTTTTAGGGGAAATAATCTTTGAAATTGAGTTTAATTTAGTCTGGAGCCAAATTAATCATTTGCTGGGCCCCAAACAAAGAAGCCCATTAAAGAATTTATATGATAGACTCTGCCAGCGACATTACTCCTTCTACACAATCTACAGGGTCAAAATGCTTATGTTGTCACAAATATACCTCTGCAAGAATTTCTTACATCTATTAAATATATTATGTTTACACATCAGTCAGTCAATTAACTATTTATTAAATTTAGTACAGTGATTACAAGAAATAGAAAACAATGGTTTTTGTTTCAGAGATTATAATTAGATTTGGAGACAAGATTAACAAGCTAATAAAACAACTATTAAAAAAGATGTTATACAATTTAGATGGTGCTTTAGAAGGCACATATACAATATACAACTTTAAAGGAAGATAATCCAGGAGAGCTGGAAAGGTTAATGAATATATCTTAATTACCTCCCTTTTACTTTTATATGGGGCAACTATTTATATACTGTTGGTAAGTTTGGCAAAATGGCTCCCTTCTCTTGGCAAAGAAATAAGATCCAACGAAGAGAATAATCTCAGTGTTCCAGCACCAGACAATGGAGGGACTTATGCCCAATGCTGACAATTTCCTGAGTCCTCTACACATTGCAGCATCGCTGCACAGTGAGTTCGGCGGATTTTTATGAGTGGCGATTTTACTATACAGAGGAAAATCAAGGGTCCCCGAGCAGAGGGCACAGCATGAGAGACTAGAGATCAGGAATTTATTTTCCTTCTCAAATATTTATTGAGCTCACTGAATATGCTGGATATCATGCTAGAAAAGAATCAATGAAAAACAAAGTGGTCATGACCTCTGACTTCACGAAACTCAGTCTTGGGGAGGAGAGCATACATACAATACATACAATAGATATAAAATTGCAATTGATACAGCTGCTAAAGAGAAAAGTTCATGTTCTGGTGAGAATGTAGAACAGAATATTTAATCTAACAAAGAAATTTAGGATAAAGATTCCTGAAATATGAACAGGTGTGTGCTATAACATAAACATGGTGGGGAATATACATAAAGCCATATTTTAGGTGGTAAAGATTGTCTATGGAGTAGAATAAAGGTAAATAATAGAAGAAAAGAAAGACAAAAGAAAATAGTTTTTTCTATCAAGCTGATCAAGCTAGAATATATAATTAGAAGCCGCATTAAGCAGACACTATTGTGATTAAGTTGAGGTGGCAATGTTCCAGGTGTTCAACCCTCTGTCCTGAGATTTTCTGTACTGTTTCAGCTCATTTTCCAACAATTATGCTATTTATAGTCTCTTAAACATGGGTGACTTATTCCTTCTCAGGGATCTAAAAGAACATCTTGGGCTGAATGATTAATAAATGACAGAATTTATTATCCTAGTTTTCGAGGCTTTGAAGTCCAAGATCAATACACCAGCAGATTGGAAGAGGTAACAAGCTCCCTAGGGCATTTCTTATGAAGGCTCTCATTCCATTCAAGTGGGCTCAGGACCCAGTTGCCTCCCAAAGTCCTCACTGACTCACAACATCGCTTTGAGATATGAATGTAGGGAGACACAGACAGTGGGGGGTGGGGGGTGAGAAGTTATTTTTGAAAACCTTTGACTTCAAAAATAATGATTTCAGGTTTACTTAAAAAAAGTAACTCCTGCCTAAATAACAATTTTTAAGAACAATGTGGTCATAAAGATAAAAACCTGGTACTGAGATGGTTGTAGTAGTAAAGACTTTTTAAGAGCAAGTTTTGTTGGTGCATTGGATATGTGGGAGGAGACAGTCCAAGAAGTATGTACAATGAACTTTAAAGAGATTGCTGTTCCACTTTTACTGAATTTATTTCATCCATTTGGAGGATAATAGTAATGTTAGCAAGAAGGCTATATTCACGTGAATAAATAATTTACCATAGAAAACTTTGAGTAGTAATTGACTTTATTACATTTTTAGCAACTGCATGGTGGCATCTCATCTTCTCAAGGAAAGAGTTCACATAAGGCCAAGGGAAAGTTCAAGTTCAAGTACTTCATGGGGAGGATGACAATCAGAGAACAATATCAAAACAATGAGAATGTTTGAAATGCAGCTTCTTAATTCAGATGATTGAAGAAAACACTGAAACTCCAAGCATTCCGAAGAACAATGAGAAAATAAAGCAAAGCCAAACGAGCAAAGGAGGGCGGTGAGAGGGCTAAAAGTAGAAGCTGACTTCCAGGTACGAAGGAGGGGAAATGTGAGAAGAATGGAATTAATGTCCATAGAAGAAAAGAATAACTTTTCTACAATGTAGCAACTCCCACACTGTAAAACCCAACACAATAGACATAAAGAGAAAAGAGACAAAGGCAGCAATTAAAGTAATTGCCTCTATACTGTACATCCAAATATATTCTATGGCTGGGAACTAGCCATCTTTTCATCAGAACAAAACACTTCAACGTGACTATTAAGACTGACCTTGAAATATTTTGATTTCTGATATCCAAAACAGCTAAAGATATGAAATGTTCCTGAGATGGCATGACAAAGAAAAGAGTTTAAGTTTTGTCTTTAAGCAGACCTTAGGGAATCCCATGCCTTTGCACAAGCTATTCAAGCAACTTTGGCACATCAGTTAATTCTCTGTCAGCAATTAACTGCAGGCTGTGAATCATAATGCATTCATATAAAGTTTTTGTGGAGATTAAACAAGATGATACAAATAAGTACCTAGAACGTAGCTGTCTAATAACTGCATCTCCCTATTCAGTTATTAATTGCACATTTCCTTTAGAAATTAATTTTTTTAAGAAAAAAAGTGAATTGAATTGACATAAAATTTGACTTCACTATCATCTTTGTCAGAGAAAACTGGAGCCAATTTATTTCTTAAATTATAACTAAGGGTAAATCACTTTCAGGTAAAAATTTCCTTAAAATTATCTCCATTGCAAATCTCCCAAGGTATGCAATCTTTTTTATTGTGAAGTAGAATTTGGCTTGTTAATTTCATACTCTCCCATGTGGACTGCGGACACCTCTGTCTCTAACCATATTACAGGTTGTGAAGTCACTTGATTTAGGAAGAAACCAAGATGCTGCTGATAAAATACTTTCAGAAAGAAAGAAGAGAGTTTCAAAGCAACTCTCAAAAATGCATAGATTTATTTTTCTTCATATCTTTGTGAGTTAGAGAAAATGATGCTCCAAGTAATTAAATAGGCTTCGATACTGAAGTGAAAACACATCTTAAAAATGAATGAATAATAAATAAATTTGTTGACACAAGTTAGCTCTAGGACAAGTAGAAGAAATAACTGCAGATTTGATAAAAAGTTAAAGTGAGTCAAGGCTTTCAGCTTCTAAGTCCGTAGGCAAAAGTATACCTACAACAAGATGTAATGAAGTAATGCTTCTCTCAGTCACACACATGAGTCTTTCTACTCTCTAAATTTTCAAGGAATTAAACTGGTATGAAATTCAATAACATATTGATATCTAGAGTAGATGGATTATGAAGGACTAAGTAAATAAACCCTAAATGTTTCTATATCTAAATGTTAGCAATCACTCTCCTAAATGCACAGAAGACTGGACAGACCCAAGGCACAAAGGAGTGATGCATCAAGCATGGTTCAGAAGAGTTAATGGAAGCTGGGATACTGGACAGTCAAATGGAGGGGAAAGGCAAAGGTCAAGGGGCTAACAGGAAGGACCATGAACACCTTACTGAGACCAGGATGCCTGTTAGAACACAGAGATTTTCCTGACTAGGCTTTTCCACTATAAACAACTTCCGGTTTTCTACTGACCCCACTCTTAGAACTTTTTTGGAACTTAAACTTCTCTGAGCCTCTCTTGCTCTTCAAAGAGGGAGGGGGCTAGTTATATTTCTTTAAATTATGAGATAATAAAGACTTTTTTTTGAGGCCATGTAAGCAATTCTTCAATCTGTAGGGAGCTCAAGCTGTACCTGCCCAGAATCTATCCCCTTCTATTCTCATGCACCATCCTGGCTTCAGTTCACATTCTCTTTCCCCTTAAAAAGTGATGACTTGTTCACAGATGCTCATGATATCAAAGGAGGATAACACAATTCAAAACCGGGATTTTGCTATAGCTGCTAGTAAAGAAAAGCAGTCTTTCTGTTGGTTTTCCAGGCTGGCTTCTAGCCATCTTGACCTTTCAGTCCTTTTGAGAGAAGAACCAATAGAGCTAAAGGAAGATGTGAACCACAGAAGGAAGAGTACCAGCACCACTGTTCAACTCCTTGGTTCCCACACACATAGACTTCATAGTCACCTCTGGGCTCATCACGTGAGCAAAGTTATTACTTCCTTAAATCATCTTAACTTAGGTTCCTGTCACTCACAACCAATGAAGTCCTTCTTTTTACAGTATCATTTTCCGTACTGTGATCTTTTCCCAACTTGATTAAGGGAGAGTTTGAGGAAAATCTGTTCAAAAAATGATTTGCCCTAGCTTTACAGCTTTGACAATCCTCTGACTCCATCCTTCACACAAAGCATTCAAAATTCCCTGTCTCTTAAAAGCAGCTTACACAGGCTGTTGTTTCACAAAAGGGAACTTTGTGTTTGGACAAAGGATCAACCCTTGCTTGGTTTCTACAGGTAACCTTTGGTCATGCATGGAAACGGATGGACTGAGTTTGGTCCTTGCTTCTCTTGGCCAGTTTTAGTCATGCATATCATTTCTGCCACAGCTCCTCAGTATTTACTGAAACTCTACCCTGGCTCAAACAGGCTGACCACTCCACAATGGACTTTCATGGTCATCGTTCTTTTTGGCATGCAGCTCCACCACCTCCCACTCTCTGACTTCTTGCTTCTGCACTTCTAGTCACACCATACTTGTACCTAACATCTGGGATTGTGGATTACTCTATTTTTCCAGGTACTAAGTTTGTGGTTTTACTTCCTACCTCCTTGGTTCCAGTTAAAGGTGGTATAGGCTATGCTAATAAGGAGATCTGTCTTTCTCATGGTTAGACCTGCAATGAACTTTCTAATCAAAATGAATGCACAACTATATCGCATACCCTTCATACTGCCCTAGTGCTTACTGCATGATATTGATCCTACCTTTTTTCTTGCTCCTCACAACATATGTCTCCTTAAGCAGTGTGATGAATAACGCAAGGAAGAGAGTTTCATCATCAACCAACTCTTTGGGAATTAACTGTCACGTATAAATATGTGATAAACAACGTTTTTCTATTTCAGAAGGAACATAGCTGCCATCTGAAGCAAATCCATTGATATAATTACTCTCTAATTATTATGAGATTTTTATCTTATCATTGGTGCATGAAAACTGCTTTCAAATGTTGGAGAGACATGTCATAAAATATTCATATTCTGGATGGCCCTTAGGATCAGACTAAGTGGAAATTAGAGAAAGAGAGAGAAAAATCACTTAGTATAGGAAAGAATGTTTTCAATTCCAGAGCTACCTTGTTTTAGTAGTTAATGATATTTCTGTCACTGTGATGAGCTGCAGTGAGTTAACAGGGTTGAAATATAGTTGCTCAGCACCCAAAAAAGTATTTCAGTCTGGAACAAAGAATCTTCTATCTGAATGCATGAGTTTCTAGTCATGAGCCCCTCGTTGAGAGCCTTGGGATACTTTTATGTACGTTCACTTTCTGCATCACGAACAAAACTTCCATCTGGTCTACCATTTGGTCTACCCTAACAATCTGGAGCACTTATGTGTAGTTCACTGACAAAATTGCTTTAGGTCTCTAGGGAATCTTTCTCCCATGCTTCTGCTATGACTAATACCTCAAGGATTTATGCTAATTTTTCTTGTTTTCATCTAACTGCAAAATGTAGCTATGCTGGCTTTCTGGTGAAAGTACTTTCTGTGGACTGTGGAGTTTCTTGGTGACCTAATAATCTTACTTTATTCTTTTCTTTCTCAGGGGCAGTGGTTCCTCATTTATAAGCCTCATTTATAGATTTAGTTTTTGTTAGTATTATTTTCCCCCAAATTTAAATATTAATAGCACTGTGAATATTCTTTTCTGAATAAGTCTTATTTCCTTACAAGCCGAAAAAACAAATGTGTGTCTACAAAACATTTACCGAGCTAGAAGAGTTGTAATAAAGAAGGTTAACTGAAATTATTGGTATATTAACAGTTTTTTGTCTTTTCTTAAAGAACAGATACGGCATATGTGCCTGGAAAGAAGACAGTTAACATGGAGATTAAAATTACTGAAGTTTTAATAAGATAGAGGTGACAATTTCAGTTTATTTTGAAATATTAGCCCTTTCACAGTTATCTTAAGAAATTAAAGTTTCCAAACAATGTCTTTCTTTGCTAACATTTTTTAAATTTCACCATCTTCTCTTTTGTCAGAGCATATATTCAAGTATCATTTTTCACAAACTCCACGAATCACTCTATGCAACAACATCCAGAAAGAAAAACATTCTGAGTGTTCAAACATAATAAAAAAAACCTTTAAATTTAAAATATTAACTTTTAAAAAGTGATAGATTCAAACATATGATGCTTTCAAATTTCTCTTCTTCCACTGAGAGGACTTTTCACTTTTAAAATCTCAGTTTGAGGGAAAGGTTGAGATCATATGTATGAAGAACACAATGTCTGGGAAACCACTCACCAAGCTAGAAGTCTAACGCAGCATCAAACAAGCAGAATACTACATAGGATTCACCTCAGAATGAGAATTTTCTGAGTATTGAGCCCAAGCTCAGACTATGTAGCTAGACAGTGAATATGAGGCATTCTCCTTAAAAACAAGGTTTTTAAATGGTTGTTTAAAAATGAATTGAAAAATTCTCCCCACTAGGGTATTCCTTTTATAAGAAATAATTTACCTAATCTTGATACTTAATATACTTTAATTGTATTGTGTTGTAGAAACAAGCTATAATTAAACTTCTCTAAAAGATGGCTTCTTATGACCAAGTAAATATTCAACTACCAGACGTTGGGAGGGACAGGGACAAGGAAACTGCTGTAAATGGAGAGATAGTCAGTTTGCTTGGTTCTGCCCCACCAATATTAATTGGCTTCTGGTAGGCCAGATTGTGCTCTTGATTAAATTTAAATGGCTTGGGATTCTGGGCAATGTCAACATATTTGGGAGGATAGCATATGCCCTGAGAAAGTGAGTAAAAAAGGAAAAATAATTGGCATATATAGTACAAACTTGGATCATGCAAGATAAAAGTTTTTTTTGTAAGCTTAAAATAAAGCTGTGGAATTTCTATGCCAAAGCTTGAATTAACCTTTGTAAAAGATCAAAGCTTAACACTGACAACCTGTTTTAAGGAGGAATTTCATGAATATAATTCAGAGGTCTCCAACTAATATTTTTTTTATTTTAAATTGATTATAATTATGCCAGAAAACACACTTTTGCTGCTAATGCATATGATAGCAATCAATAGTAATATACACTCCTTCCGAGTTGTATAAATCATTACACATCCTGGTCTTTGGTGCTAAGTAATCTTAAATGTATACAAACCAATACAAGATATGAAAAATACAAAAAAAGGCAAAAACCAATAAAATCAAGTGGAAACTTTCCCCTGAACTTTAGTAAATATGCATTGAAGAATATTCATGATGCCAAATTCTAAAACTGGAAATTTCAATAAATGTCCCAAATCAAATTACTTTTTAAAAAAACTTAACATAACAAGGAGAAAATGATCAACACACTTGACAAGGTGTTAGCATGCCAACTTCCAACAGGATACCCAAGCTACAAAGGGAGCCTCTGCCTCCTCTGCACCCGCTCTCCCAATGGTTTCTTTCCCTAAAGAATGATCCTCCTCAGTTAAGGTGTGCAGTCTTCCTCTGCCCTTGTTTTTAGAGATGGTCCTTTTAGCTGGTCCCTCACTGGAACCACAGTGGCCTACAAGATGTTTCTAGAGTTCTTGACTAGGTCACCTTTGCGTTGCATAACGCTGAAGGACTTTTAAAATCTCAGATTATAAATATTATTTCTCATCTAGACCCTTATTTCCATTCTTTTCTCTGTGTTAATCCCCCTCCATTTTCAGCTGCATAGTTGACACGCTAGCCAGTAGAAGGGACGCCTATTCACCTCATGCATCCAGAACTTTCTCTATGCCTGTCCATGACTGCAATGCTCGCTCCTCTTTCCTGTACTTCTCCTAAGCAGCTTCTACTATCTTATCATACCCCTGCTCCTCTCAACAGTGCCTGAGTGACACTGACCTACAATATCATTTGTGATTCCCAAATGTCCTATGAGTACATCAATCACAGAATTTTTGACATTATACTGAAGTTATCATATGAGCCTAGTACTATTTATGACAACAAATGACTGAAGGCATTGTCAAGATAATTTAAAATCTTGCTGAATTCCTGAACCTTACTAACTGATTGTTTTTAAAATAATCAACCACTTGAGTAAAATGCATTTAGGCTTTTAATTTTTTAAAAATAGTTTGCCTCAAGAAAATGTCTGTACATAGGTAGAGCCCCAGAGCATTGTCTGAGCAGACTGGCTCATTGCCTGGAACCATGTCAGTGCTTTGCCTAAAGCAGGATGCGATTGTTCAGGCAGCAGGCACAGTGGTGGGTCTCCAGGCATGTGTGAATCCATGCTCTTTCATAATAGAATTCTGTAACTGTGACTGAAAAATAATGTGATTTGGTTCAGTCACTCTAAAAAGGCATCGTTTCTGTAGATCTGTACCCTAAAGTCCTCAATATCTTATACTTCTGCATGAGAGGATACAAACAGAATTTTCAAATGTTCTCCTACTCCAAAAGAGAGACCCACATGCCAAATAAATGAAATCAGTAGATTACCCTATGTATCAACTCCTCAGAGCTATCCTGTGCCCTACACTAGTTTACAACTACAGTGACTTCATTTCAACATATAATAATATGCAGAAGACAATTTTCAAACAAAGAGAGTTTAGATGATGATGACCAGTAAGATTTTACTTATTTGCTAATGACAGACTGTAATTATTTATCAGGTCTACTTCGTTTTATGTTCTATAAAGAGGGTATAATCTAAAACTAATATAGATGATCTTTTTTAAAGCTATTGAAAGTTGTTTTTTTTAGAAAATTTGCACTTTAGGAAAGGATATTTCAGAATTAAAACATTACAGAATGTACATGTCTCCTCCCCCCCTACTTCATGAGTGACTCATTCACATTCTCCCCACCCTCATTTAGGGTCCACTGATAAGAAGTACTCCTTACTTGGTATTGTGTGTGTCAATGGTGTGGAAGAGCTCATGCAGTTCTTCTCCACTGAGAACCCCATCTGCAAAATACGCTTTAAATTCTTCAAAGGACAGTTTCCCATCATCTGAAATAAGAACACACAGAAGAGAAGCAAATCACTTCAACCTTGTGCGCTGGTTGTCTGTGCTTGTCTATTTGTGCACGACACACGTGCATTAAGAGAGAAATCAAAATTTGAAGTTAAACTTTTTTTTGAACTTTTAAATTTGAACTTTTAAAAAAAAGTTAAAAAGGAAAAAAACTAATTTAATATATCTTCATTGGAGATAGCACACCAACGAATATATCGGTGTACGTCTTCCTGGATTTAGTACTTTTGGTTGGTTTATTGCCACGACAATCATTTCACATTTAAGGAATCATTTACCTAGCCATAGAAATTGATATGCATACAGCAACATAAAGGGCCAAACAGATGCTATGTTTCATGATGCCAAGCCTACACAGAAGCTAGCAGACCATAGGATAAATGCTAGATGCTTAACGAGCGTATGCTGATTGAATATTTACACGAGGATACTAGTTATTACAACTCAACAAACTATGTTCATTGTTGTATTCATTAAACTAGTGAGTGCTTTTGAAGCCAAACACATTTTTTATATTTGGAACAAAATAGCAAAAACACAATCAGAGTTTAATAAAAGATAAAATGCACAGACATAAGCATAAGTATTTTTGCACAGCTGGGAACAGTAAATTCAGTAAGAGACAGATGCACTTAAACAATATGGGAATTCAGGTAATGGATTCTTTTCATTTCAAGGAGTGAGGAGCAGGGTTAGTATCAGTTACACCTGACTTTGAACAAAAGATCTGGATAAGCATATATGGAAAACACACACACACACACACACACACACACACACATTTTACTAACATGCAAAATATCTGTGCAGGGCCCCGAAGCAACAAACCTGTTGGAATGAAAGGCCCCTAAGGGAGAGGGCGCATCCTTTTCTACGCACAGTTATTTGTCAGCTTTTTCAGAGAGGCTGCCAAATGACTGTAGGTGATGGGGTAAGCCTTGGCATTTAGAACACAGGAACTCAGATCTGAGGAAGAAGTTGCTCAGGATCACAAACCTCCTCACGTAGACCCACTGACAACAACTCAGTGAACAAAACCGAGTCCTGTCATTGCACGGTTTCACAGGGCTAGACCTATGAATGAAAATGAATACTTTTCATATTTGTATTGCATATATTTCATATGTACATGAAGTACATATTCATACTTTTCATTGAAAAGTGTGGTTTCTTAGGACTAGACCATCAAGATTATTGAGAGCATTTTCTCAACAGATGGCCTCAGACTACTCGAGGTACTGTTTAAATGCTGATTCCTGGGTGCTGCCAGAATATCAGCACTGCAGAAAGGGCTCAGAGGGTGGGTCGGCAAGATGGATCATTTTTAACAGCCCGCATAGCTTCTCTTTCCATTACACCCAGAGGTATTGCTATAAAGGAAACAGCAGGCCTCAATTACTCAATTCTTCAGATTCTGAAGTCTGAAAGGCTGGGGTAGTTCTGAAAATCCTGGTTAGTGAAATATAGATTCTTGTGAGATTTTCATTTTCATTTCATTTTGTTGTTCAATTTAACAGGCACAACAAACCAAACTTCCACTTAATTCTTGCTACCAGTTAACAGAGCACATATGGCCATCGAGGTGATAAAAATCTGGAGCTGGACTAAGCGTGCAAAGTGTTCCTGACCTGAGTGACCACCAGGACCAGTCACTCTCAACCAGGCAATCCCTGGAGTAGCTCACCACAGTGAGGAGAACCAAGTGTCAGCTTCTCTGTTGTTTAATCCATGCATGTTTTTAGGCGTTATGGAAATTTAGCCCATGCAGACTACTGCATAGCGGAATGTGCATCTCCTTACTTTGATAAAGAAGTAAATAAAGCAGCAGGAGGAGAAATTGTCCATAAACAAGGTCTAGAGTCAGGTGTAGTGGTTTACACCTGAAATGCCAGCATTCTGGAGCAAAGACAGAAAAAATAAATCTAGATTCCAATGCTACAAAGTGAGGCCCTGCCTATAAACAAACAAATTATTAATTAGTGAGAAAACTAGACATGAACACACTGTTTTCTCCACCGCTGCTGTACTATGTGGTAAATATGACCTCATACATTGAGTATGGGAAGTTTCCTACAGTGAACCTTTAATGGTTCTCAGGTGAGTAGAACCAGGCCTTAGACCCATGGCTATCTGTTTTCTTCCTGTGGGAGGGCCAGGCCTCTGTATGCTGCTTTACAACTAGAGAAACGATTTCAAGTAGCACATGCTATAAAATAAAAGTGTTGGCTAGCAAACACCCTGATTTAAAGAAATAACAAAAGATTCTCCTATTGGCAAAAAAGTACGTATAATAAGAGGAAGTAAGCATTAAATTGCAGTCCTGGCTTGAAGGCTGGAAAATGCGTGTTGAAAGCTGTGTTTATCACATGCAGGATTCCTGGAAGGCTTCATGACAGGCTGCCACATTGCAAAACAAGCAATTGCAAAGAATTCCTTTTGCGTAGTTCTGGATGTTAAACAAAAGCTTAATAGGAAGGGTGAAAAATCCCCTTGTGTGATCCAATATTGATAAGGCAGTTATATTTTTATTAATGTATCTTATTTCAACTTCAATATCCTGCTGAAACTTTCTTTAGAAATGGAGCAAAACAAAGGAAACTTGGCTTAAAATGGCTTGGCTCACAAAATAGGCACGCCTCACGAGGCCCGCTTTCCTCCAGTGACCTTACTTTGTACCACCGATATGCACAGGCTTTTTCAACTTTTCTTTTAGAATTACATGCTTCATCTCAGTTTGTATTGAACATTTGGCCTTCTCTGCTTTACTAATTTTATTTTTTAAATTAAATTTGTCCTTTGCATCTTCGTAGGTGCAAATAAGGAGTTCCACTTGTTCTCACTCCTATCACCTCTTATCTTCCTTCCCTGCCAAACTCCCTCTTCCTGGGTAGCCTCTCTCCCACATTCTTATTTCCTCACTTTGCTTTTGTCTCTCTGGGTTTGGCCAGAGCCATCTGTGTAACTTTGGGATTGGAACTCCCCACTTGAGTCTGGCAAGTACCCCACCTGAGTCTGGTGAGGACACAGGCGCTTACACAACTGAAGACAGTGGCTATCATTGGCCCAAAATTCAGCAGGGAGGGGTACAGCCCCTTAAGACCCTCCCCAGCCCATGACTGACAGTTGAGAATTGCCTGGTGCAGGCCCAGCAGGTAATCTCAGCTGCTGGGAGTTCCTGCTGCCTCTAGAGGACGGGGTTTAGCTACCCTACCCCAATCTTTCAGCTCCTATATTCTTTCCATCCCCTTGTCTGCACTGTTCCTGGAGACCCTCAGGGATCTCCAGGGGGCAGTCATGAGTTTATGCATTCACTGCCATTCACTGAAAAGAAAAGTAGCTTCTGTCTAAGAGTAGAAACATAGATAGTTAGAAGCCGCGTTGACATTTTGTGTGTTTACCTAACCATCAGTAGTAATGTCCCTCATACAAACTTCTAAGCCATATGCTTTTCTTATTTCTTAAAGATTTTTTTCATACAGTTTATTTTAATCATATTTTCTTCTCTCACAACTCCTCCAGAACCTCCTTACCTCTATCCACATGACTTTATGTGTTTGCACTCTCTCTACTCCCTCACACCCCCACCAAAATGAAAATACAAACAAGTAAAATACAAAAAAAAAAAAAAAAAAGGCAAAACAAAACAAAAAGTCCACAAAAAACTATGGAGGTTTTCTTGTTTGTTTATTGTGTGTGTGTGTGTGTGATGTGTTAACTAACTACTCCTGGGCTTAGGGCCCACCCCAGGGACACTCTATTGAAGAAAACTGATTTTCCCTTTGTTAGTAAGAATCATTTGCAAACAGCTTCTTGATTAGGGTTGGGAGACTACATCTACTTCCCCTTTAGTGCTGGGACCCCAACTGACTTGAGCCTGTGCAGCTCTTGCACATGCTGCTGCAGTCTCTATGAGCTCAAATGTGCATCAGTCCTGTTGTGTCTGGAAGACACTGTTCCGTTGGAGTCATCCATTGCCTCTGCTTACTGTCTCCTCTTCTCCATAGGCCCCCGAGCCATGAGGGCAGGACTGGACGCTTGATAAAGACATCTCCTTTAGGACTGAGTGATCCAAAGTCTCTTACTCTCTGTACATTATCTAGTTGTGGGTCCCCATGTTAATTCGCATCTGCTACAAGAAGCTTCTCTGATGAGGGATGAGCAAGGCACTGATCTATGGGTATAGCAGTGTGCAATACATAGAATTTTAACCTGGCTTACTGCACCAGGCACAGGATCCTTTCTATGAAGCAAGACTCATATCTAAGCCAAGAATATCTGGTTACCCCTATAATAGCCTGTCATCGAATATGCAGGCACATCTCGCCTGGCAGGTTTGTGTAGTAGTACGCTACAATCTTTTTACCCTCAACTTAGGGAAGGAGAAAGGAACCATAGAAATCTTCACCACTTTTACAAGCGGCCTTAATACAGAAAGAGGGAATAGTAGAAATCTTCACAGCCTCTTTTTAGGCTGTCCTAAGCTTGAATCTCTCCAGCCTTTGTTCTCTTAGGAATTGTCTCACTAACAACAGCAACTCAACCACCAACCAACGCTCACCCTAACTCTGGGGACTTCAGAACTTTTATGCCCTAAACCAAAAGTTCCCATAAACCCATGTGTCATGCAATCCCAAAGACAAGCTACAGATGCCAGAATGACTGCACTCAACCAAATTATAGCCACCTGCATCAAGCATTTTAATTCCAACTCATAAACAACTATACCACAGCTGGGATAGGAACATGAACCTCTAGTGACTAGTCAGTTAAACCAAAAGCTTTTCTTAACATAAAAATTCCAAGCGTTCCTCTACAGGTATGTGTTGTAGTCCATAGGGTTCATTCCTGGGTAAGACTGTTCATGCCTTTTCTCCCCTAGAAACCTGTATAGTACTTCCTGATACTTTGAAAGGTACCAAGCAACTCAATTCTAACTCAATTCCTCAATTCCTTGCAGCCATGACATGTGATAGCTTCAACAACATCATCTAGTTCTAGTGGTCAACCAGGCAGAAAAGCAAAAGCCTATATTGCTTTGAGGGCTCTGGGGCCTGTCTGACCAACAACTCCTAGGGAGGTGCCCCACATGGGGCACTGGGGTTCTTGTTTAGTATCTTGTTTCTAGGAGCAGCTTTATTTAGGTGCATTGGACATCTCCCTTCATGTAATGGAATGAAATCACACCCTTCATTTTGGTTAACACCCCTCTCCTAACCCCTCAGCCCCCCCTCCCTGTGAAGCCCTTGTGTATAGAGAGGATTCTACCTTAGTTTATAATTATTTTGGCCTTATATTCCAAATCCCAATTTTTTTTTTGAGTGGAAGACAGTAGAGTGTTGTTGCTAAGAACACAGATCTTTTCAAAAACTGTTTCCACTTTTACATATAATTGCATTTCAGCACAATTTTGTGTTATTAAATAGATATTATATTCACATACCTAAAGAAGCAAAACAGTATAAAGTATACATGCTGTGAATCCTGCCCCCATTCTCTCTTTTCTTCCTATTTAAAATATCTTGTTTGATTTAAAATTTTTGTGTCTATGATTTCTTTATGAACATATAAATATTCCTATTTCTCCTCATTTCTAATATGAAAGAAACACCCCAGATACACTGTTCTTTTTTATTTTAAAGAAAACATTATGGCATTTGAATAGTCATTGTTCAGTCTTTATTTTGAAGAATTTTTAAAAATGCAGCGAAAATTGAAGAGAATGTTCCAGTTAACCTTATACCCTACCTGCCTTTCCAAGGTTTTAACATTGGGCACATTTACTTTTTGCCCATAGCTTTTAATCCAATTGTTAATACTACTCTTGCCTGAACAAATTAATGCTTTGAGAGAGACCAGCCCTAAGAGAAATCATGAGTTTTAAGCTTGAATTGCCACTTACTAGTACAGCATCTCCATGCATTCATTGACCCAACATTTATCAAGATCCTACTATGTGCTAAGCATAGTGTTTTGTGCTGAGAACATAGACAAGCCCTAATGGATCCTATGACAGGTGGTATAGCAAATGAGTAGCAGCTACAGTTCAAGGACAATTCTAGGGAGGCAGAAGGGTGTGAGGACATTTAGAAAAGGAAACTGCTCTCAAGGAAGACTTTCAAGTAACACTTCTGGTTAGACACGAATGAAAGCAAAAGGATAGTGAAAGTTCCCTACATAGGGAGAATCTTCTAGGCAGAGGAAATGCAAATAGCATAGCTAGAAGGCCAGAAAGGATATGGACCAGAACCTGCAAAGAAACACCAGAACACTCAATCAAAAGTATTTCTCTAGAGGGAAGGAAAAATCAGAGTTAGATACAGAGACGTAACAGTATGAGATGTTACAAAAATCATGGTAAGTGGTTTTGAATTCAGGCCAAGGACAGTAGAGAGCCACAGTCACAGTTTAGAGAGCCAGGTACAGTTGCAGTAACAGAATGGAGCTTGGAGACGTACAACAGGAGAGGAGACTGTTAGGATGTTGCACAACACCAGGCAAAAATCAAAGGTGACAAGACTTTAGTGGTGACAGTGCAAACAGAGAAACACAGAGGGTTTTTGTGTGTTTTTTTTTTTTAATCTTTTTAGGAAAGAGAAATAACACAAACTAGAGATCACTCAGGGTGGTAGTTAAGAGAAGAAATAACTCAATGGTGATATGTAATTTCCAGGAAAGAGAAAGAAATTGATGTCATATTGCCATTCATTGAAAGACAAAGATAGACACTGAAGGAACAGGAGAAGCCAAAACCCATCTTCTGCATGGAGTTAGAGGTACCCATGAATGGAGCTTTTTAAAAAGCCCATGGAGAACAGGGACTTGTGTATCTAGAAGTTACCAACAGGAAGTATTTGGGATTCCAGAAGAGTTAGTCATCCCAGGGGGAATGACAGTAGGAAACCAAAGAGCCCAGAACAGACTTCAGAAAGAGGAATTTTTTTTAAGTTCCAGACTTCATAAATTCTGGACCATTATGAGACTTCACTGTGAGGCCTGGATAGAATTCTGCATATAGGACCTAGCACACAGACAGCTCTCAGAAATGGGAGAGACAATTTACCACAGCACAGTAAACAAAGACCATTCATGCAGGTTTTTAATTCTTTTTTCTTTCTATTTTTCTTCAAAAAGTATTTACTTACTTCCTATGATTACTCTCTTTCTGCCTGCCATAGCTGCAAACATGTGCAAATGGTTGTTTAATGTTATCTTAATTTATTATCTTAAGTAACCAAAACTCATGCATTTTTTTCCAAAAATAAAAAAAAAGGATGGGGTTTGGGGAGAAAAAGACAGAAAAAGAAAGAAAGAAAGAAAGAAAGAAAGAAAGAAAGAAAGAAAGAAAGAAAGAAAGAAAGAAAGCAAGAAAGCAAGCAAGCTATTTAGTTATTCAATATCCCCTTCAGGCCACATCCACAAATACACCAACAAATAGAGCCTGAGCCCAGCCTCGAACCTCCTCCATGAGAATTAAAACCTAGTCTTTATGATCATTGAAAATAATTATGCAAGTTTTTATGGATTTTCATTTGTGTGTTACTTTAACATTTTTGAAGGTTTTAAATATTGCAGTTTAATCAAAACCAAAACAGCAAAACATGATCACTGTCAATAATAACAGTAGAATCTGTGGTATAAAATGAACATCTGGGAAGGATTGCTGAGTCACACCAAAGGGACTGATTATGCTTTGCAGGGGATTCAAGAAGATCAGAGAATACCCACATCATATATAATTCATATTTAAGCCTATTGAAATTAAACTGAAGAACGCCAAGGACAAAGGGAAATTTTATAAAGGAAAAAGCAGCAAGATAAACATTGATAGAAGACCACAAGTGAGAATTGCCGACTTACCGGAAACCATGCAAGTAGTCAAAGAGTATGTATGGAAATATTTAAAGGTTTAAAGGAAGCATCATGGCATAGGATTCTATATCCAGTAAATTGTGCTTCCAGAGTGAAAGTGAAATCAAGATTTTTTTTACAGACAAACAAAAGCAAAAGAATTCATTGCCACTGAAGCTGCCCGGCAAGAAATGTTAGGAAACGTTCTTTATGGAGAAGGAAAGAGAGGCTGGTAAGAAACTTAAGAGTCATATAAGCAGCATCAAAGAGTGTAAAACAGAGAAAGAAGCAAGGGAAGTGAAACTCAATGTCTTTATGTTTTTATTGTGAATGACTCCGAGGGATGATCGTGTGAAGCAGGAATTCCAAAAACAAGTCCCTTTCACAGCAGATTGATAAGCGAAATGAATTGTATCCGTTTCATAAGGGACACCAGGAAGGATTGGGCACACTGGTTAAAAGATGCCTAGATTAACTATGATGAGGTATAGTATTATTTGAAGTAGATGCATTGCTTAAAAAAAAAAAAAAAAAAAAAAAAAAAGTAAGACCATCCAGAGAGAGGTGGGAGAACATTCAGTTGGGAAAAAAAATAGTAGGAGGGACAAGGAAGCGAATGGGGGGTACGATACGGGGTGGAGTTAGTCAAAACTCAGTATGTGCATGTGTAAATAACCACTTTCTGACCTGCTCCACAAGATGAAGCCCATACCCGGCATCATTATTGGGTCCAAGAATCTGTGGTGAGACAGGCCAAATTCTTATCTGACTTCCCTCAAAGATAGACTATAACCTGGAAGTTTTTCTCTCCAAGTTGCTCTTAGTGTTCATCATAGCAACAGAAAACAAATTAGGAAAGCTACCAAATATCTGCACACTTTACCAGGAAATGTGTTTCTTATATAAGAATATTGTTATTACTTTGGAATTATGCTGAGAATATTTAAAAGACAACTGAGAGAATGAGTGTATATTGCTGGAAATAAAGAGGACATTTAGTGTCACTGCTACGGAGAACTAACAATAACAATATATGTGAAATTAGAAGACAGAAAGACAACCCAACCCAGGCTTCTGAGGTTCTTCAGATAATGACAAATGAAGCATTTGCTAGAGGAACATTTAATTTTTACAGAGGACATAGCTTCAAAATTAACAGCATAAATCGTACTCCCTTATGGATAAATTTCACTCACATGTGAAAAACATTTTTATACAGACATAAGAGAGAAGAGTGCAGCCCACAGCTGACTGGCTTCCCTTCCCCTCTGCCTCACCCTCATCCCCAGTTAATCATCTCTGATTTGCCTCCATGAGAAGAGAAGCTGTCATTCATTTTCGCTTCATCAGTAGCCATTCTCCCTTCTTCAGTGGAAACAGTGATTTTCACAAGGGAGATCACTGGTCCTCTCTCTCATTAGAATGTAGCTTTATATACTCTCTCTCTCTCTCTCTCTCTCTCTCTGTGTGTGTGTGTGTGTAAGAAAATTTCAAGATCTTTATAAAATAATCATGGAAGAAAATTCCTCTCTTTTTCTAGCCTATTGAACTGGTGGCACATGGTTCAGAAGCTAGCTTGATACCTCTGTAAGAAAGTCTACGTACAGGAAAGCCAACCGGAGGAAAAGCACAACTGAGAAGTAGAGATAAAGAGAGATAGGATGCTTTCTGAACACTTGAATATGGCTGAGCCTAAGGCCATACCAATTCCTGGGTGTTTCAATGTTAAAAATTGGCAATTTACCAACTTTAGTTAAACTATTCAATAAAAATGTTTAAATTAAACGGAATTAGTCCTAACTGAATATCCGTTCTTGTTTTCCTTTGGGTTTCTGTATTTTTATCCTTCCTTTGAGAATTAATGTGGAACAATTATCACTAAGCCTTCCTAGGCCACCCTAAGCCTGGAGACCTTCCTTCTATACAGTCTTATGCATCCGTAGGCTTATTGTACACTTGACTTACGAGTATCTTTTGCATTGTTGAAGAGACTGTTATTCAGACTATTCATCTGTTATAGAAGATCAATATTTCTATTCTGAACAGAGGAACACTATTGCAGAGGTGAGCTGTAGCAAATGAAGTGTCCTAGTTCGGTGCTTAGAACCTTAGGTTAGAAAGGAGTCCAGATACAAACTTTATTTACAGCCTCTATGTCCTTGACTTTCGTCTCAGACTACTCATGAATAAAACTGAAATTATGATCTACCCTGTGAAGATTATCTAGCATCTGGTATGAAGAAATGTGTTTCTAAATTATTTACTATTATTAGTACAACGATTTCATTTGATGCATGAACTAATATTCCTAAGATCATATAAAGCTCGGTAAAATACAGAGTGCTAAATTTCAGAGTTTTAAAGTCATTTATGCATGAATTTGAATGTCATGGGAGACACAGAAACATCACAGATGTTCATAGGAACATTCATAAATAAAGTGATACAAGTATTACAATGAATTAAGATCTTAATACAAGGCCCTTGCTAAGCAGTCTCAGTATCTACCTGGGTACCTACACCAGAAAGCAGAAATGTGCTTCCCACTCCAACTGTAGAGCACAAATATGTGCTGTTGAATTCCTTCATCTTTTTCACTGATCCGTCAATTTATTAATAATTCTTTACTAATTATAAGCCAAAAAGTCACATCCACTTTGTCATCAATATTCCCATGGATCTATTGATGTTTTCAATAGCTCTACTTGGGTTGGTTTTACAGTATCCTGAGTAGAAGATTCCAGAAGCTCTGGCTAGAGTGGGACAGCTGGTGTGAGGAGTAATTAGATGTCGACAATGCAACTGACAGGTCTACTAATGAACTGCATGCAGCGTGGCTAGATGAGAGGGAACGTGAGAGTCATTGGAGCTTTTGGCTGGAGTTACTGCTGATTGATGGCCCTGTCCTCAGATAGGAGAGGCTGCTGAGGGGCAGGCAGGATTACATGTCAAGTTGCAGGCATCACGTGGTAACTGTTCAACATATTCTTTTACCACTTGAGGAATTTTCTTCTTTATTCTCAGCTTTTATGACTCAGCTCTTGCTTCTTCCCTTCCCTGGAATCACTTGTCCCCCTAAACCCACAATAGGATGGATTGAACTTTTCCTCAACATCCCAGGCAAAATCAGCCTTATCTCCCTTCATAGCATCACAACTGCTCCATAGTATTTATGACATACCAACCATAGGTCAGGAGTGACACGTGTTGCTGAGCATTATGAGACATGCAGGCCCCGTTTTCAAAGGGAAAATATATATACAGATGTATACAGACATATACAGGCATATATACAGACATATATATGTATACATACACGTACATATACACACATGTATACATACATGTGTATACATATGTGTATATATATATGTATGTATATTTTCCCTTTGAAACAGGGACTGTATGCTTTATATGTGTATACATATATACACATTATATACATATATAATGTGTATATATGTGTATGTTTGTATGTACATTTACATGGGCATTCCCTTTATATCTATATAACTTCATAGAGACCAAGGGAACACACCCACAGACAAGCTGTACAATGTGATAAGAACACGAGATACAAGATGCTATAGATGGAAGATAATTGGGTGAAGCATTAGTATTCATTAAGTTTATATTCTCATTTGAGACATTTTAATATTATTTCAGTTTTAACAGTCCCATGAGGTAAGCATATGGTTATAACTACCCTATGTTTGAAGGTGTCAAAAGGATTTGACAAATTGACAGTTTTTATAAATAATTCATCTGCTGTCTTAGTGTTGCCATTGCTGTGATGAAGCACCACACTGAAAAATGAATTTGGGGAGGAAAGGGTTTATTTAACTTACACTCTGAGATCACAGTCCATCATTGGAGGAAGTCAGGACAAGAACTCAAACAGGGCTAGAGCCTGGTGGAGTCAGGAGCAGAAGCCATGGAGGGGTGCTGCTTACTTGCTTGCTTCCCACAGCTTGATCAGTCTGCTGTCTTATAGAACCCAGGACCACCAGCCCAGGGATGGCACCACACACAGTGGGCTGGGCCTTCCCTCATCAATCACTCATTAAGACAATGCCTTTCAGTTGAATCGTATGAAGCTGTTTTCTCAATAGAGATTCCCTCCTATCAGAAACTCTAGCTCGTATTAAGTTAACATAGGACTTTTCCAAACAGAATTCAGAGAAGGAAAAATGGGAAGGATAAACTTGATTGGAATCCAATGGCTTGAAGTTGTTTCAAGCAGACAGAGCTATGCATGTACAGACACAGTGGGAGGACTGATCTGGGGCTTAGTGTCTTTAAGATACAACAAAGAGAGGTGGGTAGTTAGATAGTGCCCTGGGAGGAGTCTGCACTTTATCCTGTAGACAATGAGTAGCAAATGAAGATTTCTGAACACACACACAGAAAGATTACTCCAGTACAGCCCCCAGTGAAGACTTCTACCATGCATTCATTTTAATGTATGATTCATGTCTAACACAAATGTATTTCCCCCTCAAAATATGAACCTTAACTGTGCAGTCAGCTATTTGTCACACAAGATTCCTGCCTAAGGATCAAATGTTCAGAAACTTCACATGAGAAGTCAGTTGAAGTAATTGTCTCATTGGCTGTGC
This sequence comes from Cricetomys ansorgei, assembly GCA_026225945.1. Classification (NCBI taxonomy): domain Eukaryota; kingdom Metazoa; phylum Chordata; class Mammalia; order Rodentia; family Nesomyidae; genus Cricetomys; species Cricetomys ansorgei. Next base: position 19,282,559 of record JAMJFZ010000239.1, read on the forward strand.
CTTCCCAGCAACAGAAGCCTCTGCCCACAGATCAGGTGTAATGTCTGATGGGAGTGCATACTATGGGCCAAATCTAAGTAAAATCCAGATTCCATTTGCTGAGGCCACAGTCAGACATAAGGATCTAATTAACTATCTAAAGGAGAAATATAATCCCATTAGGTCTTTTTTTTTATAGGGTTGTCCAGCAACATCTAGGGGATACCACTTGATGATTAATTTCCCCAAACCTGTGAGTTTGACAACTGGGCAACCCTCACTGGATTAGCATGCCCCAAGAATGCACGCCATCATCAACTGGCATCTTAATGTTCTGGATCTTTGCCATCTGATAAGGGTTATCACAGTCACTTACGGTGGCACTCTATCTGCTACTCATTCCACATCACCCCTTTGCCAGATAGAAAGCAGTTAGAGCCCCCTAATTTCAGTTAAGATGACCTTTGGGGAGCATGGGGTGAGGGACTTGAAGATAGATTTCCTGATAGGCAGACAGATAGGACGTAACTAGGCAATATAGATGGTGAACTTACAAGATGGCCGGCTTCTTCCTCAGCCTTCTCATCTAAGAAAAGAGTCTGACAGCTTAAAACAAATGCATTGTGGGCTTTTTCTCCTGCTCCCTGTTTGTGGACTGGCTCAGTAAGTTCAAGGTTGGATCAGGGCATGTTTACATAGCGGCTGGGAGCCAATCAGCCACCTTGTCTTTCTTTAAACTGACCAACCCTAAATTGGGTTGGGGGAGACCCTTCGGAGAGTTTAAAAGCTTCAAGGAAAAGTTGGACTTCTGCTTCCCAAGCCCTGCTCTGTTTTCCAAAAAGTCTTTTCTTTCTGTGTGCCTGCTGTGTGTGTATGTCTCCTCAACCCTAATAAAATTCTTTCTTTACTTGCAAACAACAAAGAACTTTAACTAACTTCTGTTATGTTCCCTGGTGTTTCTCTCTCTCTCTCTCTCTCTCTCTCTCTCTCTCTCTCTCTCTCTCTCTGTTATTGACTGAATTTAGTGGCTCTAGGGTGGCACATAAGACTAATGCACAGTAGCAGCTGAATGAATGAATGAATGAATGAATGAAAGTAAAAAGGAAGACGAGACAAAGGCCTGAGACTGGCACTTAAGAACTTTCCACTCCAAACCCTCCCTAGCTATGCATAGTTCTCATAGGCTTTCACAACCATTTTTATAAGGTCTGCAGATGGAATATGTAAAACCATGTTCTGAAAAAAATATAGCTACCTTTAAAGAAAATATATTGATCACAGGCTATTTTGGAATCATTTAGAAAGTGCATGGCATAAATTTTGAATGGAAACTGTTTTACATATATGGCGTATCACATAATTCTTTCAATTATTTTAAAAACTGCAAATAAAGGTCAATTCATTTTTTTTTTTTTTTTAGTTTTCAATATGAAACATAAAAACCCCAAATGTGCAAAGCACCAACCCCAAGCATAAACAATTTAACTAGGGCTACAGGATAAGCTGAATGACCAGAGCAAAGGTCGGCCATGTCGTTACAGCAGTTCTGGGGTCATATTAAGGTCATCTTTCATAGAACCTTTGGGTGCTATGGTGGCAACTACCCACCATCGGGGTTAGAGTGGGAAGGATATTGGGATATGGACAGCCCCACGACTAAGACTAAGGATTAGGGTAAAAACTGAAATTAAATACCATTTACTAAAGACTTCCTGAGCATCAGACACCATCCTGACAGGCTTCTATGCATTATCTCAGTTTTTCACATGCATGTAACACAGCCACAGTCTTTGCTTCATTTTATGAATAATGAAGCTAAAGAAGCCATCTAAGTCACATAAGAAAGTGGAACAAAAACTTGAATCCAGTTAATTTGACTGCAGGTCATAAGCTTAACCATCATGCGGCATCCCTCTGGGATACAGGAGGAATGGGGCCAATGGCTAAAGGTAAATTATGTGTGCTTAATAGGTTGGCTCAGGTTTTAGGGTAAATGATATGTTCTGTGTACTCCAAGGTCTGCAGCTTTAGCCCAGCCTGACTTCTGAGCATTTAGTGGCCATTTATTGAACTCAGACGTTTGAGTCTAGACTTACTATTTCCTTCTGTGATACTTGATAAGCCCTGCTATGTAAAGATTAAAATTTTCACAATTTTCTACTTCTGGAAGAAAAGTAACACATTTGTGAGTGTGAAACTGCTTTCCACTTCAGAAAAAAAAAGCACTGTGGAAATAGAACATTTGTTTTCCCTTATTTTGTTAAAAAAAATCTCTTTAGAGTCAGAATCTGCACTCTTGAGTCCTCCCACACTCTCAGTGTGGTGAGCCACTCCTAACAGGGTCCTTCTTAGGGCACAGATCAAGTGACTCATTGCTAATGGATGTCGCTTTGGCTTCCAGGGAGGTAGGTGTCTAGTTGACTTTCCATTCTACCTAAGGAAAATCGTGGGCACAAAGTTATTTGAGAGTCTTTCTGATAAATTATCTTATTCTCAGTTTTATATCCCACTTTAAGAAATGAGTGAGAAATTATTAAATAAAAATCAACCTTGCGTTAATAATAATAATTTCTGTGCATACCTCCCAATCTTTCCATTTTTGGGGGGCCATATACCTGATTACAAATTGGAAGGGTTTGGGAGCTCCTTAGGGTCGAGAGATAACTGGGTAGCTCCTATTAAAGCATAGCTTCATTACCAAATTTCAGAAGACTACAGACCTCTCTGAGGTTCTGAGGATGATGTGTGAAACACCCTCCCCTTTGTGAATAATCCCTATCTACTGACCCTTTGTTTTAGTCTCTACTCGTCTTATTTTCATGGGAGGATAGAATAAAGCAAGATTTGGGTGATGAACTTGAGAGGATTTGTATCATTTCTCATATAATCAATTCAATACTCCTTGACTAAAATCCAATGCAGTCTTCCAAATATACAAAGAGTATGTGCACTATTTTTTGTCCAGGATTTTTCTTTACTAATGCTATTTTCTGGGGATTTACTAGTCATTTCATTATACATTTTGAACTTTCCAATGAAGCACTTAGTGCATTAGCTAAATCTATCGTGCATTGCAAAAACAAACAGCAGACATTTATGAACTTGGGTTACAACTACAATGAATAGTCATGCACTTGCACACTAATGTATATGCAAATGTATATGTATATATGCAAGAAAATTCATAAGTCAATCTGGTTAAGGAAAGCCTTCATTCAGAGTGCTGGTTCTGTTGTCAGCATAAGATGCAACTCAAATGCAGTAATTTAACCCTTTGAGCTTCATTTGGTCCATTAAAAAAGTTAGAAACAATGGCTACAAATAGGAGATATTACCTAGATTAAAATGAATGCTGCATTTCTGGGGGAGAATTGTCATCAATAGCATTAATAAGCTGTGGACCTTGTATGAGGCAGATGAGATCACAGGTAAAACAGTGGCAAGTCTATCATGGCAGGAGCCTACCACTTTCTGATGGATTTGATGCCTGCTCTATATGAGGGGTTTCACGTATAACACTGTGAACCTGGTCAATAGCCCATGGCTGGGGAGAGGGGTCGTAGGTCTTAGTGAGGAAGCTACTACTGTTTTTCATTTGTTTGTTTCTTCTAAATGGACATATATGCCTGTCAAATTACCTCTAAATAACAATGTTATACACATAGTGTTGCCATTAGCTTTGGTCAGAGAGGCATCTTTTTGCAATTGTCATCAGTGGCTTTTAACAGGTCCAAGTACTGAGAATAAATGATTGTGAAAGCCCACACATAAATGAGATACCTATATTATGCTCCTCCTCCTTGCTCTGCTGCAAGGTTCAGGGAACATTGCAGAAGTGGAAGAGCAAAGAACGAAAGAAGCAGAGGAAGTTGGGGGAGCAATGTGGAGCGCTGACTTTTAGAGTTACATGTCTACTGTGCCCTTGAACTCAGGTGCGATAACACACACAAGATCTGCACAAGACTGGAACCCTGCCATGGAATTGGGAAGGGTGGGCTCCACCCTACCCTGAGAATGTATATGCAGTTAATAATTGATGAGGGAAAACATTTTCTTCATGCATGCTTCTGTGAGCAATCCTAATGAAACTCAGTAGGTCACCAGAAGTAAGTAGGGGGAAGAAGGAGGAAGAGGAGGAGGAGGAAGAGGAAGGAGGAGGAGGAAGGAGAGGAGGAGGAGAGGAGGAGGAAGAAGGTGAGGTGGAGGAGCAGGAGGAGGAAAAGGACAAGGAAGAAAAAGAAGGCATGAAAAAAGATCAGGGAAAACTGAGAAGAGATAGAGGAAGAATTAGTGAGGCAGGAGAGGTAGAATGCATGTGCGTGTGTGCATGTGCCTGTGTGTGAATGCATTATTCATTATGAAATATTATAATGAAATCCATTATCACATACAATTAATATATAAATATATAACAATAAAAAGCAAAATGACTCAAAGTATAATCTCATTTAATTATTATTATTATTTTTGAGACAGGGTTTCTCTGTTGTAACCCTGGCTGTCCTGGAACTCACTCTGTAGACCAGGCTGGCCTTGAACTCACAGAGATCTGCCTGTCTCTGCCTCTGGAGTGCTGAGGTTAAAGGTGTGCGCCACCACTGCCCCTCTTCACTTAATTCTTAAGACACCTTTATAAGAGCTACTGCCATTGACCCCATTCACAGATGAGAAAACACAGGGAAGGTGAATGACTTCTTCAATATTATGAAACTAGACAGAATAAGAGCCAGGCTACTGGAGCACCTTTTTTTTTCCCCTCAAATCCTGTTTTTCCTGAGGCTTTAAACAGTCCACTCTGGACTTTACAGAATATATATTGATCTAAGACAAAATATATTAAGAACTTAGGATTGGCAATAATAGTGCACCACGAATTTTAGTCTATAGCAATAATTGGTGGAAAATAGCTACAGAGCAGTGTGCACCTTGATTAAATACTTCATATGCTTTAGTTTCTTATTCAGGCTTCATAGTAATGTATCGAGCACCCACATCATGACAGGCCTTTTGCTCAGCAGAATGGACCTCAGACAGCTCTGCCCTCACAGACTTAGAGTAACTGAAGGCCTGAAGAGAACTACACCACAGGGTAGCTCAGTCAGAGATCAGCCATTACACAGAGGTCAGAACCGCCATCTATCCACCCTATTTGCTGACAAGAACAGCAGTGGGTCTGAACAAAGCATACCAACAAGAGGAACTGGATGTCACTCTTTGCCACTAGGAGCCTTTTCATTTTGCCTTTTACTAAGCTAAAGAAAATCTTTTGGGCCAGACGCAGAGCAATAAACACCGTATGATCTTAGTTATATGTAGAATCTGAAAAATGTCAAACCCATAGAAACAGACAGTAGAGTGGCAGTTGCCAAGCACTGGGGGGCAGGGGAAATGGAGTGGTGTTGTTAGAAGGATACAAGCTTCCAGTCACAAAATGAGCAAGGTCTGGTGACCTGCTCTGAACTCTGGGTGGTGATGAATGTGCTAATCAATTTGGTGGTAACCATTGCACAATGAATACATACATTTCAACATCATGTTACATACCATTAATATAATCATATTTTTCCAATTAAATATATTTAAATTAAAAACCACAAGTTAAATACTTGTTTTGCAAACTTAAAAAATACCCATGTACCATTTTCATTTTCATTCAGCCCATGTGTGAGGAGGCTTCTCCAGAGTTCTGCTTGTCTGGGTTTAATTTTGGGCTTTTGCAATCAAAGCATTAGTATCTTCCCTATGCAATACCATTTTCAAGTCTGTCTTTCTGCTTAGGATCCTGGCCTGTGATTTAAAAACAACAACCAGACCAAAAAATATCTCTCCAAGACACCATTATTATAGCTAATCGCTAAACATGCAGTCTCCCCCATTTATCCAGCAGCTTCTCTTTTATGTCCGATCGAGTCGAAATGCTAATTCTGTCCTCAGGCAGGCTAAATCTTGTACTGCTTACTGCTTCTCATTCCTTTCATTATTCCAGCACCAATTAAGCTGTCCACAAGGATCTCCATCACATGAGAGTCTGCTACCAAGAGAGTCAATAGATGTAATAACTGCTTATTTGCCAATATAAAATAAAGAAAACACCTGGTACAAAAAGATGACTGCTTTTATATTCTTATTTACATTAGATCATTCCCTTTACCTTTCTTTTTTTCAATTCAACATGTCTCGTAAATAGCTTTGTTTCCTCTTCACCAAATCCTGCTACAGGAGACATTACCGAAACATCCCCAGTAATATATGCTTCATATAGCCAAGGCATTGTGATACAAAAAGAGCTCACAACATGGAAATTAAGTTGCTACTATGTGTCAGGCACTACACCAGAAGTTTTACATATATCATCTAATTTGTTATTTACAATGATTCCTGGCATATGTAGAGTTACAAGGTGTTATAAGCTTAATTTCAGTCCAGACCTACTTGACTGTAAGCATCCCCCAACTTTACAACCAAGAGTCAGGGTGAAGAATAAGATAGAGAGAAGGCAGAGAGGAGTGGACAGATCAGGGTGATGTATCATGGCCAGAGCATCTTCACTAGTAACTCATTAAACAAATGTCTATCAAGTATAAGGAATTTGGTGAGTATAGTGTTGATCAGAAGACAAAATTCTGATCCAAAAAGAAGCAGTTTTGGCTGGGGGAACTAGAGTCTCCTGGGATCAAGTTCAGCTCTCCACTGTAATGATCTATACAGGAGGAAGGATTAGGAACTCAGATATGGGTGTGGCCCTGAAGCATAGGGAAGACGTCTTAGATAAGATGCCTTCTGAACAAGACCATATGCAATATGTGAACATTCTCAAGCTGCTCAGAGTAGAATGTCATAACAAGCAGTGGTTAAAGCAGGCCAGTACCATGGAGGTGGACTAGCAGAGAAATACTCAGGAAACAACAGGCAGGTGCTGAAATACAAGGCAGCTGGCAGGAAGGCCAACATGCCCTCTGTTGTACCCCAGTACTACTAGGGCTACATATTAGGCAAAGGGCTAAAGCATCAGATAAGAAGGCAAAATGAAAGTATCCTCACTTCTGTCTTCATGAGTAATGAAATGATACATGTGCATAAATGCATCCTTGAATTGATAACAGTTGCTGCCACGTAATTTGAAACAAAATATTCTGACCATCAGACAGAGGTTTATATTTTTAGGCCATGGACCCTTTCTCATCTCTCCGTGGATGGACAATTTGGTGTTTGACAGAAAGGGTATGCAGTGTCAGAAAACCACTTCTGGATGTGGGTGCTTGAGAACAAACAAACTAATGGTCAGATCTGATTGAAATCTTTCCTTGAAGATAGGAAATAAGATTTCAAGAATGAGAAAGAGGTCTTTGTGTCCTAAAACCATCCAAGTTCTCTTAGCGGTAATATACCTGTATAAGCTCTGAGTCCATGAAACAAAGCTTCCAGCAGAAGAAAGGAGTGAAACATACTTATGAGCTCATAATTGGACTTAGCGAAGCTGCCTCTAAATTTTCAGGGAAGATTTTTATTTTTGGTTTGCCATCTCTCACGTCTCTGTCTCTGTGGATGAGAGTTTCCCATGTCTTGGATAGAAGAGTAAACCCTACAGTTTCCAGCAGCCATCCCACAGTGCTCTGCGAACTCCTTAGGACACTATGAAATTAGTGAGCATAGATGCTGGTACCAAACAGACTTATGTTCAAGAAGTTTTCTAGCTAAGAACTCTAAGACACAACACAGACAAAATACACAGCCCAATACGCTCAGTGAATCGAAGCTGCTATCGCTATAATTTTTTTTCAAGCAGTAAAGGGAGAAGTCACAGCCCATGTGTGACAGGACTCCTCACTTCAAAGGCATAAATTCCATCTTACTGTCAAATTTGAATCCGTCTGCCAACTTCTCAACTTGATGACAATTATTACTATCGCTAAAATTCTATTTTATAGAACAATTTCTAGGACTTTCCACACCATTGTTATTCTTTATAAGACAGCCTAAAATATAATAAATTGATAAAAGGAAATTGTAGAAATTTGGTCTTACCATTTTTGTCTGCTCTCCTCAGTATCTGGAAAGAAAAGAAGAAAAAAATTATCATATTTTTTCTGCTGTTCTGGGACTATAGCTCAGTGGGAAAACACTTGCCTAGCATATGTGAGGCCCAAGGTTCAATTCCCAGGATTGGCAAAGGGAGGAGGGAGGAGGAAATCTTTTGTTACTAAATATTGCAATGAATACTATATTTGTACACAATTCATCTATCATTAAACAAGTGAAACTCCAATATTAAGTGAATATTTTCTAAATAAGATCTTCCTTTTTAAATATTCCCCTACCTGGAAACAGCTCAAATGTCCATCAACAGGCAAATTGATAAACCAAGTGTGTGATTAGTACAATAAAGAGCTAGCAAGAAATTAAAAAAAAATATTGATCTATCAATTAATTATTAATTAAGCCATCAAATTAAGCTATCAAAAATATTTTACATGTAAAAATTTATATGTATTTCAAAATAATTAGGTTGAGTATAAAAACTAGGCACAAAATGCATATGTGTAAGCCTAAGTATATCAAGTTTTTAAATGCACAATACTATTTAGTGACAGAAAGTTGATCAAAAGCTGTCTAACAGTGATCAAGACCAAGGGCTATGGATTGCAAAAGTGTATAGGAAAACTATTGAGGGTAATAAAATGGTAAAGTTTTTCAAATGTAATTGTTTCATCGTAGAGGGCATGAGGGCTCACAGATAAGTACTGGAGAAGCAAGATTAACATCTCTCAGGGTTGTCTCCTCAATGGAGGAAATGTATACCTGTCTTTCTACCCAGCAGGTGGGAGTGGGTATTATTCATAACCTGGTGACCTCACCCAAACACAGAATGTTTATCACAGACTCTCCCTCCCTAGACCTTTATCTTTAGCTTTAATTTTAGTCAATTGAACCCATCCTTAGGGGAGATATCACATGTATTTTATAGTCAAATGACTCTACGCTACCTTAGTCAGAGTCTAGATGACCACAGATCCACACCAGACCCTAGGCCCTTAAGCTATAGAACCCATCTTCATGATACAGGTCACAAGCACTTTGCAAAAGAGTTTTGATGTAGTCACACCTTAAGCTTTATTTGCACATGGGAATGGGATAATTCTTAGCAGGAAAAAAATTTTCCCATAACTGTACTGTACATAAATAGGTCTAAAATAAAATGGCTTGGTGTCAGACTCTAGATGTTTAGATTGTCCTGGCTAACTCTGCCATGCTGAACTGAGTTTCCATTCTTGCCTCTCCATAAATCACAGGTGCCAGCCATGAATCGTGCAGGGATCCCCACATTTCATATGTTAAAACTCAGCAAACTTATATTTTAAATGTATGCACCTTAATATAAGTTAATTATTATCTCAATAAAGCAGGAAATAAAAAGAGAAAAGACAAACAAAAAATGACTGGTGAATAGGATCCCCATGTCTATACTACGTCTTTCTTGGATATCGTAATAATGGTAACGTGGACCCTCTTTCAGGTGTTTTGACTTACAGTGATTGTTTGGGCAGCTGGTATCCATTTTACTCAGTGGTAATGACTTCTAAATTTGTCCTGGGATCTATCTCTCCTCTACTCTTAGTTTTTTGTGTTCAAGGGCTGAGTGGAACATGCAGGCCTGGCAGAGTATTACATCTCTCTGACAATAACATTTGATAGGTCAGGAGCACTGTGGGGCCAAGGAATCACAGGCTATGCTTGAGCAGTTAGGAGAAAGATACTCGTTGCTTGCTTCTGGATTTAAATCTAGAAAGACGTAGGCAAAGTGCTGCCCTTGGACTCTGTGTTCTCATATATGCTGTGGGTTGGACTGCTTTTTCCTGAAAGCAGGTGTTGAGGTGCTAGCTCCTTAGTACCTGTGAAGGCGACCTTATTTGGAATTGAGTCTTTCTTTGATGTAATCAAAAAATGGTGAGATATGGGTCCTAATGTGATGACCTTATGAAGAAGCAGAAATTCGGAGACAGATGGAAAAGGGCACATGACGTAGCTAGCTCTCGGAGTGACCCGACCACAATTCTAGAATGATGGGGGCCAACGGCTGCCATCAGAAACCAGGACAGAGGCACAAAAGAATGCCATTCTGCAGCCTTGGGAGAAACTACTTCCTACTAACGCCTTCACTACACTCTTCTGGCCTCCACAGCTTTGAAGTTTCATGAGCTCTTAGGTTTAAGCTGCTTCATCTGTGGTAATTGCTATGATCCTCTTTTGAAATTAATGTAATTTATGTACTTGAACTGAATCAACACTCCAGAAGACTGTGTGGCAAACTCAGAAAATCCATGTGGCCCTCTTTCAGCCCCTGGCTAGTCAATAAGGAGATAACTTTGGCTGTTTGTTACAAAGGCCAATGCACTGTTATATATTTAAGCTGTAAACAGTTTTGGTTATTTCTTTCTGCTGTGCTTAAGCAATCAAATTAACCCCAGGTGATACAGGTACAGGCAGAAAACCAACCGCATGACGTAATGCATTGCACACATACTTGCAGAGAATGACCATCTACTGCACTGCCAATGCAAACTCTAATTATATGGAAAGAGCCTGTGAGAATCTTGTTTTCCCCAAGTAAGTGTAAATTATAGTTAAACAACCAGAACTACTCTTATTTCCTGGTGAACAGTTTAGGACACAGGCAGTATTTTTTTTATTACTACTTTGTTTATTTTTCTTCTATATCATAAGAAAATTATTCTCTCTTCCTTCTTCTGACCTCACAAAAGTGAGTTTTGGATAAATCTAATCTTCACTAAAATGTGTTTTATTATAAAATATCAATACTATTCTAACAAATCTCATCCTTGAAACTTTCCCAGCAACAGATGGGTGTCACTCTAACCATCAGACATAAACTGGTCCTCCATTTCTTAGAATCAACTTAATTACTACAAGAGGATAACTTCCAATGGTAAAAAATATGCTTAGAGTAGACTGATACCATGTTCTTTTTAATGCTTGGGGTAGTTGCTGGTAGAGACTTTAAAGACCCATTCTGCTACCTGACAGATTCTTCCTCTCTTCCAAAATTGAAGGCCAAGTCAGGGAGGCATGAAGCACACTATCTCTTATCTTTAGTTGACCTTAAGGTTTGACTTTTGAATTCTATTGTGTCCTCAGGAGTGTGAAATGACTACAATAGAAACAACCACACATCAAGGAGCTGGACCTAGGACTTTCATCATTTAATTTCATAGATAACAACCAGATGTAGCATGCAGGCTCTCAGAGATGAAATTAAGGCAGTAACTAGTGGTTTTAAACTCTTTTAATTAAGTATGGATAGAACTGCCTCTCCTGCAATTTTTTTTCCCTTGGAGCTCACAATGTACTAAGAAATGCACTGCAGACGAGAACGGAGTTCAGTATTCAGTGTTAACACAGTTTCAAATCTTAACAGCTGCCCTCACTAGAGACATAGTAAATAAATTTCAATATGTTCAGGCAGGAAGCTTAAGTAAAAGGAATACTGTGCATTGCTATAATTTAAGGATTCTTGTACAAATTTTTTTTTTTTACCTCCAAAGACACTGTTTAATATCCATAAATGAAATTCCTTGTTTCTCACTTGAACTTATAGAGGGCTTATTTAACCTATTAACTTATTTAACTCATTAAAAAGTCACCATTCACTGAACTAACAAGTGCCTCAGACCATGATGCAGGTTAAGATAAGATTCAAGATACGATGAGCTATCAGTCACTTGGTGGAGTCCTGGGAAACAGGGATGTACAGCAGAGAACTGGGGCTCACACAGAGAATGAACAGATGTCCAGAAGAAAAGAGCTAGGAGGTGAGTGATGATGCACAGGCCTGGACACTCAATAGATAGCTTGATACCATGCCATAGGTCTCCTTTGGGCTGCAGGGAAGTGGGCACTGAAACACACATGACTAAAAGTACTTAGTACATTCTATTCCATTTTTCTCAATTTTGCCTAGAGTAAGCTTTGTGTGGAAAAACATGGCCAAAACCATTATCATCTAGCCTTTTACTTGACAGTTTCCAAAATGGACAGTCGAATTCAAATAATCCAGTGTGACTAGCTAAGGTAGGGGAGGCTGTAGCAGTATTCAGCCATAGAATCATGGTGTCAGAAAAACCTTTCGTCTCCGACAAGCCTCTATCCATGTCATCTTTCACACAAATAAGTATGTGCTGAGCCTCAGAATCAAACACCTTTTAGAAGAAGCTATTACTCATTTTTGCCAAGTTCTGACCATCTGGGCCATGTGCCTCACATGGATTTATTATACTTTAGATGGGGAAAGAAAGGTTGTCAAACTGTAAAGCCTTCACTCTCTTTTCTGACCTTCCAGCTTTAATCCCACCTTACCAGCAAAATGGAGAAAGCCCTGCTCCTTCTCAGTTGAATGTAATGAAAGGCTGGAGGTATGGTTCAGAGGTATCTCATCTGCCTAGCATGCATGAAGCCCTGGGTCAGATGCTCAGCACAAAACAAAAGAAGAGTCAAAAGAATCTATTTGAAGAGGAAGTGCCATTGGATGAGTAGAGACACAACTCATTTCTTTTGGAATTTCTTTTGCGTCAGGAGCAGAATTGAAGATGTTTTTCCCCCATTGCGTAGTACCAAAGTAGACTAATCAAAAAGAGTATCTGACTTCTGCAGGGACTCACATTTTAAATGTGACTTTATTCTCCATTATCTGGAATAAGGCAACTTGGGGAAGTACAGTACAGTAATGGAAAAGGAAACGAATTGTCAGCCTTCTGGTCCTGCTGTGTTACTGTATACTGGAGCCGGGTGTGGTCCTGCCCCGTGACTGGCAGGTGTGTACTGTGGAAATATGCCTGACAGTAGTGTGCCAGCATGCTTTGGTAGCAGCACTCAGGAGGGGTCTTCTAGGTCTCAGCCTATGTACGTATCCACAAACAGTTATGATAAAGTGATACGTAATTCTGGCACTTTGGGGGAAAATAATATATATTATATTTATTCAGTTCCCATGTTAGGTTGTGAATTTAGCTGCAGCTATTTATGAATTCAGCATGGAACACTGGTATACAAGCAACTTCAAATGCATATTGCACGGGTCCTTTTTTCCTTAGTTTTCTGGACTGTGGCCCCATGATGACAACAACCTTGGAAGGTAAGTATCAGACTCATGGCTATTGCTGAGCATAAGAGACATGGAAGCAGAGACAATAATTGTACAAGATCTGATTTTCATGTTCATGTCAACGCTTTATCATGTTTCTAACCAGCTTGCTGAGTCTATCATGTTATCAACAGTATCCTCAGATGACACTTAAATAATTTCTAAGAAGTCTAAAGATTGACTGCTTCAATGATACTTGGATATATATACTTGGATTCACTTCTCTCAAGATTTGGAAATTAGTCTATGAGGTGCAAAAGCCTCCAGTGGCTTCATGTCGCTTCCATTTTAGAACAGGTGATATCTCCCACCTGTTTCCTAAGCTCTGAATAGAATTAGGAAAGCAGTCATTCTTAGCGGCACTACTAGAATGTACTAAATCTAATCAAATCAAATGATGTATTTATGTTTCACATTTTGTTTTTGCTAAAAGCAACACGATCCAGAAATGAATAATTCAGAGATCCCTAAATAACCAATCCTTTTTCATGTCACACAATTCACCAGAGTGTTAGAGCTTTTTTTTTTCCCCACAAAATAACTCAGAAATGTGTAAACAACATACTTTCTATCTGAGACAAAAATCCAACTGCAGTTAATCTTTTTTTGAGACTACATCTTGAGACTATTGAAAAACAAGCATGTCAACGCCTCTCACACGGAATCAGGTGTGTCCCACCCCCCCTACCCCCCACCCCACCCCCACTCCCGATTCTGGAAATAGACTTAAGAAGGCAAGAGAGCCCTATCCATAGATGAGAGTTCTTCCAGGACAGGAACCTCACACAGTTTACAGAACTTGGGAACAACCACACATATATAATAAATGAGATTTAAATGTTACTTTTAGAAGTCGAACGCTTGAGCTGAGAATGGAGAGTCTGTCTGGGTGGCTGACTTTCTACCTATCTATATAATTCAGTTCATCCCTCAACAGAGCACCACCAGGGTTTGTTAGATGTTTAAGACCAAAACCACAAGGTAGCACTCGGCATCCTTGAACACCAGAGCAGAAATTAGACCCAAATGAATGGAGGTCCCACTTGACCTCAGAATTAACTTCTTGGCAGATTAGTTTTCCCGCTCATAATGTCTGGCTGAGCAAGGACCTGACTTCCTCCTGACCCCGGAGGTTGCCACCCCATGTATGATGCCTTGTCTTTACATTCACCCAGTTTAGTTCCTCAAAGACTATGTCCTGAATAGCAGGGCATGAAGAAATAATATTAGCTAATTAAAGCACAGACTGAATCTATGTAAAGATCTTTTTTTTTTCTCAAGAAAAATAAACTATAACAATTTGGTGCAGTAAAGAGTGGAAATCAGGTACTTGTGTTTTGGTGGGAAGAAAATGGCTGGCCCCCAAAGCCATATCATGTTGGAATTGTATGGTGATGAAGCTCAGACTGCCAGGAGGTGGGTTTGAACCTTTGATAAGTATCTTACACAAGTTTTAACTAATGAGTTTCTCTACCAATTAACAAAAATGTCTATATAATTCCTCCAAGCCAAAGTGAGGACCCCCTCATGCCCCCATTATCTTAAAAATCTCTGACTGGACATTATGATACTAGAATCTGATTAACTCATGTTTTCATTTTTCACAATCAAGTGTATTTGGCCTCTGGCCCACTTTCCACTTGCTCGGACTTTAATAAGAAAGGATGACTTGGAGAAGGGGAAGAGCAGGGACAAATAGGGCTCCTTGATGTGCTTCACCCATTTACCATCATGTTAAACAAACAGCGGCTAGAACTGCCCCCACTGAGCCAGGCACTACTTACAGGAGCAGAGTGGATTTGACAGGTAAGCAGCAGCCTGGAGAGCCAGAGCCCAGAAGGCAAACAACCCAGGGATAGGAAAGCCAGGGAAATCAACCAGGCGGAAGGATGAGAAACACAGAAAACTGAGACAGCAGAGGACAAAGCCAAGCAGAATTTAGGAGCAAATAAGATCTGAAAACTGCTATAAAGAGAGAAATCACACCATGGGGGGTAGAAAAATAGCACAGAAAGAATAGAATGGTCATATTAGAGACGAGAAGAATGGAAGTCAATTTTCAAGCAAGGAATGGGACCAAAGGGAAAATACTCAAAAGCTAGTCAAGAAAAGGTAATGATAGTAATTACAACTTAGGCTCCTGAGGAAGAGAATAATGGGGAAAGGGTCACCAAACTGAAAAGAATCATCATCATAAGAGACCTTGGTCACTGTTGTAAAATGAGAAGCAAATGTCTTCAAAGAAATCGTTTGGGGAGGCAGCTGGGAGAGGCTGGAGGGACATCGCAATTTCTGAGGCTTCCATCAGTGCTCCCCTGTCAGGAAATTGGGAGACAGGGATGAGTCCGGAACCAAGTCCCATACAGCCCAAAGGAGACTTGGGTTTCCACTCCAGTCCGGGCAGAAAGCCCAGGCTGCCAGGAAGTCTGAACTTCTGGGGCTCCTCAACGCCTGCAATCAAAGCCGCAGGTCTGAGCCGCAATCTGAGCCAGCTCCTTTTACAAGTTGATTGGCAGTCCTTCCTCTGGTATTTGACTGGGGTCCTCTGGGAGACAGTAGATGGGAGATGGTTTGCATGGAGGTCTGACCCGACCCTCCTCTCTCACAAGGGCGATGCCTAAGGCTCCCACCTAACTCGGTCTATACTTACGTCGAGGAAGATGGACATGCCCTTGGATAGCTGCAGGGCAGAGCTGAGCTCTTCGGAGGAGTTGTTGGAGGATGGCGACGTCTCTCGGGAGTCCCCCATCCTCAGGAGCCCTGGCGCCCGCTGCGGAGACGGACTGGGCGGGATGCAGCGGCGGCTCTGACCGGCTCTCTCCGCGGCAGCTTCCCCGCGCCACGCCGCCTGGCTCGGAGGCGAGTGGGTGTTCGCTCCGCGCGCCTCCCTCCGCTCAGCGCGGACTCTCCTCCCTCTGCCGCCTATCGGCACAAGCAAGCTGCCTCTCACCGCCCCCTTCCCGCGGCTGACTGCGTGGCACTGGGGATCCGACTCATCCCCGCACTTAGCAACAGCACAGCTCCGGGTACCAAAGAGCAAGCTTTCTCTGTCCCCGGCACGCCCTTGGCCTCATCCAGAGGTAATCTCTAGGGCCCTGCCCACCACAGGACACCTTACAGGACAGACCAGACCCAAGCTTTGTTTTGAACAGCCAAGGGGCGTGGTCAGAAGCATCGGAGGAGGAAAACCATGAGTAGAAAGAAGGAATCTAAGTTTTGTCCTCTCCATCCGTAGGGGAAGCAGGAAATCTGTGCTTGACTCTCTCCTAGATCCCGGATTCCACCCGGGAACGGATGGCTAATTCAGTTTGGAATTAAGATACTGGGTTTGAGGTCTGCCCAAACCTGTCTGCCACTTTGTTATCTTGTGATGTAGTAAATTGTTAAATCTTTATAGACTTCAGTTTTACTCATTGGTAACATGATCCCCAAAGTGCTACTTAAGAGTTCTGATGCTTACACATGGTGGCACTAGCAGGCATAGAGTAAGGCCAGCCAGGCACATCATGGCCGTGAACTTTGCAATGTCTGTATCCTGGTGTTTCCGCTTTGCCCAACTCTAGGCCTTCTCTGTATCTAGTGTTTACAGAAAATCAATTTGGCCGGTCTCAACTCTGGCTGCACAGTTGAACGCAGAGTGTGTGTCAACTTCAAAATGTCGCCACATATGAATTGTCAGTCTTTCTTCAGGTTCTCTTCTTTCCTGAACTTCAAAGATTGTGCTTTCTGAGGCGGAGTGCATAAACTTTCCAATAGAATATCTATTTGTTCCAGGAGTTAGGAAGTTGTACCGGGGAAGTTTGGTGCTCTTGGTCAACCATACTCTGAGAAAGCCTACGTTATATGGACAGGGATGTGTAAGTAGGTGCCTGGGAGGTCCAACCATGCGGGGACTTCACGTTAGTCTGACTATTAACAGCAGAGCTGGCAATAAAGACGCCTCCAAATGATTCCAGCCTCCAGTTCTTTGAGATACCGTAGCTATATGAACAGTCCCAGACAAACCCCAGACATCACAGATATCCAAAAGGATCCCAAGACTGTAAGCACTGTTACCCGCACAACTTGGGAGCACAATAAAATCTTCACTGTTTTTCACAAACAGGTTTTAGGCATCTACTTGGAGCAGGCAGCCCAAATAAAAGAAGTACTCTTCCCACAACAACAAAACAAAAACAAATTAAGGTCCGTTCTTCACTTTCAGATTCATGTTCAGCTAGCATGTGGCTGTCCCTGGTCATATTTTTCTTTCTGAAAGCTTCTCAAGCAATCCTGATGAGTCCAGGATTAATAAGCACCCAAACTTCCATATTATATACACAGCAGGGGAGAGGAGCTGCAGAAATTAGGCAGAGGCTACTGAACTCAGATCTGAGAAGTCCAGGAATAGAACACTGCCCTTCTTTAAGTCTAGGGTCAGAAACATGAAACTTGATTAGGGGAGATATCGATTGGGGCTGTGACTTGAGGAATAATAATCTTGCATCTCTGCGTGTTTTACCTTATTAATTGCAAATTTCCTCATCTTAACACCTGGAACAGTTGCTTATCAAAAAGGAATTAAAAAGTCTAGTCAACCCATCAAAGAAATCCTTCCCATTGAAATCACAGAGATGCAAGAGAGATGCTGACAATGAATGTTACTGAGTTTGCAAAAATGTCATATTTGTTCTCACTATTGACCGAGGAATATATTTTTGTCAATAAGCACAACCTAAGTCTGGGCTCTTTAAGCTGTTCAGATCTCTCTGCTTTGAGAGTCCTATGAGCATGTCGTGTTTATGCCAGTCCTACTGGAACAAGCACAGGCGATAGAGAAGGTTTTCTTTGATTTTAAATGAAAAACAGCCGTTCAAAACCAGAGAACTGTCTGTAACACTTCAGTAAAAACATCCTCGTTCCCTTCCCTTACAGTGCGTGCCATTTTATGTACTTGTGCTATCACTTACTTGGTCTAAGGGGCTATCAAGAAGGAACGTAGGCAGGTTGGAGAGACAACTTAGTGGTTAAGAGTCCTCACTGCTCTTGAGAAGATCTGGGTTCAGTTCCCAATACCCACACGATGACTCACAACTGTCCAGAACTCCAGTTACCCACATGATGCATATGCATACATCCAGACAAAACACTCATACACATAAGGTAGACATAAATAAAAAGAAGAGATGCAAGGCCAGTGGTATGGATCAGGTAGTAAAGGCACTTTCCATGAAACCCTGGCTAACTGAATATACCACCATAACTCATGTAAAGGTGGGAAAAAAGAATAGACTTCACAATTGTCCTCTGACCTCTACAAGGACGTCATGGTACCTGTGCTCACATATAAAACCCCCGACCCCCAATACACACTCAGCCACACTCATGCACATGCCTGCACACATACATACACTGCGCACGCACACACACAGACACACACACACACACACACACACACACACACAAAGGAAGACATGTAAATTATTAACTAACCTATTGGTATTATTTCTTTTAATGATTTCCACATGAATTATATCATGCTACAGCTGACTTGCTCTTATGATGGGTGTAATGTTCAAGGAAGGCTCCACTAGAAACGGATGACAATTAGATTCTCATTCACAGCCAGATTCAATAGGCTTTACAAAGTGGTAACCAAACATATTTTTAGTTTTCTTTTATCTAGACAGCGAGCATTTTTGAAAACTGTTTTCATACATCATTTTCCTGAAACACAGATGCTGTACTGCTGTGCATAGTATCAGTTGCAAACGGCAGACAGCTGACTGGAGGGAGGAAATGTATCTTCTTTCCAACTTATTTGTAGTGAAAAGCTGGGAAGAAAGAAACCAAGGGAGAAAGGAATGTAATTGTAGATTATAGCTCTTAGACTTGCTGTAAGACTAGCATGGAGGTATTTGGAGCATTTTAGCAGATGATGGTCATGTGGGAACATATTGAATTTCAATCCATCTCTGCCTCATGGAAGAACTATTATCTAAACCATTTCAGACCGCCAGGGATCTATTTTATTTGTAGTTCAAATCTAGGGAGCACTATCCTTCAGAGCAATGACTCAGGATGTTTCCTGTCTGGTTAATGGACATTCTGTTGCTTTGGCAACCTCAGATCCAAACCCACATTTTGTCTGGAGACTTGAACCTAGGGTATGTGTTCTGAAACAGGCAGGGTTCACATCTTCTGTACAACAGAAGATGATTTCACTTGTAGAATCTAGAGCAGAGATTGAAATGTAGGATGAGCTGGCAGGATGCTTTAATCCAAACATAATACAGGAAGGGGCATTTGTTAATGACAATGGATACACATGAATGAGTGTGGAGTTTCCGATACGCTGGGAGACCCTCAGACAACTCAAGCAATCTTAAAAAGCAATTCCTTTGAATGAGATTTTTCCTGATTTCTTTTCTGGCAATGGAATTATTGGTATTCAGAAAAATGACTGAGTTTACTGTTGATTTTGTATCCTACTACTTAAGTTAAAGTATTTATAAGATCTGAGAGTTTTCTGGTAAAATAATCAGGATCTTATGAATATAGTATCATGTTATATACAAATAGGGATAATTTGACGTCTTCCTTTCCTATTTGTATCTCTGTTGTTTCTTTCTCTTGCTCTAGCTAAGATTTCAAGTTATTGATTGAATAAGAGTAGAGAGAGTGGACACTCTTGTCTTTTTCCTAATATTAGGAAAAATCTTTTCAGTTTTCTTTTTAGATAATTAGAATAACTTCGTCTATAGGTTGTCATATACAGCTTTTCTTGTGATGTGTATATGTATATATGAAATATATATTTGTATATTCATGAATATTATGAAATATGTTCCTAGTTTCTTCAGAGCTTTTATCATAAGGGATTGCTAAACTTTGACAAAGATCTTTTCTACACCTGTGGAGATACTCGTGTGGTGTCTATCCCTTAGCCTATGGATATGCTATATTCATTGACTTGCACATGTTGAACCATCTTTGCATCGTTTTGTTTGCAATTTAATTGAGAAATTTGGCATTTATATTAACCACAGAAATTGGTCTAGACTTGTCTTTCCTTATTGTTGCTCTACCCCATTTAATATCAAGGTCATACCGGATTAATAGAATGCGTCTGGTAGTGTTCCTTCCCTTTTAATTGGTGGAAGAGCATTGATGTGGAATTCAGCGGTGATTGTAACTGGCCCTCTGCTTTACTTTATTAGGAGGTTGGGTTTTTTGTTTGTTTGTTTGTTTGTTTTGTTTTTGTCTTTGCTTTCCATTGCTTTAAACTTGTTGCTTATTATGGGTCTGTTTAAGTTGTTTTGTCTCCTCTTATTTTTAATTTTGGTGGGCCATATGTATATACATAGAGATTTATTAAATTTAAAAAATTTCCAGAATTTTTGAAATATTAGTTTTCAAAGTATTCCCTGATGATCCTTTATATTTCAAGTGAATCTTTTGTCTCACACACATATACACACACACACACACACACACACACACACACACCCCTTAACCTCCAATTTTATTACTTTGAGTCTTTCTCACTCTTTTTGGCTTGTTTGGCTAGGGAACCCTATTCATAAGAGCTTAACAAAATAAAATACTTGGTAACAAATTTAACCTACAATAAAAACAATAAAACACTGAAGAAAGAAATTAAAGGTACTAAAGGATGAAAATACCTCCTGTACTCATGGATTGGCAGACTTAGTAGTGTAAAAAATAAATAATGGATGAATTACTAAAGACAGATTACAGACTCATTGCAATCCTAATAAATTTCAATGATATTCTTCACAGAACTAGGAAAACAATTCCAGCCCTCACGTGGAAGCACAATGCCTTGAAGAGAAAAGGCAGTTGTAAGCAGAGAGCAACACTGGATACGTCATGTACCTGTTTCTAAATTACACCACAGAGCCATATTAATAAAACTGTAGTGGTACCAGTACCACCTGCCACCCATTAACAATTCTGGGCCGGCCTCTAGGTTACATACAGCCACCTGATTTTTCACAGAGGTTTCTGCTTCGGTGTATTCACCAGAGAAGACTGCTCAGACAAAGGTTTAAGCCAATAGAAAGTCTTCGTTGGCCAGCTGCTGACTACACTGGGTGTTTTGGATCACAGTGTAGCCTCAAGCCTTTCTCAGGGTGAGCTTTTAAGCACAGGAACCATATTCTGGGTGGACATACTTCAGTTAACAAGAACAGTTAGCCAGAAGCAGAACTACAGAAGCTAAAAAGCAAGGTTAGTACATTTTGAAACTTTTCCAGGACTATGTGGACTTTGATGAATTAGGCCTTTATTTAAGTTTTAGCAGGTGGTACTATACGTGCTGAGTCTTACAGCCTGAATGGTATGTCCATCATGAAGTCAGTTGTGTTAAAGTCTCAGGGCCTACTAAGGTCTGGGGCCCTGTAACATTCCCTACTGGTCTTAGCAAATGAGTCAAATTATGGACTCATCCTGTTTTAGTTTAAGATGTAAGGCCTCATCATTAATCTAATCAGAATGAGAATTAAAATCCTAGTCAGTACTGATAGCAGAATAGTTAGCCATGGGGATCAAGAAAACAGAGACTAGTATCAATATTATTATTATTTTTAACCATGGAGTCTCTTATTTACCCTTAAACATTAATTTGGGTTGCCCCCAGTGGCAGTGAGTTTTGTTACTCAATGGGTTGAAAATCTGGTTAGTTCTTATTCCTATGTAATATGGAGGCTGGTGTCTAAGCAAAACCAGCAATTAGTGATTCTTATCTGAGAATGACTAATTTTATCTTCAGAGTCCCTTCTTGCAACATGGAGTTTGATTCCCCATGTTTTTTGTTTATTTGTTTGTTTTTTAAGGGCCAGAATCTTTTTAGTGGATTTTTTTTTTTGACAGCCTTAGTTTTACAACCCCAATTTTTGTAATGGAAACTCATTTGTTTCTGGGAACTAGGAACCTAATCACAGGGTATGTATAGAATTGTGACGTCTGTATTTTTATCTCAAAAGGTAAACTCTAGTCATATTAGCTATCACTTCCCCTATATCTGTCTTCTGTACTACCTGTGACCCTGTATTCATACCAAACATAAGACTCAGGAGAAGGTAGAGGAGCAGGAAGTAGAAGGGCCTGGAGGCCCAGTGAAACCTTAATTTTAATGGGTCCATAGCCCAGAGAAAGTCCATTTAGCAGAATCTGTGGCTTTTATTTTCTTGACCTGGCTGTGATGGATCCACAGTGTAATGTCAGCCACCTTCACAGCTGTAGGAGTGAAGAGAATCACCATGTAGATAAGAGTCTTTTTAAAGTTGGTTCCAGCACTCCTTTGGCTACCTGCCTGATCCAGACAGTATCACTAGACTGGAACAAGATGAAACTGGTGGTGAGCTCAGAAGTTGGCTGAATCTCTGCGATAGTTCAATGATAGTTTTGGAGGCCTGGAATGCCTTAGTGACTTGTTGGTCTCTGAGCCTGGGAAGCAGTCAGGGAGGTCTTTTAAACATAATCACATAGGCAGTAAATCTCTCCCTACTTGGGGTAAATCCTTCCCTACAGCAGGCCAAAGCAAAGCAAAGGAAGGATGCCTATCTATCCTTTGCTAGACTCTAGTGAGAGTTTTATTACAGTTTTCTCAAATTATTTATTTATTTATTTACTTTAACCTGGCCAGAATTCTGAAGTCTATATGATATGCACAATGAAGTTTTTAATCTATGTTTAAGGCTTTACCTATTAATTGAGAGATTTTGCCTATGAAAGCCAGGCCATTGTTGGACCCCATTGCTAGGGGGAGACCAAATTAGGGGAGCAGTTTCTGGAGGAGCTTTTTAGCTACTATTTGAGCATTTTCAGTTGAGGTGGGGAATGCTTTTACCCACGGAGAAAAAGTATTTATAAAAACGAGCAAGTACTTGTATCCTTCCCGTGCAGGCTGGATCTCAGTGAAGGCACTTTTCTCAAAGTTTGCCAGAGTGCTGGTCTCTTATTTGGATCCTTTCCTGGGTAAGGACTCTGTTTTGGATTCACTTGAGCACTAACCTGGCATCTTGCTGGGGCATCCTATGCTAGGCTGTCCAGTTTAGGTATAACATACCTTGATCTGAGCAGCTAAGTAAGTTTTGTAGACCACAGATGATGAAGGTTAGTTGCCAGAGTTCTGTCAGTTGTTTCTGGGACAATGATCTTTCCCTCTGGTGTCCTCCATCAACCTGCGGGTTTGAACTGTCCATTTTTTCTTTACCGTAGACTCTCAGGCAGCACGGGTCACTGTACTAGTCTTGTGTACTTCCTCAGAATATCAATAGACCCCATTAGTCTTAAGACCCTTTGTCAGGCAGCCAGGTCAGCAGCCCAGCACTGGAAGTCAGCAATTTGTAGAGGAAGCTGCACAGCCTCTAGAAGAACCAAGACTTTTTTTTTTCAGCGTTAAGAAGCTCTCTTACTGTATTATATTGTGAACATGCACAGTAGTAGAAGCATAATCATTGTCTATGTATATACCTGTGGATCTTTTTTCCCTCTCTGAAATCCTGGGTCAGATCAATCATTTTTGTTCTCTGGGCTGAAGTACCTGACCTGGGTCCAAATCTTTGTAGTTAAAGTAACTATTATAGCTCCCACATACCTGTGGTTGTTTTTGTTTTTTTTTTAATCTCCTGACAGTCATGGATGAGTACCTGCAGGTAGTCAACAGGCAAGAGGATAGCAGAATTGGTGCTGGTGAATTTCTTACACTCTACCCCAGGGTGCTCCAGGAGTAGGGTCACACAGTCATTAGACAGGTAGTGCTTTGAGGCTCCTCAGAGGACGGACTCAACCTTGTTGTGGAGTGCTGTGAGTACGAGAGCTGGATTCAGAATTAACTTGCAGGTTTTTGCTGTTGTTTGCTTATTTGTTTATTAAACTAGCAGTAGCTACCACAACTCTTAGGTAGTTAGGCCATCCTGTGGCTACAGGGTCCAATCGTTTGAAAAGGGATGCGTGTCACAGAGTGTTTCCATGGCCTCAAAGTTTGGGTTGAAACCCCTTTTGTCTTTTGTTTCATGGAAAAACAGATGAAAAAGTTTTGAGGTATCTGGAAGTGTTAGGGCTGGAGCTGAAGTCAGAACTGTTTTTAAAGCCTCAGATGTCTTTTGCTTAGTCTCAGTCCAGATTAGGGGCTCAATGCTCCCTTTTTTGTTGGTGTATAGAGGTTGTGCTATTTTTTGCAAACCCTGGTATCCAGAGGCAGCCATTCCTAGCTATAGCCTCTGAGGTACCAAGTAGGTTGTTCTTTATTTTTTTATTTTAACTGACATTTTGTAGCCCAAGATCTGTAACTCTTGCAGCAGTCCCTTAGTGGCTTTTTTATAATTTATTTTCCCAGAAAACCTCTGATGGAAGAGCAGAAGTCTATATTTAGTCTTTAAATCCTGGGGCAACCTGATCCAGGCATGTTGCCCTCTGTAATTTCCCACTGCGTTTGTCCATTGAAAAGTAAAGATGAGTTGACTCACCTCTGTCAAGAGGAGGCTGAAAAATGAATCTTTCAGGCTCAAGATAGTGTACACCTGTTTCTCTGGAAGAAACAGATTCATTAGAATCAGAGATCCCAGGTTTCTTCATAGGCCAAAGAGGCATATTTCAGGGTGACTGGCAGGGCACCAGGATATCTGAATCTTCAAGCCAGGCAATATGGGCTGCAATTTCCACCTTTTTTTCCCCAAGAGCCATTGGGTATTCATTAATTTGGATGGAGGTAGCTGAACTGGTTAGTTGAACAATTATAAGAATTTGGTGTTGGGCCAGTCCTGGTGGTTGATTTCTGCTCATACCCCCTGAGAATCTTTGTTGTCAATCTATGAGGTAGTCTGTGGGGCTATCTTAAAGCAAAGAGGGGATTGAAACATGCTTTGAACCCCAGAATTCTCACCCTTAGAGCAAAGGCATGCAGCTGTTCTTGATTTTCTTACTCTAACAGCTAGCTAAGCTCCTCCAAAGCTGCCATGCTTCACAACACGCAGCGCCTGATAAGATCCTACCTCTCCAAGGAATCTGGTCTGGTTGCTACTTGTCTGACCACTGCTCCTGGAAGGCCATAGGCTGGACTTCTCCTATCCCTATATGACTTTATAAGGTCTCTTCCTCTGGCCCCTGTGAGACCTCTGCCTATGCAAAAGAAGCTTCCTCAGGACTTTGGCCCCAGCCAATGACAGTACAACCACCCAGTACAACCGCCAGACCTAGGTGATCCCCCTACATGCAAATGGAGCTCTAGTATCACTGCCTTAACCAATGACCTCTCACCACATAAGGCACCTGCCTTTCCTCTCTACCCTATAAATGTCATTCCCCTTGCTTCAATAAACTGAGCTGTTAACACTGAAACTGCCTCCTGGGAAGTCAATTTCCCATGGCTCTTTGTCTCTGCCCAAGATCATCTGGACTTGGTCCAGATGCTGTTTCTTCTCCAAAGCGGAGTCATCGGTGCACAAGGCTTGGGGGCCCTGGGGAGGGAATGGAAAACACATGGATCCACAGTAGTCCAACTGTGTCTTTTGATTAGAGGCAGAACTTTCAGCTAGGAGATATTCTTCTGAGGGTGAAATAATATTAGCTTTCAGTTTATGGAAGAGGTATTGTCCCAATTAGTTTTCTGTTGTTAAACACCTTTTGAGATACCTCCAGCAATCGGGGCCTATTTACATCTTTAAAATTTTTTATAACCTTTAAAAAAATGTCTGGGTATAACTGGGTGATAAAGGAAATCTTTTTAGTAGCTGGTTTTAATTTAAAAAAAACCTATCAAAAATTGTTTAAAGCTTTCTTGGACAGTATTGGACAGAAGGGAACATCCATTTTGTTCAGTCTGCATTGCCTAGCATCCATTCCCCTGCTTGATCCAGGAGTGTTCTGTTTTGTTGTTTTTTAATTTTTGTTTTAAGAGAATGGTAGTTTTACAGATCATTGATTGAAATAAAGACATAAATTATGAATGAGAAAGGAGTGGAACTTTCTCTCTCTTTCACTTTTCTCTCTCTCTCTCTCTCTCTCTCTCTCTCTCTGTCTCTCTCTTTCTCTCTCTCTCTCTCATCACAGAGGAATATTTCTCCCTCCTGGGGATGCTCAGAGCAGGCACAGAGCAGAGGGAATGCTCACCTTGGGGAACTACTTTTCTCTCCCTGTGTGTATTCTGCTTAAATGCTTAGATGCCAAAGGGCCCTGGATGAGAGGCCCAGCCCCTTCCCATATCTACACAGGGACCATGAGTGGGAGTCAAGTGACAAAACAAGCAAGCCTTCTTAGTCCTGGATTGGAACAGGCAGAAGTGTGCATGTGTGTGTGTGTGTGTGTGTGTGTGTGTGTGTGTTCTCTGGATGACCAGTCAGAGTCAAAATGAATTGAATTCCCAACAGGAGGGGTCTCAGGTCTTAAGCTATGGGGTTTTCACACCAGAGAAAGCCATTGGTTAATACAGGGAAATATAACTAACAGAAACACATAGAAAGACACACACAGAGACACACAGTAAAGACAATGAGGGGTGGCCACCACACATTCATACATTCATACACTTGAACAGGGGGAGACCTGTAAGGTCTTATAGAACCCAGGTCACTTGGATGTCAAACCTCTCCTATGTGTCCAAACAGAAGGTACCTTAACCAGAATTACCTCTGGAGGTGACAGACTAGGCAACTTTCTAATTTATTTCCTTTTTCTGTGGATGTGTCAGATTCCTCTGAATCATTAGGCAGTGATTGATCAAAGGGATCCCTGGGGACCTGCAACATCTCAGGCTGTGCACCCCATAGAAGTCCCCTGACTTCCACATTCTTCCTTGCTTCAAGGGGTTCTGAGACCTCCACTGTCTTGAGATCTAGTTTCTAGGATCCTAGACAAGCCCCCAGAAATGTTGTCGGGTATTTACCAGAGAAGACTGCTTAGACACAGGTTAATCCAATAGAAAGTCTTTGCTAGACAGCTGCTGACTACACTGGGTGTTTCAGATCCAGTGTAGCCCTGAGCCTTTCTCAGGGTGAGCTTTTAAGCATAAAAACCATATTCTGGATTGACATACTTCAGTTAACAAGAACAGTTAGCCAGAAGCAGAACTACAAAAGCTAAAAAGCAAGGTTAGTACATTTTGAAACTTTCCTAGAACTATATTAACTTTGATGGATTAGGCCTTTATTTAAGATTTATCAGGTGGTGCTGACTATGTGCTGAGTCTTACAGCCTGAATGGTATGTCCGTCATGGAGTCAGTTGTGTTAAGATCTTAGGGCCTACTAAGGTCTGGGGTTCTGTTACAGTTTCAATAACATGCAAGGGAACTGTAATGGTTCTCTAACAGATGAGTCTGGAAAGCTGCACATCCATACAGAAGAAGGAAACAAGGTCTATATCTCTCATCCTGCACAAACATTCATTCAAAAATGGATAAGCTCTGTCTGCCATCTTGGCACCTGGGGAGGCACCTGGAGAGGTCTGCTGGGAGCAGGACTTCTAAAAGACAAATATATCTGAAAGGTTGTGGTGCAAGGGCATTTTTGCCATTAGTGAGGTTTCTGGAATGACAGAGATCTTCTTAAAATTGGCGGTGTTTATGCCTTTGATGAAACTGAGTTCCGAAGCAACCTTCCTGCAAAGGCCAGTGGACACAAAGTCCGTGTGATGCTGTACCCCTTCTGGATTTAAACTAATGAAAAGCAAGTCAACAAAAGCATTAAAAAATGGAGAAAAAAAACCCACTTAATATAACACCTGAAACTTTGAAACTGCTAGAGGAAAACATTTCGCCGTACAAGCATAAGCGAGATTTTCCGAAAATGACTCAAATATCATGGGAAATAACCCCAAGAGTTGACTAACGGGATTCCATGAAAGTCAACATCTTCTGTACAATGAAGGAGACAGTCATGAGAGTGAAGAGGCAGCCTTCAGAATGTCGAGAAATCTGTTATAGCTGTACAGAAGATGGGGATTCAGATCTTGATTATAACTACTGAAAAATAAAATACCCGGAATAAAGCACCCAGTCAATGAACGTACTGATGAACTGAAGAGACAGTTACCAAGAGGAGACATGCACATGGTCAATAAGTATGTTTTTACAGTGTTCAACAAACACTTTAAAACTTTGAACACTTCGGAACCTTGTCTCAAAAACCAAAGAAATAAAAACATAAAAAAAATTTTAAAAAAATCCAAAATTGTTGTTCATCTAAGATATAAAGAAACAGAAATTATGAGTTTAGCAACTTTGTTCTCTAAGTTATCCTCTGAACAATCCTTCCTAGAGACTTCTAAAAAAGTGTAGTCTCTTTCCTAAACTCTGTTTCCACTTGTACGTGTGTGCAGGGGGGTGGGGCTGCGGGGGGGGGGGGCATGTGTGAGGACAGGGCTGTGGAGACCAAAGGAAGGTGCTGGATTCCCTGGATCTGGAGTTACAGGTGGTTGTGAATCTCCTGACATGGGCATTGGAATCAAATTCTAGCCATCTGTAAAAGCAATCTATGCTCTCAACCTCTGACTTATCTCTCCTGCGCCTCAGTTTTGTTTTAAGCAACATTTTACTAGAGTATATTAGCTGCACAAAATAAAAGGTTTCTGGGCTGTGGTGTGCCTACGCTACAAGCATGGGGACCTTGTTCAGACCCCCAGAATTCACATAAAGCCGGGAGTAGCAGCACATGTCTATAATTCCAGCATCAAGGAGGAACAGAGATGAGGAACTCCCTGGAGTTCATTGGCTGCCAACCAGCTTGGCTGAATCCATGAACTCTGAGTCCAATGAGAGATCCTGTCTCAAACAAAACCAAGACAGAGAGAATAAGGAACACACTTAAAGTCAACATCTACTCTTGACACACACTCACACAGACACACGCATACTCCTATGTGAACGTGTACATGTTCACAAAATGAATGAATATAATTAAAAGTTTCATGTGATATTTTCGTATATGCATATAACACACATTGGACATATTTAATTGGTCACTTATTTTTTTTGCTGTGGAAACTCTGAATAACAAATTCTGCCTACATTTTTCCTGCTAAACCACAAAGAAAAAAAAATACTTCAAGAATCAGTTCTCTTCAGATACACATGTAGTGCCTGCTTCATTCCAGCTAACTGACAGCCATGGATAAAAGCCAGTTCTTGGCAAAACCCACAAGTCTGAGAGACTCTTTGTGTAGACAATTGTAATGCGGTAATACTCGAGCACTGCTGGAGGGTTGTGCTGAGGGCGCAGAGAAGACCAGGAAAGGCACTTTTCCCCATCAGTGCCTGTTCTGTGCAGACATCTGTGTAAACATCCAGAGTGGGACTAAGGAGCTGTGAGTGCCGTGTTCTTTTCAAAGCATTAACTAATGATGAGTACTTTGTTACAAGCCATTTTATCCTGAGGATGAAATTTTTCTCTTCTGCTTCTGTGTGAGTAAATTAAGCTCACATTTTATTGGCTTCTACGTTAGTACTCTTCTACTTTAGTAAGTCACAGACTCCTAAGCATTAACTCTGTATGTTCTTATCTTTAGAGCACTCTGCACTCATCTTTCTCATCCGTGGATATTGCAGTTTGAGTCTGAAATGCCCCCACCAAGCTTTAATGATCAGTCCCCAGCTTGTGGCGCTATTCTAGTGGTTGTGGAACCTTTGGGAGGTGAGCCCTGGCTGGCAGAAATAGGCTACCAGAATCAGACCTTTGACTGTTATGCTGGTCCCTGATTCTAGCCTGCTTCCCTGCTTTACAGGTCCATGTTCTCATCTAGTGCCGTAAACTCTGGCCACCATGAATCGAGCTGCTCGAATGTGCCAGCAAACTGCCACACGCTGAAAGTCCTGAAGTAAAAAACGAACCTTCCTTTATTCTGTGAGATGTTTGTCAGAGCAATGAGAAGTAATACAATGGACAAGCTCTCTCATCTGTAAAAGCAACAGTGAGGTGTTGTGTCAGGCGAGGAGAATGTGCTCAACAAAGATAGCCATTGCCAAACCCCAACAACTTTGCTGTAAAGACAGTGCGTCTTCACAGGAGGCTTGCAGAGCAAGGTCTGCACATTGAGATAAAGAAGCAGTGGTGGTCACTGAGACTGCAATACTGTTGTCTCTGGACAACAATGGACATGACCGATTGTTTCCTCTTTCTTGAACCCTGAACCTGGATCTTTATTTTAAAATTACAGTTCGCTTTTCTCAGTCTTCTTCCTAAGTTCCTCTAGTTCTTCTAGCCTTTTAAATGCTGTTCACTGAGTAGTATTCCTGATTCACGTCTCCTTATTACTCTTTCCCATATGTTAATATTACCCAATTCTACAATTTCCATGGGTCTGTAGGCTGATGAGTACAGATTTTTAGATTTTTATTTTTGTCTGGCTACTACACATCTCTTTATGGACGTTTCTTAGATATTTTGAGCTGAGAACATCCAAAAATGCCATCATTTCTCCTAATTGTAATAGGTTCCATATTTTGTTACAGAATGTCACCCTTCCCTAATTTATCCAAAAGAGAAACCCAGGAATAATCTTAAGCTATTTCCCCTACCCTTCCTTTGCCCTGTCTTCACCCACATCCAATCAATTGCAAGAGTTTTCTTTGGAATCCACCTTCTCTTTTCCACCCCTGTTCTACTGTACAGACACCAGAACCTGTCATCTCTCACGGGGAGTAAAGCCTTTGCTGCCTCTCTGGCTAGCCTGTCATCCATCTGCCCTCAGACTCCATCCTTTAAACCCTGCTGCCTTTAAAAATACACACCTAAGCATGCACAAGTGTTGGGATCCAGGTTACCCAGACTATGGAAGCTTCAGCTTGACAAGGTTCCTGGGTATCCGCTGTTGGGAACTGGAATTCCTTAACTGCTTTGCCCCTTTCTTATCTTTACTGTACGGTGACATACGTTTTCTCATCAATAATAAGATCTGCATAGCTTAATCGTAATACCAAAATTAATCTCTGAGCTGGCCACTGTGGGCTGGAATGAAACACAGCCATGCTATTCAGAAGTAAATTGTAATCACATCCAGACTTCCAAGTCCTGGAACGTGAGAGCAACCCAGGTTTATTGCAAGTGCATCATAAAGCTATTCCTGGAGTAAATGCTGATCTTCCCAGGAAGAAATAAGCCTTAATAGATAGAAGCCAGAGAGCTTAGTTAGAAAGTTAGTGCACCTGGAAAGACAAGCAGACAATTAGCCCTTTACTAACGAAGAATGTAGCAAGCCTGCACCAACTTAAAAGTAAACATTCCCAGGACTTAAAGCGAGAAATAGCCTTCAACCTAGCCAGGCTACCAGATAAGACTAGAAATTTAGAGCTTTGACCCAGAAGAATAAATACATACCAAGGAACTAAAAAACCATAAAATCCTACCTTGGTGCCTTCATGGCACCCTGAATTATCTGTGCAAGGCAAATGGCAATCAGCAGTGACATCCCTACCATCCACTAATTAATCATTGTATCATTTACTCTTTGGTGATAACTGAGTAACTTTGAAGCCTGCAGCTGTAAAGAGGAGAGACACCTTTCCCATTGGTTCCTGTTTGAGATATGCCTGACACCTGCAACCCTTAGATAAACATTCCTGCAGTGTGCTACTTAAGCTACAGAAAAGTCTTGGTCGAAAAAGAATGAAGAACAAGAAGAGGAACGAGAGAACGAGACGAGAAGAATGGGCGAGGACGAGAACAATGGACATAGAGACAGAGACAGACAGACAGGAGAGACGAGAGGAATGAACTAACTGAGGAGAATAGATTGCAAGGCCTAGAGAGTTGGATTGCTAGCTTAGAGAAACTTTGTTTTATTCCCTTAATGTGTACATTGTTATTTTCTTTGATTTTATTCTTTGCTTTTCTTTATCTTTCTTTAATTTACTATTAAAGAAACGCTCCTGCATGTCATAATCACCATAAGACATATTCTATGTGTCTTATTAAAAGAGCTTTAAGCTTGCCAACTAAGGGTCCCATAGAAGAGTGAGATACTGCGCTCACTTGTCATAGTTTCGATTGTTTATCCTCCTTCGTGGAAGCTGAGGAACCCATTGCGGGAACTAGAGCTGGACTCAGACCCCCGCACACAAGCCTACTTGACATTCCTCAGAGGCTCATCAGAGTCTGCAACACAAAATTTATCTTAGTGCATTGTCTCTGCCATTCGCCTCCTACCTCCTTCCCTAACTCAACAATCTGGGCACCCAGAATTTCTGCAGTTGAATGGGGCGGTAAAGTCAAATGACATTCAAAAGAGCTGGGCTTCAATCCCAGCCTAGCTTATTGTCTTTGGATAATACCAAGGCATGTCATTCAGCTCTATTTTCTCAACTCCCAAATAAAAATAGGAATGGTACCTACTGTGTGGTGTTTAGATGAGGGTACTGTTAAATAATGCATGCAAGACATTTAGCACAGCGACTTGCACAAAAATAATGGCAAAAATGTGCTACTTATCATTATGTGCAGATTCCTAAACTTGACTTACTCCCCCATGCTCCTAGGCTGCTTCCCTTTGTACTGACTGCCTGGAACACATGTCTTCCTTAGCCAGCCTCCTGATCACATTTTCTCTCCACGACAGTCCTCTGCCTCCTTACTGCCACCAAACTGCAGAGTATAGTTGATCTAATGCCCACTGTCATATCTAGATGATACAATATTTTTCGTATCCTCGCTGCCTAACCTGGCACAGATGCTAGAGTAATCATTCTAGTTTCATCAGTATTTTGGACACAGAAATTTGCTAGACATACAGTAGACATTCGACAATTGTGTAATGGATGAAACAGAATATTAGAGAAATCTCATCCTGATTACAGGAGTCAGGAGAAGAAAATGAATGATGCAAGTTGCTTTCCTGTTAATGCTCACTTCCTCACATAGATGATACAAAGATAGAAAGATACAGAGACAAAGCAGAGGGAACTCGAAATCCAGAAGATTTACCAGACATTTCCTAGCTTTGGGGAGGCACAGAAATAAGTCACTCAGTCCACGGAGTTTTAATTTTATTTCTAAGAATCATGCAGCAATGGTCATTTCATAGGAATTTTCTGGGTCAATCAAGAGGTGCAGATTTAGTGATGAGCAGTTTGTGCATACCCTTTGTTTTGCTCGTTGTTGTTTCCCCAGCTCTCTTGGCAAACAATGATTGACAAGTCAGCAACAGCAAGCAACAGGGTCAGCATCACATGAACATTTTTGCCGTTACTAGCCTCAAGGGGATGTAACAAGAAGTAGACAAAGGATGCCGTGAAAGCTATGGCGGTCTCCTTGTTTGCTGGCACTGTCAAAGCAAGGGTGTTTCTCAGTATACCTGCAGTAACGAGAGGGTAAGTGGCTCTCAGTTTCACCATGTTTAGCACCTGTTGTTGGCTCCTTTATACATGAAAAGGAGCCTCTGAGGTGCAGTTGACATCACCCTCTAAAAGTATAAATTAGACATAATTAAAGAAACATAGAACACAGACTGATCATTTGGCACTTCCTCTAAAATCCAGTTCCCCAAATTAAAACATACTACCTATTTAGTGAGCCAAGTCTTAAGTTTAAAAAATTAATTAAAAGAGGTTTATTTTCTTTTATGTATGTGTGTTTTGTCTGCATGTACAAATATGTGTACTACATGTGTGTTTGGTGCCCATGGAAGTCAGAAGAAGGGTATTAGATCCCTTGGAACCGAAGTTACAGATGTCTGTGAGCAACCATGTGCTTACTGGGAACCAAACCCCAGGCCTTGGCAAGAACAACCACTGATCCATCTATATAGTCCTCTCTAAAATAATTTTTAAGTAACCATTTTTACTAAAAAAATAATAAATTATTTTAAACCTGCTTTTCACTGTTCAAGATTTGGAAGACATATTTACCCATGAAGCTGTTTTTTTTTTTTTCTATCAGACATTTCGTATAACATAAATCTCTTACAATATCTTTATGAAGAAAATTAGTCATTTTGGATCATAATGCAATCTTGAGGTTAGTAGATGCAACCATATAGAAAGACCATGTAAAATGCACCATTTTGTTTATCTCTGAGGGAAAGTTTTCTAGAGTTGAATTTACAAAAGCAGTTCACAAACCCAATTACCCTTAAGAAATTCCAAGGACTTAACATCAACAGTAGCTTCCTAGCTTCAGATTTGTCATGACAAGAGAAGGTTTAGGTTTAAAGGCCAAACACTGTTTAAAATTGAAGTTGATCATTTCAAAAAGAAAAAAATGTTGGTAAGGAATTGTACATTTCCGCTCAGCTTTAGCTATTTTAAATGAATGGTCTGTCTTTCAGTAGGCAAAACTACTTTAAGTTTAAAAGAATTCTCTAACTTTAGTGGGCTTCATTTTATTTTTGCCGTTAGAAATCATTATATTAGTTCATGCTGAAAATATGAAAATAGCACATGTGTTAGATAGTTTTGTTTTGTCATACCTACACACGTTAGAGTCATCTGGGGAGAGGGGACTTCAATTCAAAAAATGTCTCCATAAGATTGGCCTGAAGGCAAATGTGTATGTGTGGGGGGGGGATGTTTCATAATTTCATAATTAATGTTGCAGGGACCAGTCTACTGTGGGTGGTACCTGCACTCTAGGGGAGGTGTCCCTGGCAGGTATATGACAGGTAGCTGAATATATTCAGAAAACAAGCCAATAAGCAACATTTCCTGGTAGCCTCTGCTTCAGTTCCTGCCTTGAGCTTCTGCTCATTTTCCAGGCATCCTAGAAAAGACTGATCCAGCCTCTACCACACATAGTCCCAACTCTGTACTCCCCACATGCATGGAAGTGTTTCAGGTTGCAGGATCTCCATGGGTCCTTGAATCTGATCTATCCTGTAACTGCTTTCTCCAGCTGTCCCCAGATACTATCACCTTTGAGGAATCCAAGATATCCCACAGGAGTAGTTTAGGTACTGGCAAAAGTAGCCACTACCCTTCATTGAATTCCGCTGAGCAAAATTCTGAAGCCAGAGAGCAATAGAACCAGAAAAACTTGGAGAATATCAGTTGGATTCCACATAGATACATACTGCACATTGATTGAAATGTGATTTATGGGGCCCACATTTTATGCAACAACAATTTCCAGAAATAGAGGATGAGGTCAATAAATCTTGATGTATTTAAATTTGATTCAAAAATCAATATTTACAGAATGATATAAGTAATTATATAAAAAGAATGTGACTGCCTGCCGGGTGTGCCTAGACATATAAGGAAGAAAATACAAAATATTTTTTGCCTATTTCATCTTAATGTAATTTTTAAAGTAAAGTTTGTTTTTTATACATTTACTTACATATGAAAGTATAATGACCACATATTATTTATTATCTGAAATATAACAAACTTATTTCACATGAAGAGAGATG
The DNA here is from genome assembly GCA_026225945.1 of Cricetomys ansorgei. Lineage (NCBI taxonomy): Eukaryota > Metazoa > Chordata > Mammalia > Rodentia > Nesomyidae > Cricetomys > Cricetomys ansorgei. The sequence continues at coordinate 19,318,034 of JAMJFZ010000239.1, forward strand.
TTTAAACAATAATGCAATGTATTTATCATATGTAAGAAAAGATAATTTTCCTTTCTGGGTTTGCCATGCTCTGGTAGGTCCACTGTGTATCTCATCTCGAAAGGTTAATACATATGGATTATGCTAATACATATGGATTATTAACTAGTATATGTAATACATATAAATATATATGGAGACACATACACACGTGTGCACACACACACACACATTCACAATCATAAAGAGAGTGAAAATTTACTCTGAAGCAACAAAGCCGAAACACATCTGTAGGTATGCCCAACATTACCTACACAGCCATCCATTTTGTCTGTGTTCCAAGGCAGTTAGTGGAAACTCCTCACATTATCCCTGACCTCTCCCTTTCTTAGACTTTCCTTGCTCAGTCCAGTCACCAGTCTGCCTAACTGCTCTCTCCCTCCCCATATCCACTTGACTTGACAATATCACTGAAGCTCTAGCTCACCTGGCAGCCCTTCTCAAATACCTCCCCAGATCTCAGAACCCATTTTGCAACTTTCTGTGATTCTAAAAATTCCTGTACTTCTGTTAACATCTCAATTAAATCCATATCATTAAATATTCTCAATAATCCTAAAGAAAATTCGATTTGCCTACATAACACATCCATAACTATATTTGTAGTTGGAATGTTCAAATTTATCATTTTCTGTGATAGGAGCAAATCATGTTTAAAATGATACTCAGTTGTAAATAATGACTGTTATACAATAAAAACATATCCCAAAGCACAACCATATCCAAAGGTGCTATAGAACCTGCCAAGGGAGAGAAACAACTAATAGTCCTATGTTGCTCTAAAGCCTATGAATCACAACAATGGCCAGCTTAGGGATAGTGGCAGTTTTATTGTGGGAGTTAAAAAAACGGCCATCTAATTGGACTCAAGGCTCTTCAATGGGAAGGAATGTACGCCTTGTTCTGTCACCTTGCCTACAATCCTTAGCTGATTGTGGACCATGCACATAGAGGAGAGCCTCTTCCCCCTATCCTAAACCAGGGTGACCTCTCACTGCATTTGGAATAGGTACCCTTAAACCCACAGAGGAGTGTAGCCCTCACCCCTCGTCACAGAAGTTTTTTTTTTACCCCCCAGAACAGAGAGACCATCCCAGAAAGCCACAAATAGCTAAAATGCAGAGAATTGACTGTGGATGCTCAAGATCAATTGATACATCTAAAACACAGTTCCCTATACCTAAGGCTCAGAGAATATCACACAAGAGGGGACAGATTGATTGTAAGGGCCAGAGGACCAGGACATCAGTGAGGTCGTGTCTTCTGGATAGGACAGGGAAGCTACACTTATTAAATCTCAACCAAATTTGCACAACGATAACACCATCTGACATGCCAATGTGGCTGGGGAAAAATTTCACAAGGGCCCATCTCTAGATAGTTATAGACAGTTAATCGCAGCTGAGAGAGGGAGAATTGGACTTTTTCATGGAAAATACCTCTGATAATGGTTATCTAATCTCAAGTGTTGAGCCCTAGACACATGTCCATATTACTAACATTAAAGGCACTCAGCAGGTTGTGGTAAATATGTAAGTACATATGCATATATATATAAAACAGTAACAGTTAAAAATTAAATGGCTATGAATTTGAGAGGGAGTTGGGATAATGGGAAAAATTGGAGGGAGGGAAGAGGAGAAGGAAATTATATAAATACAGTACTTGTATGTGAAATTCTCAAATAAATATTTTTGAAAGGCAATATCACAACATGAGCCAAACTGCAGGACTGGTGACACTCTCAAAAACTCAAGGCATGCAAAAAGTGGTCCCCCTTCTCTCTTATCTCCGTTTATATCATTGAGGTGCCTGCAAGGACGAAATAAACTCTGAAGGAAAACTGTACCCACTACAGAGAAAGAATTAACGAACAAGAGAGCCTTGATTGCTTCTTGAATCTGTCCTTGCCCACTTTGGTGTTTAATCCCTGGATTCAACAAGGGCGTAGCAACGAATATAGATGCTAGTGATAAGGCCCAGTGGGTAAGCACACTTGCCACTTGAGTTTAATTTCCATGACCCACACGGTGAAAGGAGCGGGCCAGCTCCTGCAAACTGTCCTCTAAATTCCATGCCAGCATGTGTGTGCCACAGCATGAGCATCACAAACACACACACACACACACACACACACACACACACACACACAGAGACACAGACACAGACACACACACAGACACAGACACTTTCTCTAAATAAATGCAAAAACTTGAAAATACAATAGTCTATACATGAACTAAAATGCATAAGCATCTTTTCACTTAGCCTCATCTGCCTAATGCCACAGATAAATATATTCAATGAATAAGAATCATTTTTCTTGAGCTCCTGGTATTTGTGTCACCATTTAAGGGTTAAAAAGAGAGTTGGCAATTAGTTTAATGCATGTTTTCTAACCTAGAAAGGATGGCAGTTCAGTCTGGGTAGCAGCAGGGGTCATCTGCGCTTGCCACAGTCCCTCAAGCAGTACTGACACCAGGATATATAACACTGCCTAGGATCATGAGAGCCACTGTACAGCCAATGCAGCGGCAGGCATGCAAGGTTAGGCTCCCAGGCTCCTAAGTATACCAGTTTGTAAAGCATACTACTGGTGTAAAATACTGTCCTTCAAGATGTGGTATATTCAGTAATTCGTGATTCTTATATGACATTGTGTCCCAAGTAAATAGAGCACCTGAGCTTAGAAACTAAGTAAGGCACAGAAGTGAAAAAACAAAAAAACAAACAAACAAACAAACAAAACCCCAGTAACAATTAGCATAAACAACTTTCTCAGGAATTTGTGGTTTCCATCTTGAAAACATTAAGTTGTGTATAATGATTCCAGTCACACAAAAGGGAAAAGTTCCACCAGTGGAGTCAGTAAAAGTCTCACTAAACATAAATCTATTGCTGCTACCTGCTGACTTTGGGATTGTTATTCTAATAAACAAAGCAGGCACAAAAGATATACTCTGTAGATCATCAAGAGGAAAAAAGATTAATAGCCTACAACAGAACCAGAAAGAATTACACTTGAGACACACATAATCCAGTGAAACCTCTATTCATAGCTTCACATCCAGTTTTAATTGAAATGGTAAATACAGTGGCCTGGCAGACTCCTGGGAATTGCAGGGTCAAAAACATCAAGGGTGGGGGCTTAAGTCTATCAGAAGGCAATCTGACTAGAAATGTCACTGAGGGGAAAAATAAGAGTAGATGAGAGAGTGAGAATGTTTTTCAGTTGCTTCTTCAGGATTAATAGCCATAGCAGTGCTGTAGTTTGTCTTACCAATATTCTGATTGCAAGTTAATCCACAAATTACAACTAAATGGAGGCCAGAAGAAGCTACATGTACGTCTTGGAAATAGTGTAAGTGCATTTGAATGGTACATGGTGTGCTGTAGAAGTCTTGATTCTGTACCTTGATGCCCCTTGTCAGATCATTGTAACTAGCTCTGGGTACTGTAGTTGTTGACTGCTGATAAGCTCCTCCAATAAAAGAAATCTTAAATCTCATTGTAGATGTTTTGTTGTGGATGTGATCTCTCATTGAAAGTTAATTAAAAGCCAGGAGGTGGTAGTGCACACCATTAATCCCAGCACTCAGGAGGCAGAGGCAGGTGGATCTCTGTGAGTCTGAAGCCAGCCTGGTCTACAGAGTGAGTTCCAGGACAGCCAGAGTTACAACAGAGAAACCCTGTCTCAAAAAACAAAACAAAAACAACAACAAACAAATAACAACAATAGCAAAAAAAAAAAACAAAACAGAAAGTAAGTCAAGTCCAATAACTGACACATGTGGATATATGTACTAGGTTGCTACGGTGCTTTTTTTACCCCCAGGAAAGAGAAAGGAAGGATAGAAAGAAAGAAAAAGATCTTTACCTCCCTTGTAGTGGCCTTGAAAGAGAGAAAGGAAGAAATTCACAGTCGTTTTTAGCTGTCTAAATCTTGGCGAATAGGAGTTGGTAGAGAGCTAGATTAGCATCCTACCAACCAACCCACCAACTGCCAACAGTGACCCCACCCCCGCTCTCTGGGTTATAGTCTAAACAAAGTTCCCAGAAGTCCAAGTGACTTCATGAGGACAAGCTGCATGTGACACAAAACTCCTTCAAAGTGCCCTTCTAAAGACATATAATAGGTCACTTCTGTGCTATGGTTGGTATATAAAGCTCTCCAATAAGGGTTAATATGTTGCAGTTTTATTTCCTGGCTAGTAGATTTAATCATTGATATGTAATTGGATCAAGGGGACTCTTACATAGCCAATGGATAATCCCAATGGACTCCTTGATGGAAAATTGGAGGTGGGGCCTATTTGGAGGAAGTATAGCACTGATGCATATCCACGGGGGATGTTTCATGTTCCCAGCCCCTTCCTTTGTCTGTTTTTGCTGTATGGTTATGATGAAGTGAGTTTCTTTGTTCTGCCATACCCTTCTGCTTTGCTGTTCTGCCTAGCAATGAACCAGATGACCATAAGCTAAAATCATAAGAACATATTCTTTATAAATCATTTGCACAAATGTCCTCTTGAAGACTCTGTGCCTAGGGAATGTCAACTAAGACAAGACTTAAGTCTGGTTTTCAACAAATCGTTAATACTCTAGTACAAGAAAACCTTTCAATGTCTGGGTGAGATGCTTCATTCTTTTTAGTCTGCTGAGACTTAAATAGGACTGAAGAGGAATAGGAAGCTGTTGTAGAGGAAAGTGTCACGAGCTTTGACGAATACTGGACTGCAAGAACCGGGAGTTACACAACAATATCAAGGCAACCAAGTGTCTCCTTGTACTTGAAGGAACATCCCTTACAAGGTAAATTATATATTTGGGCCATCGAAGTCAAGAAGGATTAGTGATCTTTCCTAAAGATATCCCCACTTATACACTCCACTGCATTCAGTCAGACAGAGGCAGTCTTTTCTCCTGAGGCTCTATGATTATAGATTTCCAGTAATGACGCTAAATAAACATTTTCACAATGCATGAATGAATTCTAATATCCTCAATGTCAGCTAGTGTATATCTGAAATGCCTGGAGCCTGCTTATCACCGTATATAATATTCATAAAGCATTTTGAATCCCTTGACAGGGGCTTTCTGCAGAAAGGATATGGTTATCTCTCTCTAAAGGATACGGTGAAGATTAATTAGTTAATTTCTTAAAATGCTTCAGGGATGAAATTTCTTTACTCAAACTAATTATAAATATCACAATGTGTTCAAGCTGAAATTCATACCTCTGAAGTTGAACAGAGCTTCTTTTTCATTGATATAAGGAATACTTAGCTCTGCCATTACTTTATTATGCCATTAAGATTACTTTGCAATTCAAAATGTAGGCTTATGGATGCTGTCTGATCACCAAGGCAACTTGAATCTGGTTATTTGCAGTCAGGCAATTTGCACAGACTTCTCATTTGGGGACCATTCAACAATTCTGACATAGTCTATTATCACTTAAAATATATTGAATGTAGAAGTTAATATCCTTACCTATTTACCAGCTAGGAGTCCTTGTAAAAAAATCTCATTTACCCAAATAACAGGACCCAGCCCATGAATCTAAACTACATAATGCATATGTAGGTTTAGCAAGGCACCTGCCTTCTTGTTACCACTCGGTACCTGTTTGTGTACCTAAGTTGAACAAGCATGATCAGAAATTCCAGGCTAAACTAGTTTATATTTGTCTCCAACGATTAAACTCCACTTTGTTCACTGGAGGCACGTTTTACTGTTATAGTGTACAAACTCCTAACCGGCTTCCTAACTTTTCACCCACTCTTGAGTCATTTGTGTGGCTCACTTGAGTCTCACTGTGGCATCTATAACTACCATCTCTGTGGCAATGAATTTGGAGATAAACCACCTGTCCCATCCCATCCCGAAAATAAGTGTAGTTGCTCTGCTTGTTTTTGGAGAATAAACTTGGACTTTATAGCATGAAACAAGACAATCTAGCCTTAGGCTACCTTCAGGTTTGGAAAGATATTTCCATTTATATGAATCTGGGTTTTGAGGCATGGAATCTGGCCCTGTATGCATGAAGTGAACCCTCTCTTAGCTATGAAATATGGCTACAAGAATTGAGTGTGGCCATCTAGTTTGGCAGTGGACCTTCTATCATAGAATGTACACTCCATACATTCTGGAATCTGGAGGGATTCCATCCCTCCAGAAATGTATTCCATCTCTTCAAGTATGAGAGTTAGCCTGCCAATTGTCAAAAGAGGCTCTAGAGTTTTTGAAGTAATTTAACAGTCTTTGCATTGTGCAACTACAGTACATGAATGCAATTAGAAATGTCAGACATCAAGTCTAGTCTTCCAGATACATAACAGAGAGTTATGGTTTGGATGTGGCTATACTGAAAGCTTAAGCCCCAAGGTGTGGTTTTCTGAGGTGGCACTTAGTGGGAGGTGGTACCTTCAGAACAGATTAAGCTAGTTCTCACATGTAGTGGCTTGAGTAAGAAATGTCTCCCATAGGCTCAGGAATTTTGGTACCCAGTTGGTGGGTTTGTTCAGAGAGGGTAGGAGGTGCAGCCTTGCTGGAGGAAGTAGATCCCCTATAGTTGGCCTTTGAGAGTTTAAAACATCATGCCACTTCAGTTTTCTCTCTCTACTTCATCCTTGTTTTGAAAGACATGATCTCTCAACTTCCTGCTCCTACTGTCACGCCTGCCACTTGCTGACACATCTCTGCTTCTTATCCCTCTGGAACAACTGTATGCCAAAACCAATTTTTGCTTAAGTTGCCTTGGGTCGTGGTGTTTTGTCACTGCAACAGAAAGTAACAATGCATTTTGAAACTCGAGACTCTTATAAAAAAATCCTCTGTGCTCCTTAGCTTCCTTTCTGGCCATGTGATCTCTCTCTCTCTCTCCTCTCCCCCCCATCTTTTTCTCTCTCTCTCTCTCTACACACACACACACACACACACACACACACACACACACACACACTCCTGCCATTGTGTGCTGCCAGTCATTATAACATAAAACAGACAAGGGAATCCTCCCCAAAGCCAAAATTATGTTGTTTAAACTTCCAATTGCCAAAATTGTGAAAAACATAAACCAATTTATAAGTATTTATAGATGCATATTTTATTATAGTAATTAAAAAAAAAACCAGCCTACTATTTTAATCCAACCTTCATGGCATGAAGATGGTCATACAAATTTGACACCTTATTATTAGGCAGGGAAGCTGGCCATGACCACAGACTCTGATTCTGTGAACAAGGATTTTTAACCCTGGTTATGGAACAGTACTCTAGAGAAATGGAAACTGACCCACCAAATATGAAATCTGGTTTTTCAGACATGGACTCATGCTTTTTATGTGTGAATTCTGTCTTTTCCATAAGACCCATCCTTTGACACATGGATTTGGACCTCCATCAGAAGCAACTAGAACTTTTATCATGAAATTTGGCCCTTCAGGTATAAAAGGTGCCCCTTCTAGAAGCACTTCTTTTATGGAATGTCAATTAAATCACGGAATTTGACTCCACAAGTATGAGACATGATGTTCTAGCCATGTAGCTATAATTCAGTCATATACATGAACTCTCTGGAACTTGTTAATTGTTTTCCTAATCATAAATACTGAAATTCCGTGTGTATAATCTCCATGTACAAACTGAGCACCTGCATTCTATGCATAGAAATTGGCATCAAGAACAGATTCTCAGTCTCCAAACATAAAACTCATAGCATGAGTCTTGACAATAAAGCTCTAAAACACTGTGTTTCTCTCATATCAATACTTGTTTCCCACATATTAGATGTGGTCTTTCTGGCCAGACTCTTAGAATACCATATATGAAAAAAGTCACTATTAAGGAGTAAAACGTGACTCTATAAAGGTAGACGATAACATTTCATGGCTGAAATCCCAATTTCCAAGCATGAGCCTTGGGATTACAAAGTAGGAAAGTGGTTGCTTAAAGTGTGGTAACAAATATCAAACATGGCCAGTCGTGTCTGAAACCCGGGATTTCAGACACAGCAATTGGCTTATCAGTCACAGACATTGGCTTCCCAGAGACCCTTAACACACCGAGTGTTAAGGACCTAACTGTGGACTCCTCAAATTTATTTATTGAAGGCCCAATCCCAGTTTGAGTAAATTTGAACACGGGGCCTTTAAGGATAACATTGCAGTTAAATGATTGTCATGAAGGTAGGACCCTAACCTGGTTACCTGATTAGAAGGGACAGAGACACCAACTGCTTTTACCCAAACGCACAGAGGAAAGTTATACGAAGGCACGGTGAGAAAGGGGCTTTATGAAAACAAGGAAGAAAGACCTCAGTTATGTGAGCAGTTGCTACACACCAGTAAACTCAGCATTTGAGGCACATGCAGGAGTATCACAAGTTCAAGGCAAGCCTGAACTAGATAGTGAGACTTTGTCTCAATGGAGAAAGCTCTGGGGCTGTAGCTCGGTGGTAGAATATACACCCAACACTAGGCTCCATTTCCACTATTATGAGATGGGGAGAAACCACCCCAGATCCTGAATTTCCTAGTACTTGGTCTTGGACGTTTGGACTGGAACTTTGAAAAAAATAATTTCTTTTGGTTGTGATATTATACATCATACTGTGACAGTCTTTGCTGTCCATGCCACGTTAGGAATCTAAATCTCCAAGCATTCACTTAAGTCATAGAAGTTGGCTTTCCTAGATGTGAAACCTGATCAAATTGGGATTCCATGTATGGAATCCATTCCTTTTATCATGAAAATATCCACATAGCATTGGATACTAAACCAAGTATGAACTTGGCCTTGAAAGTGTCTTGCCTGGATGGCATGAAAACAAAACCTAAATATATGATGCATTGATTATATTTATCATCACTAAGACAAAACGCCTGGCAAGAGCAATGTAAAGGAGGGTATTTATTTTGGCTTATGGTTTAAGGTCACTCAGTCCATTATGGCAGGAAGGCAGGGTAGCACGGTGGCAGAGGAACATACAGTGACTTGCTCACATCTTAGTGGACAAGGAAGCAAAGAGATTACTATGGTACAGGGTCTGGGTTGTGCCAGAGCCCGTAAGACCCATCTTCTATTGAACCACCTCCTCAAGCTAGGCCGCACTGTACATCCTGAAGGCTCCCCAAGACAGCACCACAGGTAGGGACCAAATGTTGAGACATTTGAGCTTGTGGAAAGACATTTTACATCCAAAAAATAATGGACAGTAAATTTCTTTCTATAGAGGCACATACTCAGAGAGATCAATAAATCAATAAGCATAAGTAGGCAAAATTATGTAAGTATTTTTAGAAAAAAATTTTTAGTCTTGTGGCGAGTAGCAAAATTTAATGGAATACAAGTAGTAAAATGAAATAATGAAGCCCATTACTTTGCATGAGTGCTTAAAAATGAATGTGAAAGTTTTTAAATGGAAAATTGAACTAAGTTAATTTTATAATGCTTTTGGAACAAGTCTGGTTTAGGATGAGCACTTAGAAAGTACTAAGTAATGGCAGTCTCATTACTGACGAATTTAGCACATATGGAGGAGACACTAGCATGTATTTGTTGCTTTATTAAATAAAAGTCCTCACCAACTAGTATAAACAAAATTTCTAATGATCTTTAATAAGAATATTCTTTTCAAATTTTGTATCTATCCCTAAAGATGAGAACCATGTAAGAAACTTCTCAGCAGATTATATTTTAGAGATTGGAATCAGTGCATGATGGTTTAGATATGATTTAGTGGCCTATTTAACTAGGATTCATATGATGGAGACATGACCCTGAGTGTGTCAGTATAGGAGGTGACATAGCCCTTTAAGGAGTGCTGCTTACTGGATGATCCTCAGCTCACAAAAAGAGCTGCCCCAGAGCTCAGAACAGCTTGCTAATTCTGCCAAGAGCAAGTTGTTAATGAGAGTAAAGCCAACTCCTGAATCTCTCCTGCTTCCTTTCTGGTGGTGTGCTGTATCTCATCTGTGCCCCTGCTATCCTCCAAGAGGCCCTCATCAGGGTCAAGGTGACACTTGCGTCCTGCATTTGAATCTCCAGAATTACGAGCTAGTGAATCCACCTTTTCTTATAGGGTTAATCTATTCACATGCTTTATTACACTAACTAAAAATTGGACCTAAATCCAGAGTGAAGGGTAAAATGCAAAGTTGTTGCAGAGGTTTAGAAAGTGGGGCCTTTGCATACTAATGAAAGAAACTAAATGAAGTTTTCATAGAGGAACATTGGTAATACATAACAAAGACTTCAAAACTCCAATTTTTAAACCCTCTGTTTCTAGAATAAACCCTAGAAAATTTAGATAAGGAAGATGAACAAATGCAGATGAGCAGGACACATGTACACACACACACACACACACAATTCATGCATATATACACATATATACATGAATTCTTGTATATATGGTTTCTTAAGAACTCTGTACCCCCGTACAGCGTACTGGACACAGTTTATTTATCTGATAATAGGGAGTAATGAAGTAAATTATGTCACATATTACAATGGAGCACTTTTCTACCACTCAATGGGTATATGAAACCATTTTAACTCAAAATGCTCATTACATGTTGCTAAAGGAGAGTGGTAGTTGGTAGAGTATTCATAGCTGATCTTACTAGATAAAGTATGGAGATATAACCACCATTATATTTGTTCAGCTGTGCATAAACTGTAAGATTCTGATAATTTTACATTTTGTTTTGTGTGTGGTTTTTACATTTTTACATTCATTATGTAAATGAAGGAAATGATGTTTTAATCTTTAAACTTTAAATGTAGGAAAGATTCTTATTTATATCCTTAAATGCATGTTTATTTTTCTCAGAATAGAAGAGAATTACATAACATAGATCGTGGTTTACACTTCAATCCTTTAAGGAAGTCCACACTCATTGTTGATAATTTCCCATTACTATAACTCTTATGCCCTCTTCTGGTCTAAATGTAATTCATCTAGCTGAAACCGTCTACGTCGGCTGTTTGTATTTTAATGCCATTTCAGCTAGCTTGATTTTTCTACTTTTGATTCAAGTATTTCTTTGCATATTAAATGCAGTATAAAATCAGAAGCTGGAAACAGACTTTACGATCCATGTGAAACAAGGCATAGCTTAACAAGATAGAGCATCAGCAACCCTTGCCGGAATGTGACAGAAAGGCAAGGAAATCCCATAATGAATAAACTCATAAGTCCACCAGATAATATTCATGTAGTTCTAAATATTGATTTACATACATTATAGAAAGTCATAGGAGTTGGTTCAAAGTCCACATTTGATCCACATTGTCTTTCTGAGAGCCTCAATTTTTCCAATGCCTTGTTGTACTCTTGTTACAAAAATAAGGACCATTTCTTCAACAAAAAATGAAAATATTTCTTAAGAGATGACTAAAACACAATCATTATTAAACAATAATATAAAATGTCACCCTGAAGAAGTATGTTCCAGAATATTTTTCCATAGTCACGCAATGTTCCATGCACATATGCTTAAAAAGTAAGCATTATATAAGCCCACTCTTCTTTTCTTTTTCAAATATCTTAGAAATACTTAATTGTCAAAATAACATGTCCATTAGCTAAATTTAAGAAAAACATACTTCGGGTCTATAATATCGATTGCTAACGTATGTGGCAAATATTCCGCTTCAGTTCTGCATCCCTCAGGACCTTCCAACATAGTCACGATGAGAGCACTCAATGGTCAGGAAAGGGATCATTTGTGATCTGTATACTGCCTCCTATGGAAAGAAGAAAGGTCTCTAAAGAATTTTACATAGGAATGGTCGAAGTGAACCATCATGTTTTATCTAAAGATTGCTTGGGAGAGACTCTCAACTGTATTTCTGTCCCCAACAGAAGGCGATACGAAATACACATGCATGGATCATCTGAGTTCAGAAGAAAGATTGTTCAATGCTCGAGCCAAAGATTGTTCACTACCTGCAGGATTCATATTCCTCTTCTCAAGACCTAATTCTCATTATTTGTGAGGTAATACTGATTCATCATATTTAAAATAGTTTTTTTTAAAAAAAAAAGCTGGGTGGTGGTGCCACATACATTTAATCCTAGCACTTGGGAGATAGAAGCAGGTGGATCTCTCTGAGTTTGGGGCCAGCCTGGTCTACAGAGTGAGTTCCAGGACAGCCAGAGTTACAACAGAGAAACACTTAAAATACTTCCAGCCACACTGTTAGCACTTGACAAACATTGATCCTTATTCATTTACTGATGATTGCCAAGTGTTCTTTGATTTTTATGACACTCTAGTTGTAAAGTTCTAACTCAGGACTTTTGGGAAGTAGGCTTCTCCAGCTATGAGATGTCCTATCAGTATTTGAGAAGAGTACAGAGTAAATTAAAAAAGTAAAAATGCATTTTTTACTCCATTCTTATTTACCTAACTGAATCTCATTTGTTATCACCTATTTTATACCTCTCACTTCTGCTAGATGTTTCCTTTCTCATTCTTTTTTTTTGCTGTTGTTCCTATGTTTATATGTTGTTTTCTCCTATTTAAAATGTCTAGTAGACCCTCAGTACAGTATATTTCACTTTCTATAATAACCATCCAGGGTACTACATCCATCCATCCACTCCAATCAACTCATAATTTTACCTTGATTATAGTTTACATAGTTTTTGGTTGATTGCTCCAAATATGAGCCCTACTAGCATTGAAAAACTTCATAGTATTCACAAGATGTAGCTGTCCCTCTGGTATTCAGTCAGTAAGGCTCTATGAAATAGTTATGTTGTACTTCAGAGTCCTGGGTCTATTGGTTGGAAAATGGTGTGAACACATTTATTTTTCTAGCATTTTCCCGTGAAAATATAACTTTCCAGTTATATCTTATTTCCATAAATCAAAAATCTACATTTTGGACTACCTTAAAACCTGTATTTAAAGTATGGTATAGATGCTTATTAATTATTTGCTAAACAAGGAAATAAATGACTTAATTGAACTGAGATTTTAATACCGCTTTTGACTAATTAGAAAAAAAAATAAGACCTGTGTGCATGTGTGTGTGTGTGTGTGTGTGTGTGTGTGTGTGAGTGTGTATGTATGCACATGTGCAAATTCAACTGCAATTATATTGTGGGAGACTTTTCCTGGGGAAATATGAACAAATGTTTATTCACCTCAGACACAGAGCCAATGACAGACTGAAGTAAAGGTTCCAACAAGGTAGAACTTGATTAGCCAATGAGTGCATTGAGGTTACTTACAGGAATACGGGTAGCAGTTACCTACAGGGGCATGGGTGACTCAAATGAAGGAGCACAGTGAAAAGATCACCCCAGCATGGATCGCAACTCATGCAGCATGAAGCTCTAATCCTGAGATTTCTGCAGAATCTACAGGCAGATCAGCATGCTGGAAAGTCCCCTCCGGGCAGCTTGGCAGATTGGAAAGACTTCCCAACACTTATGTACTGCTTCTAGTCCCTTAGGAAGGGGCCTTGGAATCTTATTTCAGCTTTTCCTGTCTAGGTAGCTTGTTTACTTCCTGAGTGAGTCTCATGACTCTGCCTCTTCTTTCTGGTTCAGTTCTATTGATTGGATGATTCTTCAGCATCGTTGCTGTTCATATTCGTGATTGGTCTACTCACGTAATGTAACATCTGAGCACTTGGCAGGGAGTGGAAACACAGTTCATTTGCATTCACACAACATGTTGTGGTTTATTCTATGCACTCCACTTTGCATTCTATGTTGACATTTTCTGTTAATTATACATTTCTTCACAAATGCACCACAATCTGGCATATTATCCCATGCTACAAAAAAGGGCTGCAATTATTTTGTAATTAGCTTCAGATATATACGTGGTCACTAGATAGTTTTTTTAAAAGAAACAAAACAAATTGCCAGGCAGTGGTGGTGCATGTTTTTAACCCAGCACTCGGGAGGCAGAGGCAGGCAGATCTCTGTGAGTTCGAGGCCAGCCTGGTCTACAGAGTGAGTTACAACAGAGAAAACCTGTCTCAAAAACCAAGTCAAATATCTTGACCGGCTCTAGTTTTTTGAAACTTTTATCAAATTATCAGAAAAAATTTTTAATTTTGTGTTACATTGTTTTTTAATGTGTCCAGGGGACTTTTTTTTTCTGGTATTCTATTTGGTATTCCGTATGCTTCTTGTACCTTTATAGGCATCTCATTCTTTAGGTTTGGGAAAGTTTCTTCTATGATTTTATTGAAAATATTTTCTGGACCTTTGATCAGGGATTCTTTTCCTTCTTCTATTCCAATTATTCTTAGGTTCGGTCCTAAGTGTCCCAGATTTCCTGGATGTTTTATGTTAGAAATTTTTTGGATTTGATATTTTCTTTTACTGATGTCTCTATTTCTCCCATAGTATCCTCAACTCCTGAGATTCTCTCTCCCATCTCTTGTATTCTGTTGCTATAACTTGTCTCTGTAATTCCTGTTTGCTTTTCTAGGTTTTTAATTCCCCAAATTCCCATGGTTTGTGTTTTCTTTATGACTTCTATTTCCATTTTCAGGTCTTAAACAGTTTTGTGCATTTCTTCAATTGTTGACTTGTTTTTTTTTCTTGGGTTTCTTGAAGGTTTTGTTCATTTCTTCTAATTGCTTGCTTGTTTCCTCGGTTTCTTTAATGAATTTACTCACCCCCCACACTTTGTCTTTTCCTCATTTCCTTGAGGAGTTTATTCATTTCTCTTTACGGGCCTCTATTATCTTCCTAACATTGGATTTAAGATCTTTTTCTTGCGTTTCTGCTGTGTCTGGTGTTCAGGGCTTGTTGTAGTAGGGTAGTTGGGCTCTGGAGGTATAATGTTCCCCTAGTTGTTTTTGGTTGTGTTCTTATGCTGGCATTCATGCATCTGAGTTTGGGGAGATTATCAGTTTAGGGACCCAGTTCCTAGGTTTGTCATTATTGGGTGAGTGTTTTGTTTCTTGGGTTCTTTATCCTCTCTGGTCTTCTCTTCTTTGTGGCCTCTTGTGGAGCAGGGGGTCTCTGCCCAAGGTGGGTGCTGAAGCTCTGGTGGCTGGCTTGACCTTTGGTCCAGCTGGGAGTCTCTCTGTTTGCCATCTGAATCGAGGGGCTGGGTCTTGGAGAGCATTCTTCCGGCTTGTGCAGCCTGCTCTTGAGGAGGGGCTACCTGCCTGATCTCCTGGCTGGCTTGTGTGGTTTGTCCTGGGGCAGGGTCTATCTGCCTGAATTGGTCTCTGGGTCTCAGAAGTGGGAGTGGGAAGGTAGGGCAGTGGGAAGATGGAGGTGGTTTGGGTTTGATTTGGGAAGTCTGTGAGCAGACTTCCTACCTGTTCTCCTGGGGGAACATTATTTAATAATAATAATAAAGCACAATTCTAGTGGATAAAATTCAGGGTTGCACTGACCACAGTGGTTGGACACTCCCATATCAATCATTAGTGAAGAAAATATAGCCTTGCCTACAGGCCAATCGAATGGTGGCATTTCCTCGTTGAGATTCCTCTTCCCAGAACCCCAGCTGTGTCAAGTTGACATAAAACAACAAAAAAAACTAGTCCAGACACTATCTATGTATGACTTTTACAAATGCATCATATTTCAAAACTAAAAAACAAACTAATAATTCCATAGGCCTAGGCAGATATAAATTTAATTATAAATGCAACCTAGGGAGATATATGAACCAATTTTAAATGCTGAAAATATGTACTTTGCTGTGGGGCTGTCCTAGAGCTAAGAGTGAGTTTAGTTGATCCTCACTTAAGCCCTGGCCAGAACCCAGCTAAATATTAAATACTGCCTGCTTCACAGAAGCAAGGAATGTGGCTTGGTTGGTGCTTATCTGCGCTGTAGCTGGAAGCCTAGGGATGTGAGCCTATTTACTGACAAGGTGCCCTTTCAGGACCTTGACACTTAGACTTGAGCTCTACATGCAGATGAGGCTATGCCAGTATCCTTGTCTTAACCATGGGAACCATCCTTGGGTAGTGGGTAACCCTCCCCTGCCTGCACCCTTTAAATATACCCTAAGCCCTGAGAGAATGCCCCACTGAAGACCCCGTCTCCGGAGTTCTGTGCTTGTTGGCTTCTGGGCTCCTATCAGACAAGATGAACGTGCAGTAGGGACCACATTGCACATGCCGCTCTGCCACAAGGCTTTTCATCTGGGGGTGGCCAGCCTCCTGTCACCTATGGCTGTTTCGAGGGGCAAGGAAAGCCACAGATAGGGACACGAGTGGGTGAGATTTGATCCAACACTTTGCTTTGTCAGTTAGGTTATTTGAGTTAAGTTTATGGCTAAGAACAGCTAGGAAAAAAATAAACTATTGTTTTAAAAAGATATAAGCAGAGAACTATAAAGGTAGAGATAGGTCCCTATACACACACAATTCCTAGAGATAAAAATCCAAAGTACAAACCTAATTTTTTTCCCCCTCTAGGAACATCAGTTAATCAGCTGTGGTTCAGAGGCTGAGAAGTTAAATTGAACTCTCAGCAACAATGTAACGATAAGAGGATAAACATTGGCATACAGGACTGTCCAAGGACAGGCAGCCTGGAACTCCCCATACTTTATATTGTAGCTCCTAATGGCTGCACTGGAAGAGCTAGGATGAACAGAAAAAACCCAGGTCTTATCAGGACTTTAAAATCACCTCAATACTTGATTGGATTAGGGTTAGCTGATAGTGCTTTTGCCTCAGCTATCTGCCAAATACAAATGTAAATTTTATTTTGGAAAAAGATAACTCTATTTTTGACTTCAAATTGCCTCAGTAATTTTTCAAATGTAGCAACTGGCACTGAATTGAAAAGATTAGGTAAACAGAGAGACAAAACAATGTTATGAAAAACAGGAAGAAAAACAACAGGTAATATAAGAAATATTCACAGCATGCAGCCAGTGATATTTTAGACACAGGCTGTTTAAAGCATAAAAGATAACACTGCCATATACAATTTTATCACATGTAAAAGTTAAATACAACAATAATTTCACAAAATGCAGCATGGCTTGGCAGATCCGTAGAGTATAAGGAAGTGCTATAATACTCGTTTAAAACAGACTCTGAAAGTTAAGAGAACTTATAATAAACAGAATAACAACCGGAAATAAAGGGTTGCGAATAAAATTCAAACAAGGAGATAAAAATGGAGTGTAGAAATAATGATAGCCAGAAAAGAAATAGGAACCCAAGAGTGGAGCCTCAAAATCAGAGAATAGAGAGTAAGAATCCAACAACGATGGCCACCATCTGAAAGGTAAATGAAATATATTCTTAAATTAATAAGTAAAGATTGTTAGGGTAAAATAAGAACAATGGCTAGGTTGTTACAAGGAAACAATTCAACTATAAAATCATAGATATTAAGTACAAGAATCTGGGGAAAATATTAAGCCTAACAAAGACATAGTTATATTGATATGATTAAGCAGATAAATAGTATACAAGAAATAACATGCTACATTGTTATGTTGATAAAAGAGTGTATTCATCCAGCAGACCTGTAAATTCCGTGACGACCTAACACATAGAGCCTGAGTTTGCATTTCTTCTAAGAGTTCTTTGAGGTTTATGTTACATTATTTCCACCCTCCTTCTCCCTCCTCCAACTCCTCTCATGCTGTTGGGTACCCCACAATCCTCATGGCCTCCAGGGAGATGACTCATGCCAGGTGAAGTATGACACTCGAGTCAGTACCTTCTTTGCAGGCTCTGGTCAAAAAACTTTCCGAATCTGACCTTGTGGTTGACTCTTCTTGCACGTTTAAGCATAGTGAAACTTTAGAAAAAGGCTTCCATGTGACAATTATAACAACAGAGCTTTGGGCATAGCTTATATATAAACTTCCTAGCAGAGTGGCAAAGCACCTGTGACCTTTGCATTAAGAATGAGTGGCATTGGCTGGGAGCTGGAACTCAGGGGTAGGGCCTAGAGAAGAAGGACTGGAAATAAACATAAGGATGATTCTACTGATGGAGGATGCAAAGTACACAAGGCCTCTTTCATAAGGATGGGTTCTATTCACTGAGAGACCAAGCTCAGGATGAGGGTGTAACAATGTTCAGGAAAATGGGGGGATGCAGGTGGAGGTTGGCTAACCACTTTCACTGACATTCTGGGTAACCATCCATTTCCTTCCATTGAAGAAATAGGCCCTCATGATTGACAATCCTAGTTTCTCCAGTGCTTACTCTAAGCTATCCATGCTGCATCATGCTTCCACTAATTCTTCTCAAATTCAGAACCTTATTATTGTTACTTATCCTTATGCTCACAAGTAAATGTGACTCTCACTGCTCATCAAAAAAAGCTCCCCTTTTCAGTAGATGACTAGTGCAGAGATCCACAACAGTCCAACCATGGGATTCTAATCCCAGTTGATGTGTCTATAACATAAACACTATACCTGAGCTTTATGGACCATTGCAGGAGAGGAATGGAACATCTGCTGAGAAATGGTGTCTTCTATATCTGAGAAAGGAACCACACCCATGAAATCTAAATGTCTGCTTGTCTGTACAAGACCTGTACCAGTTGACATGCCAATGTGATAGATGAAATCTCCCAAAGCCTCACCCCTAGATGAAGAGCTACAGGCACTAAGAGCCACTGAGAGAACTGACATGAACTGGATGCCATGGAGAGTAGAGGTTCAAGAATCAATATCTAAACTGTCATTTAAAAACTGGCTATTGTTCTGGTCCTTTTAATACTGTCAGAGAAACAAGCAGCAGAGCTGCATCATGCCTGGGATAATTGTTGCTTTAGCTTTCAAGCTTTTAGATATGTAACTTTTCAATGTAAAACTTTAAATTATTCATCACTCATAAAGAAGTGTTTAGCTACAGCCATATTTGTATCTGTGTTCACTGTGTAACTTTAATTTAATTTAATAACTACAATTAGAAATTTTAGATGTAGATGCCAGATGTAGATGTAGATTCAAGGTATGAGTTTAATCCTTTATCTAATTAAATACCTGGTCCAAGTCCTGGAGCCCTAGAGCATTTCAGCCTCTATTCAATCTAGAACATTTAAACCTCCATTCTATCAACCTCTGAGACTTACTACTGACTGAGTCACTCTGTCTAGCTCCTGAACTCAGAGCTGTACTCAATTGACTCTTCTGGTTCAACACAAATCACTCACTGTTCCAGCTCAAACTCTTCTCCAAGCTGACTGGTTCAAACTGACCTGAGATAGCTGACTGCTTCTGACTGAATTCTTCTGACTCTGCTGAACTGCTCTGCTTGGTTTCAAACTGACTCACTCTTGCCTTCTGATACTGACTTCTTCTGCAGAATTGCCTCTGTGTCTCTCTCTGCCTCAGACTCCTCAGACTGCCTTAGACTGCTTCAGACTGTTTGCCTCATGCTGCCTCTGACTCTTGCTTCACATTGCCTTTGAGACTCTCTCTGCTTCGCTGCCTTATCCTCATACTGTCTCAGTCTGACTGCTTCATTATCTCTATGTCTTGTCCTGACTCTCTGAGCTAAAAGCCTGCCTTTTGATCATGAGAGTTGGGTGTGTCCTCACTCTAACTCACTTTGCTAACTCTTCTTATTCTTCACTTTGCCCGCCCTTCACTCTGACTCATCTCAGACATCACTTCCTGTCTGAAACTGACTCCTTCTGGTCTCTGGATTAAAGGCTTGAAATTGGGTTTCAGGGAATGATTAGGCTTCAGAACACTGGAGATTACAGTATGTCCCAAGCATTTCATGTTCAGTCCTTATCACCTAAAGAAGAAACAAAGAGAAAGAGAGGGGACAGAAAGAAGGAAAAAAGGAAGGAGAGAGGGAAAAGAGCAAGTAAAAGGTAGAGAGGTAGAGATGGAGGGAGGGACAGAGGGAGTAAGGAAAGGCAATTATATAGAATGAGGATAAAGACTTCAGGCCAGGGATAACAGGCATTAATCTTTCGGAACAGAAGAGATGTCTTCCTCTTAAAGAGAACAATAGAGATGTGAATATCAGATTATCTGTTGTGGTATGTAGCCACCATTCTAATTTTTTAAATAGTCATTCATTGATCATTCCTATGATGACCTATACTGGAGTTTCCATGTAACACAAAGAGGAAGAATTTGTTCTTTGATATTATGTACTTGGTCTCAGACCAATCACGTATACCTTGTGTTTCCACAAGAAAACTATAATAGCTCCTGCGCTATACATTTTTTTGTTTTGTTTTGTGATGTGAGTTTACCATATCATAGCACAAGGTGGAGTCCACATCTTTAGCTCTTGAATCTTGGCAGGTCTCCATAACTGCACTCACTAAGAGGATATAGAAGTGATATACCTGCTTCAAACCCCACCCTTAACTGGCTTCACATCATCCTTGCTTCCTGTCTGTACACATGAACTGCTATTTAAGTCATGCAAATATTCTGAAACACCCATGCAAGAGAAGTCTGAGACAGGCTATAGAGGATAGGACATCACAGGAGAACACACGATATCTGGAAGGTAGGTACCAGCCATGCAATGCTATCTTTTCTAAAGTGATTCTCCAGCCCAATGAGCCAGACAATACCACCGTTAAATTTTTATTAGAATTCTTGACACCTAAAGGGCTACTATTGCCTATTTATATAGTTTCCTGCAGACCTCTGTATCATTCTGAGCTATTTCCGATTATAATTTATCTTGATCTTACAGCTCTAGTGAAATGCCGTGGGAGCATTATCTAAGTCACACAAGACAGGACAAGACCAGTGAGGACTTGTGGTAGAAAGTGGAAAAGGTAGAATTCGAACCTGTGTTATCATTTTCTTTTCTTGGTTATTACTCATTAGAGGTACAATGAAAAAAATTCCCTAATCCACTCCTACCTATTCTAGATCAACCTCAAATGCTGTCTCCTCACTAGATTCTCCTTCATTGTCCCATTTCAGGAGAGACACCACTCCTGATTTCCTGTGCTTCTTTCATGATAACCCTGTGGCAACAATTCATGGAAGCTCAGAAAGCATCTGTATGTTGACAAATGCCTGGAAGATGTACTCAGGAAGAGAGGTCGAGAGTCTGGTCTCTTTATCTCCACGCCATTCACTTGGCATCTACACACTGTAGGTATCTGGTAAGAATATATTTGAAAGTTTAAAGAATGAAAGCTTTGGTATACAAACTTGAAAAGCAAGTTCCAAGGAAGAAGCCTAAGAATGTGACTATAAAATGTCAAACAGATCTCTGTGACTTGGTGGCCAGCTTGGTTTACATAATGACATCCAGGCCAGCCAGGGCTACATAGTGAGACTTTGTGTCAATATAGAAACAAACAAAAATCTGGGGGTTGGAAAGATGGGCTATGCAGTACAAAACACACACTGCTCTTACAGAGGACCCAAAATCCAAGTAGCTCTCAACTGCAAAATCTCCTCCACCAAAGAGGTTACTCCATTACTTCAAATGTAGCTTTAGGCAAGTTCTTGGGAAATGAGTGAAGTGGGAAATTTAGCAGAGCCATTGTCTCTGGCATAAACACGAGAGAGATGGGATTGTCTTTAGGTATACCTAGGCCTTGAATAAATCTTTGTAAAAAAATCAGTGATTGTTTTTGTGTTTCCTGAGATTTATTATTATTTTTTTAGTGGAGGAGCTCTATTGTGGCCTTCGAGTGAGTTCAGCTACAAGATGTTCTTGGCAAACTCAGAAGTCTTGCATTATTATGCACTGCAAATGCTGTGTAATAATGGCTGGAGAATGGGTGGGTGGGTGTTCCTTCAGGCAGCACATAGCTCAGATTAAGGGTTCTAGTATAGCTTTTGTGTGACAGTTAATAAAGTTTCTGAAAGGCTGCTAGAGGTTCAGCCCTTTGAGGCTGTTCCCCTGCTCTTTCTAAGCTTCATTGCCTCCTTGAGTGTCTTTCTTTCTTTCTTTGTCCTGTGTGACTCAGTTTACCAGCAAATGATCAGTAAACAGCCAGATTCTTTGCCAGTTTATGAATAGGAATAGTCTATAGGTCAGTTGCTGTGAAAGTCCTTGTTTCCCTCCAATGCCTCTTCAGCTGGGCTTCTAAGTCTGAGTTGTTCTCAGCGTTACTGTATCCCAGGCTCTGACTAGGACAACCCATTAAACTCTGCATACAGCATTCAACCAACCACTGACTTTCTAGTCCAAATTTCCAGTCTTCTACATTCCTCAAAAAAAAAAAATCAAGCTCTTTACAGCAACAACCTACCTTCTAATGCCAACTTCAGCATTAGTTACTTTTCTGTTGCAGTGCGCAACATGACCAAGCATAATCACCACAACCAACCAAGTTATAACAGGAATGGTTTATTTAGACTTAGGATTCCAGAAGGTTCAGAGTCCATCTTGGCAGGGAGGCATATCAACAAGCAGCAGGCATGCTGGCAAGCACAAGAAGCTAAGAGCTCACATCTTCAAATGCAAGCATGAAGTGGGATGGGTAACTGGAGGTGAGATGAGGCTATTTAATCTCAAAGCCTGCCCCTTGGGATGTATTTTGTTTAGCAGGGCTGGACCACCTATGCCTCTCCACAGTGATCCAGACCTATGGTAGACATTTCTCGCTCTCACCACACTTTTAGCTCTCCTATTTCTTTATGACTTCTGATGTTCTTCCAGTTTTTCTCTGTGTAAAATGTTATTTGTTACTCTGCTTCTTCCCATTCATTGAGTCACACAGAGGCAACTCCTAATCCTCTCTGTCTTACCCAGAAGTGACAGGTGAACTTTTGGAGACAGAAAGAAACTGACCTCTAGTGGAGAAATTATAATAAAGCTGCACATGAGAATTTAGGATGAACTTTTTAGTCCTGGATTCAGGCTAAATTATACATATAGGAATTTAAACTAAGAAAATAAATCCATAAAGTTGGTTACCAATGGCTCCCTTGTTTAATAAGAGAAATAACTGAATAAACAGAGCATTCAATAAATGTGGATTTTTACATAAATTACAGCATATGAAAACACTAAATACAATGAGTGAAGAAAAAATGTTTTATCACTTACTTGACTGAGAAATGGACACCATTTATTTTAGATTAACAAAAGTTATATTTTATGACATTTTAATAAATGCAAATGCAGTTTATAGATGTGTGTATAGTCGATTTTTCTTTTTATTTATCCTATATCTACCTTTTTTTCTGCAGTGGATATACAGGACTAACATGAAATATGATTACAATTTTAAAAAGCAAATCAATGATACATTCTGATTATGTCAGTGTTTCAGGACTAAGGAAGTCATTTGCTTATTGTTCTCAGATTTATGAAAACAAGGCAACAGTAAAGAATGATCTTTAAATTAATGTGAAAATAAAAACTGCTTTAAGTGGTTGGTGTAATGCAAAAATCATTTGCATTTTAATGTTAGGATTTGAGTTAGCAATGTAATTTTATTTAATGAATGTAACGTTTCTCTCTTCCTAAATTTTATGGTACTATAATAGGAATATATTAGCAACAAGCATATGGCTAGGAGAGATGTGAAAGGAAATGATTAAATTCTCACAGGAAAACAAAAGAAATCAGTTCATAGTTCAAGAATGCTATCAGGCAAATGGGGTGGGACTAGACTGGACATTGGACATTCTCAGTCTCAATACTGTAAGCTCAGCATTTTGTAAATACTTCCTCATTTAAATTTTATGACTGGCTGTTAGCATGATGGATTTTTTTTCTATGTTACGAAGAAGGAGATGAAGCTCGAAGATGATGGTTGACTGGAGAAAGTTCAGAGTGAGCAGCAAAAGAAGCCAGCAGACCTGACCTGCTTGACTCCAGATTTTGCTATACTTCCTCGTATTACTGATTTTCTCAGAGACTTGATGAAAAAAAAAACAAAGGATTTTTCCTTCTTGAACAAGAGATAAAGCATTTATATTAATAGCTAAAAGCCTTTTGAATTAAATACACACTGATCAGTATATTGCATCACATCGGTCTCTCTTATCTATTCAGAATCCATTGCTAATTTGAAGATAATTTTATCTACAATAAAAGGAACTAATCCTAGATCAGACTTTTTCTTGGTATGTCAAAATCCAGTAAATAAATTAGTAACAGAATCCAGTAAACAAATTAGGGGTGTATACTGCTCTGGGGATTCTGGGCCTGAACTTCAGCACTGGTTCTAATTTTGTCCCAGGGCTGCCTTCAGAGATGGTAAGGAGGACCTCCTGGTGCCTGTATCCCACTGCAAGGAATCAGGGGCCTCGTGTTTCTCATTATGTGATTGATAGGACAATTGCACCACAATCCTCGACACATTGATGCAACTCTTAGTAAGAGTACAATTTGGGAGCCACACCTAAGAATAAATAAAATTTCTACAGTCCACAATCTGTTTTACAGTGGCAGAATGCTTCTCAGGTCATCTGTAATCTCGCACTAAGTTTAAGGTTAATGCCTGATCCTTTAAGATTAAGCATTCTTTATGAAGAACCCAAGGAGAATACTGTGGTCATGATTGCCATAAAATTCACATTCAAAACTTCTGAGAAGCTATGGTTCTAATGTCTGGGCCTTTGGGGAATAAAAAATATATTTAAACTCATTTAATATTTACTTTAAAAGCGACAAAATCTGGATATGCTCTAAGAACAAAAACAACAAAAAATCTTTTTTCCCCAAAAGAAAAAAGTCAAAATACAAGGAATATTTCCTTGCTCAAATGTTTCTTTCTAGATTGATTCATGATTACTCTCCTGACTTGCTCAGACCTAACCCCCTACCCATGAGCCAATCTATAATGAGTACAGTGAGGTACAGTGGGAGACTGAATGCCTGTAGGCACTGTGCCCTTATCGTCTGCACTTTCTTCTCTCAGAAGCTGTGTTCATGATTGCCTCTGTATGCCTCAGCCTCTCTCACAGCTCAGCACTCTAAAACCCTCAAAGCGTATAACGTTTGCAGATTCCCCCAGTCTAAGGTTGTCTTACTGGGAATTGGGTTTGATGATATAACATTTGCCATTAAACTTTCCAAATAGTTCCTCGGGGCAATTCCCCTCAGGAGAAGATGGTTGCTTAAATGAGGTATGCATGAACACCTTCCTTTTAATGAAACCAAACTTCTGAATATGAACTAGGTGGGCACGTTTGTTTCAATATTGTTTTCTACTCAATCAAGAGTCAATCAAAATAGTCCACAGGTTAAATCCATCTAGTCACCTGTTTTGTTTTTAAAGTTTCCTTTGAACAGAGCCTCTATTATCCATTTATGTTGTTTATGACGCTTGTTAGTGGTACAATGATGTAGCTGAATAGTTATGACAGATTTGGAATGGCCTACAAAGCCTTGACTATTCCTATCTGGTTCTTTACAGTTGTTGTTTGATGTGTATCAAAGCCCCACTTGTTTCTAGAACTGGAGTTACTCACTAAGAAGGTGGTACCTGTAAGCCTGCGAAAGCTATCCACATTTGTCTTCACATCTCTGCTTTTACATAAGGACTTGTGAAATTCAGTTACACATTCCTAGCAGCTTTGGTAGCTGTCCCCAGAGGGCAGAACATGCTCTGCGATCCAGATGCTCACCTGTGTGAACTCAGATGCCAAAAGCAGAGGTCAAGTCCACCTGTAGGTGAGTCGCATAACTGCCTCCCACTTAATACCAACTTGTTTGCTTTGCCTCCTGTTTTCTCAGTTTCAGTTCCCCACCACAAGCATAGCCATTCAGCTTACTGCTTTGTATCAGTCAGCTTTTATTGGATTTTTCCCAAGTAGAAAGCATCTCCCAAAACAGTGTTGTAACAACAAAGACTTACTTCACATCTATGTTCCTAGTCAGCTCTGGAAAAGCTTCAAGATCTGCTTCCAGAATCCAGGCTGAGCAAAGTTCATCTTTGGTATATGTCACCGTATAATCAAGTTAAAACTAGAGGATAGCTCTTAAATCTCTACTCAGATATCTCATGTATGTCTTCGTCATAGTCTAATAGCCAAAGCATGTTACAGGACTTGCCCTGATGAACACGGAATGGGCAAGAGAATTTGTGAAAGGCACTTGCAGTGCACAGGATTCTAATCTTACAGGCAGCATAGTGAAATTTTTGGAATGGTAATGTAATTTATGAAATTCACTTGTTTACATCTTTTCTATTCCTTTAGCTTGTTGTCAGGACCATGAACTTAGTTTGGCCTCTGACACCTTTCAGTCACAAATCCAATCTGGACGCAGTGTGGGGGGATGTTGCCGCCTGGGGCCTTGCAACACTAGCCAAGTGCTTTCCCACGGTGTCTTCTTCTCTCTGATGAGTGGAAAACGCATGAGCTGTATCTTTCCTGGGAACAAAATGGATTCTGAAGCCACATTTGCAGAAGTCACTGTTCCATGCCCAGGTAGTACTCGTTCCTTGTTCAGATTCACAGCCCTAAGTTTATACCTCGGGGTTTGCTTTTAATCTTTTTCAAAGATTTATTTTTAGAAATTGGATAATAGTTCCAAATTCTGATGAAAAAAATAATGAAGACTTTGTTCTCACAGCCACATCTACCTCGTGGAACTTTTTGTATTACTGATGAGTTTTAGGCTTGTGATTCTGTCTTAAAGCATTCTGGGAGCTTGTTTCAGAAAAGAGTTGGAGATAGGTTTCTTGATTCTAATGAAAAATAGATATCACCATTTTATATAACTTGGACAGCATTTATATCTTAACATCTTTATATCTTAATTCAGTAGTTGCATGTAAAGCTTAGAACACCAATCTATATTCCCTCCACCCGCACTTACTGCTAGGATCCATTGGTATGAAACACAATGTATTGAGTGTAGTATCCAGTAGCTGAAACGAAACATATTGGCATGACGGAGGAAAACAGTAAGGGTGGAGTACCAGAAACTGAAGGTGGTATGTGCTAACTATCCAGGTCTTTCAGTTAAGAAGGACTAATGTCAGGCTTCACATTTAAAGTTTCTGATAGCTCCTGGCTCCAGTAACAACAGCTCACTAATCATAAGCAGTGGTCACAGAGTTACTGACGAGGTAGACTTCCCAGGAAAAATGGGGAGCCTTTCTCCTAGTCCTACTTATTATAATTTCCTGTAAAATTAACTGTTCCTTGAACAACTCTCTATTCGTGTATTACAAGACAACTCTTGTCATTTAGAAAAGTGTACCAAATCCAAATGGCTGTTTTAACTTTTTTTTAGTGTTTTTAGAAGGGACATTTCTAGTATGTAATGATATATTGAGAGATCATATAATGAAAATAATTTTCTATAACTAAATTAGGAAGCTCTGTTAGTTGGTATGGTGTTTGATAAACGTGGTGCTTGGTACCATCTGAAAAGGCAGATTTTCAGAGGTAATGTATGAACAGGTGGGGTTTCAGAGTTGATTATTTGTTGTAAACAACGATTTGTGGTGCTCCAAGTAAACTATCTTCTGAAAGCAGACATCATCATCAGGAAAGTCTGTGGGGTAATCAAAATATACAGGAAACCACAGCAGGAAAACTATAAGGGGATTTTCATTGCTGGTTATTTACTTCCTCATTCCCAGATCCAAGTGAGTTGGCCTACGCTTGAATGTGAATAATGAGTATCTGGCATTGTTCACCTCTGCATTTGTGTAAACACGTGGGTGCTGAAGAAGTGGAAATTTCCTATGATTCATCCACTGCAGTAAAACCTGCTGAATGTTCTCATCAAAAGATTTCAACCCTCTTCAATTATAACCTAAGGACAACCTGCATTGGAGTCACCCAATGTAGTTCTTTTACAGATAAAACCATGGCCCCTAGGCCATATCTACTAACAGCAGAATATTTAGAGGGTGGATCTTGGGGAATTGTTTTAATTGACAGGTTGAATGGTTGCTATCCATACAAATATTTGAGAAGCACAACCAGGTAATGGCTAATTAAGGCAAATTATTCCTCAAATGTTACAAGTTATAAATAGATTCACTTTTCTAGGGAAAGCTTTGTACTTCTCTACCAGTTCTGCAACATGATGCCTAAATCTCAGAAGATTACAGAAAGTTGCTACTGCCTAGCAAAATTGTATGTCCTTCATTAAAGTAATTTGCGGCCTAATTTCAGTTCTCCAAAGGCCAGAATATAAAAGCCAGAATCAATCTTAAAAGGCAAATTAATTAGATGCATTGCTATCTTTTCCAGCAGAAGGAAAAATGCTGATGAAGTCTCATAGAGGCAAAACAACAATCAAGGTTAATGTTCAAAGTGGACAGAGAAATTCTGTTGGCAGATCGATAAAATACACTTCAGACAAATTTCGAATTTATTTTCAAGGTACTAGGTTAGAGAAAAATTACAATAAGCCATTAAAAGATAAACTCTCGAGTTTTCCTGTTCTCTGAGTTATTTCTCTACAGGATCTTTACTGTCAGCTGTCTCATGTACTGGAATAATGAATACCATTAATAACATGAATAGCCATGGTGGATCATAATATTTATGACAGACTACACTAGGTAAAACTCATTCTTTGGCTGATGAGGAGACAGGAAGCAGTTTCTTGCTGAAGTACTTTCAACCTGAGATCAAATTGTGACACCGAAAATTTGCCCTCTTCAAAAGCCCTATTCAGTACTCAAATTTCTTACATGTGCAAGATCAGGTCTCCTGTAGTCTTACATTCACTAGGCTTCAGCTCGGTACTCCATACACAGAGTGACTGTGGCCCTGTTACATACATGCAGCCTATTGACTGGAGTTCTACCCTGAGTTTCCAGGAACATCAATTTCTAGAGGTCGGCATGGAGAGGTGAAAGAAGGAGACAAACGTCCAGACTCCTGCTTGATCCCCACTCACCACTACCACTTTAATCAGTGCATCTGAGGATTCTGTCCAGGGTACCATTTACAGAATGAATTCTGAGCTGTAACTCAGGGTGGGAAGGAAATAGTGAGTCAAGAGTGTTGTTACTTTAATTTCTATGATACTCTTCTTTCTACCATCTTTTTTTCTTCTTTTTCTTTTTCTTTTTTTCAAGACAGTGTTTCTCTCTTGTAACTCTGGCTGTCCTAGAACTCACTCTGTAGAGCAGGCTGGCTTTGAACTCACAGAGATCTGCCTGCCTCTGCCTCCCAAGTTCTGGGATTAAAGGCATGCACTACCACCACCTGGCCTTTCTACCATCTTTTAAAGGCAATAGCTACCTGGGACTCATTCTACGGCTTTCTATTCTCACTCCCTCACCACTGCAGAAGCATCCAACCACTTCAGAGGCATCTTAGGTCTGTAGGAAATCATTGTGTCCGCTTTGAGTCTGTGAGCACATAATGAAGCTGGGGTTGTCTGTTCAAGGTCACCTACACAGCTGGTGAGAGGTAGAACTGGCTGCAATGCCACTCCAGAGCATCTGCTCTAATCTGGTACACCTGCTGTCCAGAGCACCAAATTATTATCTGTTTGTAGATACTCTGGATTGAAAATCCTGATATTCAAGCAAATTGACTTTCAACAAGTGTTTTCTTTAGAAAGGAAAAACCTTCAGTTTGATTTCTACTTCTGGAGTGGCTTTTTTTCTTCCAGCCTCCAAACTCAAGTTTAATAAAGCAAACAAACAAACAAACAGTTCGAAACAAATGCTGTCTGCTCTGCTCTTGGTCTAGAAGATGCCTGTCTGTTTCCTGTCACGGTGACCACTTTGATTCTGAAGGATCCTCCACACCTGACCTTCAACTCTGTAAAGCTTCCCTAAAATACAGATTCACCCCATCTCTAGGTGGCAGCTCCCCCCAGCTGGAGCCAACCTCCACTTAAGTGTCAAAACAATCCATAGTTTTTAAAAAGACAATCTTGAGCGTGTGTGTGTGTGTGTGTGTGTGTGTGTGTGTGTGTAACAGTAGAGGTGGGAGCTGGGACACTAAAACTATTAAATTTATTAAGAAAAAGAAAAAAAAAAAAGTCGAATTGGACCAGCCTGCTACTTTGTAGAAAACAGGCGCAGATCCAGGTGCTCCAGTGAACAGAATACTGTGACAGAATATAACACAGCTGCTGCTGTATTTTAAAACTCTTCATAATGAATTATACAGATAGAGATAAAATTATTCAACAAATGGAATCATTAAATTTGCAGCCAGTCCTAGAATTCACTTGTGGGACCTCCCCAAAATGGAGCAGTGTGAGTCACAGGAAACTGCGAAGCTATGATCTCCCGCGCAACTGTGCAGACCCTGAATCAGAGTCTGAAGCAGGTCCCTTCTGCCACTGGGACATGGACTTGGTTTTAACATTGATATGTTCCATATCAAATTTTACAGAGAAAAGGACACCAAGTTATTTAATTTATTCACAGCAATAAAACTAATCAGATGATAACCAAAATATTCGTAGTGAGAAAAGATTTTAAGATGGAACGCAAAAGAATCGTTTTCAGTTAAATGCTATTTCAAGGATTTGTGGTTGTCCTGGGGTGATTTCAAACTTCTCTCTTTTTTTTTCCTTTTGGTTTTTCCAGATTCTCTGTTGTAACTCTGGCTCTCCGGGAACTCTGTAGATCAGGCTGGCCTCAAACTCAAAGAGATCCACCTGCCTCTGCCTCCCAGTTAAAGGCAGATTAAAGGCGTGCACCATCACAGCCTGGAGATAATTTCAATCTTCTTAATTCAGTACGTTATTATTTAAGGAATACTATCTGCAAGCATTTTCCTAGATGAGTCTGTTCACTGGCCTGGCAGCTAAGGCATCTCCTCACTGTTTTCTAAACATAGTACGTATCCCTGCTTTCCAGCTTGGCTCACACCTTCATCCCTTCATCTCCTTCCAAGTCTGTTCATGTTTCAGTGTCCAGTCTCAGCTTTCTCTACCCATGAGGCATTTTCCAAACTCTTCAGGACAGAGGCCTTCCTTCCCTCTCTAGAATGTGTAGCATTGATTCTCTAGGGAAATTATCTGGCAAATTGTTCTCGAACTATCTCTACTTTATCCATTCATTCATTCGTTTACTTACATATCTACTTATTTTTACCTTAACTGTGTCTGTAAGAGCAAAAATTATATATTTGTCTCAACCCAACCCATTGCCCTCAACCCTGTTCTTTGTTTACAATGTTCATACAAAATGTGCTTGTTATGAATTCAGTAAAAAGATCAGATCTGGAAGTGAGACTACTCTGGATGGAGTTTTGTTTGAACTCTTTAACTTCATTTTCCTCTGTAAAAAGCTTTTGGTAATTGTATTCTTTAAGACGAGGTGAAATGTGAAATTCGTGTAAGTGGTCTAAATTACAGTTGAGTATCTAACATAAAGATGGATTTTGATAAATTGTAGCTACTTATCACCACCACCACCACCATCACCATCATCGTCATGAATCTGCACAGTCCTTCACTCAGGGGTCACATCTACTATTAGTTCCACATTAGTTATTCAACAAGTATTCGTTATGAGCCTTTGCATACCAGGCACAACTCAGTGTTAAACATAACAAACAAATTCTTGTCTTCTGTATCTACAGCCTAGTGGGAATTGGTTTTCTTCCCGGAATAAAATCTTAAACAACCAGGGCAAGGAAGTACTTTCCCAAGGTAATGTTAACTAAATCATAGTTTTCCCTTATGTGGAATAATGCATTTTAACTTTTATGTTATTCCAATTATATTGTCTACTGATTTACTTATTTGCATAGAAGTCATAAATAAAGAATTTCATATTTGAACATGGGTACTAATCACGATGGCACTGTTTTGTATTGGATGACTCATGTCATTTTTATTATACCTCTGGTTTTTAATCACTTAAAGATAAATATATTCTGTTGCTACAGCAGAACAGAAGCAGTCTGAAGTGTTGACTCCTCTCCTTACACACACTACACCCTGGGCTTAAGGACTGTATGCAGTATTTTAGTGGTATTCGGTGTATCAGATTAACTGGCATCACCATGAAACTAAATGGCTTCCTTCTTATTCATTTGCAAAATTCCTATACACAAAAGCTCTTTCCAAAGCAGCTACTAGCAGCTGTTGCTGAAGTGTCTCCTGACTGTCAGCTGAATAAACATTTCAAGAATACAATACAAAGTCTGACCCATACACACACTGTCCCCTAGTTAAACTTGTTCTTGGAACTATGTCCTATAAATCTAAGGTCTCATTTTCCATAGCACCTGCTAACTTCTTGGGTAATCAGCCAGCTTGCAGACTAATATTTTCCCATATAAATCAATGTTACAAATAGCCTTTATGTGACCTTATATACAGCCATGAAGGACAAATAGTATGAGTAAAATGAATATGGGCAGTCAGGAATAGTCGTCAGATAGTAGGGCAAAGACAGGAGAGAGAGACACTTCACTTGTCCTTATGTCCAGGGAAAAACAAGAACATTTTCCATTCGTTTTGCTTATTATTTACACATTTTAATGTGTGGCAAATTGTACCTCTGCCGTCTCTTGACCACGTGTTCTGAGCTCTGAGAGAATGTAACCATGCACCACTGCTGATCTTGGCACAATAAAATTACAGAGAGTTCTCTATCCTTGAGTGCTCCAATGTACTAAGTGAAATTTTAAACTTTAAAAACCATGAATTGGACTTTGTGTTATTACTCCCTAGGCTGCATGAATAGTTGAGACTCTACAGTATCCACATTTAAAATGTTTTTGGCTGCATACTTATTTGAGAAGAATTAATATCTAATTCTGACTAATAATAAAAAGCAGGAAAAGATACTGAAAAGGCAGAATCCTAGAAGCCAGGAAGAGAAACTAATTATGTTTCTGTTCTTTTCATATTCTAAATGGCTTTTGAATGGGGAGGCAACTTTCTCTCCCAGAATAGGGGAATAGTCTCTCAGTGGCTTCCTCATGCTCTGTGCTGTGGTCAGTCAGTTCCCTAGACTATGGGCTCATGAAACTTCCTTGGTTCCCACTTCCTGCCTTTGGTCTTGCCGACATCCTAATCAGTGAAAAAAATCTGTAGCTAAATAATAATAATAAAAAAATCCAACAAGCCTTTCATTATTGTTAAGACGCTATCCATGCCCATTGACTCTAAATGACTCATTATTTTTTGCATTAATCAAAGCAAGCTGTCACAACACTCTCAATGAGACACTCGCAGTGAAAGAAAATAGAATAGAGTCCTAAGATTAGTTAAAATTAGAGATTTGTTTGAGGGGGCAGAAATCCAGACAAAAACCATATTGGTGATCAAATTTGGCTCCTTCTTTGTTTAGTTGTTGCCTAATGGAAACTTTTTTGTTACTGGAATTGAAATGAAATGTTTTCAACTGTTCCTTCAGAGGCAATTAAATGTGGGAAGGAGAAGCAAGCCGACTACCTCTGGTCCCTCAGTCCAAAAGCAATGCAGAATAACCTTAAAGAAAATAATTACAAAGAAGTGAAAAAAATATATAATTAGTTATATTCTGATTGCCTTTTCTACCAAGACAGAAAGAGAAAAAAAAAAAAAGAATTTGAATGTCTGACATTAGACAGGGGTTTTAATCTGTTATAGCATACAAAAAATATTATGTAGCCTTTTAGTATAAAAGCATAACTGTAGGAATACTGAGAACTCATAATTATATAGTGGGGGTGTGAAAACAGCAAAATATAGTCGATAGACCCAAAAACATAAAGGGAGGTGCATACATAGGGTAGGAATCTTAGAAGAAAAAGATATGTTGCTTACCTGTTCACTGAAACAGTAAATAGTATATAAAACAGGTAAGTGTGTGTGTTAAAGCTCCCACTAAGCTTACTAAGTTAAAGAAACAAAAAAGCACATTGAAACGTTTCTCAATCTAAACATATTGACTAAGGACCAGTTCCCATAATATCTGGACTTGTCTCTCCCCATCCCCAGCCTCTTTTAAGCTTCTTTTTGAAAATAGTGAAATAGTGTCAGAATTAAGAACCCTATACACTAAGAGGTTGCAAGATAAGGAGTCTAATTACTACCGCTGGGGGCAACATCCTACTCAGGAGAGAGGGTGCAGCTGCCAGAGCATTCTGTTCTTTTTTATACAAATCTTGTTGCTGGGCAAGCAGAGCAAGTAAGCGGGTTACAACAGCCAATTGAGAATCAGTTAGCAAAGCCATAGAGTTTTAAAATTAACAGTTTAACGAGACAGGAATCTAGGTAGGATACGGTAATCTAGGTAGGATATGGCAAAATCAGCAGTGACTCTGGACAGATGTTATCTCCTTCCTGCTGTCCTCTGAGCGCTGACACGTGGACCTTAGACTAACAGTTATACAAGCATCATCCTCTACCCTCTTGTCCTGGTTTACTGATTTCTAGAAGGGAAATTCTTGCACGGTGAGAGATTGACTTGAATGAATATTTTAGCTGGCAGTCTGTGAGTTTGCGATACAACATTCCAACTTTTTGTGCTCATAAATAGAATACTTCCTGTTGACATGGGGGAGTCATTGCTGGGAACCCCCAAATGTTAGAATGGTGGCCAAGGCCAGGAAGAGCAACTTGTTTCACTTTCTGTTCAGGTTCTGTGGCTAGACCACCTGGGACTAGGGGTACAGGCCATTGGAGCAGTCCATTGGAGCTGGACCACTTAGGGCTGGCTGTTTTGAAGCTGTCAGGGATGCAGATACTGGAAAAAAATCAAGAGCTTGTAGTCACTGGAGTAGCTCTTGACTTTGGGGCAGACATAGTTTGAAACAATTGTTGAGACAGGTGAATTATGAGTTAACCATAAGTTCATAAAGGGATAAGCAGGTTGGCCTTTAACCAAGGCTACAGGAAAAACAAGTTGGATGAAAAAAAAGTTACACAGTCATCCAGAAAGCAGGTTACAAATAAGTCATAGAGTCACAAAATGGAGCCAGGCTATAACAAACAAAGAACTATGGAAGGCTGAGTTGTTGCTTCAATATACATCTCCTGTGTCATTTGGTCCAGAATCACCTTTGTGTTCCACTCCGTTAATTCTCTGCTGGGTTAAGGTTCAGTGTCTGAAGTTAAACAAAAGCTGGTCTCTGACAGAGGAAGAAGCCATGCTCTCCCACACTATTTCTTCTCTTATTATTTCTATCTGTGGAAGTCAAAATTTAGTCACCAGCATAGTACAGAAATATTCCTTCAAGGGTTTTTATTTTATTCCCTCTAACTGGCTTAACTAGAGAGCTTTCATTTCTTCTACACATTTGTATTCTTAATTAGTAAAGTCTTATAATCTTCCATTTAATGTATTTACACGGAGGAAAAAAATTCTATATTGTAAATTCCTATCCACATGCTTTTGAGACCAGGGTTCATAAGTTATTGCCAGAATTCATTTAAAAGCTGAGTTGATTCCATTGGCTCACTATATCCCCTTATCTTCTTTCCTTGGGATAGCAAAGTGATGGATGTTTGCCCTTGTTTTAACGTTAAGTAGACTGAAAAATTTAAAAAAGACATTATGAAAAGAAAAGGTCTTTTAAATACTATTTCAAGCACCATCCTCTGCACATGTCTGTTGTCCTGCTTTCAGGTTTCTGTTGGCTTTCTTTCCTTTCTAGAAAGGGTGTTTTCTGAGCATAAAGTGATGGTCTATAGTGAACAGATAGTCACTCCCTCAGAATACTTTTCTGTTTCATGATCTGAAATTATAAAGAGTTCTTTTATTGCTTTGGTTGGTTTCATTTGCTTTGATGTTCTCCAGTGGAAAGCTCGTTTTTTAAATGGTTGGAATGTTCCTTTTTAAAGAATGCAGCACAAGATGATCTAAAGTAGAAGATCCCAGGAAATCATAACAGGGGAACCTGACAATGCTACCGAGAGGCACCGAGTGTGACCGGAGGCACCGAGTGTTACTGGCGGCACCGGTCGGCATACTCTGGTGCACTTTGGCGAAGTGTAAATTATTAGACAACACTCTCTAGATAGGACCAGAGGTGTAAACCTTAACTCATTTTTAACTGCAATGGCTTCTAGCTTATTTTACTTGAGTTACAAAAAGACTATTATTTGATATTCCAATGAAAACACAAACACACTTCATTTAGATTACTGTGCTCAAACATTCAGAGTTTTCCTAAAATTTCAACATAATTTGACTGGGACCTTATTCCTCCCTTTCAAAGGAATCAGAAAGAAAAACATGTATGTCTTTTTTTTTCTATTTTCACAAAATACTGAGCCTCAACTTTTAATTTTTTTTCTACTTGCACCATGTCCAATCATACTACAGCACACTACAATATCTATTCAAAAACAGTCAATGCAAACATACATATTCCTATTTGATTCTTCTAAGTGAATTCCCACCTTAAGGTTGGCAAAGTGACGTCACCATTCTTGTTTTTTTTTTTTTTTTTTTTTTAACTCTGTTTGAAACTACTTTCCCCTCCTCTGTGCCAGGCCTCATTTGTTTTCTACATAGTGTGTGGTTGCATAAAACAAAACCCAGCATCACTTAAATTTGACAGGTGAGGAGAGCAGTTAGGATCAACCTAATAGTGGTGACCCAAAACACAGGCATGAAAGTAACTCAAGAGTAAACACTTTTCTGTCTTCCTTTAATTATTCATAGAGGAGATTCCATAGCCTCACTGGGCACCCTAGTTTCCACAGACAAGAAACACTGTGTATGTATTCTAAGGTTTTCCCCTTCTAGTGAATGGTTATAACTTTGCAAAGCATGGTATAATTGGTGTAGATGACTGGTCATCTATTTATCCTAGACCAATGGTGCTCAACCTTTCTAAGGCTATGACCCATTAACGTAATTCCTCATGTTGTGGTGACCTCAACCATAGAATGATTTTTGTTGCTACTTAACTGTAATTTTGCTAATGAGCAGTGCCTCATTTCTTAAGACCATCAGCTATATGTATTTGAAAGCCTCTATAACAGAGATTTTGTGACATTCTAAATCAGGCATTAATGGTGGCTTAAATGCTTGGAGATTATTTTTACCATATGATCCAGCAACTGCATTCCTTGGTATTTACTCAAAGATGCTGACACAGGTTCATACAAAAACCTGCACCCAGATGTACAGAGCAACTTTATCCACAAAAGTCAAAATTTGCAGCAACAAAGATGTATTTCAGGTTAATGGATACAGGTGATAGGTACAGATAATGAAATATCTTGAGTGCTAAAAGGATAAGAAATATCAATTTATGAAAAGAACATGAAGAAAATTTAAACGCATGTTACTGAGGGAATCTATCCTGAAGAGGTTCTATACTGTAAGAGTGGCTCTTGCCTGTGACACTCTTTCTATGGGGATGGTAGGAGGGGTATGGAAGATGAGGGGTTGGAGCATGGGAAGGCTAGAAATGGAAATGACGCTTAACGATGTATATGTGCTGCTGTACACCTGTCGATAGAACACACGACACTGAGGATGAGCCCAACAGTAGACTATAAACAGGGAGTATTATTGCCTATGCAGGTTAATGAACTGTAACATTCTCTTGGTGAGGAACATTGGTCATGGTAGGCTGTAAACATCTGGGCATATGAGGAATCCCATTTCTATTAGGACAAAACTGCTCTTCAAAAACAAGTCTTAATAAGTAAATAATTTTACAGACTGACTAGTATTGTTTCCTGTTGGTTTCTTCTTTTTCTTCTTTTGTTTTTTTTCAAACCTCGGACATTATCTTGAGTTATATTTTAATATCTTTGTGAAAACAAATGCATTTTGTCCTTTCCTGAATAATAACTTAGAATCTTATATCTCATCTTAATATAAGCTTCTAGACTTCTAATATAATATGTTTTCCTTGCTGAAACACTAGACGATAGTGTAAATCCACAATTTATAGTGTGTAAGAGTTGGGACTATGTGCTAGCTGACATCCTATGTATGCATAATAAAGGGTTGTTGGGAAGAAAATTAATCAACCATTTGATTCATATCTCATTCCCGTGTTTCTAAGTCACCTGGGAAGGATTCTTTTTTAGTAATACAATTTGTATCTTAAATGTCTCCAAAGGCCATGTGCTAGAAGTCTTGGTCACTATCTGACAGTGCTATTAGGTGGTAGTGGGACCTCTAGGAGGTAGGTCCTGTGCTTGTTTGAAAGAGAATGTCCCTCATAGGCTCATATGCTTGAATACTTGGTTCCCAGTTAGTGGAACTGTTTGGGAAAGACTAGATGGTGTGGCTTTGTTGGGGGAACTGTGTCACTGGGAATAGGCTTTGAGTTCTCAAAAGCCCATGTCAAGTCCAGTTAGTTCTCTCTGCTTGCTTGTGAATTAGATGCAAGCTTTCAGCTACTGCTCCAGTGCCATGCCTATCTTCCTGTTGCCATGATCTCTACCGTGATGGCCATGGACTAATCCTCTGAAACTGTAAGCTCACAATAACTCTTTCTCCTGTAAGTTGCATTGGTCATGGTGTCTCTTTGCAGCAATAGAAAAGTAACTAAAGCAGGGCATAATAGAAATAAGTTAAAGTATTGAAGGCATACTGGACCCTTCCTTTCTCTGCTTCTTGTCAACCATGGGGGTGAGCAGTTTTTCTTTAATAGACTCCTTCTACCATGAACTTCTACCTTACTCTAGAACCAAAGCAATAAGACTAATTAGACCACAAACTGGAAACCTTTAAAATAGTGTCACTAAGTGGGAACAAAGAATTCAAAACAGCCTATGAGGAACATTTCAGGTTGGTACCACAGCAACAGACATCTACATTCCCTTGCCTTAATGCTGTGGGAGAAACTCACAAAGCAGTGTAGATTATATTGCTGTGTTCTTCATTTGCTCATGTCATCTGGACCCTTTTCATACTTATCTCACAGTCAAGCCTTTTCAGTAATTGTCTCATGTTTGATAAACTGTCTTTTCAGTCCTATACAGACCATGCCAACAACACATTCTTCTTTCCCATGACCCTGACACTTCTCTACTGCCCTCAGTTGCAACTGACAACTCTGCTTCCAAGCACGCACACACACACACACACACACACACACACACACACACACACATATGCATACACACACACGGACTACCATATCAAAATTCCTAGTTAAAGTATACATGCAATTTCCCATTTGGGAGGTTGTCTGAACACAGATATATGACAGTTCTCTCTTATCTTAAGATTTGCTTTGGATTGGTAGAGGTAGGATGGTAATTCTTTTCAAATGACTCAGATGGTCTCCAACTTCCTCAGTGGCATACTCTCAATACAGCATCATCCAGTAGGGAAATAAGGACTCAGCCAAAGAGAGGAAACTAAATATTGTAGTGGTACACTGCTGTGGTAGTTCAGCCAAGAAGACAAGGAGGCATTTTCATAGGTGGAAGCCCTGCCAGATCTCAGCAGAGGGAACCACCATCATGGCAAGTGCCATATGTGACAGTGGAACCCCAAGCTGAGCACAGGTGTTTTTATTCTTTCAGAACTCCTCAGGTGCAGATCACAAGCAATCAAACATCCCCCACAGAAATCTAACACCTTCAGACAATACAAAAATGCCAAGGCCTATGTATCCCTTTTCCCAACAGTGCACAAAAACAATTATTTTAAACACAATTAAAAATAAACTTTGATAACAAAATCTATTGGGGGAAAACTATTAACTATTCCATTATGGGCATCTTTGCCTGCTCCTGTTTCTTGTCTACTCTAGTTTCCTGGTACTTCAGTTCCTTGCTCATCACTTGCCAATTTTGTTATCTCTTTTCTTCCAGCACATTGGATCAACTAACAGAATGCTCTCCCAACTGGGCTCTGGCTATATCTTTACCATTAGATTGTTCATGAGGATCAAGAGGCTGCTGAAGTCTCTGTCAAACAGCTTAAAAAATTGGCTGGGATTTGCTGCAACTTTGGAAGCTCTAATCCAAAATTACTAGCCAACATTTGATTTGATTGACTAAAATCTAGATATTC
The DNA here is from genome assembly GCA_026225945.1 of Cricetomys ansorgei. Taxonomy (NCBI): domain Eukaryota; kingdom Metazoa; phylum Chordata; class Mammalia; order Rodentia; family Nesomyidae; genus Cricetomys; species Cricetomys ansorgei. The sequence continues at coordinate 19,357,824 of JAMJFZ010000239.1, forward strand.
ACTTTGCTGACCATGTTCCCATAAGCAAGCAGATGTGCTTGAGCCACCCCTGTTCTGGGTGGCTGAGCTAAGCCAAGAAGTTCACTTTCTAACAACAAAGGCATGTCTGGAGCAGCCCAGGGCAGTATCAGAACTTGAGAGTGAAGAAATGTTCTAGCTAATGAGTTCCAGATGAAAGAAAATCTTTGATGTTTTAATGTGCTTTTTTAGTTTCAGATAATATATCTATTTATTTTCTGCTGATTAGGGGGGTTCTTTTTCTTTTTTCCACTTTCTATTTTTCTACTATTGTATAATATATCCCAATCCCTTTCCTCCCCTCTCTCCACTCCTCTCAGCTTCCCCCAACTCCTTTCTCCCCCCGCCCCCAGATCAACCTCCCACCCAACTTCCACTTTCCCTCAGAACAGAGCAGTCCTCCCAGAGTTACCACTTGAACAGGGCATAACAAGATGGAACAAGGCCAGGCAAGAGCCCCTACATGAAAGCTGAATGAGGCAACCCAGCAGGAGGAAAGGGTCTCAAGGTCAGGGAAAAGGATCAGAGACCAGGGGGCTTGTTTTCAAAATCCCCAAATTGTTCAAAAGCTCTGAGTCCTTGTGGAACCCACTGCTTGCTTTGCCTGGGATCGTCAAATGACTCTGCCTGCTTGGCTACTTGCTTCCATTTTGATGTGGGACAGTACTGTAAGAAGTCAACTTTATTCATGCCATTCATGTTTGTAATGGCTGCTTATCATTTATGGAATAAAATTCAAATTCTTATTTAGATTCACAAGGACTTATCTCATCTGACTATTGTCATCTCCCTAAGTTCCCTTCCCATGCTACCTCCTTAACCCACCAGGTACCCTGCTCTCCTTACTCCAGGTCAAGTTCACTATGATTTTAGGACTTTTTTGTTCTTTCCTCCTGACTGGCCTGAAACACTTGCTCAGTAAAGCTCTATCGATGTATTTGATAATTGTTTGGTTCAAGTAATTAGAATTAGAGCAACCTTGTATTTATTTAGCACTCCTGAGCATCTCTCACTTACCACCCATAGAATGCATTGATAAATACACCTGATGGGTAGTCATATTTTTATATTACAAATGACACCATTCATTTAGCTAAGAAATAATATCATCTATACCATGTAAGTCTAGTTTTAAGCTGGAAAGTTTAGTTAGTGAAATGTCATCTACATGTTAGATGTATAGTATTGAGTACTTTAGGCCAAGTCAACTTGATCTTGGCTTCTTAAATAACGATGAAACTTCTGTAATAAAGAGCTTCAACTGCACAATGGCTTCAGTAACATAAAGAGTTATCTATCATGTACAGCACAGGTAGCCCAGGGGACCCTGACTTCTCTAGGACTTTGAGCAATTCAGATTCCATCCATATTTCTGCTCTAGAAACCCATGGAACTCAATCCTCCCTCTGGAACTCAGTCTTCCTCCTCTTAGACAAACTAGCCTGCAGCCATACCTATGAGCTGGTAAACAAGGAGAAAGAAAGGGACTTCCTCTTAAGCCAGTGAGGTGGGTTTTTCACCCATCACTTGTCATTTTCTTGGTTCAGTGGGGCTAACAAAGAATCTACATGTGCATCCAATGTCTGGGTAGATTTGGGGGACCCACTATCAGTCTTCTGTGCTCATGGAATCAAGGCTATATTTGAATAAATAATTAATTGACATACAAGATGACATTTCCCTCTCCCATTCTGTATGGATTTAATAGAGAAACAACAGAATGACAGTAAGAAACCAAAAACATCAACTCTGTCATTGACATCAGCCAGGTTAGAGGCTTTGTGTCTGTTTGCCCCAATAGCTCAATGATACCAAGTTTCAGAATAAGACAGACATAAGCAAATTCCAGGCAGCAATGGACCAAAGTAAACCTTTCTGCGTGGGTGGACAGAGCTTGTCCTTGGAGGGAAGCTTGCTCTGTGCAGGCAGATTGTTTCCCAAAGGAGAGAAGGCTGAGGCTCAGCCAGCTATGTTCTGATATTCTAATCTAATTTACAAAACATGCCATTTGTTCCATTTCTCCTGAGGTGATGTGAGTGAAGTGTCAGAGTCAACTTGGCACATCCCCTCACACTAACAGCGAGGAGGAGATCAAATATTTGACTGGAACCGAGGCAGCAGAGGCCAGCACATCTCTCGAACCCTAGTCCTCCCAGCAGCCCCTCCTTCAGGTCCAAAGGTGATGCCTTCACCGATCTTTTTTTTTTTTTTTTTTTTTGTATTTCTACTCGCACTAATTCCTGCTGCTTTTATTTCCCTGCTTCTCTTATCTCTAAGGTTTTTCTTTATGTGTTTCTCTTCTGCAAATAAATGTGGCTATACATTTCCCATCTTAAAGAAATTCTGACTTCCTTTAACCTCTACTCCTACTTTCTATAGCACAATCTCTGCCCTTTGGGAGTGAGACTTTTTTTTTGAGACAGGGTTTCTCTGTGTAACAACCCTGGCTGTCCTGGAACTCACTCTGTAGACCAGGCTGGCCATGAACTCACAGAGTCCGCCTGCCTCTGCCTCCCAAGTGCTGAGATTTAAGGCATGTGTCACCACCACTCAGAAGCAAGACTCTTATAAAAAACATATGAATTCATGTTTTTATTCTCTATTCTTCTTCAGCCTGATAAAATTGGCTTCTGCCACCTCAATTGTCTGAAAATGTTCTTACTTAGTCAACAAGTAAGTGCTTATTCAATAGCCTGTTTCTTTCCTCATCCTTCAGCAATGGTTAATACTCATTCTTACTCTATTTTAAATACTCCTTTCTTTGGGGTTTCTATGACAACCCTCTCTGGTTTATTTCCTTAAGAAGTGTCTTCATCTCTTAGTCCATAAATACTTTTATTCTCATGAAATTTATCATTGATTCTCACTTTATGTATAAACACTCCTTGAAGAAGCATTTACATTACCAACACATAATATTCTCAAATTACAACTCTAACATAAATCTTTATCTGAACATGATATTTGCCTAGATACACATTCAGTATCTTCATAACTATGCAACATTATAGTTTATTGGAAACTAAATTAATCATCTTCTACCTCAAACTTGGACATTAATATGCACAGTTACCATAGTCCAGACATTGGAAATCATCTTTTATTTTCTCTATGTCTTCAAACCTTTAATTCAGTTCTATATGAAAGTCACATTCAAATCAATTCCTTTTATAGCTCTTCCATCTATACTTGATGCATGCTTCCTTCACTTTTCTCCCTCTATTCTGATAGGGGTCAGCTCCTCTCATGTCACTGACAGAATATAACTTAAACACCAGACATTAATGAGACGTCATCAACAACCACTCTTATTATACTTTTGTTTGGCTGTTTGTCTCTGGTACTTTTAGGGACACTGTTGCATCAAAAGTCAATATTTAAAAGAATCTCCTGCTCTGCTTTGAAACTGCCGAGGGCCACTGAGGGGAAAATCATACCTGAGCTCCTGTGGCCTGACATACTTCAAAACTCATAGTCCTAACTTCTCTGTCATCACCTGTCCCTGACAGAACCTATCTGGAAAATTTACCACAATGTTCTGGCCAAGAAGCAGACAGCATATGTAAAGAATGAGCCAGGACAAAATACAACCTTCAAGGCACACACCCCACCCAGTTGACCTACTTTCTCAGACTTAACTAAAGTTTACTAAGTTAAACTAAACCTCCTAAAGTTTATATTAATTTTATTAATAGCCCATTAAGCTATAAATTCACTCATTATGGATCAGTCTATTGGTGAGATTGGCACTCTTAGGATCCAAATACCTCCCAGAGTACAATATTTTACAATATTGGAAGTCAAGGCTTGGGTTGGGGGTACATTTCATATCCAAACCAAAAAATACTTAATCAGACAGGATTTATGTCCAAGTCTCTACTAGATTGAGAAATATAAACTGGACAGAGAACTTTTTTTTTTTCATCACAAAAGCTGATTTCTTTCATACGGCATATAAGATACTTCATGATTTTGTTCCTGTATCTCTTACCTGTTCCGAGATATTAACCTCTGATAATCTGCCAAATTGAAACCTAAATGCAACCTCTCGGGGTGGTCTTTGCATAGACTCTTTGCTCACTTGAAATCTTAACACACATGATAGTGGAATGACACTTTTGAAGTATCTGGAACTTTGGATCCAAAGTAGTCACCATGATCATTCACATACACGGCAGTGCTGATGTGGTAGTTAGTGATAGAATTTTCTTCAATAACACTGGTTCCTCATGTAACCACTTCATGTTGTACTCCGTACTCTAAAAAGTCAGAGGCTATATCAAAGAAATCACTACTTAACTATATTCTAAAGCCAGAGCTTATATTTCAAATTTACTACTTTCCATCCTTCTGAATTTGTTGTAAGATATAAACTATGAAATGTTAACTCTAGAAGAATTCATGCACTGACTTCTAAAGAAAATACAAGCAAATCAATATTTGTTTCATTATGCAGTTTTGCAACAAAATGCAAATCTTGTCATAGATACAATTGTTTTGGTCTTTTTTATGCTGTGATAACAGAATATCTGAGACCAATTTATAAAGAACAGAGACTTAGTCTGCCAATTCTTGAAGCTGGAAAATACAAGGTTGGGGGCTCTGACTAGGACTTTCTTCATATGCCTCAATTAGCAAGGCAAAAAAGGTAAGAACAAACAGAGAGAGGTCAAGACAGGGCCAACTTTGTTTTAGAAGGTTGCTTCTCAACTGTCCTAATGCTGTGACCCTTTAATATATAGTTCCTCATGTTGTGGTGATCCCAATCATAAAATTATTTTCATTGTTACTTCATAATTGTAATTTTGCTACAATTATGAATCATATCTGATTCATATATCTGTAAATATGTAAATATCTGACATGCATTATGGTCTTAGGTGGCTCACATGGAAAGGTCTTTCTATCCCCAAAGGGGCTGCAACCTACAGGTTGAGAACTATTGTTTTAGAACAACCTACTCTGGAAAGGACTAACTCATTCCTATGATAATGCTATTCATCATTAGAGTGCTTATGACATATTCTTCTCCTATTGATCTCTCTCAGTACTGATGCTCTAGGGATGGAGTCTCCAACACTTAGGGAAGCACTTTAAAATCATGTCAATGACCAACACCAGTTTTTTCCAAAAGGACTCTGAATGCAATTTTAACATTTGATGATGAGACTGTGAGAGAGCTTTTGAACCCTTTTCCAAACATGATTTGCTATCGAGGACCATGGCTGTCGTCTCTAGTTGATTCTGTGTCACTTGAAGAAAAATTACATTTCTGGACCTCTAGTGTGATAAGTCTGAGCCCCATGAATAACCAATAATTGAAAGCTCATAGGGGTCTCAGGGTCAATGTTAAGATGCTTAACCATGTAATTAGCACTTTGAAAGTCATGGGTTCCATACTGTGGCCCATGAGACTAAAATAGTGTAACAAAGGTTTTTTGCTTATTCCTCAGTTTTTCACCCTCTGTCCTCTGATTCTTTGTAAAATGTACTAATTTAGGTCTGTGCTTTCCTTCCCCCACCCCCTACATTGTCAGCCCTCCTCCATGCAGCTGTACTATCATGGAAATAAATTCTGTTTAGATGTTTATTGGGAAAGTTGAAGTTTAATTTTGTATTTATATTAATAATCTTTTCTCAGAACAAATTCAAATTTGGATTGTTTTGACTTCCAAGGAACTTCGTAATCTGCTATATTTAATAAAACAATAATGTGAAAAAGGAAAACTTTTAAAAATACACATTGTATTTTACAGTTTTCTATTCTCTCCATTTTTCCTGTTAAAGAAATATATGTTCCATGTCGATCAGAAGGACTAGCAAATAAAACTGAGTATTTCTAGAGTTAATGCTGGCTTAAAACTATGCGTTAGAGGAACTGAAGGTGCTCTCTCTCCATAAGCCCTCCATCCCCACTGCTGTTCTGAACAAAGGTTCCAGTCCAGGGCAGGATGAAATGTCATCCCAGGAGAAAAGTCTACTGAGTTAAGTCCTAAACAAGGTAGACATGCTTTGGGTCTTGCAGAGCTGGCAATCTTCTGAAGGAGGCAGCTGCCCTAAGTAGTAAAGGTGAGGTGTATCTAAAGGGGAAACCCAGAGTGCCTGGGAAACTACAATGAGGAGGCTAAACTGGTGAGCCGTCAACCTTGGGACCCAGACAGTACATGGTGCTGACTTTGGCACCCTGGACCTGCTTGGCAGGAATATTGACTTGCCTGTACTTGGTCTCATTCCATCATTTCTGTATTGAAATGCTCCCCATGTCCTTAATAAACGTGTCAAATGTCCTAACACTGTAACATATGTCCATTATAAACCTAAAGGAGAATAGATTGTTTTTTTGCTAACCATGCCTTTCAATGGTTTCTTTTTAAAACTCGACTCCACCTCCATTCCAGTCACTATGAAAACAGCGAGATTCTAAAAGCAAAAACAAGAGTGTAGGTTTAAGGTAGAGGAGTCAGGAGGTCTGCTTTCCTTTTATCCAGGCTTCGGGCCAAGGGCAGAAAATGGAGCCTTGGAGAACACCGTGAGTCAGCTGAGCTCACCAGGGCTCTGTTTTAGTGCCAGGGGCCTGCTGTGAAGAATGTGTATGTTCAGGTCAGCTTTTCACCAGGCCCAAGAAATCAAAACATGGACTGTTTTTTAAGCACTTGGAGGTCTTGACAGAGCCCTCTTCCCACTGACTTATTGAAAACAAACCAGATACCCAGCAGAAAGAAAACAAATTCTACATTGTCTTTTGGAACTGGACTCAGATATGTGAAATGTCTTTGCTGCTCTTTTAGATGTAGATCCCCATATTCACACTTGCACCAATCCAGGGACAACAGCTGGGCGTTCTCTTAGCATCACAGCGAAGACCAGGCTATGCCCTAAGTTAATCTACATTTCACAAAACAGCATTTCAGCACTAGGCTTCACCTCAGGAGACTCCATTTTAAAAGCAGATTTGACTTAATTTACAGCGAGAAGGATAACTACAGCTTCTGGGTGGAGCCAGGATCTGCACCATTTGTGAGGTACCACCTGCCTAGTACATGATGATAAATGACTTGCTCCTGGGCAAAGGAAGCCACCTATACAGTAATTGTGAGACCTGAGACTGTAGGCACACATGGGTGTGTTAAAATCATACCAGAGGAACCAGGCCCAAGAAGAACTTATCAGACACTTGGACCAGAGACCCCCAAAAACGGTGGACACCTAACACAGCAATGGTATGGCTGCTCACAAACTAATCACCTGACATGTGGTTTGTATAGCAAGACTTGAGAATCCTGGACTTGGACTATGTTCTCTACTACTAATGTAGCCCATTCAACTGCCTATCTGTCCATCTGTTCACTTGTCTTTACCTGTCCCATGTCCGGTTCTGGACTAGTTCCAGCCTGTTCGTTGCACAGATGAATTCTGAAGCTTTGCTCTTAAACCTGACTCTAACAGCGCTTCTGACAATTCCATCAGTAGCTCCCTCAAGCTCTAGTCTGGCTCAGTACCTTATCTGTACAGACTTTCTCAGCCTACCTCTGAAACCTCCTGTACTTTGGTGTATACTTTTTAACTTGTATTCATTCTGTGACCCATTTATATATGTATAGATATCCTCACATGTTTACTGTGTGTTAAATGTGATATGAGAACATTAGTAACCTGGAGTAGAGTAAAGAACTTGCATTTGCCTTGGCCAAGATACCAGCATAAGCAAATTTTATAAAAAATGCATTGTTATTCAATAAATTCTGACATTGTGGAAAGACATACTGTGTTCATGCATGACTCTGGCATAGTAGGATCACACTATCACAAAGGCTAATTAGGCTACTTTTACTAGGGTCAAAGCTTTATGTGAGTCAAAGCACAGGTTACCACAGGTTTGCTTCCTCTCCTGCTTCCCAGCAACCAACTGTGTGGTGGTGTGGACGGAGGTGTGGGGCCAAGGGCTGAGCACCCCCCCCCGCCACCCCCTCCCCCAGAGTTTGGAGCACAACCTTGGCCTCTTCAGCCAAACACAGAACTAATGAGGTTTCTCACGATGGACTTTTCTTCATATTTCTAAAGGGCCTGCTGGAGTCGCAGGGGAAAATTAAATTAAAGGATGACAGAGGGATCCTAAAAGCTAGCACTTTAGCTTGAGGCTGCTTAGGCCAATGGGCTCAACATAAATAAGCCTTTCATTTGATCAGCCAGCTTAACTAGAGCTCTGCACTGTGGCTGGAAGCCAATTCCCAGCTAATGAAGTTTTTACTGTTGTTGCTTATTTTCTTCCTTGCTCGGTTGCTTTGTGAGACTGCACCACTCAGAGGTTTCAAGGGAGGAAACAGACACTTGTAGAAAAGAGTTACTCTTAATACTCATGTGGAAAAACATTGTTCAATATTATTTTAGTCTTTACAAATTTACCTTTTTTTAAAAAAAAAAGCATGAAAATTTAGTATTAAAGGATTAAAAGGGGTTGAGGATTATTGGAAAACTGCTTCGCAAGCACACAGACTTCAGTTTGATACCCCTAGAACCCAAGGAAAAACTGGGCCTGGTGGTTTTCACTTGTAATCCCATCACTGAAGAGGCAGTTACAGCAAAATATGTAGGGCTGACCAGCCAGCCTAGCCTTCTTGGTGAGCTTCACATCCAAAGCTGTACATTCTCCTGTCCTCTCTCTCTCCTCCCTCCCCCCCTGCCCTCTCTCTCTCTCTCACACACACACACACATACACACACACACACAGTGTGAAAGTGAAAACATTGCTTTGCTGTAGGATCTATTGTACTAACATATTAATATAGACATCAGAGAAAACCCTGACCACCACTGTAAACAGTACAGCATATAGCCAAATAAGATCCTTACAAAAGAGTTGTGGAGGACAAAACATCCTGACCATGAACCAAAGACTATCCACCTTGAACAAGTGATACCCAAGTCCTGCTGCTGCTGACTTCATTTACTAGATTTCCAATTTCAGAGACTGAACATGGAGACAAGTCACATGAACACTGGTACCAACATATACCTACCGTGAATCACACTGTAGTAAGGTATTCAAGTTGTGTCATGAATGGTAATATACCAAATGGTGATAAACATAAAGAGCTCTATTGCACACATTTAGACTCATTATCTCTGCTAGCAAGAGTATCACATAAATTGTGATTTTCTGAGTCTCAGAGCCTTCTACCCACACAGTCTTGTTTGGCAGCCTGAATACCCTGTCAGGTGGGTGGACCAGCATTGCCCTTCAGAGAGTTCCCATGTTGACTTGGTGCTCTTTCTTATTCATTAGAGGATTAGCTTGCATAGTTTACAGTGCACATTAAAGTTTATAGTACACCCTCATGTTGCTTAAGACCTGGGTTACACTGCGGCGTTAAGACAACGAAGTCTGTTGTAGCAAATTGCTACCATGCTTTTTTTATAAAACTCTAGCTCAGGAAAGAAGAGATAGCTAGATAGATAGATAGATACAGAGAGAGAGAGAGAGAGAGAGAGAGAGAGAGAGAGAGAGGTATTCACAGCCCTTATTGACTATCCGAAGTTTGGAGAGCAGGAGCTGATAGTGAGCTGAGCTAACATCTCAGCGCAACATCTCCAAACCTAATTCCTCCAACCAAAGTCCCTTTAAGCAACAATCAGCCAATCAACAAACCAACCGACAACCTAGCAACTAACCATCCAACCCCTGCTCTCTGGGTTTCAACTAATACATACTCTGAACAAAGTTCCCAGAAGTCTAAGTGGCACACAATCATAAGGACAAGCTGCACGTGGCAAAATAGCTGCACAAAACAAATTAATAGCCACTGGTAAGGAATTGTCTAAACCAAACTCACTTATTTTCGACTACATCTGGGAGGGGACAAATATATATTCTAAAAGCCATTCTTTGTTTTAAAAGAAACCAAAATCACAAAACTCCTTCAAAGCATCTCTCTACTGTCTGTCCCAACACAGTGTCCTTGAACAAACCTAAATGGTATGTGGGTGAGTGGTAATACTCAGTGTGACCTCTTGACTTGATCAGGTGACACAGTGAAAGGAGTAAGTGAAGTCCTGAGTAGATGAATTGTTGACTTGGGCACAGCCATGTCAGGGACCCCAGTGCCTTAGCTCCATGGGAGTGGCAAAGCCTTCCCCAGTTGAGGCTCAAAGAGATGGCAAAACCGAGTGTGAATGTTGACAGTCTGTAAAGAAAATATCCACCATTGCCTTTTCTGCTCACAGATGTTTACAGCCCAGACACTGCTTCCCTACGGAGCCTGCTTTTGATGAGATTTCCTAAGCCTGCCTTCTTGTTGCCTGTATGTAATAACCTCACCTCCATGTTCAATGGTATAAAACAACACACCCAGCTTCTGGGTTGAGCAGCTTCTCAGAGAGCCCAGACCATGATTAAAGCTTTCTGTGTCTGTATGTCTGACTGTCCTTTCTTCATTTCCTTGTCATGTCTCCTTGAGTCAGGGTTCCAGGAATCAAGCCATGCAAGGACTTGACAATGTAGGAAACCAGAGATGAACCTGCTTCATACTGCTTCGGAGAAAACTTTATTAGCAGAAAGAACAGATGCTCAGATGATAGCGTAGTGTAGTAAATAAAGAAACCAGCCAGCAACACTGTTATTTATTATTCCAAGTGCTGTGTACTGCACATAATTCTGTGTGTGCCACTGCCCATGATGTAACTGTGTAAACGCAAGCATCACCACAGTCACATGGATCGTTAGTTGTTCAACAGTCACTTGGGTACAAGAATGTGTCTATTTCATTATAATCTTGGGGAGCCACTGTTTCCTGGGTGGTCCACCATGACAAAAACATCATGTTGCACATGACTATAACTTGAAAATGAAATCAAATATTTTCGTTTTTATACTATGGACCAGGCCTTCTTAAATGTCTTTCATGTGTGACTCCTTTTCACCTGAGAAACATTTATACAACCATGAGGGCAAACATATATAAACTAGGTGTATCAATTAAACATTTACTGACTAAAAAGAAAAAAAAACCAGAATTTTATTTTAAAACAGTCTTTGATATATGTAAAACTTACCAATTATTAGCAACAAAAGTATTGTGTATTAATAAACTAGATGTTCTTGTTTACTTTTGCATAAATAAGGCTTGCCAGAATATTTGATACTTCAGGAAACAGATTTTTGTCAATATTTCTCAGAGTTGAGTGACATTTTTGTGTTGTCATCATCTATGTAAGAATATCACCTTGGATAAGTTTGCTTTGCAAAGTGCTGTAGTTTTGTTTAGGATCATTTCAGAAATTGTCTTAATTCTAAAACAAAATTCATTTAATAATTTTTATGACATCCAATTCAGCAACTCAAACAGCCAGCTTTAAAGTTAAATATCTGAATGTAATACAATCCAAAGATAAACGTATTTGATGTATGCCAAGGAATGGTGGCAGAATAATATTAAGTCTTTGTTTTCTATAATTAAAGTACTATGTTTCTCTAAAGCCAAAAAAAACTTTGCATGTGCAGGAAAAGCACTGAGATTCTTAGCGTGCTTTAGTCTTGAATCTAAGTGAGGTTCCAGCCAGTGTTTGATGGTGTCGCATGACCCTAGGGCATGTTCAGTGTAAGTCTATATATTGTATGTTTGGAATCAAGGCTTCATGGGAGTCACACAGTGTAACAAAGACAGACAAGTTCTGGCTTACAGAAACACCTTGGGAGAGAGTGGAGGAGGGAGGGAGAGAAGGGAGAGGGAAATATACTGGGGGTGCGGGGGGTGTGGGTGGTGGCTGCGGGCGCTATAATGAAGATGTTGAGGTTAAAATTTTCCATAATGACAAGGAGGGAAGGAGGCCCCGCATTTGTTCAAAGGAACACTGCCTTCTAGAGCTGACAAAAATGCAGTTTTCCTATTTGTTTTCCTGGTAGCAGGGAACACTGAGGATATTTGTGTGTACTAGGCAAGTACACTACCAAAGGAGTTACAGCTGTGTGTGTGTGTGTGTGTGTGTGTGTGTGTGTGGTGTGTTTCACAAGCAAATCTCATTCATTTTTAATGAGTTAATGAGTCATTAAATCACTGGCTGTCTCTAAATTTGATCTCTAGTCTGAACTTCTCTCCCATCTTTTGACTGGTTTGTTTGTTTGCTTAGTAACTTTTTGAAAACACCCCAGCTTGACTTGCCTCTGGCAGCATGAGTGGGGCTCATTGGCCAGGGAGTTTCTTCAGCCACATCTACAGATAAACAGGCTACAAAGAAGGCAGACTGTGCAGGGACCAAAAGCAGATGGCCCCCTCAAGTCTGAAGTGTTAAAACTGTTTCCTTTTATTCCTTATAACACATTTTCTGTATTTGTGAAATGTTAACACATTTTGTTTTAATTCCAAATTATTTTTGTTCTTTAACATCCACCCAAACTTTGTCATATAAACAAACCCCTGGGCTGATCCCAGAAGACAAGCACAAGGTATAAATGGGTTGATCTATGACAGATATTAGACCTTCCACAGTTGAAACATCTACATAGACCAAACAGGATCAGTGTTTATCTGGGAATCTGCTAATCTGTAAATGTTTAATAACATTTGCAAAGCAGATTTGTAAGAGCAAACATTACCTGATAAATTTACAATAGAAATAGCGATCATCATGATTTTTACAAAATTAAGTCTCAAAAAAATTAAGTCAGAAGAATAGAAGAACATGCAAACAAGGATTCTCATTTAAAATAAAAGACAAGTATTCCAATCTCCCAGACTTATTCTTAGCTCTGATGCAGCCTGTCTCCTGCATGAATTCCTCTCTCCACCCCCATTCCATTTCCTGGGAACTCCACCTCTTAGTGAACATCCAAGTTTGCCCTAGCATGTTCCCAGTGACCCTCGCAGCCTTACCTTTACAGCAGCCTGAAAAGAAAATCACAATATTATGGTATAATTATAGCCAAGCAAATTAAGAACTTATATAATAAAAACTGCATGAAGAAAGAAATTGACATCAGGATATGGAAAAGTCTCCCATGCTCATGAATCTGTAGGAAAGTGGCCATCCTACCAAACAGTCTACAGATGTGATGCAATCTCCATCAAAATTTCAATACACTTTTTTATAGAAATTGAAAACCAATTTTCAGCTTTATATGGAAACACAAAAAACCTAGGATACCTAAAATAATTCTGAATAATAAAAAGAACCACTAGAAGTGTTACCATCCCAGTTTTTAAGAGTTCTATATATGTAATAAAAACAGTGTGTTATTGACACAAAAACAGACTTGTTGATCAACAGAATCAACTTGAAGACATACATCCACATATCTATGAATACCTGGTTTTTGACAAAAAAATAAACCCTGAAAATACACACTGAAAAAAGACATCATCTTTAACAAATGGTGTTGGTCAAACTGGAGGGCTGCATATAGAAGAATGAAAATAGATCTATATTAATCACCCTGCACAAAACTCAACTCCAAATGGATCAAAGACCTCAACATAAAACCTGATTCACTAAACCTGAGAGAAAAGAAAGTGGAGAATAGCCTTGAAGTTATTGACACAGAGATTTTCTGACCAGAACACCCTTAGCTCAGGCATTAAGATCAACAAAGTAATAAATGGGACCTCGTGATACCGAAAGCTGAGAATAGATCTAACTCAAGATCCAGCTATACTAATTGGGCGTGTACCTGCCCTACTACAGAGACAGTTGCTCATCCATATTCATTGTTGCTCTATTCACAACAGCCAGAAATTGGAAACAGCCTAGACAACCCTCAGTTGGCAAATGGATAATGAAGAGATGATACATTTACATATGGAATATTATTAAACTGTTCAGGAAACCAAAGTTATGAAACACTTGCAGGTAAATAAGTGTGACTAGAAACAATTGTCCTGAGCGAGGTAACACAAACTCAAAAAGACAAATATTACATGTTTTATATGTGGATGTTAGATTTTAAGCTTTTAATCCATGTGATATAGTCCTAATAAACACAGAGGTTGGGTACCTTAGTAAGGGAGGAAATGATTCTGCAAGGCAGAGGACACCATCATTTAGACAAAGCAGCAGCCTACAGAATGGGAAAGATTTTTATCAACCACACACCCGACAGAGGGCTAATATCTGAAGTATATATTTAAAAAAACTATATATCTAGCAAACAAATTACCCAATTAAAAGTGGGGAACATATGGGGTGAAATTACAAAATAAAAATAACTGATTATAATGGGATACAGAGAATTCTCTAAAGAGAAAACTCAAATAGCTAGGAAACACTTAAAGAGTCAGGGAAAGAATACCTTTTACAGTAGCCTCACACAATATAAAGTATATTAGAGTAACTCTAACCAAGCAAGTGAAAGACTCAGATGGTAAAAACTTTAAGACATTGAAAAAGGAAACGGAAGAAGCTAGCAGAAGATGGAAAGAATTCACATGTGCGTGGTTCTGTTCACACATTCAATACAATTCCCGTCAAAATTCCAACACAATTCTTCACAGATCTTGAAAGGATCATTTTTGGCTCCCAAAGAAGGGAGAATAGAATACAATGTTATAGAGAGTTAAAGGGGAAACTAAGGTCAAAGGATAAATAGGGAGGAGGAAGGGTGAGAAGGGTGAAGAAAGAATGAAGGGAGGGACAATGAATGCTAAAGTCCATTTGAAAAACTATATGGAAACCTAATGTGGTAGATGCATTAATAAATAAATGTATGAATAAGTAAATGCATTAATAAATAAAATGTATGAAAGATATCTCAATGGAGTCACTAAAAATTAGGGTCAACAATGCCTCAACTTAGCCATCTTAAGCCACTAAGCAAAATGTCCAATGCCAGGAATGAATTACATCTTGTTCAGTAATTGGCCAAAGGGGTCCCACATATCCCCAACACTCCCTTCCCCCCAAAAAAGGATCACAGGCTATCGTCAAGACTATTAGTTGCTCTACACAACCTGATGGATAAGGTCCTATTGCAGAGGACAAACTTAGTTATGGCATTGAACACAGAGAAGCATTCATGGTACTGGAAGGTGCTCTGTACGCTACTGTTGGCAAAAGGTGATCATCAATATTACCCAGCTACAAACCCTGTGAATTACAACATTGATGTGCCTGCAAGATATGCTGGTGCCATAGTGGCACAAATGTGGGAGAAACCAACCAACTCTTTTGAAACCAGTTTTAAGGCCTGCTCCATGAGATGGAACCCTTACTTGACACAGCAAAATAGTCAAGAACCTGGGACTAGATAGGCAATAGGCCTAGAGGAAAAACTATTACTACTATTTTGCTAAAGGAACACAGAAATAAAATGACTCCTAATGACCTATTGCTATTGTCTTCCAGACACAGGAACTCTGTCGTGTTCATACATATGGAGTTCATGCATATGAACTCTCAGAGACTAAGGCAGTATGCACAATATCTGCACAAGTTCAAGCCAGACAAGTTCCTAACACTGATAAGGGGAAGTGGACACAGTGTCTCATTCCTAAGAAGCTATTTGTAATTCATAACCCCTGGCAAAAAGAAAATCGGGTTTCATCCATGGAGTATCACTGGGTATATCAACCACACTTCAGGGGAGGTCTCGTGTCCAGGAACAGTTGGCCAACACAAAATGAACCCAGTGTTAATTTTGTAAATTTTTGTTTTGCTTTGCTTTGTTTTGGCACTTACTGTCCTATTGTTCTTTTGCCTGTCTGTTTTGACTTTTTTTTTGTGTGTGTGGGCATTGTTTTTTGTACTTCTCTTTTTGAGGGAGAGGGAGAGAAGGAGAAAGGGAGAAAGAGGAAGGGAAAGGGAGGGAGGGAGAGAGAACATAAGGTTAGGTGGGACGGGTAGTAGGAGGTTCCGGGAGGAGTTGGGAGAGGAAGATAACAAGATAAAAAGTAAAATGAAATAAAGCAAAAAATTAGAAATGAAGGGTAGACCTTTATGTGAGTTTGAACAATCAATAGAGACTCTAATTTCAGTGGAAATGTAAACGTATAATCCCACTCAATTAACATCCAACGTCTTTGTATAAAGATGAGGAAAAATTTGGCAGAAATATTTTTACACGGGGAGGTATGTTTTCCAGGATTATTTCTGAGGACCTGTGAGGAGTGAAGTTTTCTTTAGCATAGTTCATCTTGTTTTACATATTTATATATGTGTCACATAATAACATTTTTCACTAAGGAGAAAAAATTTCCATTTTGTCAGAAAATATGAATGTTTATTAATGGGTAAGTCTCAAAAAACAGAGAGTGCAATTCTATTCCAAATCTTCGACATGTGTGTGTATATTTGTGTATCTGTGTGTATATTATGTGTCTGAGTGTGTGTACACGTCTGTATGTATGTAGGTACTTGTGTGTGTGAGAATGCACAGTGTGTGTGTGTGTGTGTGTGTGTGTGTGGTGGCTTGAATGAGTTTATTTCTCTCTCATTTTATAGTCTAGCCAGGCTAGGCTAGTAGACCAGCTCAGCCATGTGACTGACTATCCCAGCTCAGGAAAGAGAAAGACAGCGGGGAACGAAACCGTTCTTTTTGAACATTCTGGGTTGGAGTTGCACCTATCACTTCAGCAGTGTCATTATATAGGTGAGAACACATTTGTATAGCTCTTTCAGCCGTGGGTGAGGCTGGGCATCTCCAGCTAGGTGAATATAGTTTTCAATGCTACTAGTATGCTAGAAGGAAGAATAGATTGGAGGGAAACAACAGTAAATGGTAGCTCCCTAAAACCTGAGGTCTCCTTTAATAGCTTTTGAAGACTACATACAGCATAGGCAGAGGCAGTATCAGCTATGCGTCGGATTATAGCACTGCTCATCTCCATAGCCTGAAAAGCATTCTCTTAATTTTTAAAATTATGTGTTGTGTTTAGTATTCACTACCTTTAAAGGAAGAAATTCTTTTTCTGTACTGACTTCATCAGGGTTAATGCTGCAGTGATAAAATATCATGACAAAAAGCAAGTTTGGGAGAAAAGGGGTTTACTTTGCTTACATATCCTGAATCCCAGTTGATTGAGGGAAGGTGAGTCTAGTTTTATTTTCTCAAACAGCTCAGATCCATTTACTCTTTATTCTAGACACGTGGAATAATCCATCAGGTGGTTCCTTGCCTGGTTCTCCTCATTAGTGTCCAGTAAATTTTCTAAATTAAAATCTGTTCTCTGTTCATTAACTTGCAAAGATTTCCACATACTACTAATTAATGTAGGATAAAACCCAGAAACCCAGAAGTGTTTCTTAAAATGTGTTTCCAAGACCAGCTGCACCCGCATTCCTAGGAAATTTGCGAGCAATGAAAACTCTTGTCTACTTTCCCCAGCCACAGACCTGCAGAGTCAAGGTCTCCGGGGAGAAGGTCCAGTGAAGGGTGTTTTTTAAAGCTCCCCAGGGAACTGTAATGCACACTCAAGCTTGAAAACTACTGCAAGAGGCATGTACATTGATGCTACCCCGCATCCTCCAGGCTCACAGATAGACTCAGCATCTACCGGCAGGATATCCCATCCTATCTCACGCCTGTCCTGACCTCTTGTGAATACATGAATCGGCACTTTGTATACCTGCAAAATTTATTTTACTCTTCTGCGGTGTGGTGAGATCCCATAAGAAATCTTAAATTCTTAGTAGGATATAACACAATGGAAGATGTATGCCCGAGGCCCATCCTGGGATCATGGTAGGTGCTCCATTGTTATTTTTGCTTATTTTCTCTCTCCTTTTTTTCCCACTAAAGATAAATCATCTCCCAGAGAAGATCCCTCCTCCTATTCTACTAAGGGCACAGCTTGACGATCAGCCAGCCAATCACATGAAACATAAAGGTCAGTGGAGTAAATATTAAGGCCAAAACTCATATCTAAGAAACTGATAATCATGGCATAAACTTAGATTTGAGTTCAAATTCTTAAAATTCTTTTTACTTTTAGATGTTATTTAAGTCCCTTTATTGAAGAGTTTAAAAATTACACACTTTTAAAATGTTAGAAAATGTGTAATTCTTTCAGGAAGGGTGACTAAAAAGTGATATGTCTGCTGAGACAGCTCAGTGGGGAAAGGCCCTGGCCACAAAGGCTGGTAACCTGAATGCCGTCCTCAGGACCCATGAAAGTGGAAGGAGGAAATGAACACATATAGTTCTCTGACCTCCATGTTTGTGCCAGAGCACGCAGGTGCCGGCACTTGCAGTCATGCACACACAAAAATAAAAAAATTCAAATTGAAATGGGATTTTTATTTTAAAAGTTTTACGTTTGTTTTGTGGAAGTTTTATCCATCAGTCTTTTCTATATTGGGAAGCAAAGTCTCATTGGTAATAGAATATTCTGAGTTTTCATTGTTTTATATATGATTGCTCTGGACTAGAAGTTACATCCACAGAGTCAAACCTGTACTTTTTCATTTTCTGATTGTGAACAACAATTAGGTAAGCATTTACTTGGCTGATGTGAATCTGTCCCCTCCATCAGATTCTCCTCCTTCTGGGTCAAACATACAGTGAACTGTAGTGTGAGGTGGGGGAGACTGGAGACACTCAGGAAGTTATGTGCTTAGTCAAGTATGGGCAGACATGCAAATGATCTTGACAGATCAAGCCTGGATGAAATTGCAGTATTTCTGACTACAAGAAGCAGAAGCAGTTGAAAAAGGTTGGTAGATTTTCCAATCAGCTGAAGTGCTGAAGAAAGCCTTCAGTTTGAAGTATCTAGTTAAGTGTGACCAAAGAATAGAGCTAAGAACCCTATTTGAAGTGGGCACCTCATCAGGACACCCTCTGTGTGCCTGCCATCCTAAGCCTTAAGTGGCACTCTGATGCTCTTGTCACACAGGCTTTGCAATGGAGCTATTGTTCTCTTTCCTATAATTGGATTGCATTTTCCAATTGTAAAAGTGCCTTTAACTCACCTTTCTGCTCTCAGAGGAGTCTGCCACAGCACATATCCTCAATATATTCCTGTTGAACAAACCCATCATTTAGGAAGAATTAGTGGCTAACTGCAAAAGGCAGTTTTATGCAGAGTACAGGTGTGTTTATACTGATTAAAATTATATAGCTCCAGGAAGCCTGAAAAGAAAGGTACTTGTCTTCTATAAAAAGCAACCAAACTATTTTCCTCACTAGCTGGAGAGCACTGAAGAATAACATGGTCATCCCAAGGCCACATGTGTGTGTGTGTGTGTGTGTGTGAGAGAGAGAGAGAGAGAGAGAGAGAGAGAGAGAGAAAGAGAGAGAGAGAGAGAGAGAGAGAGAGAGAGAGAGAGAGAGAGAGATGTATCCCAGCCTGGCTTCATAATTGCTTTTAAGCTAAGGATGACCCTGAACTTCTGTTTCTACCTGCCAACTGCTGGGATTGCATGCATGTACCACCAGCCCTGGTTTACGAGGTACAGGTGATTAAGGCAGTGAATTGTGCATGCTAAGCAAGCATCCTGTCCATTAAACTAGGTCTGCAGTCCACAAGGCACTAGTTGGTGAAGGCCTTTATACTCCCCTGGCTTCAGTGTTTTCTGGTATATATGTTTACTTGATACGAAAGTTAGCAAACATTTCAGGCTTCAAGAACCCTTTTATAAAATAAACCAAGTCCTAACTTGAGTCTAGAATCCTAGAATCTCCCCAAATCAAATATATATATATATTTTATTTTGTGTGCATTGGTGTATGAGGGCATCCGATCCCCTGGAACTGAAGTTACAGACAGTTGTGAGCTGCCATGTGGGTGCTAGGAATTGAACCTGGGACCTCTGGAAGAGCAATCAGTGCTCTTGACTGCTGAGCCATCTTTCCGGACCCAAATTAAATATTTTAAAGGCCAACAAAGAAAGGTAAATACCTCAGACCATTACGCCAAAGCAAATGGACACCTAATTCCACTTGAAAGATGATTTGCTGAGTAACACCAAATCACAGTGAACTGGTCTCAATGGTTTCAATATACACATATCAAAATTAAATTATTATGGATTTACCTACCTTTACGGAAGTATATAGAAAATGAAGCACATAGAAAACCATACTTTCAGAGTAGATACTTTGGAGTCTGGAGAGTAATTTGCCATTGACTTTGTTTTTAATAGCACCTTCCATTTGGCCTTTCAATAGGACTAGTTAACAATGCTATTCTATCTCCTTCCCAATTTTCACAGAGGATGGCAAAGTTATATCCATATCAGGAGCTCAGAGTGAAGTCTACATTGCAAGGAACTCAAAAATCTTTGCCTGTTTTATGACTGACATGTGAAAGAGCTAAGAGAATAAACCAGCTCTCCTTAATGTTCAAGAAAATTCATGAAAATCCCCCAGGCTATCAAAGGAGAAACAAAAACTATCTGCATTCTCCTAACCACAGTCATATAAAACCTCAACTGACAGAACCCATTGGTGTTAGATATAAGCATGGGAACCAGTAGAAATCGCTCTCCTCTGACTCTCAGAGGAATTATCATTTCCTGTATCTGATCTTTTCCCCATATCTTAATCCCACCCTCTCCCATCTCCTGCTGAACCTGATTTATCCTTTACTTCCTCTCTTGTGATCCTTAGCCTAAAATTATAAACACTGGCGTATCTTAATAATATCCCTATCATTCTCACCCTGTATTAACTTCTAGCTCCCTTCCCTTCCTTTTCTCCTATAAAGATTATGAAAAGTTATTAATTTAGTTACTCTCACACTTTTAAGAGATATATGTAAGGAATCCTCACTGGTCCTTCTCTCACTTTGATCTTTTGCTACCCTGGGAAATGTTAGCCCACCCGCCCACGCCACCCCCCCTCTCCCAGCTTTTCCTTTCCTTGTATTTCTAGTATACAAAAGATCTCTTGATTTCTCTTAATTCTTGAATTTACTTTTAGTTTGAAATCTGATTCCATCACTTTGCCTATGTGGTCTTAGGTAGGGAACATTAAAAACAAGTGCTGATTGTATTGAACTGGCCAGCGTCTGACTTGCCTCTCTGTCAATCAGGCTTTCTGCCTGCAACAGAAGCAACAGTACAGTTTTACAGTTTATGTTGTCAACTTGACTCGACTGAATGATGTCTCAAAAATTAGTAAACCACATATTGGGGTACATCTATGAAGGTGTTTCTAGAGAAAACTGGCATGTGGGAGAGATGAAGACTCACCTTGAACTTGGGAAGTACCACACAGGTAGAAAGAGAGGGTGAAGAAAGAAGGAACTCATGCTAGTTCACTGCTCTTGGTTAGTTGTTGATGTTCTTTGGACTTAGCTTGTTCTTGCTGCTCTTCCATAAGGACATGAGATACGAGATCCCTTGGAATGGGTCTGTTTCATTTGATCCATCTTGTTTGGAGGCCTCCTTGGACTGGTTTTCCTTACTCTCCGGTCTTCCCTGGCAGACAGGCAGGGACTAGTTAGCCTCTGACTGCATAAATAACTTCTAATGTAGCCTTCATAATTAGATAGTCTATTGGTTCTCTTCCTCTGGGGACTCCTGACAAGTACAACAGTCTAATTAAAGAAGTCTTACAAGGAGTGGTGAAACAGCAGGAAGCCATTTCTAAGTCGGGAGAAAACTGGAAACTTAGGAAACAGGAATTATTTCCTGGTAAGAACACAGCTAATGTCAAAATCACAGAGAAAACTGATTAGGAAGAGATATGTACCCCAATTGCCTTCCACTCCTACTAGCATATCTTCTGTTGGCACTGACCACTACTCAAACCTAAGTGGAAAGTGACCTTAAACCGGACGTTGCCTGATACTCTAGAGGTCCATCTACTCAAGTGCAGAGCAAGGCAGGCAAGAGCGGGGGATGAACAGCGAACACAGCACCCAAGCACACTGCACATGTCACCTTGGTGCACATAAAATATTTACTATGTCACCTTTGGGTGGTCTCTGAGTGGTTTGGTAGAAAAGGAGAGTCAGAATAAAAATAGGACTCTATTCCTATGGGGAATAAATGAACGAAGAAATAAATAAATCTATCTTAGTGAGATCTACAGATTTCTCTGTGAATCAGCAGCCAGAAGCAACTTTCCATTGTCACCCAGGGGCAATCATGCCTGCCCTGTTGAGCTAGGCTCAGGAGTAACTGTTAAGGAGACGCTCTCCCCTATTGGCATGAGCACTATAGGAAGAGACAAGAGAAGTCTGGATGGACATGCAAGTGTGGCTATCCCATGTGTGGAGACCAGCCAGAAAAGCACTTCCTTGGAGACTATGACAGATGTGTGGCTTGGGGACAGGAAGCTGAGATTCTCCAAGGGAGTCCAAACTGAATTTTGAGAAGGTGTCCCACCTCTGCCAATGCCTGAGTGAGTGAAAAGAAAAGCAGAGATGTAGCCAGGAAAACAATGATATTAGAACTGGGTAAGGAAACAATTAAAGAGAACTACACTAATTTCCCCAATAAATAAAAATGTTAAGCACAGGGAAGCATCAAATAGTTCACATGTTGAAAGGAACTTGGTTGTATCCTAGGGGTTGCACCTAGGGGTGCAAATCAAATATAATATAAAACATTGTTTAAGGACAGAAACCATATAAGCATCACAACAGATACAGAAAATCCAATATCCTTTCATGATAAGTGTTCAGAAGAAACTAGGAATATAAGGGGTATATTTCAGGCCAATAAAGGGTCTGTACAACAAACCTATAGCCAATATTGTACTAATCAGAGAAAAACTGAAGCAATTCCTCAAAACTGGAATGAGACAACAGTGCTCATTCTCTCCACTTTTATCTATGATAGTGTTTGAAGTCTTAGCTAGGGCAAGAAGTCAAGAGAAAGAAATAAAGGTGATACAAATACGAAAGGAAGAACTCAAATCATCACAATGTACAGTTGGCATGATCCTCTTCTTAGAAGATTCTACTAGAAAACGGATCTGACAAACACTTTCAGAAAGTAGAACACAAAATCAACACATGAAGGTCTGTAACCTTTCCAGATACCAGTATCAACCATGCTGGAGACAAATAGCATTATTTTCCATGCTTAGAAACAAACAAAACTAAGATTAAACCTCAAGTAACGGGTAGTATTAACTGTCATCCTGACAGATACTAGAGTTTGGCTCCTAGGCATATATGTGAGGGTTTATCTGGAGTGTATCCATTAAGGTTAGAAGACCTGGTCTCTGTGGGTGGCACCATATCCTGGCTAGGACCCTGGACTACACAGTGGAGAGAAGGAGCTGAGCAGCAGCATGCATTCACTGGCCTGTGCTTTTGGATTGTGAATATGGTGAGACTAACTGCTTCAAGCTCCTGATGTCTTGATTTCCCTGATTGGATGCACTGGGAGGCAGAGTAAATTCCTTCTCCCTTAAGTTTCTTTTGTCAAGAGTATTTTATCCTAATGAAAAAACAACCTGAGACACCTAGCCAAGGATGTGTGAGACCTCTATGAGAACTTTAAAATACTAAAGAAAGCAATTGAAGAAGACATTAGAGACAGGCTCTCATTGCGTGTGGTTTGGCAGAATTAATACTGTGAAAATGGCTATACTAAAAATGATCTACAGATTCAATGTTATCCTTATCAAAATTCCGATGCTATTCTTCATAGAACTAGGAAAAAGAATAGTTCACAGGAGAGCAAAAGAGATCCTGAGAAGTCAAAGCAACCATCAACAGAAAGTGATGTTAGAGCTAATGAGTCAGGAGAGAAGGATAAGGAATTGTGACAAAATAGAGTGTAAAGGAAAGAGGAGGCACCGTTCCTCAGACCTTATCTGATTTTGTGGCTGAGAAAAGTAGGGGACTTTAGACTCACTGATAAAGACCTAATTGGCCTGCAGAGACAAAATGTGTTTTCTAAAAGACATCTTGTCTAAGACAGTAAATATGTTGCTCTCGGGACCAAACGATGCATTCCTAGAGATATTGCAGTCAAGGATGTCAAGAACAGTAAGGCTAGGCCTACTTAGAGCTAACACCATGTGCTATGTTCCTAACACTCACTCCGTAGATGTAAATGATGCCTTTCATAAATCTATCATACAACTTCTTTTACTGAGAATACTTCTTTACCCTTTAATCTTACTACAAATTACCCTCTTAGGGGAACATTAGAAAGAAAGGGGTGGGGGGAGTTTCTTAGCAACCTTTAGAGATGTAACTTGAGAGTCATCCAAATCTCATGTATACCTATTGTAATAAAACCTAATTGTGACTTTTTCTAAGAGAAGCCCATTCTTGTCCTATTGGGTATGCTTACTCTGCCTCACTTGGAGAACCTTTCCATTCTTAAGAAATCCAACTTTGCTTCATTTTTAGGTTGCCTTGAAATTCACTTCTCTATAGAATCATGAATCTAAGTTTTGCAATGGGTAGAAGTTTTTGAACCGAACTTCTTAGATAGCTGCTACTGTGGTTTGATGTGTTCCATTTGCCAGTGATAGTATCACAGTAACTAAATAACTAATAATATAGCAAATTATGATGCAGACATATAACACTTAAAACTGCATGGCCTGGCACGCATGCGCGCATGCGTGCATACAAACACACACACACACCCCCCAGATACGCAGAATAAAAAAAATAGAAGACCCATAAGCAAACACACATACACAGTCATATCCAACTAATTTTTAATAAAAGTGCCAAGAACATACATTGGAAAAATGACAACCTCTTCAATAAATGGAGCCAAGAAAACCAAATATGAAATTAGATCCATATTTCTTACCCTGCAGAAAGTCAGTTCAAAATGGATGAAGGATCATGACATAAGATCAGAAACTTTGAAATTGCCAGGGGAAAACATGTGAATACATAAGCATAGGCAAGGACATTCTGAAGAGCACCCCAATAGCACAGGATATAACTGTAAGAACTGACAAGTGGGTTTACATAAAATGTAAAAGCTTCTACACAGAAAAAGAATCAGTTACCCGAATAAAAAGAAATCCTTCAGAATAGGGAAAAAATATTGCAACTCCATTGCAGTTTACACTGCTATGGTGACAGCACTATGCCAGTGGAGATGGATATTTTGGTAGGCATGGCACTGTGTAGACAGAGATGAACTGGCCAAGACTGGCCCATCCAGACAGGCTGGCAGTCCATGAGCTGGCTCAGAAGTAAAGGTTCTACATCTGGATTATAGTCTTCTGAAGTACGAACTGGGGTCTTACTTGTAGAGTTGGTGGTATGAGAGTCAACCAGGGACAGAGAACAGACACAGAAGTGCCTGGGTTCCTAATTACTACTATTAATTATTAATAATAATTGTCATTAAATAATATTGAGGTAGTCTTCCAGATTCTCTTTACAAGTGTCTAAGAAGCACAATAATGTCTCAAGGTTTCATTTCTAGAATATATAAAGAACTGAAAAAAATTAAACACTCCCAAATATTATAATCAATAAACGAGTGAATGATTCGAACAGACAATGCTCCGAGGAAGAAGCACACGTGTCCAGTAAAATTCTTTAGGCATCCATGAAATGTACATTAAAACTGCTCATCCTGCAAGTCCATCTCACTCCAGTCAGAATGGTTTCATCAAGAAAACAATGAAGAAATGCTGGTGAGGACGTGGGGAAAGATGAATCCTTATTCCCCACTGGTGGGTAAACTACTATAGTGCCAGCGGCCACTGTGGAAATCAGAATGGAGTTTTCTCGAAAAAGTAAAGAAAAAAATAAAACAATCAACTAAGTAAACAAAAGCCTTTATACTATATTTAAAAAAAAACCAACAACAACAATAACAATAAAAACCAGCTATACCACTCATGGGTGTACATACCCAAAGGACCCTGTGTCGTCCTACCATGGAGGTACTTGCATAGTTATGCTCATGGCTGCAAAGAAATAGAACCACCCTAGATACCTACCAGCAAATGAATGAATAAAGATAATGTGATACATATGTGATATATGTGTGTGTGTGTGTGTGTGTGTGTAAGGGAATTTTATGAAGTTTTAACAAAAATGGAAGTCATGACATTGCAGAAAAAAAGAAAGATGGAACACATTGTGTTAAGTAAATAAGTCAGACTCAAATACATATGAGAAACTTGTGTGTGTGGGGGGGCAGAGATTAAATCAGAAAAGTTGGAAGTCTAAGCAGATTGGGGTGAAAGAGAGAGTACGGGATGCATGAATGCAGAAGGAATGCAGAAGGGAATTATTAAGGGGTAGCATGGAAGGAGGGTATTATGAATGGGGCAAGGGGCAAAGGAAGATGATAGGAAACAGGGACAAATAAGAACAAAATATTTATTAAAATTCCAAAATGAAACACAATACTTTGGATATTAACTTAAAATTTAATGAAAAGATTCTATCAGGTGTTCTGTAAAACTAGGTTATTGAGGGTCACAAGACAGTAACAATGGCGCCTTTCACAGACTTCACTTATGGGAGACGGACAGTGAAGGATCAAACATATGAGGGAATTTCAGGCAGGGAATGTGCTAGGAAGAAACTAGGGAGTACCACATCCTTCGGATGAGAGTCATCAGAGATGGCATCTCTGAGTAGAGGTCAGCAGAGCTTAAAGTGAGTAAGAAAAGAGAAACTGGATTTCCTAAGAGACAAAGGAAGATTGTTCACCCAGAGAGAACAGCGAGATAAGAGTGTGAACCATCCAACGCAGCCAACTTGCCCTTGCAAGACAGTGAGAGAGGACTCCAAGGGAGGCCAGGTTGCTTCTGTGCGAAAGGGCAAGCAAGTAGCAGAGGGTGAGGTCATAAATGCCTTTGTAGGTCAGGTGAAGAGTCAATATTTTTCCATAGGGTTTTAGGCTAATCATGATGGGCTGCTATGGGTCGAGGCATGCCTCATTTCCCGTGGTAAAATATAATTTTCAGAATTCTATGAAAAATAAATTATAGTGGGACAAGAATTCCATGGCACTTTACACTGCTGTGGCCAAAGCACTATACCCAGTGGAGACAGATTTTGAGTAGGCATGGTACTGTGTGGATAGGGATGAACGCCTGGTCCAAGATTAGCCTATCCGGATGGGCTGGCAGCCCATGAGCTGGCTCAGAACTAAAGGCTCTACATCTGGATTATAGTCTTCTGCAAGGTGAACTGGGGGCTAGCACAAGGCTTACTTATGGAGTGGGTGGTATGAGAGTCAGCTAGATACAGAGCAGAAACAAGTGCTGGGATTATTATTATTATTGTTATTGTTATTATTATTATTATTATTATTAAATAACATTGAAGCAGTCTTCCAGATTCTCCTCACAAGAGTCTAAGAAGCACAATGATGTCTCAAGGTTTCATTTCTTAGGCCTATTCTCATTCAAACCAGTCAGATGTGACAAAGACCTGCCCTCGAAATAAAACTCACAAAATTCTTAAATGTTAGTGGTTTTTCTTCTCACTTTATATTTCTGACATGAAGTAATTAGGATTCTTATTCCTCACTATCTTCCTTCCCAAGATCACAGAGCTCACAGTCTCTGGAACACTGATAACTGACACGGCAAAGAGCAAAGGGTTTTGGAAGGTTTTGCACCGGCATCTAAAAGCTAGTGTCAATTCACTGGCGGATGTGTCGTGAAGACTGACACAAACAGAAGCCCTGGACATACAAGCCAGCCTACCATAACAGGGAGTGTTTGGCATATCTAACACCATTCATTCATCCTAAACCACGGTTTCAACTGCTGTCGGTATAATAGTGTCAACATTTCTAGGAGAGATTAACTCATGTCAATGCCATATTCGTATTTTCAACCATCTATTGGAATGCCACATTTGGATGGTATCTTGGACATCTCAACTCTCATGAGTCAACCTCATTTTTTGCATAGTTGTAACATTTTCCTTTGGTCAATGACTCCTTATCTATTACCTCAAATAAGAATTCTAGATAGTATCCTCGATTCATTACCTTTATTTTGTATCACTGAGTCAGTCAAAAGTCTACAGTCAGTGAAAAGGGGCCGCCTGGTATCAGGGAGCCCTTAACAAATGTCTTCCGAGGAATCTTTTCCACTAACCCCAGGCTTTAATAAATGTCTTCCAGGGAATTTTTCACTATCCCCAGCACACTCAGTAAAGGACCTAGGGGCTGAAAAGGCAGAGTCTATGAAGAGTAGCTCTTCATAATCAATTCCCTGCCCAGGGGACCAAGATATCTAGAACTCACTGGGAGGCCTTACTCTCTGGGAAGGCGCATCTCTCCTCTGACAGAACAAGAACTCCTCTCCTGAAGTCGCCAGACACCCTAAGGCAGCGACAGCGCAGCCAGCTCTCAGGAGACGTCACTTCGGAAGCCACCAGAGAGCACAAGCCAGGAGTCCCGGTAGCTGCAGCCAAGGGTCTCTGACACGCAGGCACGCGCGCGCCCGTGGAAGCTGGGAGCGCGCAGCCCCGGGCCCCCTTTCCGCTTCCCGTAGCCTCCCTCCGCCTCACTCTCCTGCCCCGGCCCGCAGCCGAGTCCTCTGTTGCCTCAGAAACGTGGATACCACGCCACTCATCCACGGCCCCGGGCCGGGCGTCACGGAGGCGTGGCCGACCACCCAGTGATGGCTCCGCCCCCTCTGCGCGCGCCCCGCCCCTCGGGCCCAAGGGGGCGGGCTCTGCGAGCGCGGGGTCCAGACTCGACCGACTCCCGGCGGGACCTCGTCGCGACCGCCACTCGCTGCCCTTCCCCGGCCGTTCCCTCTGCGCAAGCGGACGCACGGAGCTGAGGCCCGGCGTGCGGGGTGCCATGGGAGGCCGCAGGCTGGCGGACGCGGCCGGAGCGGAGGCGCTGGCCGGCTGAGGCCGAGGCATGCGGAGCCCCGGCGGGAGCCTGCTCCAGACTCTGCCCCGGGCCTTGCAGCACGCCGGGCGGCCGGGCGGCGCTGAACAGCCGGGCCGGTGGGCACTGGAGCGGACGGCGGGC
The DNA here is from genome assembly GCA_026225945.1 of Cricetomys ansorgei. Lineage (NCBI taxonomy): Eukaryota > Metazoa > Chordata > Mammalia > Rodentia > Nesomyidae > Cricetomys > Cricetomys ansorgei. The sequence continues at coordinate 19,386,664 of JAMJFZ010000239.1, forward strand.
GGGGACTGCCCCGAGGACCGCCTTCTCCGCGGGGGCGGGGCCAGCGCGGCGGCGGCTGCGGCGGCCTCGGGCGCCCTGCTCGGCGCCTATCTGGAGCGCCACGGTCCGCCCGCGGCCTCGGACTTGCCGGCGCCGGCCGGGGTGTTGGCGGGCGGCCCCGGGAGCGGCGGCGGCGGCGGCGGCGTGGTGGTCGGGGTGGCCGAGGTGAGAAACTGGCGCTGCTGCTGCCTCGGCAGCACCTGTTGGTGCCGGAGCCTCGTGCTGGTGTGCGTGCTGGCCGCCCTGTGCTTCGCTTCCCTGGCCCTGGTCCGCCGCTACCTGCAGCACCTCCTGCTCTGGGTGGAGAGCCTCGACTCGCTGCTCGGCGTCCTGCTCTTCGTCGTGGGCTTCATCGTGGTCTCCTTCCCCTGCGGCTGGGGCTACATCGTGCTCAACGTGGCGGCTGGCTACCTGTACGGCTTCGTGCTGGGCATGGGGCTCATGGTGGTGGGCGTCCTCATCGGCACCTTTATCGCTCATGTGGTCTGCAAGCGGCTGCTCACCGCCTGGGTGGCCGCCAGGATCCAGAGCAGCGACAAGCTGAGCGCCGTTATCCGTGTCGTGGAGGGAGGAAGCGGCCTGAAGGTGGTGGCGCTGGCCCGGCTGACTCCCATACCTTTTGGGCTCCAGAATGCAGTGTTTTCGGTAAGTGGGGTCCAGCTGGCCCCTCTCTCTGACCAAATCTGCCATTTAGCGGCCTTGTGATTATCCTGGGAGGCGTTCCATCAGATAGATATACCCAGCAGAGAAGAGGCATTGACAATTGCTTTCTGTGGCAACCTGAGAAATGTATCCTACATATGCATATAACATGGCCCCTCGGAAGACGAGGAAGACCCCTCGAAGAAAACTATTTTTCTCTCTGTGTGTGTATGTGTTTGAGTTTGACCAAAAATTACTTGGGTGGAGGGAGACAGGCCCTTGCGTGTGTGAAGCAGCAGCTTTGGCAGCTCTTGGGCTTTATCACTTAACCTCCCTATCTTTCCCTCTATCCTGCATAAATGCCTCGGGGTTTTGATTCAGGTTTTTGATTACATGGGGCTGAGGGCCAATTTTTTTTTTTTTTTAATAGTGGAGGAGCATGCAGTAGACTCCAGATCTTGGACTTTCCTAAATTTATAGTAGGCTTCTTAAAAGTAATGCTGTGATACTGTGTAGAAGCTAAGAACCCTGTTTATCTTTCTTTAGAATTCTACTTTGAAGTCATTTGGGTGGTTAATAAAACGAACATCTGCTTTTCTTACACACACTACCTAAAGACTTTCTTGCCCCTGTATTTATAAGTTCTGCTTACTTCCTGTAGGTTTTTGTAGCTAGTGTGCTCCTGAATTTAGTGTAGAAACACTTCTGGTGAGGTAGTGACCACTTGATGGGAAACTTTATAGCTTCAGAGCAAGTTATTAAGCCTATCTGACTTTGTTTTAAGACGGTGTTACTCTAGCCCAAGCTGCCCTATAAGTCACGCCCACGCTAGACTTAGTGATTCTCCTGCCTCAACCTCCTTAGTGCTGGATTACAAGCGTGAGTCCCCATACCCAGTTTTGACTTCACTTTTACAGTAAAGGGACTAGATGTCCAGTTGCCCACCATTGGTGATTAGTTCATATTGAGATTCTGAGGTACTCAACCCTTCAACTAAAAGGAAACTTCGTGCAGTATGAAGATAACAGCGGTAATTTGACCTTAGCCTTTCACCTTTTAGCATTTCACATTGTGACATGAACATAAATTTTGATCAGCTTTATAATAGAGTAGCTGTACCAAGACTGAAAAATGGCTGGGCCCCAAGAACATGTTTAATTCTGATAGTGTGCTCTGTCTCAAGCACAGCCTGTTATCTTTTCTTATCCACACAGTATGTGGCAACTGCTATCTCAGGCTCTTTCCAAATATCTGCAGTTCTTCAGCTGGTAGAAGTGACTGTACACATCGAATAGTTGTTGCCTACAATGGATGAGAACTGGGCTGGTATTCTGGAGTGCTGTTGTCTTAAGTGTCTGCTGACCTTGGTTAAGTTGTTTGTTCTTTCTGCACCTTAATTTCTGTGTGTGAAATGTGGAAAATATTGGATCTTGTTTGATAGGCTACTGGGATTACATAAGATGAATGCATGTAACAGAGTCTGGCTTGCAAACACAAGTTGGATTTTGTTGTCTACTGTTTGTTCTTTCTGTTGTTACTGCCCAGGGTCACCTGGGAAGTAAATAAGTGGTAGAGTCAACTTTGAACTGTGGCCTAGGTAGAGCTTCAATCTATGGCCCTTTCTGATTCTTCATGGAATGTTTAGTACCTAAAAGTCATGGGTATTGAGGATGGTATTTATTGGCAGTGTTTCTTTTTCCTTTCCTAATGTCTCTTACTTATTAAATTCATTAGAAGTACTTTACTATTGTAAAGAGTTTAAAATTACTCAATATGTAGTTGAGTTTCACAGGGGCCAGGTGACTTTCATTTCAGCACTACTGGATCAGGAGCAAAAGAAAAAGAAAAATTTCCATTCAAGAGGGTATTGTTACCATTTTTGAACTCACTTATCCTGGAACTTGAAGAGTCACCTGCAGGAAAGAGAGCTGTAGTTTAAACCTGTCATCAGGAGATGTGATGTGTGCTGTTATAAAATTCTCTAGCACAAACAGAAGCAGGATGGGCCATGAAGTCACCAAACCTGGTATGTGACCCAGCATCCTCCTAAGCTATCTTCTCACAGGAAAGGCCCTTTCAACCCAAATAGTTTGTTGTGTTGACTCACGATATGTGAGAAGGAGAAAACGAAGTATAGGGTGATGCTGGCTGTAACCTGGTTTTTCCCTTTTGCCTTCTAGAAAGAACTTCATTCTGCCTCCCTTCTTGGCTTCTTACCCATCATACCTACCCAGGCGTATTCTTTTGCATTCTACTTTTCTCCTTATTGCGTGTTGGAAAGTACTCCCCACCCCTTGAAGCTAATTTCTCATTTACTCAATGACCATGAATAAAATATTTAGCTCAGAGAGGAAGTTAGATGTAAAGGTTATGTAAAGCACAGGTTTTGAAAATAGTCTTTGCTTGGTTCCTGCTGTGTGAACTCCATCCTTCCTCATTTTTAAAATGCTATAGAGTTATGAGTGTCAAGTAAACTACTGCTTTGAAGGTGTTATTTTTCCTGGCACATGGCTATTGTTGGTGGTCAAGGTGGTTTATTTCAGAGGCAGACGCCCGTCATAAATGTGGATTATATGGAAATCAGGAAGTGGCTCCCTTTGCTTCTAATTATTAACCACAATTCTTTCTTTTTCCCTCATATGCTAGAGATTAGCAAGCTGACACACAGCATTTGAAACTCTCACAATGGAAAACAACAATTTATAAGTATAGGTGCTTAAGCTGTAAGATACAATTCTTCAAGTCTGTATTTACATTTTTCTCTCCCATCATTTCTTCTGGGAGAAGGTAAGCTTCTGCCTCCTCACGGTGTCTTTCCTGAAATCTTGTATGTGCAAGTCTTGCTGCACATTATAGTGGAACTCTGAACTTATAATTTGCGTGTTGCTAGGTACGGTTCCTAGCGGGACACATATCTGAGATGACTGTACACTTTTCTCATTAGATTATTCACGGTAGACTAAAGTAGGCTGCAGTGACAACCTCTTATTTTTAGTGGGATACCAGCAAAGGTTTGCCTATTCTGCTTGATATGGATTTGGACCAAACTTCATTTCAGAGAAGGACCCACTGCCTTATGTTGCTTTGACTCTGGGATTTGGGCTGGCAGAGCCTTTGCTTTGCACTTGGTTGCTGTGAATACTGAACTGCACTTTGTACATTGTAGTGGATCTCACTTTCCTGGCCTGAGCAAGTTACATGGTCATGTATGTGAGAAGGTTCCTGTTGTATTGTGTGAGTCCCATACCCCACTTGGACTTCACTTTTACAGTGAAGGGACTAGATGGCCGAGTTTCCCACGGTCAGTGATTCTAAACTAGAATTCTTGTTGAGATTCCCAGGTACTCAGCCTTTCAGCCTTTACCATTTCACAGTGTGAATTAGGAACATAAATGTTGTTTATAAATAGGCTAGTTGTACTAAGACTTCGGGGGGAAAAATGACTAGATCCAAAAACATGATCAAGTTGCTCTGGCTTGCACTTGGTTGCTGTAATGGTGGATTCATTCTGGACTTTAAAGTGTCCCTTGTGGTGGATCCCACATTTTCTGGCCTGAACAAGTTACATGGTTATAGCTAACATCACAGGGGTGATAGATGTGGTGGCAGGAGAGAGGAGTAGAGCACTTGGTACAGTCTTAACTCCTGCACATGGCATGCTCCTCCACACCCCCAATTATTATCATTGCCTGAGTCCTGTGGGTTTTGCCTCCTGATGCTTCAGTCCAATCTACTGCTTCTGCTCTGATTCAGGAACCTCTAGCTTGTACCAAGTGTCCCTGCTTCCTGCTGCAGGCTCACATTCTCCCATCTTTATCCAAAAAATAACTCTGCAGTAGAGTTAGACTTGTTCCTCGCTTGGCCATCTATAGTTAGTGACTGTGCACTCTTGGATGTTTCAGTCTTTAAATCCTCAGTACCCTTAGAAGTAGAAACTATTTTAATTTAACAAATGAAATCCTGTCTCTACTACAGACTTTAGGATTCAGTTTCCTCAGTTTCCAGTTAAAAGGAACTCTAGATCATTAAAGAGGGACTGTTGCTAATAAGTATAGGAGACTAGGAGACAAAATTCTTAGAGTAAAATCTAAAAGAAATGCTTTGACAAATCTATCCAAACATCTCACCCTGAACTTAATAAACATTAAAGTGTCCTTGTAACAGCCATTCTGTGATGCTCCCTTGGAAACCTGCATTTTAAAGTCACTTCCAGTAAAATGGTGTTCTTGATTAAAAAATGATTGTGGGTAGTATGGGTAATGGAATTCATAATGGAATTTCCAAACCAAACGGGTCTGTTGTAAGACCGTACCACAGGAGTTCTAAAAATCTTTCTTACTTTGTTCAGAGAAAAATAATACAAAGTAAAAAATTCCTGTAGATTCCTTCTCTCAAACATATGTACATGATAAATTTATTTTCATTAGCCTTAAATATTTGAAACATATCCATTTTATATCCATTAGCCTTAAATATTAAAAGGAACATAAACTATAGTGTGGAGCAGATATCCCTTCATTTTCCATCACATCGGTTGTTTGAGACAGTATCAGTCTTCAAAGGTACAGTTTTATACAAGACAGACAGCACAATCTTAAATCAGCGAGACTAAAATTTAGTCATCTTGAGGAAGTTATAATTACTTTTTTGAATTTTACTTTCTATTGTAAAACATATTTAATAATGTCTGCTACAAAGCATTACAGTTTGCTTATTATTTACTATTTCTTTCTGATCTCTACTTTACAAAAAAAAGGACATGGAGCTCATTTTTAAAAGTTTAACAATAGCAACATTACCTATATGAGATACTGACACCATTCTCTCATATATAGGTTACTTATTTAATATTCATAGCGACTATAATCTTCATCTTACAGTAGAGACTGTTGAATCACAATGTTAAAGTAACTTGCCCATAGTTAGTGACTTCAGTGTTGGTGGAGGAAGAACTAGCATTCTCAGAAGTCTGCTGTCCTTATGAACCTTGTGTACAAATCTGGGAAGATCTCCTACCTGTCAGACATTATACAGAGCTCTGCAGAGTTGAGTTAGCTGTCAGATCAATGGTCCTCAAACCACACCAAGTGTATATGGTACATAGCGTTTCATGCACATGAATGTTCTGTGAAAGTCAGATTTTGGCGTCTGTGTATCATGGTGTTACTGAATAGTTAATCTCATTCATATATGTGTTTGTAGGCTTTTTTTTTTTTTTTGAGAAAAGACAGCAAAGTTCAGTTGTTGAGACAGACCCTATGCCTGCAAAGCCTAAAATACTACTTCACACTTCATGAAAAGAGTTTAGCCATTCCTGCTTTATAGTCAGTGTAACAGGCTTCATTCAGGCCCTTCTATTGCATTGGAGAGTAGCCTATAAGTTCTCAAATATATCTCATCCTTTCGAGACAAAAACAGTTTAAGTGAAAGTAGTATGCATTGTGTGTAAAGTGAAAACAGAATAAAACATAAGTACATTTCAAAGTACGAAGCACTAACCATCACCCAGCCTGTGACTTGGTGGAATACCTCTAAAGACTGCACACCACCCAGCTGTTCATGGCTCTGCTGTCTGTGTGGACTCCTAGCAGGCTAGAGGCAGCCACAGAATGACTTTGATGGTTTGATTGATTCTGAGCATAAGCCTGTACTGACTGGAGCATGACAGCCCAAAATGCCATTGTAACTTAGAGCAGACATGACTACCCTTGAATACATTTCCCTAGAGTTTGAATTGGGAAGAAGAGTTTCTTTCAGGAATTTTATTCATGATTGAATGTATATGTATTACAATTGATTAAAAATGTTTTGGCCAGTCAGTCTAAAGCCATAAATGTGATATAACATGTCAGCTCTGGGGACTTGTGGTTCTGTGTCCCTACTGCATGATCACTGTGAAGTCATTCAATAAATCTGGTCTCTAATTCTCTTACTTGTAAATGCTCAAGAGTAGGCAAGGGCTCAGTTTGTGTATTAAAAAGCAGGCGCTTTTTTTAATGAGTAAGTCAGAGCCTCAAGTCAAAGATGAACAGTGAACATTACCTTTTTATATTTTTCTAAAGAATTTAGTAGGAGTATCGTTTATAAAAAGTGTCTTTCCATTTCCTTACATCCTTGTTCTGTGCTGTGAATATTAGCCACAGACTGAAATAAAGATAATAGATAATGATGCTTGTCCTGAGGCAACATAACATGGTTTCTTCTTTACCAAAGTACACCGATTTGCTGTGCATTTGAGGAGTTGGTGTCTTAACTCCGTAGGGTAGGATAGAGTGAGCAAACTGATGTGTAGATATAATCTTGGCCCACATCCTCTCTCCTTCCTAGTTCCCTGAAGTCAGCCGCTGTTCGTTGTTTCCTTGAAGTTCTTTTCTTTTTTCTTGGTCTACAAATTATCTAATCTGCTTGTCTGGTGACATACATAGGCTTACATTTCACACATCTTTATCTCTAGATCATCGCATTGTGTGTGGAGCATCTTAATAACCCTTCCTAGACGAACGAAAGCAGTCAAAGTAGAGAGAGATCTGAAAGCTATTGCGACCTGTTTTTTGGTTTTTTGTTTGTTTGCTTGTTTTTTGTCTTTGTCTTTATAAAGTGTATTTGTTACAAAGAACTTGAAAAGTACAAGTCAAGAAAACAATGATTAACCTTTAAGGAGTTTATTTTTTTAATTTTTCTTCTCTTTGTAGTTACTGATCTGTTTTTCTTAACACCAATTAATGTTATAAATGATTTTTTGTGACCTGCTTTTGCTCAGTTTATCGATGTACTACAATTCGTCTTTCAATGACCACACAGCTATATTTCTCTGTCTCTATCTTTTTTGATTCTGTTTTAGAGCTGCACCTTATGTGTATAAGGTATTTGACCAATTTGTGTTGAATGACTAGGAAAAGGAAATCTATAATTTATCAAAGTACATAATGAATTTCAACTTGCATTCAAGGTTATATTTAATAAGATTGCATCCTTCTCCACCCCTCAGGAAGATTCAGTTGTATGTTAATTCTCAAATGGACCATTGATCTCCATTACATGAGGATCCATCAGGAGCACTTCTTAATTTTGGAATGTGGAGTTGATGGAGTTTGCATGTATGAAGGTGAATGGATGTCGCATCATGTAATCAAGCCATTTCTGTCAATAGGAGCCCCTTTGAACTGAAGCCTTCTCTCTAGTAGAGTGGGGTTCCACTGAGTTCTACCTTTTTCTAGTAACAAGATTTTTCTTAGGACTATTAGGGTTGCCACTTAACCATAGTATCTCAGTTTTGACCCAGAAGTTATTAGAAATACTTAGTTTCCATCCAGTAGGTAATTAGGTTCCTTCTGTGAACTCACTGCTGTTGTAGACTGCACATAAATAGCTGTAAGTCAGAGCTTCATGTCAAAGTCTCAGGGCATGAACATTCCAGTGGAGAATGAATTGTCTAGGTATATTGTGTAAATTCTGTGGATAGTAAGTTTCTAGTAAAATGTTTCCTGTATGCTAGAGTTAGGGTTTCTGAATAGTCCATTACTAGTAGAGATTTTAATAGCAGGCTATTTGTAAATATCAACCTTTGTTTTTTCCATATTTGTAAACAAACCAGTTCTGAGGTCCATACAATTAGCCTACAATCAGCATATATTTACAGCTAATATTTATTAGATATTTTGTATAATGTTTTAGGTCCCTTTACTCACAAAATTTAATCTGGGCCAGGGACAAACAAATTGTGAGACCTTGCTGTCCAGTGTGAGGGGACAAGGACTGCCCATGACAGCCGTTGGAAGCACTTCTTAAATGTTGTTTTTAGGCATCAGAGTTTCCTAGAGGAATCTTTGATTGTGTGGTGAATGACAGTTGCCCCAGTGAAGGGAGTGGGAAGAAGCCTGGGTATCCTTTCCAGGAGCAAAGGCTATGCTAGGAGCTTGGAGCATTTAGATATGGCTGAAACCCTGTGACCTGAAACATTGGATGGTCAAAGGCTAGACTGCCAAGATAAGATGGAGATGACACTGAGGAATCTCTCTTTGAGAGCCACAGGTCAGAATTCACTGAAGATTTGGTTTGCATTTTGAACAGGTTTCTGTGGGATGCAGCCCATACTAGAAAGGAAGGCACTGAGTGAGAATCTGACCAGGTGCTGGATAGACATTTAGAAGATGCATTTAACAAGTTGTAGTAGATCTAGTGAAGACTGGGGGTGTTGCTATATGACTGATTTCTGCAGCCACGACTGGGAATGAAGGAAAGGCATGAAAAAGCATTTGCATTTTTTACGCTTATACATGCATGTGTCTATCAGGCAGTGTTCACATTCTCTGAAAATCTCACTAGATAGTTTCTGTCTCAGACCATAGACACTATCCAGCTGACATTGACATTGATATTGATTGATATTTCTATATGCCTTTTTGATTTGGTGGCTGACTCTGGAGCCAAGATCCCAGGGTACTCTAGGTGGGAATCCTAGTGGCATGCCCTAGATGGATTTTAATCGTTCTCAGAAAAGTAAGACAAGTAGACAGACATTTACAATTCTGTGGGCGAAGACTTACTTGGGAGAGGAGGTTGGGGAGATCTCTGTCGGAAGTTGTGTTTGTCAAAGACTGGAGCAAAATGCAGGTTCTGACTAGGATTTGGGCTTGTCAGAAATTCTACATTAAAATAACTTGGAATCTCATCTTCAGTAACATTATTAATAGCTTAGGAATTGATTATGTTATGTTCCTCTAGCAAAGCTGTTCACAGTGATGATCAGAAGCTTGTCAGTCGCTTCTTTTAAATAGCTGTATAGAAACAGTACATGGATCATCCTGAACATTTTGATGACTAGTATTGGACTTAGTATTGGACAGCAGTCATGTTAAAGAGATGAAATCTGTTGGCATTCCCATTTGGATATTGTTTTATAGCCTCTGAATATCAATTGTGGGTTCTGTTCAGAGGCACTTCTGAAGACTGAAGGTTTTTATTAGGACATTAAGGAATGTAAGGTCAGCATTTTTTAAGATTTACCTATTAAATTCTGTGTCTCTGTGTCTCTGTGTGTGTTGGTATTTATACACAGGTGCAGGTGCCTGTGGAGGACCAGAGAGGGCTCTGAATCCCTGAGCTGCACAATGTGGGTGATAGGAACCAAACTTGGGTCCTCTGCAAGAGCAGAACATACTCTAAACCGCTGAACCCTATCCACCCCACCCCAATTTTAATTTTTATATATGTGTGTGTGTGTGTGTGTGTGTGCCTATGTGGTAAGTGTGTATGTGTGTGCTCATGGAAGCCATCAGATTCCCAGAAACTGGAGTTACAGGCTTTTGGGAGCCCCCGCCCCCACCCTAACCATGTGAAAACCACACCTGTGTCCCCTGGCAGAGCAGCAAAGCACTTCTAACTGCTGGCTTTTTATCCGGCCTCCTTGATGTTAATTTTAAATATAATTTTTGGTAAATTTCATATAACTGTAGCACAGGATTTTTATCACCATTTTTGCCATGTTTAGTCATTGTACACATTTAACACACACACTCCAAAGAAGACCCTGTGCTTCTGTGAGTGGACTCCCTGGTTCTTTTCATTTGAGTGGCTTGGTCCTCTTTACCAAGTCTGCTAGCAGGTTTCACCTTAGTTACTTTTACTGTCTTTGGTATGCAAGATTTCCTAGCATGTGTCTCTAAACAATCCAGAATGTACTGCCAACTTCATTAGTATGTCTGTACTTCCCTCCCACAGTGTCCGTGTTCATGCTTTTCCCAGAACACCTGCCTTCCTCTGCACCCATGCCTGCCTGCTAATTCCACGCTTAGGTTTCTTCGTCCTGTCTCTCTGCCCCCTTTCCTAAAAAGTTGCCCCTTGGCCTGGACTCCCATTACTGACTTTGATTCCTCTTTACTCTGTGGTGCTCTACACTTAGTCCTTCTCAGGGCTCCCTTTCTGTCTGTGTCCAGGGTAGGTGTGTGCTTGACCACATATGTGATTCCTTTGAGGACAATTGCTGTATCTTTCAGCAAGTACCAGGGCATCTTGCATGGACAGTTCCTGATTCAGTGATAGATGAAGTGAATTAGCAATATGACAGTGTTGTATCTCTTTTTCAGGTGTGATATCAGATTAACTCAACTGTAATGAAGTTACAATTTACACGATTACTGTATAATAGTCATGAGCAACTGTCTATAGGTAGCTAAAATGCTAGATCTTAAAACTAGTTTTTAAAAAGGTGATAGAGTGGTAACTTTCTTATGTACCAATAATATCTAAATGGGGGGATGGTGAAGTTTCTCTAACAGTACAGAAGTCGATTGGGATTTAACTAATGCATTGTCACACAGATTAAACAGCCAAGCTTCAGTAAACTGTGTTAAAGATTTTGAGTAATTATACAAATAATTCTGAATAAGGATACTGAATGTTGTACATTTTTCATCTGTATCCAGATTCATTTTAAACTTTAACTTAGTTCTTTGAGTGACAGGATGATCTAGGCCTGTAAGAATAAATAGTAAAATGGATGTGGTCATTCTTAAGAATAAAAGGATTTGACGAGAGTGAGAAATTTATAATAAAACCACAAGCAAATAGAGAAGCTATTGATTATCCAGTCTGTAGTATTAGCGAAGTTAGCTACTGGGAAAAGAAAGGAATAAATCCGTGTCATTATCTTTAATGTGAATAAATTCCAGAATTATATAGTGGTGAATATTAAAAAGAAAAATTTATAACTTATCAACTAAAATAAATAAATAAGAAAAGAAGCAAAAAAGACTTCATGAAAATAAAAACAATAGAGTTCTCTTACAGTGCTATTTGATTATATGTTTATATGTTTCTATAAGATGAGCAGGAGCCAGACATGTGCTTCCAACTGCTTGGGGAGGCTGGGACGGGAGGAGAGCTGGAACCCAAGCATTTGAGGCCTACCTGGACAACATAGTGAGGCCATATCTCAAAACTTAGGGTCTGAGGACAGTGCCAATATAATAGATCAAATTGTATCCTCCCTATGTAAAGAGCACTTATGAATAAGAAAAAAATAATATTCTGAGAACAAAGGGCAAGTATGAATAAATAAACCATGAATGACAATTAAAATAAATGTCAGTAGAAGTGAAAACAGTGCAGATTATGATATGCCAAGATACAATTTTTACCGTATCAATCTACAAAAGATTGAAATTTACTGACTAAATTTACTAATGTAAAGTTCATAAGCACATTGGACACATGTCATTTGCAGATATGCAAATCACTGTGATTGATTTGGGATGTAGTAGAAAGTTTTGCTGTTTCAGGAGTTGCTTTGCTAGTGATCTGTCCTGAAATTACTGAGATGCATGTCACTTATTATTTAACAGATCATTTCAGAACTTAGTAGTGTTGTCTGTGGGTGAGGAATCTGTACGGTTAAAAGCATGTGACTTGCTCCCTCTTAATCCTGCACTTAGGTGTGGGCTAGGCCTCTAGCCGTCTTGAGACTTGATCGGCAGAGCTCACCTCCAGACCCACCATTTTGACTGTTGGCAGGCTCAAGCAATGGCTAGCTGCTGGCTTCAGAAATCAGTTCTTTCCACACAGGTCTCTCCAGAGCTACTTATATAGTACAGCAGCTGGCCTTCTTGGGGTTTGGGGGGGATGAAGGGGGATAGAAGACCTTCTCTCCATACTCCATCACTTGGGGGTGATTTCTCATTGTGCCTGCTAGAGTCTGTTTGCTAAGAAGTGAGCATAATGCAGCTCCTATTTGAGGAAAGGATTACCCAGGTCATGAACACTGGAAACCAGGTTCTTGGGAGTATGCTGACTTTCACACGTTGCTATACAAATGTGTTCACTATGACTTTGTGGATTTTTTTTAATAACAAGAGAGCAAACATTATCACATAAGACACCAAGAAATATAGGCAGTGCTGATATTTCTGCATTGAGAGTTACAGAGACAGTAATTCCTTGGGTTACATTCCAGTGTTCTTGGCTTCAGAGCATAACAACCCTGTTGCCACTTAAGGATGTTGACGTTCATTTAATAAGATGAGAGACTCAGAAAAGCTTTTGCATTATGATCTGTATGTGGATTTTATTCATAGGTAAAAAGTGTTACCAAATGCTCTCTTTTAGGAGTAGTAGAGTAGAACAGTAAGTTTTTGTTTAAGATTTAATTTAATGATGAGTCTATAGTTTGCATGTATTCCCTCAATAATTGTTCATAAGTTAGGATGCATCATCCATCCTTCAGCTCTGCTCTGAGGAGAAAGCAGTAGCAAGATTTATGGAGACATTTTGATGACTTCGCACTTGATAACAAGTTATTCCCTTTAATCTACTTTCTAGATTACTGATCTTTCCTTACCCAATTATCTGATGGCGTCTTCAGTTGGACTGCTTCCGACTCAGCTTCTGAACTCTTACTTGGGTACTACCCTGCGGACTATGGAAGATGTCATTGCAGAACAAAGTGTTAGTGGATATTTTGTCTTTTGTTTACAGGTGAGTTTAAGGCCAAGAGTGTTTGGCTTTACCCCTCTTTGTATTGCTCATTGGACCTAATGTTTCCTTGACCACAGTTGAAGAAAAAATTGTTTTGTTTTAGGTAGTTGTTTCAATACCATTTTATATTTGGATTATAGTTTCAATTATGTGGACACCTAGAAGTACCTGGACTTGGTCAGATGCATTCAATATCCTCTTCAAAATGGGGAAAAAAGAATCATAAAAATAAGATTGTTTCAGAGGGATTGTTTTTAAACTCATTGCACGTCAAATGCAGTATCATGACTATATGGAAGCTTTGCCTTCAAAAAGTTTTGTAATATGTAACATTCATGGAGTTGGTTTTTATCTAGGTTTAGAATTTTTGTTTTTGTATGGATCAGCATGCTAATCACATAAATGTTGAATTTTGTATGTATTGTGTCCATAGTATATTTATGTGTAATGATTTACTGCCTGTGTCTTATTTCAAAGTAAAATGAAGATTCTGACATATAATGCATTCTTAAGGTTTTCTAAGATATTGTCATTTTCTCTTTCCTAGAAATTAGAAATCTGTCTGAAATATCTTTTAAAAAATACTGTATTTGAGTTTCTCAATAGCTCACAGCATTCTCACCATTGAAACTATATTTTATACCATCTTTGTAAATTACTCAACTGTAGTCATTAGCGCTTCTTTTCTAAAACTATAGAATCATCTCTTTTCCAGTAATTTGTTAACCCTTTTGTTTGATCTGGCATTTTAAAACTAAAAAGACATTACAGGAAGGACAAGACACATAATTCTCAGCTCAGGCATAGAAAACACTGATGCAATTCTCTGGTATGGTCTGTTGATGTTAGGTTGTTTCAGAAAGGGTTTAAAGGTAGAGAGGGAATAGTCATGAAGGTAAGATTGGCAGAGGGAAAAATGAAACTTAGGGCATGGTTAATAGAGTAAGTATGCTTACCAGATTCCTTCTGTTTGCCAGAATGAGCCACTAGTAATTTACATTCCGGGTCTCATAGCTGGCAGCTTGTGCATTGGACAATCGAAGCATTACCAATATAAGTTCTTGTATGGATACCTAGTGTCTGTCCCCTCTTCCGCACACTCTGTATGTTTCTGTTCTCCTTTTCCAGAACCCCAGTCCACATAAGTCCAAGTTTGATGTGCTTTGTCTGTGTTCTGGGTCAGTGGTAACGAAGCAGATGGGTAGTTGCAGTGCATGGGCACAGACTGTCCCCCGCTTCCCAGCCCTCCCTACACTCCACTCTCCACTGTCCACTTCTGCCTCTGTTGAAATAACTGAACCTGTCGTCTCCTGTCCACACGGGCAGGATTCCTCTCCCGACCTCCCTCTTTGTCCTCAGTAGACTGCCACTCTTCACCCTTAACAATCAGAAGTTTCCAAGCGGGAAGCCTGTCATTCTAACAAATCTGTTCTCCCTTGACTCTCCTGCCCGTGCTCTAGCCTGCTTTCCAGCAAATGGTGGAAGAGACACTGTCTTTCTGAAGGAGACTTGCTCCTCTGGCCTCCTTTCATTTAAATAGAGAAACTTAAGCCTTGCTTATTAGTCCTGTTTTTTTCTTTCCTTTTTCATTCTTCGTGAGACTAAGGGAGAGAGTAAATGCATGCTGGAGAAAGTCAATGCAAAGTACGTATCTCCTACCCTCCATGTTTAGCTTGGCTCCTTTCCGTAGCTTCTGTGTCTAGTAGATACCTCAAATTCAGTGTGTCTTACAGAGATTTAGATCTTTAGCACACATTCTCCTAACAGTGTCTCCATTTCTTTACATGGTATGAGATAGTCTACTGATAGGTATCAGACTTCGAGTTTTCAAAAAATATATATTTCTTTCAGAAGTAAAACAGTTACAGTACTTAGAAACTCACTTTCCTAATGCCCAACTTAACCGTTTTACTGAACAGTGGTTGTTCAGTTAATGGCAAGGAGCTGTTAAAAATGTGTGGCTCCCTACCCCCACTTTGAAGAAACACGAGTGTAAAGTACTTCTAAGCCGAGTGTCACTGAATTCACTTCCTTTACTTTTATAAGATGTCGGTGACTGGTATTTTTTTTCTATTCACAGATGATTATAAGCATAGGCCTCATGTTTTATGTAGTCCATCGAGCTCAAGTGGAATTGAACGCAGCGATCGTAGCTTGTGAGATGGAACTGAAAACCTCTCTGATTAAAGGCAATCAACCCAATCCCAGCAGCTCTTCCTTCTACAACAAGAGGACACTCACATTTTCTGGAGGTGGAATCAATATTGTATGATTCTTACAAACTGTGATTGTCGAGAGCCTAGTTTGCTGTCCGGGCCTAGCAGTCACTTACCTAGTGGCAGAGACGAGTGCTGTTGTATTATGGCACAAACAGAACTGACTAGTTTTTAAATTGCACAATTTTCTAAAAGGAAGAATCATTTTCTGGGTCTGTAAATGTCAATGTAGATGCAGCTTTGGCTGCCCTTGTTATACCTGTAATGGCTTATAGGTCTGCACTTTAGTGTTTTTGAATTATTTTATTGCTGGGAATTATGAACAGAGAAATAACCCAAATATTTTTTTTTCTGTTTAGTATATTTATAAAGCCTGTAGTTGTGTGCATCTGTCTTTAAAGATGAGTAAAAGTATACAATTCTAAATGTTTCATTGTTGGATGTTCTTTGCTTAGGTAGTCTACCATAAACTGTGTTTTTCCTTTTTTTCGTTTTTTTTTTCCTTTTGCTTGTTTAAGTAGGACAACTTTGCTTCATTTCCCTTGCTTCTAAGAAAATAGATATATTTTGGTTGAGTGTATGTTATCAAGCATTATGTCATTGTGGGCCATTTACACCTTTCCATGCAAGCTTAAATCCTACATTGTGGGACTGAAGTGCTCTTAAGATTCCATTTATTTTCACTGTGTAATATGCAAAGCAAAAGGGAAATTATTTAGTGGGTTGTGGCTCAAAAGTAGAACCCACATTCTTATTCAGTTATATTGGCTTCACTCTTTAGACCTCATCAAAGGGCTGTCCCGTAGCACTCTTACTAAACCATTTCCCTTTTTATATTAATAATTAGGCTTTGAAATAAATTTATTATTCCTATAAAATGGTGGGCTTACCATCTCTGAAGCTGTCATTCAGGTGGCCTTGTTCAGTCAAAACGCCTTGTTAAAAAGAAACAAGCTTTAAAATCATGTTTATAGTTCCATTAAAGTACTTATATATCTGTCCCCACAGTCTTCAGCTTTAAAACTATAAACGTAATATTAACGAAATGCCCATGTTTGTGTTATCTGCTGTATTATTACTGTTTTCTTTGGGGCTTTGGTATTCCTTTTCCCTGATAAGACTCAGGAATTCTGAAATGTGAAATTGTCTCAATCCTTTTTCCTGTAGCATGTGTGTTTACTAACAGCACTTAGAACTGTAGAATACAATAATCCAACATGATTCATATGGTGTGCATTCATTAATCTGCTTTATTTTAAAAATAGTTAAATTGCGAACTTAACGATGAGTTGATTTTTGTTTGTTACAAATGAGATTGTAGGGGCTCCAGTCATGTTTTCTGTTCAGTACTTCATGTTTCTATGACTGTTCCAACCTATCAGAGCTCTCTCCTCTGCCTTCTGGCAGTTAAACCTTTGCCGTGATTACTGCCAAGTAACCCTTCGCAAGCGGATTTTCTAGTCTTACGCTAGAGATGAATTTGATCATGTTCATATACGAGATTTTTGTCCTATTCAGTTGGGTTTCCTTCCCTTCCTGATGCGTAAATCCCTTTGCCTTTGAGTAGCTGTAGAAGACCAAGTGACTGCGATGAAAGGCACCTGGTCTACAGTGCATGCTTGACCTCCAGATCTTTCTGTTATTGGTAGAAAAACAACCGTATATACTCTCAGTCCTCATTGCCTATTTAGTTTTAAAATTTATTTTAGTTTAACCGTCCCAATAAAGGATATATTTGATTTATTCTTTTTGGTCTGACTTGGCAACATTTTTCTTGTGTTTTTCACTAGTTATTTTTTGTTAAAGGAATCTTTATTTAAGATTACTGTTTCCATACTTGTTTTACAGTTCATGTATTTTGAAGTGCATTCTATTTACTTAGCATTTGTGACTTGAACAACTTCACCAAATGAGTACCTTTTGGTAGTTTGTAATGAGTTCTTCCAGATGTTGACACTTTCCATGATAATTGTACTAAACGTGAAGGTAAAAGAAATAATTTTCTGTATTCTGCCCATCATAGTTTTATATAATAAATCATGAACTTTTATAATAGTATGGATTGACCATTTCTAAAATCCTATTCTAACTATTCCTTTCCTTAGCATTTCCAGGGTCCCAGTAGACAGCAGTTCATTATTGCCATGTTATTTGATAAGCTGGTGCCTAGGTTTCATTATAAATATATTCAGTATAATCTGTGCAGCATAGCTATGCCACGTTCACTCTGCCTCTAACCCTGCACCCTAGGCATATGTAGCCACAGTTGGCAGGAAGTGCTTTCATACTGCATACATGTCTCCTCCGGCCATATGTATTTATGGAATCACACTCATAGAAATGAAGTGTTATGTTTCCCTCACACTGGTTAACTATGGTCTAAAGCTGGTTTATACTCATTTAGAGTCCACGTAGTTTTCAAATCTGATGACAGTTGTGTTCTATTTTCCCTAAGGTTGCCACCTTGGCAAATTTGCATTATGTCTTTTTAAAACCATGTCTATGCTCACTTACTGTGCTTTTATGTCATTTTTATTTGATCATCTGATTTGTGAATAATTGAAATCTGTACTCTTGGTGAAAAATCGTATCATCAAATCGTTAGAATGTTCTTTTTGAGTTTATATTGAGAAGTGACTGGATATGTTCAGAGTCAACCATACTCAGTCGATGCACTATAATTCCAGTGTGTCACAGTGGCTTCCCCAGTACTCACGTATATGACTGTCAAATGGTTCCCTCCCTGGGAAGTTGTTAAATTCCGTTTCTATTTGCCCTCACTGGAAACAAACTAAAATGCTCGAGGGGCACACATGTCCCTAGCATCCTATGTGTTAACCTGTGGTGGTGATTTGGACTCTTCCTGGGGAAGTTGCTATGACTTAAATTTGTTGTCCATGGGACTATCTTTCCAGTTCTTGAAAGCTGTTAGATGTGTGCCACATTGGTACAAATTAATCCTTCCTGTGTGGCAGATGCATGCCATTCACAGAAAAGGAGCATATGAAGAGAAAAGAGGTTTATTGTGAAGCCAAGGAAACAACTGTAACTAGGTTGATGGCCTTGCTGCTGAGATTTTGTTCCAGCTGAAGTCTGCTCCCAGGCACTGAAGGGTATTCCACGTAACACTGTCTGGCTTTTCAGATTAGATTCTTCTGGTTCCTCTTATAATAAAGCATTTAGGCTATATATATTTGAAAGTCATTGCTTTAAGCTGAAAAGCCATTTAAGTGGGGGGAGAGGAGTTACTCTCATAGGGTATTTAAAACTCAGGAGTTCATATAAACTCTTGCATAGAACAGACACGATGACTGTGTGACTGAATTATAACCTGGTACATCTGAACTGCAGAATGATCGCCGCAGATCATTCTCAAAAGTGGCTGGGATTTACAGTAGAGAATTCTAACAGTGAAGCAATGTCTTGAAAATTGGTATCCCAAATCACTCGTGTGCCTAAGAAAATAAAAGGAAATGTTTTATTTTTCTTCTCTCTTCTCTTTCTTTCCCATGGTTGTAAAGACAGTTTCATGGGAGGGAGTTCAGGGGGAGGGGAGGGGTGTACCCTGATCCTAACAGTGGTCAGACTTGATGATCGATCTTAGGGTCTCATGTTGGGTGTTAGGATTGTAGAAGAGACTGTGGGCAGGCGATTCTGATTTCTTATGTAGACATCTGCTCTTCAGCTCCTGTGTCATAAAATGCCATCTTTTAGTTAAACACAGCTAATAGTTTTTTGATGCTTTTTCATAAAATCAAAAACTTTTCCCAATTTAATTTTCTGTTGATTTGTACCTAGTTTCTCTGACAGTTTCCTTGAAAGCACATGACAACTACCACAAATGATTCTTCTTAGCATCCAGACTGATGCTTGCCCTTGTTTTTTTACCCGATCCAATGCTGTTTTTCATCTTTTGCTGTGAAAACTGTCTGCTAGAATGCAAAATAAAGGGTCTCCACAAGGGATGCCGAGTATGATGATATATGCCTATAATGCCAGCACTCTTTTGGAGGCTGAGGCAGGAGGGTCGTGAGTTCAAGGACAGCCTGGGTTACAGGACATAACCACAAGGGAATAATCATATATTGCAGAGGCTCAAGACTGACTCTAACATCAGCACCCACATCAGATAAGCACATTGATATTGCTAGGCATTTGTCATCCAAGGCTATGCATCACCAGGCTGTGGCCCCTCTTCTTGTTGATGCTAGAATGTATCTTAGCACTCCCGAGCATGGGAAAATGTGTATTAATAGGGTATGTACTGAACTGTGTTAAATACTGAGCATCATAGCATAGCATTGTGTGTATTGTAGTGTTAAACAAGGTATGTGAGTGCTATACGCTTGTATTGAATCATTCTGTCAGGTTTAAACAAAAGTGGTTATCCAACTTTAGTCCTAACCAGCTAATACCACTCACTGCTTTAAAATGACTCAGAATTCCTCAAGATAATATGCTGGATGGGACACTTGAAATCACAAAATATACAGGAAAATTGAATAGGAGAATCATGCTGCATGTATATATATATATATATATCTCCAAAAAGAAATAGTTTGAAATTCTTATAGAGTAGGTATACAGAGTGGAACACTCTTGTGTAAGTATATGTATCATGCATAAAGTTCATGGCCAACACGAATGTTTGGATCATGGCCTGTTGTGTATCTCTTGCAATCTTGTCCAAATGGAGGCAAAGGTGGTAGTGTACTAAATAGCTCCCCACTCAGTTTTTCAGTTTATTACTTTGATTTCAAGTTAATTGTCTGGCTTTGTAGTGTCAGACTAGTTTCTGCTGCAAACGTACAGCCGTGCAACTTCATGTGGGCAATAGGAGAGCATCCGGCCATTAGATGATGGCGTGGGCTGTGTCTGGTGGCACTGACTCTCAGAGTATCTTCTCTTCTCCTCTGCCTTTGACTGCTGGGTGCAGATGAGGCTTTGTTTTTTGGTGGGCATCATGTCAGAAGAACCAGGACAGGGATTCCTCTAGTGCGTGCTTCTCTGGTGTCAGTGCATGGAAAGACAAGAGCCAGAGATCCTGGGAACATTTTGACTTTCAAATCTGTGAGCTTCTGAAAGGAAATTTGACATAGTTCCTAGCAAAACATACCATTTCTCTGTGACACCCAACAAGAAGCAAAGAAGCAGATGGGCTACTGTGTAAGGAGGAGAAAATTCTGGAACACCAGATGCAGAGAAGTTTCTTCCAAGGACCTCCAAGTTGGCCTGCTTCGCATCCCTCCACTGGCATGTCTGATAGCTTATTAATCACATCATTGTTCTTGTGGCAGCTGGAAATAACAGCGCTTAGGGGCACTATGCATCCGTGGTGGGAGATTTAGCAGCCCTTAACTAAGATGAAGACACTGCATGCCAGTGAGCTACAGGGAGTTCTAGAAACCATCACTTATGAAAGAGGCAAAGTGTAGCAACTGTTAAGAACAATGCGTCTTACATCCAAGTCCTATTGTTTTGTATACACCTATATGCTAGCAACATCTGTGTCTGCCCACACAGGATGAAATGCAGATGTGAAACTATGGAAGGGAACTTACTAGTTCAATATGAGTTTTTGAGCTGGTAGCTTCTAGGGAGGGGCTGGCGTTCCGGGATTGAATGAACAGTGAAGACAAAGGCAGAAAGGAAAGGGAAGAAGAGTCACTCTTGAAAGTAAACAGTGTGGCAGAATTAACCCTGTGTTAAAGTGTCACGCCAGGGATTTTCTGTTTGAAGACTTGAAGTAATGCAGCGCCTTGCTGAAGAGTCCCCTTTCTTAAGGTCAACTGCCCTGCTCAAATCCCGGGGCCACAATTCTTGAATGCAAGTTCCTGAGAAGTTGAGAAGTAACGAACTATTTCTGTTCTTCTATTTCACTACCTCATGAGTATTCGGGAAAGTGAAAGAGGCTGTTTGGAGAGTGATACTGGTCCGAACTAAGTGCACAGTAAGGTGTTACTACCCAAACCTACCTCATTCTTCAGAGCTGAGAGCCCCTCCCAGTGTATGGATGTAGAAGACTAAGATGAGCCAGCCATTCATGAGCAAGGGCAGGGGAGGCTGTTGAAACTCCTTGGCTCGGGGAAGTCACAAAGACAACATACAACAAACCCCGCATGGCTCACACAGCATAAAACAGCAATTTTCAACCTGTGGGTCACGACCCCTTAACCATCTACATATCAGATATTTATATTAAGATTCGTAGCAATAAAAAAGTTACAGCTATGAAGTAGCAAAGAAAGTAATTTTATGGTTGGGAGGGTGGTCACCATGACATGAGGAACCATATAGGGTCGAAACATTAGGGAGACTGAGAACCACTGGCATAAATGACCGACACACAAACCCATTGGCACGAAGTATGTGACTAAGGAAAATCACTGAGCTGGGGAGGTTTTTATTGTTTTTGCATGTTGTAGATGGGAACCGTTAGCTGAAAAGACGAAAAGGTGAACGTTGTCCAGAGGAGAAGAAACATCTTTTTTGTTGTTTTTAGACATACGAGTTTCTCACAGAGTCAGTACTTCTAGTTCACTGCTGCCGCCACTAGCAGCGCTTCTAATTGCTTAAGCTGCTGCATTATGTAGACTTACGTGAGTTTATTATTACTTTAGAGCTATGTACGTTCCTCACAGGTGCTGCTGAATCCACCACATCTGTGTTCATGATGCCAGTCTACCTTTTGTGTCGTGCCAGTATAATTCTGTGAGTGAGGAAAAGAAACCTTAAAGCTCTCTGACTTTGTATTCAGCCAGCCACTTTTTTTTTTGTTTGTTTTTCAGTAAAATGAGAAAATTGTCTAGATATGTCCTTGGCCTGGGGTTACATAGATAAAAGTAAATAGTAGATGAACTCCCTTTCTGTGAGGGAGGTCAGAGTGCAGACAGCAACAGTGCAGTCTGAGCAGGCCTGTGATAAAGGTCTGGGCTATCCATCGGCAGAGGCAGGCCAAGCAGAAGGAGAGCAGGACCAGCGGTCAGCAGGATTGTGGAGGATGGACCAGAATTAGAAGGGACACATAATTAGTGCTAGCTGAACGAGGTTTGAAGATTGTTCTTCAGATTGTTAAGGAAAGAGGAGGAAGATGGGAGTTCAAAGCACAAGAAAGTATCATAAATGTTTAAATACGGCAAGAAGATGAAGGGCGGGAAGCAAAGTATTAAACCAACACTGGAGTAATACAAAGATGCTTGTGTTGTAAATGCAAAATGGATTCATATATAATACAAGAAGCATGGGTTTTGTATTTATGGATAAGAAAGTACTGAAGTAGCAAGAGTGTCTGATTTTAAACTGTGCACAGTAGTTTAGGGAAATTGAAGAATGCCAAAACAATTAGTCTGAAGATTAATCAGGGGAGAAATAAAGGCCAGAAATCAGACATGATGAGAAATACAGGAAGGAGATGTGCAAAAATAAATTTGGCAAATGTAGGGTGCAGATTGGCAGAGGGCAAAGGCACTGGGATACCTCATTGTTTCTGGAATGGATGGTGGCATAACCAAGAGCAGTTAAGGCCAGAGAGGTGAAATGGGGAGTGGGTTGAAATGCTTCTGGGGTACGGCAATCAACAAACATAGGCTGAGTAGATCCATAGATCTGAAACTTATGAAGGGATGGGGCTGTGACAGAGGCTGGGGAATCAGCACCGAAATGTGCAGCTTGGGGTTATATCTGGTGCTGAGGGAGGATAGAATTAGAAATGAGAAGAGGGTCTAAGCATGATAGTGCAGCCTGAGAAAGACAGCCGCCATCAATGTAAGATGGAAGGTTCTAGAAAGGACTCTGTTGGATACTTCTGAGAAGAGAGTTTAACCATTAGGCAGATGTTGATACCTTGGTGACAGTACATGGAAGCAGGAGGCATGGAAGCCCTGAAGGGTTATGTTGTGTGACTTGGACATGTGGCAATGGATACTACCAATGGAGGTCTCTAAATAACCATGGCAACCGGAAGAATAATGAACAACTCCGGTTAAGAGAGACCTGCATTTCCAAGGAGTTTGCATTGATTAATACTTTCTCTAAGTTTTGTTTTTGTTTTTCTTCTCCATGTGGTACTAAGAATGGTACCTCTTACATTAGGCAAGTACTTTGCTACTCTGCGATACTTTTTTTTTTCCTCTGTTTGAGACAAGATTCTCACTAAATTGCCGAGACTTGCCTTAAACTTGAGATCACCCTGCCTCAACCTTCTTCCTAAGGAGCTAGGATTACAGGCCTGTACTCTCAGGCTTGATTTTTGTTCCTCTGACTTTACATGTTTTTGGAATTAATATACTTATTAACTCTGTCAGTGTAAACTCCCCCAAAACAGACTGAATTCAAGAAGAGAAAGCATTCTTACTGGAGTAGGGCAAAGATAAGGGGCCTAGAATTCCTTCACATTCCTTCACATCTGCGAAACCAAAGCTCTTGCCATGCCCGGTCCTTGTTGCCTTTTAATTGTAGCATCTCCAGGTAGGACCTAGGTGTGGACACCTTTTCAAGAACTCTGGCCACTTTTGATGTCTACTGCTGATTGAAAACCACTGCAGACAGCTTCTCTGTTAAGATGTAGTGACTGAATTTGTTTAAACAGTGAGAGAAATTGCCATCTGCAATTTATGTTTCTATATTAACTCACTGGGTTATGCCCTTAGCGTATCTCACAAGATACCAATACAGACTAATAGGAGCATTGGCCTGGAAGCTGTGGCATAAAATGGCTTATTTCTGACTGTTACCAAGTAGCTACATAATGTTGTTACAGCAGAATGTGTCCACAGTCCACTGCTACTTTACCCGATGCCCATTTCATTCTAAAGGGAGACGTTGTTCATGTGTTTTCAGTCTTAGTTTAGCTAACGTCTCAACGATCATCTGCAGTAAGTGGTGGAAAAACATACTCAAGATTTTTTTTTAAAGTAACAAAAATGGCATAAAACTCTCTCCTTGCAAAGAAACATGACTCAAGAATAAGTAATTGAGTTGTTTCTGCGGTTAAATATAACTCCAACTTTAACTGGTCTTAGGATGGGTTTTAAATACTTTTCTTCTCCCACCTCCAAAACAATATCAAAAGGCTCAGAGGAGGAGGCAGATCTAAGACCATCTTTTAACCCATTACAAAACTCATTCCTACCTACTTAATGTTTATAGTCCAGTGAAGGTTATTACGTTAAATGAAATAAGGCAGATACAGAAAAACAAATACGACACCTTCCCACTATGATTTGGAAACCAAAACGTTGGTCTCAGAGAATAACCCAGAGGAGCAGTGGTCAGGACTAAAGACTGGAGGGGAGTGGGGAGGGGGTGGGTAGGAGGTTAGATAAGGACTCTAGAATATCAGAAGGAACTGACTTTTGAGCATATTGATTTGCTACCATCAGAACCAAAATGGGATCTTTTAAATCAAACATCCAAGGGATCTGTTTTCCTGTTACATTTTATTTGTAATTCGACAGAAAGATTGAGATGTTTTAGAAGCTATTTTACCAGTGGTTCAACCTCAGCTCTTCATTGAAGATGAGAGATGACACTTGGAGTATTTTGGTTGCATTCTTTCCAAGAAGCTGTGAAATGGTGTAACTTCTGCAAGGCACATAAACCATGACAGACATGTGCAGTGGGAGTTCCTTCCTCGCTGCCCCCCTCTTTGTTTAATATTAGGGTCATTATTAGCTGTGCAGGGCACAAGCTTGGAAGATCCAGTGGGAAGGAAGGAAGGAAGGAAGGAAGGAAGGAAGGAAGGAAGGAAGGAAGGAAGGAAGGAAGGAAGGAAGGAAGGAAAGGAAAGAAGGAAGGGAGAGAAAAACATATTTTCACTCAGGTCTGACATCAAATCATTTGAAATTATGTCTCTGGGTATCAGGTGCCAGGGCCAGTAAGACTCAGAGTGGTTTGTAAATTGGCCTGTCGAGGTGTTGGTTTTGCAGTATAGCAAGGCTGGATTAGACTGACTTTCCTTGATACTTAAGACACATGAGCCCCAAATTAACATTGACCTGAAATCCCAGGGTTAACATCAGGTTTAATTGAATCAGAAGCCCCTTCCCCCTTATGATTTGTCCTTTCATGCTCCTCCTCAGAATTAAAGAGAAGGGGTTATGTTCCACTGGTGTTCTGGTGGGACTTATTACAGCAATGTCAGGTCTACCCTACACCTGGGAATGTGTGAGCCAGACTGAGAAGCCTGCTGATCCCAAGATCAAGTCATACAAATCCTTTCAAATTAGTCTATCAGTTTGGGTTTCTCACAATAATTATCCCAAAGCATTTTTACTGCTTTATCATTTACAAGAACCATGCAAAGATCATCCACAATAAGTAGTTGAAATTATCCTGAAAAGTTTTGAAAAACAAAACAAAACAGAACAGTAAAGACTTCCTGTACCAGAATAAAGAAGAGAAGAGGAGGGGGATGGAGGGGACGAGAATCACTCAGATGCCTGCACATCCTGCAGGAGAACAGCAGGGTCAGTGCTTTTCACCAGGAACAGGCACTATCTCTTAGAAAAGTTAGCGTAGGTTAAAGATGCTTCTACTAAAACATAGGAGCCTATGTAAACTTTAGGTTGTGTTCTGTCAGTGCCTCTGAGGTGCTGGGGAACCCAGACTGGAAGCCTGGAGTGTAGTAGGTGAGTGTTCCACCCCTGAGCTCTATCCCAGCTCCCAAATTTACATTTTTAACTTGAACACCCAACCCTTAATTCCACTTCCCCAAAATAGTTGTGTTTTTGTTCTTTTCAGTTTTTGTATACATACTATTTAGTTCTGAACTATTTTCATTGTGTATTATATATTATATCTTAAAATATTCTACTTATAATCTTAAAATATTGTAATGATCTTCTTAGGTCTACGTAGTATTTTCAGTTTTCACCTACATAGCTACTTTATCTATCTTACAAATGTTTTGCATAATGCAGTATAAAATGATTCAGTGCTCACAGTTTTGTGTAAAAGCCTGTGAGTGTATTTCTCTTTCTGTATAAAAATGTGGGTTTACATTTGTCTCATTGACATGCTGTATAAACTATTATTTTCTTTTCAATATATTTTGAAATCTGGATAGATTTTTTTTTTTAAGTTACGCCGTCTCACTGTCAAGATGAAACAAGATTTTTACTATGACTTTATTCAGAAATCAAATTGTAAAGAATTTCTACACTGCATTTAAAAACCTTTGTGTGTATGCACTCATGGAGGGTGAGTGTGCATGTGTGTGTGTGTGTGCCTGTCTGTGGAGGACAATCCCGGGTGCATTTACCTTATTTTTTTCGGACAGCGTATTTCATTGGCTCTTTAGGTCTTAGCTAGGTTAGGCTAGCCGGCTATTGAGCTCCAGGGATTCGCTTCATCGCCACCTCCTCAGTGCTGGTATTCTAAGTGTCTGCAGTCACTCCTATCTTTATTTACATACCAAATTCTGGTCCTCATGTTTGCAAAGCGAGCACTTTACCAGCTGTACTGTCACCGAGCTCTAAGAATCTTTTTAGCTTTGGTCATTTGTTTTCAAGAATATACTGTTGAATATTGTGCTTGATCTGAGATTTTAATTATTTTATTAATGTATTTGCATGTATTCATTTTAAATTTTATTTTATTTTGTTTATATGTGTGTGTGTGTGTGTGTGTGTGTGTGTGTGATGTGTGTGCCATTGCACATGTATGATGTATGGCAGTCAGGACAACTTCTGGGAGTCTGCTCAGTCCTTTTATATTGTAGAGTCAATGCCCTCTGTTTCTGCTTTGTGGAGGGCTCCTGGCTAGCTGGTCTAGGAGCTTCTGGGCAAATCTCCTATCTCCACCTTCTATCTCACTGTACAGGGATTATAGCTTGTGCTGTGCTATCTAGCTTCTTACGTGGCCTCCACGTACTGAACACATGGGACAGTCTTGCACATGCCTTTACTGGCTGAGCCATCTCACGGGCCCTGTTTGCTTGTGTTCTTACAGTTTTACTTTGTAATTTAGGAAATCGTTACCTAACTTTCTTTTTTCTTTATTGTTAAAAATACAATGTATCCACATTAGTGTGTATACTTTAGTAAAGCTTAAAGGTAAATGTCCTTTCTTGACATTTTTAATTAATTGAGCTAATTTATAAATATTCAAGATGTTGAAATTATTAATTTGTAACAATAAAAGTATGTAGTTGCCAAGGATCTTGGAGGGATTGTGCTATTTTTTCCTTTTTTATTTTTATTTTTATATGTGGGTGTTTGGTATGCATGTGTATACGTTTCTGTTCATGTGTGGAGCACATGAGGGTTCACATGGCTATGTGTGCACGTACGTGGAGAGGCTCCAGGTAGATGTTGGATAGCATCTTCACTGATCACCTACCATGGTCTCTTAATCAAACCCAGAGCTCATTGATATGGTTAGCCTGTTTGTTTTGGTGGATTCCCCAAAGGCTGAGGCTGAAATTACAGGTAAGCTACCACAGCTTCCTGGAATTCACATGGGTTTGGGGATCTGGGATCTGAACTGTGGTCCACACTTGTGCAGCAAGCCCTTTAACTACTGAGCCACTTCCCCAGCCCCTATTTAAGACACGATAAACACTCTCAGGATCCTGGGAAATGCTCTGTGTCCCTACATTCTCCATCGTTAGTTAAATGAGATGTGTTTTCTTCTCATTGGTTTGTTTTATTCTATCTAGTAATTAGTACCATTCTTTCTGTTTTTCTGAATATTTTTAATTACTAGTTTTTCATCAGTAATTATATAAGAGTCTAGTTGTAGAGTTTTTATTCATCCTTCAGCTTCACAATTACTTAACATAAATACTTAGCTGATTCTATTTGGAAGCTCTTTTTTGTGTGTTTGTTTATTTTTATTTTGTTTAGAATTTCGTACAATATATTTTGATCATATACTTTCTCCTCCCCCAACTCTTCCCAGATCTCCTCCCACCCTTGATCCCCATTGATAGAATTTTCTTGACAGGTCCAGAAAATTTTACAAGAAGCATATACTTCAGCATTAAATATTACATGTATAAAATGTTTTTGATTGACTTTACTTACAGATAATAGCTACACTGAATACAGAAATTAGCAGTTACAGACTATTAGTGCAATATAAAATTTTAAGATTCTTATAAATTTACTTGTGGATCTAATAAGTAATACAGAGGGACCACATGGTCCTCAACAGGAGCATCTTTCTGTACCTGTGTACTGTATCCCAGCCAGGATGCTGACCTTGATGCAATAGAGATACAGGACATTTGTCTAACTAGAAAAGGCACCCTAGGATGCCCTGTGATAGCTGTACCCACTCCCCCAAAGTCTCCAGTACCCTTGACAGCTGGGAACTCACTCTCTAACTCTGCAACTCGTTATTTTGAGAATATTATATTAATGTCATCATACAGTATACAATCTTGGGGGAATAACTGTTTTTTCAGTAACTACGGTTCTTTTGAAACTTACCGAAATTGTTGCACGTATCAATGGCTTCTTACGTTTCCCCCCAAAAGTCTATATAGTTTTATGTTTTCCACTTAATTCTACGATCCATCCTTGAAATTTGATAATATTTTAAAAACATTTTTTGATCTGTCGTTGTGACTTGGGTTTGGTTCTTTGTTTGTGTGTTTGTTTTTGAGACAGCTCTCACTATGTAACTCTTGTTGGCCTGTAACTTAATATGTAGACCAGGCTGGTCTCAAAATCAAAGACATACACCTGCCTGTACCTCCCAAACCCTGGGATGAAAGGTCTATGCCATCATGCTCAACGTGTTTCAATCTTGACTTCTGCCTACTTTCTTATTTCTCTAACAGGATGAATTCACATCCATGTTTTCCTTAAAGTCTCTAAAAGTTGTGACTCTCAGTAGTAATTACGCCTCTATGGATCTCTGTTTAGTACTTCTGTTATTCTTGGGTTTGTGTCTCTCTCTTCCTTTCTCTGCTTCATATCCTGTGTCTAAGATAGCACTGAACACATTTGCTATACCACCGTGTACTGAATATCTCAGTCAACAAATACTTCCCATGCCTCCTCACTTCTCTAGCAATTTTCTTCATTATTATTTCCCTTGGTGTTTTTGTTCGTTTGTTTGTTTTTGTGTTTTGTGTATGTACTAGTTGTTAAATCTAATTTTGGTAACACTGATTGGACTATTTGTTACAACACTGACATGAGTTGTCTTAAACACCTGTGTTTCTAAAATGATTTGAGGTGGAGTGCAGATGTATCCCAGGAGAGGGCAGAGAGCTGTTTATGGATGGTACAGCATTGGTTGGGTCCGAATGAGGTCACAAGATCATTTTTATGCAGGTGGACCAAAATACACTGAGTGAAAAGGAAAGACTGTTTCTCACTACAAGAGAAGCGGCGTTTCAAATATGAAAATCAGGAAACTTAGAATAATTCAGTTGGGACTGGTTTAGTATTTTAATCTTATCAGTTTGTAAAGATAGGCAATAGAAGATAGATGATAGATAGGTAGGTAGATAGATAGATAATGAATAGATTTTGTTTAAGCTCTGTGCATTGACAGGCCCTGGAAGCAGATATAACCACAATAACAGTAACTCCACCTGGAACCCAGATGCTGGTTTCAATACGCTATTCAACTAAAAGGCACTGGTGGTCTTGGGATAAGAGGAGAATCCTAGGGCTGGGGCACGGGAAGGACAAGTGGAGTCTGGAGGTGTTTTGTGCTGATAGTAAAGACATATTAAAGAATGGTGGCTGCCCCTCAGAGAGACCAGGGCCCTCATTTCATCTGGGACAATCTGAGGAGCAAAATGTCAGTCATAGCTCACTTTACTGCAGCCACCAAACCAATCGAGAAACCAAGCTGTTACCACAGCCAACCAGGTGAACATCACCAGAAATAGTTACGTGGTGGCGGTGAGCATGCCATGGTAATAGAACGTGCTGTGACGGCCACAGATGCTTTGCCACATCAGTCTGTTCCCATGAATACTGAGGTCATGCTTCTCCCAGCATGCTCCAGCAAATCACTAAGCACACCAGGTGGCAGGGCGCAAGTGCGGGGCAGGGGTGGGGAGATCTGGGGCTGAGCCTATCTTTTCCTACCTCATTTCTTCCTTTATGGGGCATCTTTGCTTGCAGATGCCCTAATCAGCCAGCCTGAAGCTTTCTCAGAACTGTGCTGCAGCCTGAGCTTCCTCCTCCTCTTTATAGACCATGTGGCTCTCCTTGCCTCTGCTTTCCTGTTTCTTCTGCTCTATCCTTTGCAGCTGTGTGCGTAGCAAACCTGTCGGGTTTTTTTTTTCTTTCTTTCTTTTTAAATCTCCCTATCATTGCTTTTAATGAGCCTTGCCATCTACTTCTTGGAAGACTTGAACTGACACGGCCATATATGATGCAATGAAAGGGGGAAAAAAGCATCACTCTGTGGAATTTTTAATAAATAATATGAACATTTTCGTGAGGAAATATATGGAACAAGCTGAGACAGTGATAGAAAATAA
This sequence comes from Cricetomys ansorgei, assembly GCA_026225945.1. Lineage (NCBI taxonomy): Eukaryota > Metazoa > Chordata > Mammalia > Rodentia > Nesomyidae > Cricetomys > Cricetomys ansorgei. Next base: position 19,417,483 of record JAMJFZ010000239.1, read on the forward strand.
AGAGCCAGCAGTCTTAAAAGTGCCAACTGATGATGTTTTATATATTAACAGAAAAATAGAAACCACTGCGTATTGAAGGATTCTGAAGAAATATAACAACTGAATGGCATGACATCTGAATACAATACGTAGCCCCGGATAGACTCTTTAGTCATTTAGACATTAACATGACTGGGAAACCTGAACTGGCTCTTTGTGCGAAGTAACAATAATGTACCAGTGTTTATTTCTGGATTTGAAGGCAGAAGAAACACAGATGGACTCAGGGAGCAAAGATAGGATTATCATGCTTGAAATGGCTCCAAAAAACGACACTTCTTTCACTATTAGTGCAACAGCTTTGTCAATCTGAAAATCTTAAGTCAGTCTGGTTTACTATGGAGAGTGAATACAGAGACACGAAGAAATGCCTGTTGGCTAATTTCAGTGTCTAGACAAGAGGGCAAAGGTCAACAGCTAGGGTAAGCAAAGAGAAATTCCAATCTACATAGATCCCCAGTGAAAGAACTAACAGAAATCTTTAACAATCTGGACATGGTACAGGGAAAAGGGTGACCGAAGGTAATGTTTGCTTTGTTTCCGGCTTGAGCAACTGAGCAGGTGATCACCATTTAGCAAGGAAGCTGGGTATGTGTTGCAGGAATTTATTTCTAGTTATGGTTGTTTTGTGCAGTATTGTGGGAAGGGCTGCCTAGGCCTTGAGTTGTCTCCAGGCGTTGGCTTTATGTAAAGGACATTTGATGTACATGTTCTGTATGTACTCACTGCTCTCTGGCAGAGCCATTATAGAAGAGCGAAGTTGCTGTGGAGGAATTCTTGTGGCCCTCTCCCACAGTCTTCAGCAACAAGGGGAGAACACTTTCCTTAGGCCTTGAGTCCCCCCACTGTAAAAGTGACATAGCTCAGCTGCTAAAGGACTGTGGGGTAAGACCTGGCTACAGGTTTCCTTCATTACACAAATAGGCCTTTGCGTAATGGGGCAGAGTTTTTGTATCCGTGAAACACCTGAGGAGCTTCTGTGTCAATAAAAACGCCTGAGATCAGATGATCGGGCTTTTACTGTTCAGTATGGCTCTTGCCATGATAGGTGGTTTGGGTCTGGCAAGGGTTTGTATCAAAGAAGATATTTCCTTGTCTTCTTTGCTGAGCTACACAGTAGCAGACTGCTTTGGTGTGAATTTGGGAGGAAAGTGAACAGCTCTGTTTTGGACATGTTAGAATGAAGAAGTCTATTAGACATCCAAAAGGAGATAGTAGTAGGCAGCTGGTTATAAGGGTAGGGAAGTTTAGAATGAAAATCCCACATAGAGATATAAATTTGAGAACCAAAGTCCTTAGAGCCATTGCGATAGATGAGATGATCTGGAGGGAGAGAGTGCACATCAGATTCTGACAGCGGTGGCCTTTACAGGTCAGTTAGAAGTGGGAAAGTGGAGACTTTAATGGGATGAATTTAAGGAATTATTCTTCACCCCAGGCTTCTAAAATGCTGGAAAAGTAGGAGGGAGACTGGCCAGTGCTTGGCTTGCCAGCTTCTCTGAGGTAGTGTAGTCTCGCCAGGCTGCGCAGGCTGAGGGTTCCAGTCTCCATCCCTGAGTTATCCTGCTGTAAAGGCAACAGCAAAGGTAAACTCTAAGCACATTTTAAATGTGCATGTAAATAGGCCCAGCCTTTAAAGGCACTTTGGGAATTGACTGTTTCTCAGGAGGCTCATTAGAGACTTCCTAGAGTAACAAACAGGCAACCATTTGCCTCATTATATACATAAAAGAGAGAAGTTGTCTTCCCACTCACCTTCTGCCAGCATCAGTGTGATGGTGAAAAGAACCCTGAGAATTTTCTTAAGGGCACAACACGTATGAGGCCACTTAAGTCTTCTTTCACAAAACAGTCTTATTTTAAAAACAGTAAGTGATGTGTGTCTTACAGATACAAAACAGTACATTGTTTTAAAATATTTTATGCCCACTATTACATAAGTTAAATCAAAGGAGGTTGACATTCTAAGAACAAAGACACGTGCTGGACCATTGCCAGAATCACATTTAGCAGACAGGTAGAAAACAATCTTAGTAGATGTGGAAACAATCCTTCCCAGGGCTGTAGGAATTCATGGTCCCAGTGCCACGTCAGCAGGAGGGCAGTAGGAAGCTGTCACAGGCATTCCCCCTGACTCCAAGGGATCTGTTTCAGCGCATCATGTGATATGTTCTTTGTTTAACTCCTACCCAAGATTATCCAGAGAGCTCCAAAGAGAGTTGATCTCAGAAGACCTGAAGAATTTCAGATGGTCTGTTGGTTTAGCAGGAAGTATTCTATCTTAGTTTTGTTATTTTTATTTTTTTATATTTTGGTTTTTTTTGAGACAGGATTTCTCTGTTGTAACTCTGGCTGTCTTGGAACTCACTCTATAGACCAGGCTGGCCTTGAACTCACAGAGACCCGCCTGCCTCTGTCTCCAGAGTGCTGGGACTAAAGGTGTGTGCCATCACCATCAGGCTCAGCTTTGTTACTGAGTTGAGTCTTCACTGAGCAGACTTGGCCCCGATGGTCCCTTAGGTCAGAGCTCTTTAACATTCTCACTTCTTGAGCAAGCACGGAGCTTTTAGTCCTCAGTCCTCCAAAACCGTTCATAGTGAAATCAGTGTTAGCCGTGTGTTTAGTTACTTGAAAGGCAGTTATAGTTACAATTACAGAACAAAAGAAACCAGCTGGGCAAAACCTCTCTTTGCCAGTAGCTTGGGCACAGTTTCTTTTTCTTACCTTTCACAGTGCTCAACACAGACATCTATCTGGAAGTAATGTGTCTTACAGCATCTTAGAGATGCCTCCCAGTGTATACTCAGTCCTTTTACATCTTACCTTTTCTCTCTCTGGAGCATTTGTCTTATTCTCTTGTCTTGCTTATCATTTTATGACCAGTACCTAGTGCATACATTAGAAATACTGATTGATACACTGAAGTAAAATTAATATAGCCTTCTGTGAGTAGAATATGATTTATTAAATGTTCAGAGATGTTAATATTGAATCAGGTTCACTTTTCATATATGATGGGAATGTCAGGAGCTATCAGTTAATAGGACTATGCTACACTAAGGGTCTTGCTTTTTCTTCATTACTAAATGCAAACCCTATCATTTTATTTTTAATGTATTAGAAACTGACATTTTTAATGAACTCAGTGAGGAATCTTTTAGAATTCAGTATAATGAATATACTCACTGGGGTTTAGAAATTAACTCTTAATTTTAAAAATCTAGTTTTATTTTATATTTATGAGTGTTTAAGTGCACCAAGTGCATGTCTGGTGTCTTCAGAGGTCAAAAGAAGGTGTTAGATCTTCTGGAACTGGAGTTATAAGAGGTCATGAGCTGCCATGTTGGTGTTGGGTTCCAAGCCTGGGCTCTGCAAGAACATGAAATGACTTTTTTTTCTTTTTCTCTTTCTCTTTCTCTTTCCCTTCCTCCCTCCCTCCCTCCTTCTTTCTTTCTTTCTTTCTTTCTTTCTTTCTTTCTTTCTTTCTTCCTTTCTTCTTTCCTTTCTTCCTTTCTTCTTCCTTTCTTCTTCCTTTCTTCCTTTCTTCCTTTCTTCCTTTCTTCCTTTCTTCCTTTCTTCCTTCCTTCCTTCCTTCCTTCTTCTTTCTTTCTTCTTCTTCCTTCTTTCTTCCTTTCTTTCTTCTTTCTTCCTTCCTTCCTTCCTTCCTTCTTCCTTCTTCTTTCTTCCTTCCTTCCTTCCTTCCTTCCTTCCTTCCTTTTTCTTTCTTTCTTTCTTTCTTCTTTCTCTTTCTTTCTTTCTTCTTTTTCTTTCTTTCTTTCTTTCTTTCTTTCTTTCTTTCTTTCTTTCTTTCTTCTTTCTTTCTTTCTTTCTTTCTTCTGAAACAGGGTTTCTCTGTTGTAACTCTGGCTGTCCTGGAATTCACTCTATAGACCAGGCTGGCCTCAAACTCACAGAGATCCGCCTGCCTCTACCTCCCAAGTGCTGGGATTAAAGGCGTGTGCCACCACCACCTGGTGACTGTGGTCTTAACCACTGAGCCATCTTTCCACCTGTGAACATTAATCGTTTGAGGGAGCTGTGGAGACTACTTAGTGGCTAAACCCTTGCTATGCAAGCAAGAGGACCATAGTTCAGGTCCCATCCACATAAATCCTGACTGGACATGGAGTCCTGCCTGTAATTCCAGTTATAGAAGGCAGATTTGGGATCCCTGGAGCAAGCTTGCCATATCAGCAAGCTTTGGGTTTGAGATACCCTGATTCAGAGGATAAGGTAGAAGAACAATAGAAGATTCTGCACATCAACTTCAGGCATCTACACACACACACACACACACACACACACACACACCCTCACACATGAAAATGAATATACGTATTCACACACATGAAAAGACAAAAATGTGCTTGTGTTTTTTAGTAGTTTAAACACTTATTTTCAAAAATTTACTTTTATGCCAGACATTTTCATAGTTCACGAACAGGTAATTTATATCAAATATGTAGAAAGATTTTTCAAAATGAGGAAAAAATACATCAGTTGCCATAAAAATATCATCCCACCAAACAGTGTTTTGAAACTGTAAGCACACTTAATGGAACTGGAAGTTCACATTATTTTAATGAATTCCAAACAATCAAAAGTTTGTTCAATGATTTCTGAGTTTGTATAAATGACATGCATACTCGATACAGAATATGTCAATGATTTCTCTTCTCTTCTTTGTTTTTTTTTCTTTTTGTGGTTTAACCTTGAGCCGGATACCAGTTAAGCAAACACTGAGCTCTTAATAATTTAAACATTCTCTGCTGGTTCTAGTATTAAAAGAAATATTTCAAGCACTATTTTTGCCCTCTGTTAAAACAATTCAGTAAAAAAAAAAAATAGATTTTAACCCTTGGTTTCTGCATATTTAATGCGCTCTTTTTAATTTTCAAAGATTTTATGTATTACCATTTAAAAAATCAGGGTAGGGAGGACATTACTCAGTTAAAATATATACTTTTGCATTTTACTAAGCTTAAAATCAGTCACTGCTCTGTAACCATTCTGGCTTGCTGTCTTTACAATGAGGAAGACAACAAAGTGTTAATGTTCCCAGAGGAAAATGTGCCGAGATAAGCCGAATATTGTCTCATACGTGTAGAATAAGTCACTGCAGTGCTTACAATTCAGTCAAAGCTGGTCTGAAAAAATCCTGCTAAACATTTAATATCTCTTTTTTTTTCAAGTCCATGAACTTATACCTTTCAGTATAAATAATGACAGTGTTGGGGAGCAGGGATGGTGAAGAGGGGCGATGGAAGGAAGAAGGAAAAGAAAAACACACTTTGTCCAAAATATCATAATGGTACCTTAAAAAAACAAAAACAAACTGCTTGCTTTGGCAGCACATATACTAGAGTTAGAACAACACAGAGAAGATTAGCATAGCCTCTGCATAGATTCATGAATCATCCCATGTTCATAAAAGAAAAGTTGACATTAATGTATTTTAAAAATATTTTTGCTTAAGTACCTTTAGAAATTAATGTTGAAAATTTGTCATTTGAATCTTCTTTTGCATTTCTTGAGTTCTGTCTTATCCTACAGTAAAATCATAACGAAATCCCTCTGTGACAAATTCCTATTTGAAAATATTGTAAACTCAAATCACAATAGAACTCATCTGTTAAATATGTGTTTCGATTTTATTTAGTAGGAAGTAATTTTCAAATTGACCTTGTCTTACTATAGAACATACAGTTTCACTAAATGATGCTAATTATACAAATAAAGTAGATATAAGCACCTAGACAATTAAGCTCTGCTATTTAAATATTAACATTAGTATTGAGCATTCTGTTTAATTTGTAAGTAAAAATTCCTCCTTAACCTAATTAAATTCACATTAAAATATACTAACTTTCATGTTTTGCTATTGTAATACAAAGCCCATGTAAGGTTTTTGGTGATGGAAAATACTGGTATGGCCAAAATAATCATTTAAATGGTAGTTTGAATATAGAAAATGAAGTCATTCCTGAAATAGACATCTGTGCTATATATCTTGTAGTCTAGATTCTGTTTACCCATTGGAATTTTGTTTAATGTCTAGAATCAGTTTTTGGAAAAAATGTATGTCTCACTCCAGTGTGGCTGAACAGCTGTTTTTAGGAGCGGAGCAGGGGTATTTCCATAGTAACAGTGTAGCGTTTTCGCTAGCCACCCACCCCCTCATCTCCTGGTAAGAGGAATGCCTCTCTCCACAGCAGCTGATCTGACTTATTCAAGAGAGCCTGACCTTTTAGACACTTCCGGCGTTTGAACACAGGGTAATGTCTAACATGTTTGAGCCCCCGACTGTGGTCCGGGCAAAACTGCAAGTGCTTTACAGGAATGGCAAACTTCATGACTAGGAAATGCCTTGGAAGATAGATTCTAAGCTGAGTTTAGGAACTCTGTTTTTCTGCTTCCCAGACTAGAGCTTCTGAGCCCTGAATGTGCCACACGCACATCTCCAAGTGCGCCTCCTAGCCTGTCCTTCTGGGAGAACCGGGAGCCCAGTACCTTAGCTGTGAGTAGCATCACACATTTAAATGGTGCCTATGCCACAATGTGGTTGGGTCCCAGCTAGGGCTCCGCCCTAGAAGGAAGAAAGCAATTAGAGACAAATCTATGAAATATGTTTCCAAATCTGTCACTGGCATCAAATGTTCAGATTCAGCAGTCCTCTAACAAGGGATGTATTTCATACTTACAGCTCTCTTTGTTTTGCCTTTTGTGCATATGTAATAATATGGAAAATGACTCAAGAGCTAAGAGTAATAATTTCATCCATTGGGATTTTGTTGTGCTGGATATTGGTCATTCTTAACTGATAATTAAGATATAGATTATCTTTCTCTCTCTGTCTCTCTCTCTCTTTCTCTCTCTCTTTCTTTCTCGTACACACACGCGCACACACACACGTGCGCACACACACATACCTTAGCTAGATTTCAGCTAGTCTTTATATTATTAAAACTGGGATAGATATATTACTTTTTTACTGTATGCGTATATATATATATATATGTGTGTGTGTGTGTGTGTGTGTGTATGTATATATATTATTTTACATGTTCTATATATTTATATATTGTTTATATTATATAATATATGTTATATAATATAGTATGTGTTATACATTATATAATATGATATCTATATCTATATTACTATTTCTGTGACCAAATGCTTCCCAGTTAATCAGAACTAGGAAGTGTTTAGGCTTCAATTCTGAGGTTTTATAAGGGTGCATGAGGGAACACTCTCTAGAGAAGTAATACTGGCAATCTTTTAAGAAGCATGATGAAAGGAATCATATAAGAAATGAATTGGGTTACTTGAGAGTCCTTGAGTAGCACCAAAGAGAAGTTAGAGACCTCGCATCATTGTGGTACCTGAGCTGGAAGATGGAATAGTTTGCAATCCCTAGGCACTATAGGAACAGCCTAAGGGAACCCAACTGACAATCTCAAGTGGTTTAAGTAAACGTGTAGTGACGCACAAACATTTTCCTCCAATGTTTTTTTTTTTGTTGTTGTTGTTATAAAAATGATTTATTTGCAATGCAGAAACCATGGGAGCTCATCTGGAAGCATGGTTTGTGGTTTTCCAGATTTTGACTTTAACAGAAACTTTCTAATAAAGAGGAGAATTTGGAGATGAGTCAAAGAGGCAGTAAATAATTTAGTAAATAAAATTTAAAATTCATTACAATAGATTTATTTCATTAACTAGAGAGTGTTGGTCACTTAGATATGTCTGATCTAGTCTATTGCCCTGTCAGGAGCCATCTCAGCACCTCTGACTGTAGGTCATTTGATCTGCCACCCTGAATACTGGTCAAATACCCTGGAAGGTGAAGCGAAGTTGACACTGAGGTTGTGAGCCTCAATAACAATGGGCTATTTGTCAAGGGACATGTACCAGGAAGAGGATGCAGAAGAGTGTGTTAGAGATGGGGAGCATGATGAGTAATTCTTTGGGAATGCATAGATATGTGGGAGACAAGAGATCAACTTACTGGTCTACCTGATGTTCTGGAACGCACCAACTACCCCTCCCCTGGGGCCTCCCTTCACATCTTTAGTCTGGACTACTGCTCCCATGATGCTTTCTATTTTGAGAACTTCATTTGCAGAGGTATGGCATTACCGTTCAGGTTCTTGGGTCATTTGCCACATAATATTCGCTGAGTATGAGAAGTGGAACACGAAGATGTTGTCTGGAGTCAAGTTCTAATAAACTGGTGGGGACGTGGCATTTCAAGAAAAATGTCACTGGACGCTAGGCTTCCTGTGTGGCGGAACTTCCCAGAACAAAGACCGACATTCTTAAAGTCAGAAGTACTGTCTGTGTCTTGGCTCTTGATTTTCCAGGAACTGGAATCCTATTCAAGCAAGCTTTCCCTCAGTGGCAAGAGAGTTGATCTTCCTGCTTCTAGAATAATTTTATCCCTGGTGGCCCCCTGGTTACCAGGGAGGAGAGCTCTTGGGAGAACAGCCCATAATTTCAGAAGCAGGGTATGCTATGACACAGGGGCAAACCCAAAACTGTTTCAGAAGCTTAGTCTAAAAATCATTTTTAAAAAACTGCCACCAAGTGCTTGAAGTAGATCAGCAGTCTAGTTAACAGCAGGGGACAACAGGGAAATAGAATAAATTTATTTTCCTCTTTGGTTTTTGTTTTATTTATTTTGTGTGCGGATGTGTGTGAGTGCAGGCATGCGTATACCAAGGAGCCAATGTGGAGGTCAGAGGACAACTTTCAGGAGTCAGTTCTGGAACCCACACACTGCTATCAGATCTGCAAGGGCAAGCATACCTTCCCCGGATGAGCCGCCCACCAGCCTGAAGTTGTATTTTGCTGCTGTTGGCTTGTTTCTTAGAAGAGCAGGATCAGAAGACCTTTCTGAAAGACAATTTAACTATTGTGATGCTTGCACTGTGGACGAAGACAGCATTTCCTCATCAGAGTACAGCAGTCTGCTCTTCTTAGCCTCTCTTCTGCTCTCCCAGGCTGCCAGAAATTTTGTGGTCAGGAAGGAAGCAAAATAGCTGCCAATGAGGCATAAATGTTTCATATTTACTATGAAAACAAAATCAAGAGATTGAATTAATCCTTCAGAAAAAGCTCCATATATAATTGTATACTGTTTTTTCTGTCATGCATCTGAGCTCAGAGAGCTGTGTCCCTGAAAGCTTCCTCGTTTCCACACAGTGCTGCCAGGAATGGATGAAAGCAGGAACTGTGATCAGATGATATCAAGCGCCTACCAGATGAACTTCATTTGTGGTAATGGATCACTGACATAACACCTCAGGAGGGTCCACTTTTTTATTCCAATGACCTTTTAACTCAAATATGGACCAAATGGGGTGTCCTGTACCTGCCACTTAAAATCCTGGGGCCAGACTGTCTTTCCTTAGCTCACCTCCTTGGTACCTCCCCTTTTTGATGCCCAGGACACAGATTATAATTCACTACCAATGACAAATGCCGTCTTAAACGGTGTTTCTTTACATAGTCCTAGATAAGCAATTTGTGATGTCTGAAACTTGATTGCCTCAGCTGTAGGCTCCAAGGATGAAAAAGGTGGAGAAAAGCCCCTGCACAGAGCGTGGTCTGTAAGAAAGGCAGACAGGCCGGTGCCGAGCGCAGGAAAAAGTGTGTGAGCACCTTCGTCCCGCTTCTGGGCATCCTCTCCCAACCTTCAGTCTGCTTCGCGTTTCCTGGTTCTACACCAAGAGACTGGTCTCTCCACTGACAGGACAGACAGCATGCAAGGCCAGACCAGACTCAGACGCACTGCCTGGCGTAAGCAAAAGCTTTTGATAGAAACCACTACCTCACAATTCAGTTATTTATTTATTTATTTTTATAATCTCATCATTGGCCCTTAGGATTCTGCCTCCTGCTGCAGAGCAGCTTCCATAACTCTTTTTTACTAGCTTTGACTCTAAGAGAGATGACAATGACTCTTCTTCACCAAAGACCTAGAAAGGGAACTGTAGTCAACAAGGAAGACAAAGATCCTATGAAGACCAAGAACAATTAAAAAAGGAAAAAGTAATGTTTCTAATTTACACTCTTCCTAGATTATCTTAGGAAAGCGTGATGTTAAGAGCTTACAGGTGTCTTCTTTTGAGTATTTATGGCGGTATTTATCTACATTAACGTCTTAGAACCATAGAAATCTGAATTTAAATGCATTATATTTAAATGTATTTGTAATATTTAAATATTAAAATATATGCATTTTAAGTTTGCCCAGGAATCCTTGACCGTTGGTGAAACATTTTATAAAGAACCAAAAAATCAAGTTGAGTAATTGCCCAACATCTTGCGGTAAATGATAGAGCTAAGTCAGAAACAGTCCAACCTGTGCACCCACAGCCTGCCGGCCACACAAGGTCTTCAGTGATCTGCACAAGTGCAGTTACCCAAGCCAGGAAAGATGATAATGTGGTGTTCCTTTAGGGGAGTGTTCAGAGGGATTTAAATGATGGTTCTTTTTGTTGTATATTTCAACCTCTTAACAAATTCATTTTCCTTTTCTCAAAACCCTTGAGGTTAATTTTTAAACTGCAAAAACTTACCTGTTCTTCTGTGTTCCTTGCAGCAAGAAACATAAGGCTTCGGGAGAGCCACGCCACCGTACACGTTTGAAATCCCCTGTGAAGGACACACCAGCATAACCTGATGACTTCTTTCAAGAATAAATGGTGACTCAGTGAATCTAGTGGTTGGCATTTTTGTAATCAAAATAGTTAAGAACATTTGATTAACTCTGTGTGAAGATGTACCTATAAATTAAGAAATAGGGACCTAGTTGTATAACTCAATGAAGGAATGCATATGTGACTCTTTAAGTTACATTCTCAGCCCCATACACACAACACACATCCAGTGTCTATTTCTCCACATCAGAAACGAAATGTCTCCTATGTAGAGCTTGTCCATAAAAAAGATCAACATGGATCACCTGTTAGAGGTGTCACGTGGGTCATCACTATGGTCCCTAGAGAGAATGAGTATGCAATGTGGCTTTTAGCAAGTTACTGACCTGTTAGAACTTTGATTTTAATTATCTTAGTTAGTTCTTTTTTGTTTTTAAATCCACTATAAATTCAGAGGACCTGAGTTCAACCCACAGTACCCATATGGCATCTCACAACTGTTTGTAGCTCTAGTTCCAGGGAATCCAATGCCCTCTTCTGCACTCTGAGGGCACCAGGCATGCAAATGATACACAGATGTACATGCAGGCAAAACACCCATACATATACAGTAAAACAAATTAAACTGTACATAAATATTCTCAAATGAGTAAACTAGATATAGAATACATGTTTGTGATATATTATATATGTATAAAATGTATATATTTATGTGTACATGTACACACACATATATGATACCCTCTGAAATAAGCTCATTTTTATTTTCATTCGTGAGTTTGTGAGAGTTCATGACAATTGTGTGTGGGTGCCCCAGGAGTCCAGAAGGGGGCATCAGATTCCCTGGAGCTGGAGTTGCAGGAGGTTGTCATCATGGGATATGGCTTATGGGAACTGAAGGACAAAGAGGAGACCCAGTAAGTGGCAGTTGGAAAGTGCTGCTGAACGGAGAATCAGAAGGCACTAGGAGACTTGGGCAAGGCCCAACAAATTTTATATGAGGCAGGATTTAGTGGGATATTTGGTGCCTTTTAACCAGTTATTTTATTATCTTATTGTGCGAGTGCTTTGCTGGCATGTATGTCTGTGTAATACACGTGCTCCTGGTGCCTGTGGAAGCCAGAAGAGGACATGAGATCATCTGGAGCTGGGGTTACAGCTTTATAAGCTGTCATGTGGATGGGTGCTGGGAATCAAACCCATGTCTTCTGGAAGAGTAGCCAGTGCTCTTAGTCACTGAGCCGTCTCTCCAGCCCTTGGGATACTTAATTCTCAATTCATTACCATTGTTTTGTAATTAGCATATATTCACTGCACATGACCATAGTCACCTCCTACACTGTGCCCCTTATCCTACCCTCTTTGTCCTCTAGCGATGGATCAGACTCCAGTTGTTAGACTTGCATGTCAAGTCATTGAGCCATCTCCCTGACTCCCTTCTCCCTGGCTCTTAACTTTTTCCCCACTGGCCTAAGCCAGAAAATGCGTTTTTCTGTTTTTATATTCATTCCAGAGAAAGGATGTAGACATTCTGCTCTGAGCAGAATATTTGATTATGAGTACAAAAATACTACTGACTTATTTATGCCTTAATTCAATATATGACCTTGTCTTTGTTTAATTGCAGCAGGTCATATATTATAACCAGTCTTTGCTCATTTTTCTGGATCACAAGTTCATATTTACATTTCACTCTGGTTAGTTGATTCAAGGCATTCTTCAATATGTCTGAGTCTGCTGTAGATCTGTATTGCTGACTTGCTGTTACTCTCTTTGCCCATATTGACTTAAACAAAACAGACAGAAAGTCTTAAAATAGGCACTGTCTTCAAGATTTATTTTTATAATAATTTTCCATTGCCTCTAGTGCTATTATTGTCTTTAATGCCTTTCTAAGATTGAGCTTTACAAGCCATAGCACATCAAGTTTTTCGACATCTTAATATACAGATATTTATTCTAGATTTGTAATAAATAGGAAAAAGTCTAGATGGAAATTAAAATGTGAAATTTTTATTTAAGGATACCATTTGCCTTTTAATGATTCAATACCTTTTAATGATTCTAAATTGCCACGCAAACTACAGTAGAATCTGTGTGACTTGTTCACTGAGGTGTTCGACTTCAAAGGAAGAAGGTCTCTTGGGGTGGGACGTGGAACTCCTTCCCTAAGCGGAATGTGTAGCAGTAATCTCATGGCAATTACTTTATCTGTTCTATTCTTTTTCATGTTCACGACATGCTCCTGATAGTCCACGCAGATCTCAAGCGGGGAATCAGGTAAGAAAGCACCCCCTGAGATGGAGTCAACTAGCCGTGATCTTGATCCCGGGGAAGCCAGGGCTTCATTTCATGAATCATTCACAAAATAATACAATGATAGATAGAAACTCTACAAAACTTCATATGGCTATGCGTGCGTTATCCAAAGTAGATTTTGGCAAATAAGAAAGCATTAAATAAAAAAGAATTAAAATGGTTTAAAATCATACCTTGAAGATTTATAGAGACTTAGGTACGAGATGTTAGATAATAACTGACCGCAGGAGTTCATTAATCTGATCTTGGGAGTACGCCATTAACTTAGGATGGTTCTGCGCTTTGCTGTGCCAAGTAATAAAAATAATGATGCTGCTTGTTCTGTTCATGATGGCTTCCCTAAACACATCTTCTAAGACTTGTAATACTTGTTTTAATGTGTATAAATATTCCTGTTTGAAAGCAGCAAAATACACTCAGATTCAAACTGCCTCTGTGTTTGTTTCTGTTTGTCACCGCCGAATCCTTACCCACCTGGTCTTTGAGGACCCTCACCCCAGGGACCCCCATACCCGGCTGGGGTGGTCCGTGGCACTAAATGAAGAAGCATCCTACTGGTTATGTTACTAGAAATGTTAATAATTTACTTTTGAGGTATAAATTGAGGTATAAATGATTGGAGAATATAAGCAGAAACATCTTTTTTGTTTGTTTGTTTACAATTCATTGCTTACATTCAGCTATGTAGGAGTGCTGTTATTACCTTTTGGAGACTATCTAACCAAATTAGAATGCTTTGAAGAAGACACTTCAGCTCTGTGTTCTAGAGTTTGTTGATGAGGAAATGCCAGTGTTTTCGGCTGGCCACAGAAGGATGCTGAGGTTTCAGCAGCTTGGAGCATTCTCTCTGATAGTTTGCTCAGAATAGGCTAATATTTTATGTGACCTATTACTGCTCCACAAAAGAGAAATGAGGTGGGTTCCCAATACTCTTGGCTGCGCTGGGAAACTCTTAGGACTGGGAAGTATTGCTAACACATTTTAAAGTAAATTAAGCACTAATTGAAAATAAATTAGGATGCTGGCATTGCATTCTCAGAGGGCCAGCAGTGCTCCATTCAAAGCCCTGAAGAAAATGGAAATTTGCACTTTGCAAGGAAAGGCTGTATAAAGAAACTGACATGTTTGAAGGATGAGTTGGCTTTTTTTTTTCAAGGTGGGACTTAAAAGAGTTAACTGACAACCAGATTGGTGTTTTTATCTATAGTCACTGGATTAGACAAAAGATGGTGAATATCAAGTTCCATTTATAAACGAATTCTAACAAATATGCACTGAGTAAAATTTTACAGAGCTGTATCGTTTACATTAGTCTTTTATATATTTGATGTTATTTAATCCTCATAGGAAATCCTGTGAATTGAGAACACAGACTTTCTGGTGTCTGGGTGAAAAAAACTGAAGTTTATTGAGGTTAAGCAACTTGTCTGCATGAGTAGTATCCTGTCAGCCTTAATGTGACCTTGATGGCTACACTAGTGCACACTGCCATCTTCAATGCTGCGTCCTGTAAGACCCAGCTCAGTATGAGATGTATGAAGTGTTCTTTCGTGCCTTTAATCCATTTGATTACATGGCCACGCACTTCTGTCTGACACTGGCAATTCATGGGGACACTGAAGTGCCTCACCGGGCAAGTTAAATCATCACCTTCCTGTCATGGCCAGTGAAAGTTTCCCTTAATTTCTAGAGTGTATTTGGCTCATCTTTGCTTCCCCTAGACTTCATGCTGTGCAGTCACGCCATATATGAAACCAATTGCATAATTGTAGTAGAACATTTTTAGTTTTATAATCTCTGTTTGATGAATTCTCTTTACAACTTGTTGTTGATACATGTTCAACATGTTCCAGTGAGTTTTACAGTCTAGACTATTTTAAAAATGAGTGTGTGCATATGACTACACATATGAATGGAAGCCAGAGGTTGACATCTGGTATCTTCTTCAACTTCTTTTTTTATTTTTTAACACAGGGTCTTTCACTGAACCTGGAGCCTCCTCCATTAGGCATTGCTCAATAGCCAGATAGCCACAGTGATCTGCTGTCTCCACTACCCTGGAACTGGGATTTCAAGTGTGTGCCTTCATGCCCCATCTTAGTACTTTGGTACTGGAGTTTAGACTCAGGCCCTCATGCCTGTACAGCCCACACTTTACCAACTATCTCCCTAGCCTCATAAAAGTATTGCTAGTCTTTATTTCTGTAAAAAAATTCTAATTATGAAAGTGTAGAAGTCCTTTAATATTAATTTTCCTGTCTCAAATAACCATTCTCTTGGTAGAAATGGTCTGGGATGAAAGAGGTGCAGAATATTAATGAATAAAGCTTATCTAAAATAGTCTCTAGTTTGTTTTTCAAGGAGCTCCAAGGAAGATCCTATTGATAAGTGAAACACACTTTGAAATAAATTAGGCCAAATGAATTAATCTTTTCTTCAAACTTTTAAATATCTTCGGGGTTGAGCCTTATCCTAGTTGTACTTAGATAGTTAGCCAGTTATATTTTGAACCTTCAAAGCTTGTGTGAGAACCTAACAATTTTTCTTAAGCACTCACTTCCTCTCCACATCCTTTCGTGTTGTATCACCACCACCACCACCACCACCACCACCACCATCCGCCCCTCCCCCCCACCCCGACACATACACCAATTGCTTCCACAGACTTTCAGGATGAGACATTTTATTCAAGCTGTTTCTAAAGACAGAAGCATCAGTTCTCAGATAGGAAAGGCAGTGCGATCAAAACTTCAAATTGAGGGACTTTAGATAACAAAAAAGAATATCTCACTGAGGATTAACTTTAGGATTATCTTCTATGCTAGTTTCTGTCACGCTTCAGTAATTTGGTCTTTGGCTAAAAAAGCAAATGACTGTAAATTATTAGTCAACATCAAGTAAAAATATTGTTTTGGTGAAACTGTCAGAAGAGCCAAGACAAATGAGGAAAGCTGTGCTCACAGACAGGGCTCTTCAGCCTTGACAATCCCATCTGGGTTTAACTCCACTGTCAACCCAGGATGGACCAGTAAGACACTAGGAGCAGAGCATGGATGTCACATTAAAATTCTTCCTAATACTCAGCTCCTTCATCTCAGAGAAAACATTACCTTAATGTAATGCATTCCCTATAGAAGTATTGTGCACAAAATATTGACATAACTTTTATATATAATTTTCTAACATCTATGTAACTTTCTCATATACATGTATATATGAGTTGCTTTCTGTTTATTTGAGGAGTAAGGGATTATGATAACAAGCCAGAATAGTATATTTCTTTCTTACAAATAAAGAATTCTCTAATGAGCGCTGGACGGTAACTCAGTGGATCAATCCTTGCCACACAAGTATGAGGACCATAGGTCAGATCCTCAGAACCCATGTAAAAGCAATGTGATGCAAATGTGATGAGCTTCTGTGCTCTTGGTACATGGGAGCCATAGGCAGGGGATCCCTCAAAAAGCTAGCAAGATTAGCTGGGATCGGTGAGCTTCGGGTTCAGCAAGAGACCCTACCTCAATAAAGTGAAGAGCAACCAAGGAAGATACCTGACATCAGCTTGGGCCTCCACACATACATGCACACAAGTATGAACATACACACGTGAACACTTACACATGCGCACACCACACACACATCTGAGCATATGCATAAATACACACAGAGACTAAGAATTGTATAAAGGAACATGCATTGTGCTGGGGTGATGGTTCTGCTGTTAAGAGTACTGGCTGTGAAATCATGAGGACTAACATGGGTCCATGCATACCTGTAACCCCAGATCTGACTGAGGCAGAGACAGGAGCCTGGTCCAGAAAGCATGAGTTTCAGGTTCAGGGAAAGTACCTGTCTTAAGAAGCTAGCCAAAAACTGATAGGCAAAAGGATAAGCAAACAGAAGGACATCTTTATTCTCTCTTCTTGACCTCTGTACACATGTAGAAGCAAGCACAGCTGTGTATCAGTACAATCATACACACACACTAAAATTTAAATGTTCAAAAGAATTCTCTAAAGAATTGATTTCTTAGCATAATTTCTGGACCCATTAATTAAAGTAACTCTTGAAAGACGTTGGTGTTCACCATGAATCTGGTATGCTGCTAAGGATGGTGTGAGTAGATTCCTTATTTGGATAATTTTTTGACTATGCATCCCATGAAAAAGTTAAGGGAATCAAGAGTCAGTAAACGGTGAGACTGAATTGCTTCTCCCCTGCCCAAAGGCCTGTGGAGTAGCTCTTGCCCGTTACCTCAGACCGCAATCTTATTTGGAAGCATAGTCATGCAGAAGCAAGGAGTTAGCTAAGGTGGGGAACTAATCCATATGGCTTGTGTCCTTATCATAAGGGATGCGCATGCATGGGATGAAGACCTCATGAGCATGAATTCAGGATAGTGCATTTCAGGCTAGGAAACCCCAACTATCCAGCAAGCTATGAGAAGCCAGGAGAACTGCGGTGTGTGGACTTTTCTTGCACTTTCAGAAAGGGCCCCCCAATCCCTACCCCAAACACACATCTCCATCTCTTACCTCCAGAAGTAAATTTCTGTTGTTCAAGCAGCCTAGTTTGTGACACTTTGTTTTGGCTGTGCTCCTTCACAGAAGACATCCACCGATTAGAATTAGGTGTTTGTTTCTCTGTATCTCCAGAATACTGGCATGAATTCTTTCATCAGCCTTTTGGTTAAGAGCGAGTACACAGTATAGGTATGAAAATGTTCTGTTTAAATGAGCCTCTGTAATTTCTAAAGGCATTGCTAATATATGAACATGTTGTAATAGAAAGCAAATTCTCACTTGAAAATTCTACCGGTTGACATATGTGCTTTCCTTTTAAAAGAGGGCAACTTCTAGTTTCACTTTTAAAAAAGCAAAATGGTTTTCAATCTAAGTACAGTATTTAATAAAGCACGTGAGCTATCCAACACCCTTCTGTTATGCGGTAGGCTCTGTGGTAAATTAGTTCCCCTAATACAGGCTAATGTAGGTGCTCTGAGCACTTCGCAGTGGGTTGGGCTGCGATGTTTCTCAGGTTTGATACATTCAATACGTTTTCACCTAGGATGGCTGTAATGTTACCGAGCTGTGAGTTGAAGGGCACTTGTGTGTATCTTGATTCGGCTCCTTCTCATACTCTGACATTCAGAAAACTTAGAAAGCAGTGTGTTGCTTAAATGCTGTAATCCACTGAACTCACTTAAGAACTTCTGTTCACTTCCTTCAGATAGTGCCACCTTACGTTACTCAGAATCATGATTTAATACATCTTCTGTTTTCAAACCTTCCAGAAATTAAATAAAAATCCATTTCCAACTTTAATCAAGTAAATGATATATACATGCTTTTTCTAGAACTTTGCCATAATAGATAACACTCCCAGACACATTAGAATCAGTAGCTGGGGAACAAAAGCATTTATTCTGAGTACCTAATACGGAGCAGGTGGAATCCTTCCTTTTGTGTCTAAGAAAATTCTTATGTAACTATTCACAGAAGGTAGCAAAGACCGAAAGACTTTATCTGCCATGGTGATCGAGTGATTGATTGGTCAGTTCACTAACAGAATCCCGTTTTCCGACTCACTTGTCATGTTTATAAAGACTGACTTTCTAAAAAATCAGTGCTGAAATGAGCAGGGACGCTGTATGGAAGATGTCTTTAATAAGAATAGGAAACAGGCAGAAGAGGCCAGGGAGCAGGTGTTTTAGTGTGGATAGTCAGTGATCAATATCAATGAAATCTTCAGTCTGGTGATGAACTACGGTTTGTTCTACTGAACCAAAGTTCACTAAGTCGGGAACAAGAAACCCAGAAACTCAGAGTAACATCAGCAATGATGTTACAGGCCCACCGGAGCAGAGACTAGACCAGGCACTCAAAAATTCACCCGTACCTTAATTACTCTCCCAGTGACCGCTGTACCATGCACTGCAGGGACAGTGTCTACCAATACATTCCAATGGCCAGGCAGCACAGCATAGGCTGATAAGTCACAGTGTGTGGCCACATCCTCAAGCTGGGTTGTCAGCTCACATTCGCTCTCCCTCTGCTGCCACCAGCCCAGGCCATACAAAGGAGCCAGATAATATATGATCGATCTCCTGCTACCGTCATGATAGCCCTGTGGAATCGAGTTCATTTCATCTTGCTTGATGATAAGAAAACTGAGGCTCAGCAAAACTCTTTCCCAGCGTAACCTAAGGTAGGTAGCAGAGCTATAATTCAAGCTCAGGCCTGTTAGAAGTGAAAGTCATTTCTGGAAATAGTCGTTGCTGTGCTTACTGCTAACAATCACTTCAGACGTCTCCGGATCCAGTCTTGTGCCAACCATCTCTTTAGGAAAGTGTGCACGGCTTTCTGCATAGCGACCTCACCATGCTGGCTGGTTATTCTGCTACTTCACAAATGTTACTTATTCTTTCCTTCCATAATACCACTCACTGCAGCTTAACGCTGGTTGCCAGGGCCTTTGGAGTATGGATAATCAGGCCCTTTTGCCATTATCTATAAATACGCCCACCTAAGTTTTACCTGTCATCCCAAGATGGTTGCCTCTGTCTCCAGTTCAGCCCAGTTGATGTGCCCTCTTTCAAACCTGGAAATCTGGAGTCACAACTGTTTATATGTCTTTGTTTTACTCAGGAACTTTGGTGGCACTAGGCTCACACAATGAATAATGATGGGGTGGGTCTTAGCATTAGTGAGAGACATGAGTTTAGTCTCCATGCTGTACCTTCTTTATCGTGGCTTACATTATAGGATTTATATCACGTGACTGCATTGACATCAATACGTTATGACAACTGCAGCTGTAGCGTGACTGCTGCCTGGAAGGTGTTGCCACAGCTGTTTCAAAACAGCTTCCCCGAAACTTTCCCTGCCACCATATCCACCCAGGCCAAAGGGGAAGTGCTGGCTCTCACAGCCTAGCAAGGGGACTGTTATGTCCAGAGCAAAAGAAATCATGCCTTCACTGGTGTATGTATGAAGGTCTGCTTGACCCTATGACCTTGTGGTTGGCTTGAACACCCCCTTTTGTGGTTGTCCATGAGGAGACCATCCCGGTAATGGGAGACAGACAGGATGGGCTACAGAAGCAGCGGAGCAGTTATTGGCAACTGTGACAATTGCAGAGGCAGAGCAAAGTCTCAGAGGACGCAAGGAAGCAGAATGGCAGCCAAGGTTGCAGCCACAGCATTGACAGAGGTTGTGGAAGAAGCATTAGAGGCCTTAGGGCCAAAGGTCTGAGACACCCTTGTACCTGAAGATGCTGTGATATAATTCTCTCTGTCAGGGTCTTGGGAACCTTGGCACCTTACACTTGGGAGTTGCAATGAAGGCAATATGGAGAGCTAGGGAATTCTAAATGGACATGACTTCTGGTACATTCATGATTTGTATCCTAGTAGAAGAAAGGACACCAGCCCCTGATTGATAACACTTTTAGTAAAACTATGAGTTAATGTGGATCACAAACTTTGACTTTTGTTTTCTAAGCTGAGTATCATGTTTTCAAGAAATGCCAGGAATAATCTTGAGAGGATTAGGAGTATACCCCCCCCCGCCCCCAAGAGACTGTTAGTGCTGAGAAATAGGCTACAGATTGCAAGTTTCTTTGTGTTATTCCCTTTTGTACAGCAGGTCTGTATTAATTTCTTCTTTCTAGGATCTGGGTCAAATTGTAGGTCTGGAAAAGTGCCAAATAGCTCTATACAGCGATGAAACCTATCAAAGACTGTGAAATGATACCAAGAAAAGGTGCGTATGAATTACAGTCCTGTTTACTATGTAAACCAGTTAGAATATCGCTATTCTCCTCTGTCCTCTGTGCTTACTATAGTTTATTTTTGAAATATTTATTCCAATCAGACTTCAGAAAAGACCTTTGGATTCGGCTACTTTCCTTTTAAGCTTCGTTCTCAAGAGAGAGAAGCTAACGATTGCAGATCAGCATGGAGATTTCAGAGAGGTTCTTAGGGTCCTGACCCAGTTCTCCTGCTGCTCAGATTTCTGAATCCTGTTTGGCTCTCAGCCACCTCACTTCAAAGCCACCTTCCACTTTGGCCATAGTGATTCCAGGGCCTGATGGTGCTGGTTCATTTCAGCAGGGCTGGGAGCACTCACACAGGTACCCAAGAAAGGAACATTGGTGCTTCTGCGGCTCAGAAAAATGACTTAGTTCGAGACAGCATGTTGATTTTTAGGGATTTTTATTTTTTGAGTATGTCGTACTGCAACTCAAACCCAGAACTTTGTACATTCTAAGTAATTGCCCTGCTGCTGAGTTACACACCAAAGCTTCTAATTTTAACAAGGGGCTTATTGTTAAAAAGTAATGTTTAATTTTTAATAATTAATATTAATGTTTGTTCTTGGTAATGGTTCTGTGACAATCCAAGTTTACCTCAAAATTCCCACTGGAAACATTTGAGACCAATGGCACTTTGTATTTGTGTCTGCTATCAGTTAAAGTTTTAACAGTCCTACACACCAGGGTGTTGTTTTTATATTGCAAAATAGAAGGCAGTTTTTGGGCAGGTGTGATGGTACCTGTACTTGGCAGACTGACAAGGATAAAATGAGAAGGATTAGCAAGCTTAACAAACCAAAATAAATAAAAAAATAATGAATAGGAGTTTTTACAATGGAGCTGAAGTTGCATCATATTAGTCAGTGGAAAATCCTTTTTACGATTCCTTGTGCACATCAAGGCTCAAGAGAAGTCTAGACACACTAAGGAGTAAAAGGAAAGCAAGAGACTTGGCCAGTGGCCAGGGTATTTGGGTGAGGTTAGCTGAGCTGTAAGAGGTATTGTCTAGGAAGAAGTGTTGAACTCAGAGAAGAAATGGGATGTACATGGAATGGAAAAGTAGCTAACAGTAACTAACTCTTCTATTGCTGTGAAGAGACACTGTGACCAAGGCAACTTAGAAAGCATTTTGTTGTTGTTCTCGTTTTCAAGACAGGGTTTCTCTGTTGTAACTCTGACTGTCCTGGAGTTCACTCTGTAGACCAGGCTGGTCTCAAACTCACAGAGATCCACCTTCCTCTGCCTCCCGAGTGCTGGGATTAAAGGTGTGTGTCACCACTGCCCTGCTTTAAAAAGCAGTTAATTGGAGGCTTGCTTACAATTTAGGAAGGTAAGTTCACGATAATCATTGTGGGGAGCATGGCTGCAGGCCAGTATGATGCTGGAATTAAGAGCTCACATCTGATCCACGAGTTGAAGGCAGAGAGGGAGAGCCTGGACCAGGTGAGGGCTTTTGAAACCTGTGAATCAGCCCTACAGTTGTTTGCTTTCAGATAGCTGAAGAGGAAACGTCAGGTTAAGAATGTTAAAACAGAGTGCTCTGAGTCTTCTGGCTGTACATACCCTGCCCCTGGGAGGTTATTGTGTCTGACCAGGTGCAAGACGACTTTCAGAAAGATTCAGGGATGATACAAGACCAGCAAAAGAAGAGAGGAGTGTTTGTTAGAAGGTGCTGTCCTTCACAGACTCATATTTATTAAGGGCAAGGAGTAACATTGGTTCATTGTCTGGGAACCAATCTTGCCAGATTCTTTAGACATATTTCATCCAAACAGTGGAGGCTGGTTGAAGATGTGTGCCTGATTTCCAGATTAAGCAAGTTAATAGTTAGTATAGGGTTGGTAAACCTTATGAATATCTATCAGAATTGAGCAAGAAGCCCTCACTGCATGCAGATTGGTCTCATAACAAAATAATTTTCTAGATCATATCACATCATAGCATTTTATAGATCATATCATATAAAGAAAGAATGGGTTGGCTATTAGTGGAAAATAGTCCAAGACACATAAGTGATCTGATTATGTTTGAAAACAAGTTGGCAAAGCCATCAAAGTATTGTTTTTCAAAGGTAGAAATGCCATAAGGAATACAAACACTGACTTCATAAAGTCCCATCTGATAGACATCTCAATGGTACTGCTTAATAGTTTAAAGAACAACATTTCAAATAGTTTAAATAACTAAATAGTTTAAATAAATAGTTTAATTATTAATTATTATTTATATCATTATATTGCATAAGATATCAATAATATTATAATTAATTATTATAAGATATTAATTAAATATTAATCAATGAATTAAAATAAGTAGTTTAAATAAATAAAATAGTTAAATAACAGCAACTAAACAGAGAGTCCTCCTGAAGTTTTCACCAGAGAGCTCTCTGCTCAGGGGAGGAATATTTATAGGCAGTTTGGAGATTTTTGTCAGAATGACTTCCTCCTTCACAAATCTTTAACAAATGAACAGACCCCTGCATGCTGTTGATGAAGCTCCTGAGGCTGAATGGTCTCTGGCAAGAATACAACATTCATTAGACATTGTGGCCTATGAACTAGGTTCCAGACGCTGGAGTAACTATCAGATTCTCCCTACTTAATTCTCCAGTGATTAACTGGAAAGGAAGGAGTTGGAAGGTGAGCACTGTGAGAAAAACACTAAGGGAATATGATGGAAATCTAAGGGAAAGCCCAGAATGTTCACCACTAGAAGGTCAAGTCCAGGTGTCCATAATATAGGAAATTCAGACACCCAAAATAGGGTGTGACTGAGTAACTCCAATAAGCACACTGTGAGGGGTGAGAGGAATTTAGTATTTAAGCTGGAGTCTGAGTTTTATGAAACCCAATCAACAGCATAATGCTTTTACTTTTTGTGAGAATGTTCTTTAGCACTTGTGACCCGTGTCTTCATTTATCCTAAGTGTCCACTTTAAACTTTCTGAGTACACATGCTTTTGCACAGGCTGTGTTCACATGGTCTTCATGTCTTCCTTTTGGAGATTTCCAAGTCACTGACTGACAGGCAGTGGACAATTCCAAGGTAGTGGTGGTGGACACCCCACAGCTCTTCCGGGGTCTCCTCACCATGTCTTGTAGCCTGGGAGTCAACAGTGAGTACCAGAAAGTGGAGGGGGGCAGGACACCTCCTAAGTCCTTCACCTTCGAGTTGGTTGGTGCCCCACTTTAAATCTCCATCCTCACTAAGCAACTGACCTTCCATGTAAGTTTCTTCTAAATTTATACTCCACCAATGTTACACTGGAGACTTGAGATTGGGTTATAATAGCAACTGTTTAACATTTGCTAATTTCTGGCATTCAAAAAGAAAGGTTGCCTCCCTTGAGCAATTTGCCATCTAGAAAGTAGAAGAAAAAGTTAAATGGAAAAGATATTGCAATATTTATACCTCAGAAAATTCTAAATGACATCAGTTAACTGTCTGGGTAGGTCAGGCAGCTTTCTTGCTCTGCTCCAGGCTCTTCAGAGGGGCTCACCTCACAAAGCCTCCTACTCCCTACTCAGATGGGAGCCTGAGGTTCCAGGCCAAGTAATTTGCTCAATGGCCTCCAGCTGAGGAAGAGTGGGGCCTGGTAAATCCCAGGCCTGTGTGCTTACCCACCACCGTGCACTGCAGGTGCCTGCTTGTCTTTCTTTTTGTCTCTCCAGTTTGGAGAGGGGAAAATGGCTGAAATAATAATAGTAATAAGAAAGGAATCTAGGCGGCAGAAGGGAAAGTCCTGGAATGAAAAGGTGGGAATTGCAGGCTGAGTAGTCAAAGAGGGGGTAAAAGAAGTGGGTGAGAAAGGACAGAGGGCTACAGCAGAGCACACCTGAAGGCAGGGAGCTTGTCAAACTCAGTTCCTTCCTCCTGCCTACTTCCTCATGGGCAGCTAGTTGCTTAGTTTCAAATCCTAATTTTGTGGCAGGATACTTCGCCTCTTCTGGAAACTTTGTTTCTTCATTTATAAAACAAAATCTTGTTTTATAGGAAGTGACTTTTCACTTCACAAGATGGTGGCAGATTAAGAAGCCACATTAAAAATCCTAGAACACACACATAATGGTGTGGATAAAGAAAAAAAAATCACATTCTTATATGAAGAACGGAATCTCATTGCTGGTATTATTAAGATGATTGGACACAAAGGGTAGAGCAGAATTGCTCTGTCGTTTATATATTATTTAAACCCTCATCTCTCTCCCTTTTGTTCTCAAAAGAGCTCCCTTCCTAGCCCCTAAATTAGCATTTTCAGCCTTTCTGAATATAACACTTCAATCATCTAGCTTTGCCATCCTCTCGTTTGATCTCTGTACATGAATCTTCCCATGACCATCGTTCTCAGCCAACCAGTTTGACCACTTAGCTTTAAGCATAGTCAATATCACCGCTGTATTTCTTACAGAATAAATACAGATGGGCAACAGACCAAAGGTCCATGATGCCGCTTGCCTACCTGTGGGAAGCTTCACTCCATCTCATGCTGGGATCTTTCACATATATTCCCTCTGTTACAGAAAGTCCAAGGTGGATTATTGATGGGAATAAAGTAGAAGATTCTTAGAGGAGTATGTGGGAAGAACTTCACCGAAGACAAAAATAAGAAGAAAGTGGAGAGGTTGGAAATGAATACAAAACCATTTAGTCTGTGGGTGCATAATGAAATGCCAGCCCAGCCTTGGTTCAGGGTTGAAGTACATAATCTGAGCTGGCGCTTAAATTGTCTATTATTTTTCCAGTTGAGCTCACAAGCAAGATGTTAAAATGTCCATGTTAGTGTGCTGTGGCTGACTTAAAAACTGGGTGAGAGCAATCTAACTAACTCTTGGGATATTTCCAAACATCTGTTGTTTGATGGCTGCTGGAACAAAAGGTTTGGATGCAAACTGAGCTGTTACTTCTATGTCAGTGAAGGCGATCAGACCCAGGCTGTTGTAAGTGGTTACCTGTCTGGTGCCTCCTTCCACTGGTGGTAACTTCAGTGGGCTCATCTAATTTCTTGTTTCAAAGGGCTGCTCCCTCTAGTCTCGAAGAAGGTGTAAGGAGATAAGAACAGATTAAATAAACTTGAGAGTAAACATTTGGGTCTTTTAGCCTTTAATGAACATTCTGTGGGATGGGCTAATGAAGGGTGTGACACCATCGTGCTGTCTCTGTTATAACAATAGAAACCCATTCTCTGTCTGTAGATCAGCCTAGACTAAGGTGGAGCACAGAAGGTTGGGACAGGGGATCTGTTCTTTGGAGTTCAGGAGCTACCAAACTCTTTCCCAATCCTTCTCACCTTATCAATTAAAATATCAGAGTCACATGGAGTTCAGTGCTATGTGTATAATATTGAACTGGATTTCCTTTCTGTTGGTCTGATGTTTATGTTCACTCAACTAGTTGTCATTCATGGAATCTAATGGAAGTGCCTGCCAATAATTTCAAACACTAGTTACATATACAAATACACATACAACCACATATGATGGCATTGTCTTTGGAATCCTGGAGTGGAAATTATAAATGTAAAAATACTGTAGTACCAATCACAACCACTGGATGGCAGGATGCCAACACTTGATTTCCTATTTTTCTAACTCCTGTATTCACTCTGGAGATCGTTTTTTTCCACAATCTTTTTCCTTTCCTTCTTCAGCAAGGGGCGGAGTGGTGGTGGTGGGTTAAAATATTTGCATATGTGCATGCTTATAAGTCATAAGTAGATAAGTGTGAGATCAGTCAAATATTTCAGTTGTGGAAATGCACTCTTACTGGATTTGACTCAAACAAAATTGTCCTCAGTAATATTTTTTATGCATTTCTAGGCCAAAAATACCTTTATTCAAAAACTCTAAATATTAGACAATTGAGAATTATTTGTATGTCAGTTAATTACAGGCAAATACTGCTACATTCGTCCATGCAAGTAGATGAAGTCAGCCTGCTCGTTGACCCTGAACCTCAAGGCTTCCAGGGGATGAAAATGAAGATCAGCTCTGCTTTCATTTCCAAAAGGTGTTTGAAAAAGTACGATGGAATCCACGCTACTGAGCTGACTGGACTCTGGAAAGTCTGACCTTTGTATTTCAGAAATAATAATTTCAGGTGAGCTTTCCAAAGCTCAGGATTAGAACAGCTTCAGTGAGCTTAACTTTAGATTTGGAGAAATCCTAGGTGAAGCTAGGGTCATGTTTCGATAGATCTCTCTGAGTATCTCTTGTGTATCTGTTTAGAGTATTAGTATTTTCTAATTGTATACTTTGTGCTAAGATTTTAGGATTAGCTACTTGAAATGAGAGAATTTAGAAAAAAAATTGTTTAGGAAAAATATTATGAAAATCAAAGTTATCTGGAAATGGGTAACACTGTAAGACTTTATGTCATCACTTTTCCTAAAATGATTTTTATTATTTTTGTTTTAAAGCCGAGTTCTTGTTTTTAGAATTCTTTACATAAATAAGTACCTTTTAAAAATACAGTTTTTGGGGGGTATCAATCCCAGACTTTCAAATTTACTAAGCTAAGTTTCGGAGAGCTTAGGATCTGGGGAACTCTTGCTTGTTAGTGCCAGGAGCTAGGAGAACAAGGGACATTTGAGCTAGGGGCTCAGAGTGCAGGGATCCTTATTTGTCAGCATCCAGAGCTAGGACAGTGTGGATGCGTAGGAGGGAGAGTCACTTTTCTTTGGGGAGGTAGCTGTTGATGTACAGTGGATGATCTCATGCCCTTGTAAATGTGGGCACCAACTGGACACCATGGGTTATTGTGTGTGTGTGTGTGTGTGTGTGTGTGTGTGTGTGAGAGAGAGAGAGAGAGAGAGAGACTGCATAAGAGAGAGAGAGCAAGAGAGAGAGAAGGAGGGAGAAGGAGAGAGAGAGAGAATATAGTTGAGAAGGGGATATAGCTGGGGAAGGGAGGGGCTCAGAGGGAGTTGAGGGCAATGTCGAAGTAGATATGACCAAAATACATTGCAGACAGGTGTACTGGTTTGAATACCAATGGCCTCCGTAGACTCTGATACGGAATTCTTAGTCACCAGGGAGTGAAATTTTAAGATAAGAAGGATTAAGGGGCGTGGCCTTGTTGCAGAAGTGTGTCACTGGGCGTGGGCTTTAGGTTTCAAAAGCTCACACCAGGCCCAGACTCTTTCTCTCTCTGCCTGCAGATAAGGAAGTAAATCTCTCAACTCCCCCAGAGCCTGCCTGCGCGCTGCTATGTTCCTTGCCATGATGATAATAGACGAAGCCTCGGAAACTGTTAGCCCTTAATTAAATGCTTTCCTTTCTAAGAGCTGCATTGGTCATGGCATCTCTTCACAGCAATAGAACAGTGTCTAAGTCGACTAAGATAACAAGTATGTAGTTTTCAAAGAATAAAAAGAAATGAAGGCTCTGCCAATGAGGGTATACCTCCTCCTAGACATGTCGACTTTCAATTATTTCAATAATTTTCTTTCTCTCTGAGAGACATACATGCATGCAAATGAACTGACAGGAATCTAATTTATTAACAGGGTCTTATAAAAATAAAGGATTGTCAAGCATTTGATCTCATTTTTAATTATTCCAAAAATAGTCTGTCAAGGGCTCAATCTGAAAATAAAAGCTAACAAATCAATTCAGTGCACAAATGTGAATGGTCTATTAGTAGACTTTACATTTTTATAGATGTACGTATCTAGTGTAAAGCTATGATTTGATAGTGTCTGTGTAATTCTTGTGTTGGGGTTAGCAGTTATCACAGGGAATCAGAAGTTTCTTTTCATACAAGCAAAGATAATGGTATTTTTAGTTCATCTATTTATCATGAAGACAAAGACAGGATCTAAAACATATGGCATTTTGAAGATACTATATTTGCTGCAAATCTCTTCTGTCTTAGAACTGTCTTTGATTGTGACCTACAAAGCAAATTTTGTCCTTAATCACATGACTGATATCACATATCATTTGCAGTGATTTGAAAATAGAAAGTGCATTTCTATTTCCTGATTCTTTCTGTGGCTATCCTAGCACAGAGAACCACTTTGTGCAAGTGGGGAGAGTAACTGTCCACCTGTCGCAGCCTCAGATGCCCATCATACTGTGTGGTCAGACATTTAACTCTGCAGTCTGTCCGTTCCCTTTATTTAACTACGAGCCATACAAGATCAGGGTTATATCTATTTAGTTTATAATTATATTGCCAGTATCCAATTACATTAAGCCCCTAGTGCTTAATAAATAGAGCCTCAAAAATGTTTATTCCATACATTGGATTGTCAATAGTTAATATTGCCAAGACAGATTCAATGTAATTCACTTCTAAAACCTAGAGACCTAAGCACCACCCCTACTATGCTCCACACCCTGTGCCGTGGACTCCAACCAAACCCTCTCCTTCCTGTGCTGCTCCATGAAAAGATAAAGGGAGGCAGGTTTTCAACAACAAATATCCAAGAAACAATTGCTGTCCAGGAAATGAAAATCACTTGGTCCCCACGGGTTAGAGGTCTTGTTCACTGCATTTACTGTTGTATCATCACCATCATTTAGAATGCCTGAACATTTTCGGTGTTCAGTAACACTTGTGAACAAACAAATTGCACAATAGGAGATGACATGAGATCCTTTGATAAAACTTTGCTAATTCTGCAGCAGCCTTAGTGGGAAAGGTTTGATCTCCACATGGTTAATATTTTCAAGGTTTCTCAGGCTGGGGAGATAGTCCCATCAGTAGAGTGTTTGCCACGTAAGACCTGAGTCTGCTTCTCAGAAAACACATTTTAAAAAGCCAGGTATGGTGGCTTTGCGCCTGTAGTCCTAGCACTGGGGAAGTGGGGGTGACAGATTCAAGAGGCTCCCTGTTCAGCTAGCTGAACATATTTGGTGAATCTCTGGGCTGGTAAGGGATCCTGTCTCCAAAGCAAAGGTAAACCTTGCCTTCAGCAAAGACATCCTAACTTGACCTCTGATTTCCATGTGTATGTGCACACACTTGTACGTGCACATGCATGCACACAAATGTGTACATCCTAGAAGAAAGGTATCTTTAATGCACAAAATTTATGCTTCCCCTGGGATCAGATGGGGGACTAAGTGTTCATAGATTGTGGTTGATTGAATATCTTCAAGGGTACTCCCAGGAGTCTTTGTGACCTTCTCCTTCCATGCTTGTCAGGGTTCAGCATCAGCAACAGGACGAGGGTGAGGGAAGGATCCGAGGAAGGGATGAATGGATTGGCAATGTGAAAGAAAGACATGAAAGTGTGCTTGATTAAAGAGAAAGCTGGTTAAACTCAGCCAGGGAGTTTGCTAGCGCCTGCTTGTTTGGCCATATCACTCCAGTCTTTTATTTACTAAAAGTACATTGAAACTTTTAGAGTTTATCAATGTCAAGCACATTCAAAGCTTCACAGAACTCACACAGTTACATTGTAAGCAAGAATAACCTTCATAGTAACAGTTTAATCTTCAACTTGTTTTTTCTCAGAAAACCTCTAACACAATGGTTCATTAACAGTTTGCTGGGTGCCCTACTTGCAGTTTTAGCATACATCAGACAGACAGAAGAGCACAAAGGTTCCAGAAAGAAAGTCTATATTTATAGATTTTAAGCTTTCTCTAGTCTTTCTACTTCTTCCCTATATCCATCCAAACTTCAATCATGTATTTCTTTAGCATTAACAGAATCTATTCCTCTTTTCCTTGACTACCCAATTTTCTTGTTTCTGGGGCTCTCTGTAGTTTCAAGTTAGTGTATAGATTTAAGCAGTTTCAGTCTTAAACAGATTTTTAAGCTTTCAGTATAATTGCATCTACACTAGGTTTATAATTTATTATAGCTTTTTAATATGCTTTTATCATTGCCTCTAGGTAGGCTTTCTTTTCTTAAAAAAGAAAAAGCATTCTCAAGGGCGATTATCTATGTGTCCTTGTCTTTCCAGACATGTTAACTCCACTATCCAGGCTCATTGGCCTCTGTCTTTACTGGGGAATCAGTGCCTTTGGTGCCAGGAATAATTTTGTCATACGACTCCCTTATTCTCTATGTAAAATCAGGTCAGAGATATTAGACACGGAACAACTCTCACATATACTTAGGACTTGAAGGTCAGTAAGATTGTTATTACTTTTAGTGCTAGAATCACCATGTCCTTGTTTTCTGCACTATATTCCTTCCCCAGTTAGCAAGGGCTGAATTAAAGATTCTTTTAAGTTTTATCAATAAGCAAAACAGACACCATGACCGAAAAGACTATCAGCAGCTGTACAGCAGAAAGGAATGGAGAAAGGGCAATGACCTCCTTGCTGTTCAGCAGCTGGACTTTGTCAAACAGCTACTTGCACTGCCATGGTGGTGCAGTCACCAGCATATGTTCAGTGAGGTACAGTACCTTTGGGTTACAAGAATGAAGACATTACCAGGATTCTCAGGGATATACACAATTCATATGTTTTTCAAATAAAAATAAATAACATTGACAGACCAATACACTCTAACTGGAGAACTAAGTGGGGGTGGGGGCTAAGTGAGAACATAGAACTTTCTTTTTGTTTTCTCTTTTTGTTTTTATTTTTAGATAACACCTACATTGTAGACCTAGCTATCCTTGATGTCATGATTCTTCTGTCTATCCCCCTTCCCTGCCCCAGTGCTAGAATTAATTGTATTCAGCACATGGCTTCCTAGAGCACAATGAATATTGAAGCTACCAGGATAATGTAGATTTCTTTGTTGCTTTTTTTATTGAAGTTTCTTTATAATTTACTTATTTTGTATATACGTGTATACATGTATGAGCACAGGCACACATGTGCAGGTCAGAAGACAACTTTATGGAGTTGAGTTTCTCCTTCTACCATATGGGACCTAGGAATTGAACTCAGATCATCAGGGTTGGCTGCAAGTGCCTCTACTGGCTAAACTGTCTCTCTGTCCCAGGATACAGATTTCTGTAAAAGTATGGATGACTTGCAATGACTAGGAAGAGACTGACGAGAAGATAAACACAGTGGTTAAACTTTGCCAGTAACAACTTCATAGAGTATTTTTGTCAATGAACTTGAAGCTGTTGAATTTAGTCAACTTAGAGATCTTTGTGACTCACTCCATGTCAAATTTTAAAACGTTATCAAAGCAGATGTAAAGCAAAGTAGACATCTTTGATTTTCTCCTTGAGTTGGAAATATGGAAAATATATTGAAACCCCTTTAAAAAATAACCTCATAATGGAATTAAGGAGAGAGCTCAGTCAAAAAAGTGTTTAACCACAACGTGGACCTGAATTCAATCCCAGAATCCCAATTTAAATAGCCAGGAATGATGGAGTGTGCTTGAATCCCATTGCTGTGAAGATGGAGACTAGATGGCATTCAGACCTCACTGGTCAGCCAGCCTAGTCATGTAGTGAGTTCCAGGCCAGTGAGAGACCCTGCCTTAAAGTAAAAGGTGAATAG
This sequence comes from Cricetomys ansorgei, assembly GCA_026225945.1. Taxonomy (NCBI): domain Eukaryota; kingdom Metazoa; phylum Chordata; class Mammalia; order Rodentia; family Nesomyidae; genus Cricetomys; species Cricetomys ansorgei. Next base: position 19,449,755 of record JAMJFZ010000239.1, read on the forward strand.
CTCCTGTGGAATAGTATCCAAAGTTATATCCTGGTATCCATTCACACATACACATACACATGCGCGCACACACACACACACACACACACACACACACACACACACACACACACACAGAGGCTATCAAGAAGGAACTCTGTGTAAGCTTTGAAGTACTAATGAGGAAACCAAAGTTCGAATCCTTGTTATCAGCAGCACATATGCTAATCCTACAATTCTGTAAACTCATTCTCTAAAGCGTCTTAGACTAAGTTTTGTTCAGACATTTGCATTCAGTTCAGAAGTTTCTGTTCAGATCTCCTTTCTTTTTTCATATAAATCAGTTTGTAACTTGCTGCTCCTACCGGTCTAGTGTATTCATAGAACCTTCCAGGTTCTATGGCTTCTCCTTGCTTCCTTCACTTCACTCCTTAGTCCTCCAATATATTCTATCTAACCTCCTACTTTCTCATCAGAGCCCTTCTGGAGCCACCTCCCCATAAAGTCTCATGCTAACTACAGCTAAGTCGATACTAACCACTAAGTGTAGAAGTTGTAGACAACTAGGGGTGTTGTCTACATTTTAAAAGGTAGACCAGTAGTTCATTAGATAATGCCGCATACCATGCCAGGTGACTGAAGTAGGTCTAGTTGGGCCAAAGGCACCTGTCAGTATGATAAACCAGCCCGCCCAGCAGCCGTGCCGTGGAGGGATAATAAATCCTTGCTGAAGTACATGAACAAAACATTCTGCTTTCTTCTCAGAACTAAGTATCAATAAAGCTGAAATCAGAAACAAAATGCTTTTAAGCATTTTTATTTTCCTTTTAAGTGAGTGCCTCAGGAAGCTTTTGTAGAGCACTGGAACACAAGTTTTAAAGGTTTCCCACATGCCTTGCTTCCTTTACCAAAGAAAAATCTTCAAAACATTTCAGAAGAAAAAAAAAAAGGCAAATTGTCTGTGAAAAAGGACACGCAAAAAAAAAAAAAGAACTGAAGAAATCAGTTTTGAAGGGGGTTGAGAAGCTAATAGTGGAAGAAATAGGAAGATTGAACTTGGAAAGCAGAGCAAAAATAGATGTGAATAAGCAGAAAGAAAGACAAAGAAGTCAAGCATTAAAGCATTTTCTTGTTAGAGCTGGAAGGAAGTGCGGTCTGGACATTGTACGGAGGAGAGAGAACAGGAGACAGCCTCAAGACCCCTGTAAACTGTGACAATCTTGAATCTTGCTTTTCACAAACTTTCAAATTATAGGAAGTCATTCTTACATTTTGACTGGGCTCACCTGATGACATCCTTTTAGATTTCTGTTGAAAATTTAAACCCATACTTCACTTATAACCCTTTCATGAAACCTGTCACACTTGAGAACAGATATCGGTTTGACTACCCATCCTGAGGCTAACTCATGAAGCACACAGGGCATTTCAGATCAGTGTCTGTGATCATTTGGCTCAGATCTCTTCTGTAGGAGAACAGTAGTAGCACCTAGAGTAGGCCAGTTCTCTGCTTTTGTGAAGGACTGTTTTGTTTTTCCAGTACTGGGGTCATAGGAAATGCTTGACTAACGTGTGTGCGGCAAGTGCTGACCAGAGCTAAACGTCTGACCCGAGGCCAGTTCCTTGTCATGTCTCACCTGCAGCAGGATGATTACTGTTTCTTAGCCCTCAAGCCATGTGACAATTATGGCCTCTAATAGTGAGCAGAGAAAGCATCACTCTCTTAGTCCTAAACATCATTCTAGGGGACCCTATCTGTTTCGGCTGGAAACAGTGATCTCAAGATGAAGTGTTTCTACAGTTTGGGCTACAAAATTAATGTCAAGGACAGACCACTTGGTGCTCTTACATGGGGTTAAGAACATCAATGACAGCTGTTTCTTGAGCATTTATTGCATGCTAAGTGAGTTTCTCATGTGTTCTTTCATCCTTCATCTCCATGAAGTAGGAATCAGTTGCTACACTGAGATCTATTTGATGGTAAGATTTACACGAGCCCAAAGGCCACTCAGGTGTGCTTCCAGTAACCCTGGAATCTGCTCTTCCTCCTAAATTACTTAACCCAGAGAAAGTGAAATGTCTGTTTGCTGGCTACAGCATTAGGCAGTAATAGCTGCATAGAATAGTCATTAAATTTAGAGAATACCACTTTGGATATTTGGATTTGCAATTTCTATCTATACACGTGGTCCCATTCACTTTGAGGTGAGAGAACAGGTGTAAGAGAGCTGGATGGTAATGATACCATGAAACCAAAGCAGTTTCATTAGGAGGCCTCCGGGGCTTGTCAGTCAGAGAAAGAAAATATAATTCAGATGGAAATGCTGGCATCGAGTAATATGCCGTGCTTTGGGTGTGACCTGTGATCCAGAAGTCACCCAGAAATTGAACTGCATCTTCTTGGGCAACTGCCAAGGACAACAGGGCCCTCTACTTTTAACAATGTTCAACAGGGACTGGAAATGTAGCTCAGCATTTAAGAGGAGTACTTGTCCTTGCAAAGGACCCAGGTTCTATTCTCATCAGCCACCTGGTGGTTTACAGCCGTCTGCAACTCCAGTCTCAGAGGATCCAATGCCCTCTTCTGACTTCCACAGGTATGAAGCATGCCTGTACTTTCAGACAAATCATTTTCACATAAAATAAAGCATATATATATAATTTTCCATTTTAAATGTGTATTGAAGCTTAGGGAGCTATGACCCCTATGGAACAGGAGGTCATTGCCTGATGGACCACACGTAAAGGTGACTAGCACCTATCCTCCTCATTATAAGGTTTTCTCAGTCTCAGCACTATGGCTATTTGGGAGCAGATGATTCTCTGTTGAGTGGGGCTAACTGTTGTATAGCAGTTTTCTGGGATGGAAATATTACCCCTAAGAGGAGGGAGGAGGCCTATGAGGCTCAGGGAGCAAAGAACTGTGGCATATTTGAGAAATCTGAAGCATACAAGGGTCCCTGCTTCCCTAAGGTTATGGAAGTGGAACCGCTAGGTAGGAGACTAACAAGCAAGAACTACAGAGAAGAGATTCTCTAACTCACATGACTTGGAAGTACTGCAGAGAGCTCCAGGGATGCAGCTCTCATGAGTCATCACCCATGCTGGAGTCGCATGGGTGGCAGACTTGCATTTGAGTTGTCCTTGCTCCTGTAAGCAAACCCTTTAGCTTACCCAGATTCCTCTGAGGAACCACAATGAACTCGCTGCTGCACTAGATTGTCCTTTGGTAGAATCATTACTTTGATCTGTTGTCAGTCGTCTATCTGTGGTGAGTAAATATTTGTGCAGCATCTTTCCCGGAAAGTCTCACACGGCACTCTTCGGTTTATTGTAAGATGGCTAACAGCATCTCTGGCCTCTATCCACTAGATGCCACTCTCGTCACTCAGTCCTGAAAACAAACAAACAAACAAAAAACCAAAACAAACAAACAAAATAAAAAGCCAAAACCAAAAACAAAACAGAAAACCCTTTAGGCCTAAAAAATATCACCTGCCTGAGAATCGCTGGCAGAGTTTTAAGCCAAATGCTTGGGTACCACAGGACAGCTGGCTTTTTGCAGTCTTGCCTGTAAAAGGCGGCTAGTATTCAGTGAAAACCATTGACATTCCATGTGTCTTTGATAACCGAATGATTCTGCTTAAGGCTGTGGACAAACACTGTGAAAATAGAGGTTGAATGTAAAAATACTCCCAGAAGGCTCATGCATTGGAGTACTTGGATCCCAGTGACTGTCACTGTTTAGGAAGGTTGTGGAGCCTTAAGGAAGAGAAGCTTGGCTGAGAGAAGTGGATTTCTGGATTGGAAGAGGATAGTTTGTAAGAGATACTTCAACCCATTTCTGGAATGAATTCTCTGTTTTCCTGGGACGTGGGGATGTAAGCAGGCCATGCTGTGCACTGCCATTGCCACACCAAGCTACTCCCAGCGCTATTGCCCTTCCAGCTGTGATAGACTACAATCCCTCAAACTATGAGCTGCAATAAATCCTTTCTCCCGTAAGTTGTTCTGGTCAAATGTTCTCTCGTAGCAGCAGGAAAAAGTAGCTAACATAGGAGGCCGTGTTTGAATTTCAGGATGAAAAAGTGAGAATTAAGGCATTCCAGGTGAAGGGGTAGGGGTGGGCACAGAGCCTCAGTAGGAGAGTAGCACTCTCAGAGGGCACAGATCATCTTACTCTCTTACCATTCACAGGCCATCGGGGCACTCTGAAGAGAGGTATCAAACAGAGGATGTTTGGGGCTAGATTTTAAAGGTTTTTTTTTTTTTATTACTTCTATTTAATAGGCAAAAAGACCAAATAGAATAAGCAAAACTGATGCTATTTGCATTTAACCTTGCCAGACTAAGCACTGGGGCAAGGTGAGTTTCTTTTTCCTTAAATTTTTATTAGACATTCTTATTACAAAAAGGACAAGCGAGATGGTTCAGTAGGTATAGTACTTGGTGAATAGCATAGCAACATGAGTTTTGATCCCCAGCACCTCATATTCACACATTTTTCTTTGTCCATACTCCATCTCCATCTGAAATTTGGTTTTATATCAAGAAATGGTGACTGAGTATAAGGTAAAATGGACTCCAACCCTTGAATACAATATGGTCTGAATGTGAAGGAAAGTCTCCGATCACTGGGCTCCCAGAAGTTCCTTCATATTCAGATCACACAGCATGATTCAAGTTAAGTATGCAGTTAAGGAAACAAAACTGGTCAGCACACAAGAATTCAAATGCAGGGTAGAATCCGTGTGGTTGGGCTGGATGAGGAGTTGGAAGAACACTTGTACATTTTTTGCAGCCTTTGAGACTCTGCTTGACTACCCATTTTCCTTGTTTCTGGGACTCTCTATAGTTTCAAGTTAGTATATAGATTTAAGCAGTTTCAGTCTTAAACAGATTTTTAAGCTTTGAGTATAATCGCATCTATCCTAGGCTTATAATTCATAATAGCTTCTTCATACACTTTAAATATTGCCCTAACATTGGTAGGCTTTCTTTTCTTAAAAAAGGGCAAACATTCTCAGGGATAATTATCTATGTGTCCTTGTCTTTCCAGGCATACTAACTCCCTTATCCAGGCTTCTTGGCCCTATCTTTTTCTGGGGAACCAGTGCCTTTTGTTCCAGGAATAATTTTGTAATACAACCCCCTCATTCTCTGTGAATTATCAGGTTAGAGATATTAGACATGAAATAACTCTCACATATGCTTAGGACCTGAAGGTCAGTAAGATCGTTATTATTATTTTTTAGGGTTGAAATCACCATGTCCTTGTTTTCTATAATGTGTTCCTTTCCCAGTTAGCAAGAGCTGAATTAAGGATTACTTTTAGCTTTACCAACAATTTGGTCTTGTGCATTAGCAACCCTCATGATTTTTTCCTCTTGTAAATAGTTTTGCTGGTGTAGTGTTGTGTTGTAGAGATAAAGCATTTTTTTTTTTTTGGATGAGCTTATACAGAAAAGGCAAATTGTTGTAGAAGTTTATTCTAAGTTATATATAAAATAATTGTTTTATGCACTGCTGGGTGAGGGGCTCCCTAGGTCTTGCATTTTGTATTCTTTGCAGGTGTTGGATTAATGTGGGGGATGTTTGATTGTTCATGATCTGCAGGTGCTATCACCTGAGTAGTTCTGGATCAATAAAAACACTTGAGCTCAGATGCTCAGGGTTGACTGTCCAAGATGTCACTTGCCATGACAGTGGTTCCCTCTGGTGAGGTCTGGCAGGGATTCAACCTATGAGGGTGCCTCCCTGTCTTCCTTGCTGGGCTGCCACAGCAGCATACTACTCCTACTGGCCACCTGCTCTGCTCCTCTGGATATCATCTGGAAAATCTGAGATGGGATTACCAGATTGAACTGTATAGTACCAACTATTCTTGTTATAAAAATATTGGACTCTCTTAGCTGGAATCCCATTGGCAGAAGTAACTAAATATCATGATTAAGAATGGACATGGCAGACTGGAGGCTGATAGTAACAGAAAAATATATTTCTAGTTTGGGAATATTGTCACAACTTTTAATAAAGGAAAATGATACGTGCAAGTGAGATGACATTCACTTAGTGTTTCTATGAGTTATTGTGCCTGACACACGGATTCATTTATTGTGTCTCACAACTTGTAAGATAGAAGCTGTTAAAATCTTTCTTAATTTCAGAAAATTGAGATTCAGAGAGACTAACTTTTTTGAGACAGCTGTCAAGTTGGGGAACAGGCATTTCATCTATTATTCATGCTGGTTTGTAATATGAACATTTAATCACTGTGTATTCAGATGTATTAATGAACAAAATGATTGTCAAAAATGAGTACAGATAAGTGGAGTTGGAGGTAGGTCTAGCTCATTGAGATAACTTAGTAGAGAAGTTCTGTTAGTTCAATTAGACAGAAACTTTAGGGAAGCCAAAAAAGGGCTCAGCTTTCCAGAAAGCAAAATCTCAGCCAGCCAGCCAACCAAAGATTACATGGAAAAAGACTCTGGGTATCTTTAATGGGACTACACATTTAAGTTCAGTGTGGTGGGAGTCTTAACTCATAACTCATAAACTGGAGAGCATCAGTTTAAACTGTCACCCTCTTATTGTAACAATGTTAAAAGATGAGACTGAATGGTGGACTGACGTTTGGCTTTTAGGAACGTCTTCAAAGGTAATAACGATGCTACTCTTTTGTAATTGTTCAAGCATTTATAGCCCATGGAGAAAGATTAAGTATGAGGTCTATTTGTAGCCTTATGACTGGCTGCTAACCATCTGTTACTAGCTAGTCTACTGTATTAGAGTTCTGGAGGAAGTAAGTGGTACTCCTCAGGAGGAAGCGCTAATGAGCCAGGTTTGTCATTTATTGGGCAAAGGGAATCTAATAGAAGGCACTGAAACACTGTAAAGCTATCAAGTGCAGGAAGTCGACATCAACAGTAGAAGAAGGCACATTAAAGAGACCACAGAGAAACTGGAGCCCTGGAGGTCAGCCTATAGTACCTGTGAACTTGTACAGTGAGGTAGTTGACCTAAGGTGACTCTCAGGGAGGAAGCCAAATGAATAAATGAGCATAACAGCTCTCTAATGATGTAGGTGCATTCCCTGACCAGATTCTTTCAGAAGGGACTTGTTCACAATCATATTAGTACCTAGTGCCCACAACAAGGTTAAAAGGGTCAGAGTGTGGATCTGGAGAGGCAAGTGGAAGTATTTTAGAAGCATTTTGAATTGGCCACATACATATTCCCACCTCATCACATCCCAGCAAACTGTGAGAAAAATAAGGAGTAAAATCTCACCATTCTCTTCCTGATATAAAATCATATCACTTCTTATTCTTCCCAAAAATTAAACAAGAGGGCAGGTAATTGTTCCCATTGAAGTGGTAACACTACAAAGATGAATGACAAGGAGAAGAAAGGCAATTTCCATTGGAAGATGATCACTGTACTTGGGACTGCTGATAAGTTGCTTACTGAGCTTGCAGAGTCTAGTGGCCACCAGGCTATAAAAATCACCAATAGGATGTCTCCAGGGGGACATAATGCAAGTGGAAATTTGTCTTCAGTGGCTGTTCTTACCATATGTGTGTGCCCCATGGATCTCAAATAATGTTCTCATGCTATAACCACTGTCCAAGAGCCTCAAGGTGGCATGTAGTATATATCTGTACTTATTAAATAGCCCATGATAAAATATATCCTAAAAAATGAAATCTCATATTTTCCCAAAAAACTTTTCCTGTGAGCCATTTTAAAATAGCAGTTAAAGTCAGCCTCATCACAATTTCGACATATACACTGAAGAACTGGTCCAACACAGTGTGTTTAATGGTCAATAGATTTTCTACACAGTATTGTTTATATTAATAAAAGGATAGGCAACAACTGAACACACAAATATGTGCAATGTGGGAGTCTTTACTCACACAAATCAAATCACAGTGCAAACTGTCTTGACTGTTCACTGATAAAATATCAAGATTGTTTAGTGTCCTTAAGAGCTATTCATTCACACCAGGAAACTTCTATTCAAAGTTCACCGTGTGCCAGGCATTAAACTACTCTCAGGTATGTTGACTAAAAACACCATACACTTTGTCGTCCACAAGGGTACAAATGAGGATATTCTGTGTCAAAGCGACACATGAGATGAGGGCTATGAGAATGTGCTGGGGTGGAACAAAAAAGGCTTTCTAAAACAGCTGACTATTGTCCTGCATTTCATATAACATTAAACACGAGAATATATTTGTATGATGGAAAAGGGAGCATTATAAGGGAACAAGACACATACCCAGGGGATGCAGCTAATACCCATGTAGCATCTCAATAAAAAAGATACTATCTTGCCAGAGTGAGAGCATTTTCAAAATCAATTCCAATGTATTTTATCCCGCAGAAAGTGATAACCCAGCAATGATGTGTTGCTCTTTATTAGAAAGATGCATCATAAATAGAAAGAATGTGGAGATAGATATTTTTGATGAAAGTGATTCTGTTTTTAGTTATGAAATTGAGGCCAGTAAGAGGAAAGCCTAATAAAGTTGAAATGGTAAAATTGAAAAGAAGAATAGAATGATTAAAAACTGGAGAGACAACCGTTAAAAAGGAATGTGGAAAATGGAGGAGTGGGTATCAAGCAAGTGTCCGTTGGGAAGGACATGCATTTGCTGATAAACTGGACAGTGTGAATTGTTGAGAGTTTGGAGGTTACTCATAGCCTATGAGGTGACAAAGGTTAGGGTTCACCAGGTAAAATAGGATGGAGTCAGGGATCACTGAAAGGGGTTAGAAAAGAAAATACGAGGCTGCTGCTGTGACTACATCTGTGCTATGGATGAAGTGGGAGAGGTGTAAGTGAATAATGGAAGAAATAGTGTCTGGATGCCTCAAATGACACAACAGCATAGAACATCTGGAGAACACACAGAGGCAAGAGATAGTCATGAGAAATAGCACAGGCTGAGACTAGACAATGAAGCAGGCACACAGTCTTAACGTTGTAGTAGATCAAGGCAGGTCTTTGGACTAAAGACATAAAGGAGTGACTCCTCTCTCTCTGAAACCAAATAATTACACATAAGCTGTCTGTCAAATCTTTGAGCAAATGTTGGAGTAACATGACAAAAACATGTGGTAGAGAATGCTAGCCACTGGCTCTGTCTTTCACTTTTGTGCTTGTCACATAAAAACGAATCCTCTGGATCATGTGTGGCATCCAGCTTGAGTCACAAGTTTGTTTTTGTTTTTTTAATGAGCATTAAAATATATACCAAGTGGTGGGTATCACATTGGGTTCAAGTCTCTAAAATGTCCATCATACCTTGTATTCTTTTAATTGATTTGTCGGTTGACTAGTGGATATGATCCAAGGGAGAATTCCAAGGAAGCTTTAGAGATCATAATACTATGTGATGGAGAATTACTGTCTCTAGAAGAGGAACTTCTGGGAAGAGCATAGACTAAACTACAGCATAAAGAAGGAATCAAACTTTGGAGTGACAAGTTGCTGGGAACTGATCACAGCCTGTTAGAGCTGATAGCATGGACTCCGTTGACCAATACAGGAGAGTTCATTGGATACTCAGCAAGGGAGTGATAGAATCGAGTGTTTGTGTTATCAAGATCCTCTAGCAGCTATCAGAAGGGAAAATAGGAATGGGTTGGGAACTTTGGCAGCAAGGAAACTAGTCACATAATCAGTGCAATAATCCAAGCAGGAAATGAAGATATCCTGAAGTACAGTAGCGTCAATGAGAATCAAAGGATAAGCTACTACTACAGGGTGTGAACAGGCTCGAGTCAAAGTGCGGTTAGCTTCATAGATCTAGAGCAGGTGTTTTTAACTCTGGCTGCACCCTAGAGTCACCTGAAAAACTGTAAGCAAGGCCAAAATTGATTGAGATCAATTAAGTTAGAATTTACATGTTTATTTTTTATTTTTGTTTTTTATGACTCAGGTGATTCTTATAGGAAGCCAAAGATGAGAGCCACTCATATAGAATAAGGGTTCTCAAAATATGGACCTTAGATCAGCTGAATTAACATGATCTGGGGTCTTGTGGAAAATGCAAATTCTCAAGCCCCACCCAGGATGCTTGTTGGCTTGTTGGCTGGACAGATTTCAGTGTTAAAAGATTTAAAGTACTAAAAGACTAAAACCAGAGTGTGGCAGGAAACTGGAAATATTTAGTCACTTGCAGGTGGCTACATCAGATGCACTACATTTACTGAAACCCTGCTCTATGGGTGAGGCCAAAAAAAGTGCATTTGAAGATCCCCAACACAGAGATTTCCTGAACCTATACTTACATGTTGACTCTCAAGCTTATGGAAAATGTGGTCTAATAAAATTGACTTAAAAAGAAAATTATAGTTATATGGAAAGTATCTTTCCTCCCACAATAGAACTAATACAGAAACAAATTTTAGCATGCTTACTGTGTTTTAAAAACATATTTCCAACATTATTATCTAGCATAGCAGAACCAGCTAAAGACTAACATTTATCTAAGCAGAATTAATGATTTCCTGAAATGTAACTAGCGAAGTAACAGATTGTTCATAGTTATGTAATTCCAGCCCCCTTCATTTCACCTTTAAGGAAATGGAGATTCAAAAAAGGGAAAATAGATTATTGAAAGTCTCATTTCACATATATAGGCAGTGTTAAGATCATATTGTTAGTTTGTCCAGGTTGGGAGCTGTTTCTTTACTGAGTTTCATCATCACTCCAGAGGATTACATTGGACATGTGTATAGTAAGCTCTTGCAATTATGTTGAATGGGTCAAAAAATATGAGATTTGAATCTGTAATGTCAGATAGAGACTCATGTGCTGAATCTCTTAATCATCTTGATTAAGAGGAGCTCAGAAGTGGGACTTTTGAGGAGGTTATTGTATCAAGGAGGCCTTGACCTCATCAGTAGATTGTTTCATTGATGGATTAAAAACTTGAAGGGTAGTAGATATAGTGGAAAATTTAGGAGATAGATACTGGTTGAGGGAGCAGTCCCTTCTCCATTTACATTGCTTACTGGCTATAAAGTGAGCACCATTTTCCTCCAACATTCTCTGCTATGATATACTGCCTATGCTATTCTATGCTATGATATACTCACCATTGGTCCAGAAGAGATGAAGTCAATGATCTGAGATTGAAAACTCTGAAACCATGGACCCAAGTCAGTCTTTCCTATTTGAAGTTGGTTTTGCAGGTTCTTTATCATAGCCACAGAAAGGTGAGGGACACATGAAGGAAAAATCTAAGATTGCCAAGGTGTGTGTGTATGTGTGTGTGTGTGTGTGTGTGTACATTTTTCCCCATCTGCTCACCTTCCTTCCTCAGGCCATGGCTACCCCCATTCTATACACCACTTTTTTGAATTTGATTTTTCTGAGATTCTGTATATGAATGCAAATTCATGCAGTTTTTGTCCTTCTATGCCTAGCTTATTTCACTTAGCACAGTGTTCCCCACATATCGTCACAAACAACAGGATTTCTTTCTTAAAGGCTAATACTTTCCACAGCCTCTGCTTTGAGTTTATGGAAATTTTGGATTCATAAGTGGACACGATAGAATGAGAATAAGTAATTTTGGAACATGAAGTACTTTATCGGAAAGAGCAATTTCAGAAGTTTGGTCACGGAAGGCTTGGAGGCTGGGGAGTGGAGTGATACATGAGAAGAATGCAGAACAAAAGGAAAGAAATATTAAAATAGCAACTTCCCTTGGTTTCAATTTTCCCCCTAGAACCACGCTTAAATATAATAAGAAAAAAAGAACTTTCTGGCTTTTGTTCTTCCACTGGCATATGGACAGAACTCTCCAGACAGAGTTTGGGGCACATGGTAAAAATGACTGAGAAACTATTCACTTACAGAAAGGTAGGAATGAGTCGTTTATTTAAAAGTACACTTTGAAACATCCAGGAAAGATACTCTAAATGATTGCATTCAACTGACCTGTGTTTATCAAAGGAGAAAGGGATGCAGCAAAATAAAATAACCAGAAGGCAAAATATTTTCTGGCCTTAAGTTTCTTGAGCTCAGGGTTGAATGTAACTCAGGACTGTGTCACATAGTCCAGCCCAGCACTCATTGAATGAGGGGGATGGATTTGACTTTAGAACAGAAATTATGTCAGCAGCATAAATTAATTTTTCTTTCTCATTTTCCTCATTCATCTTTCCATCTTTCTTCATGGCCAATCTGTAGTCTCTCCTTGCCTTCTTTCTCCCTTCTGGTATATTATTCCAATATATGAAATTCATGAGTCTCATTCGGGGAAGCATCTGAATCACTGAGATACCTCCCTACAGCTGCAGTGTGACATTTTAATTATATTTATTTTTTAGTCTCTTCTTGGCTCCTAGACAGTAGGTGTTTAATGCCCCTGGATGAGGTGCACCCCTCTCATCCAGTTTATTATGGTCAGGAAAATGGAGTCTTGTAGGCCTAGGCATTTTCATGTAGGGTTGGCAGGAGGATACTATGTTAGTTTCTAGGGTTTCTATAGCTAGGATCCACACTCTGGGTTGCTTTTCAAACAGACCTTTTTTTTTCACATTTCTAAAAAGTGGAAGTCTAAGATCAAGGTATCAGCAGCTGGCTAGCAGCAATCTGGCTCACGCCAAGGATGTTTGCTCCCGAGGGCTGTCTGTACAAGATCTGCTCCAGACTCTTCCTATTAGCTTAAAGATGGTGTCTCTCTGTGTCTTCATATCAGCTTCCCTCTGAACGTGTTTATGTTCAAACATCTTTTTTTTTTTAAAGACACTATTCATACTGAGTTATAGAATGTGCTGGTGAGTTCTTTTATTACCTCTAATGTCCTTTGTAAAGAACTTGTCTCTAAATACACTCATACCCTGGAATACAAGAGTAGAGGACTTGCATATCTGGACCTGGAGGGGGGGTGCTAAGAATACACAGTTAGCTCACAGCAGAAGCATTCTTTAAAACATTGGTGGATAAGTAACTTAAATGAATGCTCGGATAACAAAGAAAAGGAAATATCAGACATCATGCTTGCTATCTTCATTGTAAAGTAGAAATGTTTATTTTCCAAGGGTCAGAGAAAACTTTACCTTAACAAGAGTATAGAATTCTCTTTCTTATTCTTGACACTTTAAAATAAATTTAAAATTACCCCAAAATTGATGGGAGAAGTCATCTGTGTCTCCAGATAGTTTTTTTGAGGTATGTGTTCGATATGGGATACAGTAATTATTCCAGACATTGAGGCCTAGAAAGCAAATCAGCATAAAAATCCTCATACAAGACATACAAATTAAGCTCATGATCGGGTGTCAATTATTTATCATTCCCTGGGCAGGAGGAATAAATGCCAGAGTCAAAACAATGGAAACAAGCAGGAGAGATCAGGACTCCGTGGTGTAAAGCTGTGTATAAGACAATGGGGACAGAATGAATATGCATTTCCAGCAGTCGCTGCTGTCAGCTTTGAATCCTGCTAGGCAACAGCAGCCCCCATCTGTGGAGTCACAGTCCTCATAAACTATGCATCCACACAGCAAGGAGGAACAGATATGAGAAGATCATGAAGAAAGGAATGGGATGCAGAGGCTCAGTTCTGAGAGGCTACCTGAACATCAAAAGATGGGCAGGAAAAACACGATGGGATGCTTGCAATGGATGGATGAATAGATGGTTGACCTATTGGTCAAGTGGAATCACCGTGTCCTCCGAAGTTCTTGGTACAGAGATGCTCTCATTTCAGAAGTGAGAAGGCAACCCAAAGGCACCCAGAGGTTGTTGGGTGTATATATACACACACCACACATACTTTCATAATTCTCATATTTATATTAAAGGAATAGTTTCTGCTTAATAGCAAGGCCACATGTATAACTTTAGCTAGGTGGAGCACCAGGTGGTAGAGCTGTCATCACCCTTCTGTCTTGCTGTAACCCATGGACAGAGTTAACATGCAAATCTCAACCACTTCCCTCTGTCAGTATTAAAGGAACATGCTATTGACAAGTCTTACTCACAATGCTTTTCCAGAAAAAAGTAAAGTGCCAGTACACTTTTCCTGACATTATGACACTGAAATTTCACACATTCTATTATTTCTCTGGAATAATATGAAAATATCTTGATGTATACATGTATATGTGCTGAATTTTGAAGACTCCAAAGAGAAGGGAGTTAGGACGTTCTCGGAACAGAGAAGGTTTAATCAGTGTACCGACAATGTAATAAAGCCAATTTCTCAATGGAAGTGTAGGAGGGAGAAAGCAGCTTATCTAATGCGTGTCTAATAGTGAGAGTTTGTTTTGAGAATACGCACTTCCCCATTAAGCTCATCACCATTCTGTGAAATACATGACCACGGTGCAGAGCAGCGATGATGCCCTAGTTAATCCTTACAACAGTGCTGCTTTGATTTTCCCTCTTTCCCTTGCACCGTTGGGAAGATGAGTGTATACATTTCCTGCCCTCTTTCCATTCTCTCCCCACTTCCTGGGGTTCGGATTACATCTTTCCAGTCCTTAATGAAAAAAAGGACTAGTTGTGTTGTTGCTTGATTTTCCTTGTAATGTCCAATGGCTAGAAAATAAAAATAGAGAGATTTTCCAAAAAAGCTGGAGCATTGGAAGAAGAGGGAAGAAAATAGGAGCTCCACTATCTAGTGGCCTATTAAATAAAATAGAGAGGTCCTTCACTAGGATGAGACAGAACGAAGTCTGAGGGATTACAAGTACTATTTGATGGCAGTACCCTCCAGGAAGCTTAAGTGCCCCAGAAAGGGGGAGTTGGGTGAGGACCAAGAATAGAGAGCCCTTGACAAATGCACCATACTGAGCAAGATAACTTCCCTGTTCCTCTACCTTGCACTAACTTTAAACTAGTTGCTTGACCCTTTAAAGGCCCCTCTATTTTTAAAAGAATATTTACTTTAGGGATTAGTAATTATAAATTCTTCCTTTGTCTCTTTATGATGAGTTTGCTTAGCCTTTTGCAAGTTAGAGGTTTTTTTAATATTTTTACTGTGTTGTTTGTCTTGGGCCCAAATGAAGAGCCAATGTTTTGTTTGTTTGTTTTGTATTTTTCAAGAGTAGCTTCTAAGTGTAAGTACCTGTTTTACTAATGGATAATAAGCCCAAGGGTCTAATGTAGCCTTCCACTAGAACCCTAAGCAGCATGAAACTTCTGAGCTGTTACACCCAGGTGGAACATCTGTTGGTGCTACCCAGGGCATATTAGGGAATTCCTGGTACTTCTCAACATCAGAGGCTGTTTCTTCTATCATCTCAATTAGGAAGTAACTCTTTAGCAGCAACCAAACAGAATGAGGAAGTATCAGAGCCAAATCAAATATAATTCAAGAGTGAAGTCTGTAGGATTGGACACTACAGGCAGAGGGAAAGGCATGGGGAAGAAAGAGAGTGTGCCATGTCCCAAATGGCTTGGGTCCTGGAACTCTGGCTAGAGCTGATGAGAGGCTGAAGAAAGGAATGACACACAGACAAATCAATAGTGATTTGGGGATCAGGAGAAATTCTGCTAATGCTGCTATTAGTGTAACCAGAATTTCTGTGCAGAGGGAGAAGTTAGCTGGACTTGGTAGGAGGCCCCTGTAAGTCAACATCTCAGGCTGTACACCAAGGAATCCAAGTTAGATTCTGGCACATACTGATCAATCACTTATCAACAATCATACTGGGACTCGCAAGGAAAGATTCATCATTCTTCTTGAACTTGGACCAAATGGATAAGAGCTATGCCAATCTGCCCTATGGGCCAATTACCTTGGGGTCCTAGACACAGACACCACTATGCCCATGTCAAAATAACATTCACCTGTGAGTGAAGTGAAATTCATTCACTCATGGCCTCTTCTGCTCCCTAAGGCGAGGAGAATAAAAGAGAACTCTGAGGATCATGAGCAAGATCCTTGTTGCAAAGGGCCAGTGTGGGTGGAGAGATGGTTTTAGGGATTTGTACAGGTCATGGGAGAACACAGCCTTCCCTGACATCTGCTGCAAGGCACTACTTTAATTATCAAGAAAGAGGGAGTTGGTTGGTGCCCTTGGTGAGAGAAATTTCAATTGAATATGGGACCAGAAGTCAGGTAACAATATACCAAAGTGGGCTGGATAGGAAGTTAGAAACCCCATATCAATTACCTTTCAGTAAGCTTGGCTATAATGCAGAGAGGCAGCTTGAAGGACATAGGATGAATGTAGACTGCTTTTGTTTGGTTTTGGTCTAAGAAGATAGAGCTTTTTTTGTGTTGGTGAAGAATTGGCTTATATAGGCAAGGTTAAAAATGAATTACAGAAAAGAGAGCCTACATCTCTGAACAAGTATTAGGGTGAGAAGTGAACTTGGAGGATTCTGGGAGGAGGTTACCTTGAAGGCAGATAAGAGAGATGCTTGCTCTAAGCCTAGAGGAAAGGAGGTAAGGGTAGATGAGAAGGTAGATGTAAAGAGAGAATTGTGTACACAGAGAATTTGGAGGAGTTTTAATGTTTCCAGTGAGTTAGGAGATATGGTTGTCTCACAGGAGACAAGGAAACATGTCAATGTGCGTTGTGGCCAGTATAAAGATCAGCTGGCCTGGTACAAGAACAATGGCTACTGGTGACCTTGGAGTTTACCATGAGTTAAATGTATTTTTAGTATAACATTTTTATTCTTTGAGAATTCTATGCATGCCAACTCTGCATTTTGATTATATACACTTCCTTCCCTTTCCCATAAATTCTCACAAACCCACCTCCAACATCCTCTCACAATTTGGCTTTGTTCTCTCTGAACATCATTCTTAAAGACCTAGGAACCATCTGTCTTGAAATCAGGAGAGGTGGGGCCCCTCTCATTTCCCTTCTAATACTGTTCTCCAGTGCCTTTGTATTTGCTCCCCACTTAAAAACACTCCTGCTTGTTACTTAACATATTGAGTCCAGTACCTCTTTTCTCTTAGAAGGGTTTTAGATTCCTGTGACAGTAGTCTTGAATAAATTCTTACATCTAAGTTTAACTTCTGGAGAATGTTTTTTTTGACAGCATTCCAAGTCAAGAATAAAAGAACACAGATAAAGGGGCATATGGATATTAATAAAAAACTTCAGAAACAGTAAGTATAGGGTTTGTAAAAAAAATGGGCCTGCCTATCAATAGTGAGGCATGATAGACTCAGGGCATCTTACATCTTACTAATAAACTACTTGCTACTGATAGATTCAGAGAGCAAGCAAATCTACCTTTTGATATGTACTCATGGGTGATATCACTAGGCTCCAATGGATACTTCTAATATAGTGGTTACATACATGGCCAAGATTAGACTAATTTGTTCACAAAACCAAACCAAAAGTCTCGAACTTTGGAAAAGGGCCTGAGTCCTTTTTGATAGGTTTTGATAGAGATGAGAAGGACATGATAACAGAAGCTGTAGGTGAATGAGTTATTAGAATACATTTTATACATTGCAAAATTAGGAATGAAACAAAAGAAGTAACTAATATGGAGAGATGATTGATTAACAACCAGAGACTCATTCTCAACTCTCCAACGCTGCATGTAATATAAAATGTGGCTCAAGCTGGGGAAACATATTTGTTCAGTCTATTCAAATGGGAACTCGTTGTGAAGATGGGAATCTTTTCTGCCTTCTCAGTTGCACACATTGTTAATGATATGGCCACTGGCTTCAAGCCCCACTGCTATGGACTGACTGTTGGTGCCCTTTCATAATCATTATGCTGAAGCCTAGGATGTGGGGCCTCTGCAAGGAAATTAGTCTTAGATGAGATCAAGAGTTTGTATTTCCATTATAGCTTCCTATTGGCTGAACATGGGGCTGCCACTTAAAAGGATGAGGTGGAAGGATTGGTGAGAATCTGAACCCAACCTGGCATACAGAGTGAGGTTCTCTCTTAAAACACAAAGAAAAACCACCGAAAAGGAAATGGGACATGAGAAGAAGAAGATGAAGAAGAAGGAGGAGGAGGAGGGTGAGGAGGAGGAGAAGAAGAGAAGGAGAAGAAGGAGAAGAAGAGGAAGATGTAGATGAGATAAATGCTCACTCTACCATATGGACCCTCATTAAAACAAACCATAAGCAGAATGACACACAGATTAATGTTTTTGTGACTATACATTCTGCATGGTTATTTTGTCATGGAATCCTAAGCTTAAATATTCATCAAATAAAGAAAGGAGAAGAAACAAGGGTCAACACAAAAGGAAAAGCCAAGAAAAGTCAAGACCATGGAGCAGAGTAGAAGTTAAGACAAATGGCTTGGGTGCTGGAGAGGTAGCTTAATGTGTAAAACAAATGTTGTCCAAGCATAAGAAACTGCAGTTGGATCCTCAGTACCTTGTAAAAATCCAGGTATCCTGGCTAATATTTGTAATTCCAACACTGAGGAGCAGACACAGGAGAATCCCAGTGATTGCTGGACAGTCAGTCTAGTCACAGTGAGCTCCAGATCAATCAATGAGGTGGTGACTGATGAAGGAAGAGATACACCTCTGGCTTCCAGACAGGCAGTCATGATCCTGTGCACCCACATACATACACACACACACACACACACACACACACACACACACACACACACAAATACACACACACACACACAATCACCAGAAGAATTTTGGCCTGAGGAAATAGGGAAAGAGTTTTATATATAAAAAAAAAAAATTACAGTAATATGAGAGACATTACAAGAAACAAAGCACAAAGAAACATGATTAAATTTGCAAAGTAGATAGGATCCAGCCTACAGTTACTTTTAATGTTATTTAATGCTATTTTAAATTTTACTCTTACAGCATGATGTTATAACTGCGATATTAGCATGATTATTGATAACCTTCCGTAGTAGTCCAGGCTTGTGCTTTATATTACTTTTTAAAACTAATAACTTAAGATTTTCACAATTCTAAGACTTCTCAGAACATTAACAGAACCACCACTCAGTCAACAGCTTTAAATCCTCTCCTTCCCTCTTTCATCTCAACATCTATGAAAAAGTTCTGACGGTCCCTAAAGCCGTGGTTTCCAACTACACTTGTCCCTTCCACCTATTTGCAAGCCAACCTCATCCTACCCCTCATCTATTGCAATAGCTTGTCTTCTGCTCTTCCATCTCTACATTTGCACATCTGTGAGCCCTTCTGTGGGGAGAACTGGCAATTTAACAACGTATATGAGATACTATTGTCCAACTATATGAAATGTTTCAGTGGACTCCTATCACCCTTAAACTACAGTCTCAGTTCTCCATCGTGATACTGTATCTCTGAACAGTATTGAAAGCCTGTTGCAGATGTCTACCTTAAAATAGCCTCATTGGCTGCATCTCCCGTCAAAAGACTTTTCTTCAGCCTCCGCACTTTATCCTCACCCAGTTCTCAGCTTAAATGGCCTCTTCTCAGATTAGTCTTCCTAACCGTCTAATCAAATAGCCCAATAACCACTTCATTATTTTTTGATCAACACACTTCTCTGTATCTGAAATCCTTATTTATCATCTGTATGGTTATTTATCACTTTCTCTTATGAAAGTGTATATAGGGTGCTTCTTGTATATTGATTTTTATCTTTAGTACCAGAGTAGGAACTTGCTCCTTGGTCAGGCCTACTGAGTCCCCCAAGTCAAGAAAGGTTCTAATTAAGTATTGTGATTATGCTACATAAGTCATGTCATGGTACCTTGTAGCATATCCCTATTCATGTACTTCACAGATACCACGGGGCTGCAGCCAAATCTTTCCTTTAGGATACAAGACTAATTCCCACTGGCTCTTGCATACCTGTCTTGCATACTTGCTACATTCTTAGCCCATCCTCTCCTGCCCCCTCCCCTGCCTGTTTATGTGTGCTACATCTACCCTGCAAATCCAAAGCACCTTGAGCTCTCTGATTGGGAAGCTCTCAATCCTGTCCTGCTGAAAATTCTATGTTCCTTTATTTCTGGGTCTTCTGCTTCCTAAGACATAAAATGTAATCTTCCGGAAGCCCTCCCAGACTTCCACCTTGTCTATCAGGAGCAACTGTGGATCTGAGACTTCTTTAGCAGATTTCTGTGTGCTCTGATAGCTTCTCACACTGTCTTTGATTACATGCAAGGAATGAATGCTGGGAAGTAATGCTCAAGCTGCTGGGTTAGGGGTGTACTCAACACTCTTATCCTGAGTTTCCCTTTAAAAGCAAGCCTCTGGCTCACAGTGTATCTTGATTTCTATTGCAGCCTTTGATGGTTGCTTTCCTTTCCCTTTAAGATTTTTTACTACCCATTGGACATTTTCTTCATCTCCGAAATGAATTATTTCCACTTACCTTGCTATGTTAGGATCATTTCCCAGAGAAACAGAGCCAAGGGAGAATTCCATCATACTTTTTACAGTTGGCTAGAGGGCTTGCTATGGGAGCAAGCCTTGCATTTCCTATCTGTATGCTTCACGCTTTCAGAAAAGCACTCTACCTAGTGAGCACACAGAAGCCTTTCCCAAATTAGCCAATGGTGCTTAATAGATGCTTGCTGAACTAAGCTAGCAAATAAGACTTCTTAATCCAAGAAGGAAAGATTCAGGTGTATCTCACAAAGCTTAGCTTTGGGATGTTTTCTGGTATTGCAATATTATTCTTTTAGAGAGGATTTACAGGGTAACTTCCTCCAAAATCTGTTCTTTTCTTTATATGGGTAGTTCCCAAATTATAATTTACTTCCTTTCAGTGCCCAGAGCTGCTCTTCAGAAATGATTGGGTATTCTGAAATTTATCTCAGCAAATCATTTTCCCTTTTCTGGCTGCTTTGTGATTTCTGTGACATAATACTTTTTGTACTCATTTAAATGTTGGTTATTGTTATCTCAATTTACTTAGAAAAAGCTATAATATACAACTATAATATAGATAATGATAATGTAGTATAATTTGAAGATCACATAGTAGATTTTAAGTGTTTTTCCCACAGAAATAATAGTTTTCAATGGAAACACTCAACAATATATACACACAGCAAATCATCATGTTATACATAATAAGTATATATAGATTCTTTTTTTAATTGTGAAAATGCTGGTTTAATTAACACTTTCTTACTATGGCAAAACTTTTGAACTTTATTCTTTCTATATATTAGCAGTTAGTAGGTATAACATTTCCAAGTATCTCCAGCCCTGATATATCTTCTCTTAAAAATTAACCTAAGAAGTAAAACTTCAAGAAATATTTATCCTCAGTATTGTCCACTGGGTCCACTGGAGCAGAAATATTTTTAAAATACCCTGTCTGCTCCTCGGATGATAAGCTCCAGCAGCTCTCTGTAGAGACTGCACCTGTTCCTGCTGGAACAGACTGAGCTGTCTGAGCCTTCTCTTAATCTCTCTCTGGAGCCTTGGTCTTTGATTATTCCAAAGGTTTATACACACACAATTTATATGATTGCATATTATATAATTACATATAAATGCATAGTGGTATATATTATCACATTTATTATAAAACAGTTTTTGAAACTTAAAGTTAAACAGTTTTCAGTATTCCTAGTCTCACTTTCGACTTTGAATTGGTTTCTTAGGACATATCCACCATACTGTTTTCCCACATCACAAAGGGAAATCATTCTTGTTCTATGAGGCACTTGATCTGGTGCCTTGTGTTTCCATGAGAATGAATGTGGTTGCCTCGCACTCACTCAGAAGAGTTACAGCTTGCTTGGCCCCTTTCATTCCTGCCTCTGCATGGAACCTCAGATAAATATTCCCTAGGCATGACTGACTTTCAACATGGATCCCAGAATGGTGACAATGAAGGTCAACCTAAACACAATTGTTTTAGGTACTTTAATTGTTATGATAAAACACCATGATCAAGGCAACTTTAACAAGAAAACCTTTAATTTGGGGCTCATGGTTTCAGAAGAGTAGAGTCTGTGGCCATGATGACAGGGAGGAAGGCAGCAGGCAGGCAGTAAAGGCACTAAAACAGTACCTGAGAGCTCACAACTTGATACAAAACCACGAAGCAGAGGGGGAGACACATAATGGAAAACATACCAATATTTTGAAACCTCAGAGCCTGTCTGCCAGTAATATACTCCTCCGATAAGGTCACACCTCCTATCCTTCCCAAAAAGTTCCACCAACTGGGGACAAAGTTATTAAAACATATGAGCCTATAGGGAGATAATCATTCAAAAGCCATGGTGACCTTCAGCCTGAATGGAGTGACCACATCTAACAATAGAGATATGGACAAGACAGCAACCATTAGGTGTGTTAAAGGACCAATAGATCCTCAGGAAGGGGTGGGAGCCTCATGAGCATCACCTCTATCTCTGATGAAATATTGAAAGATCCTATCGTGTACAGGTGTCCACAGCTGCTGTGCGTTTATGATCACAAAGGCTGTGTGATGTCTCGATGACAGCATTTCACCGTACTCCTACTCATTCTAGGGCTCCTTCTCTTTTGTAATGCTTTCTAGGTCTTGGGAAGAGGGTGATGACCTGGTTAGCGCTGAGCATCCAACAGTCGCTGTTCTCACCACCTTTACCAGCTGTACATCTCTCCATTAACCACTGCCCTTAGCAAAAAAAGGAGTATCTCAGACTAGTGAGATGGTTCAGCTGATAAAAGTGCCTCTGCATGTGGTATCTTTCAACACTGAATAGTAACCAGGCAGTTTTAGGTCAGTTCCAGAAAGCTGGCTTAATATTTGATAATCATTTATCTTATATAGTTCCTGGTAATGGGAGAATTCAAGAAATGATCTTACAAGATAGCATTTGTGAACGCATGTGGAGCACTTTGGAAAATGCTTCAATACCAGTGAATTTTCATTTCACTTTCCCCTGCTTTAAAGTCTGAGTTATTATGTCCACTTATACATTCTAATACTGTAAATCTGGCTAAATAACTTTCACCAGAGAATCACAGTTAAAAATATTACCCTTCTAGTTGTTTTTCTAAAACCATCAGAACATTTATGAGATAATTTGGGCACTTGTGTGCTAGTGTAGGCTACACGCTGTGGGAGGAGGCAGGATACTCGCCTTTACTTGTCTTCATAGCCTTTGCACTTTGACACATGGTGGGTGATTTAATAGCATGTGAGTAAATTTAGCTACAGCATCATGATGCCATTTTCTCTTTGATTAACTACCAGAGATTGAAGAATATTCAGAGTCAGACTTCAAATAGTAGTCATAGAATTCATCTGTTCCCTCCTTGTGATTTCTGGAAAATCCTCACTCAGGTTTTATGTATCCATAAATCAAACAGATATAGATCACCAGTGTGGCCTGTGTATCTATGTTCCACCCCTGAAGGATGTCACAGTCACAATCTAGTTCAATAAAAATGTGCATATTAGCATCAAAGATGATAAGGGACATTTAATTACATATCACTGAGAACAAAGTTCTTTTTTTTTGTTGCTTGTTTTTCTGCAATCAGAGGGAATCAATAGCATAATAATTGTGCTCATTAATGGAAAAGAAGTATTTTCAACACATAGCCTGATTCTTCCTAAGGTAATGACAAAGGTAACTTCTTTGACCATTCATCACTGTTTTTATCTTCTAGCAATGGTGCCAGTGCTCCTGCTCTGCTCAAAGAAAGGGTATAAAAAGTCTTACAAAATCATGAGATATTGAGCACATTTCACTAAAAAAAATGTCTGTGGGGTCTTGTTCTCTAAGTGAAGAATACTACACTGTGTTAGTTTTAGGTTTTGCAGTTGGCTTAATTGTGGAAGTAATCCTTTCTGAAGCTAGTTAATTATGATCAAATCTTACATTTTATGATGGTAGAAAGGCTTTAAAATTGAACTGTAACATGCCCGAGACTTTGCCAATTCTCAGAGGAAATGATCTTACTAAAACCTACTCTGTTCCAGAGATCAGAAAACTATGCCCTGCCTGCCAGATGCAGCCACTCTGTGCTGGGTAACTGGGTTGATTGGAACATGGCCACATTCTTTAGTTTGTGTATTACCTACAGCATGAGCAGAATGGTTTGAAATGCCTAACATTGTTTCCATGCAATCATTTACAGAACAGGTTGAGGATTCCTGGTCTAGTAGACCTAGTTTAGTGACAGCTTGTGACTTTACTGCATTGTTGCCCCAAAGTGCTCGATTTTCATATTAGATCCAAACTATATATTTGTTATATTTTATTGCTGCCATAAAATATCTGTGAAAAAGCAACTTTAAGGAAGAAAGTAATACTTTAAGTATTTCAGCTCCAAATTTGGGAGGTTTTGGCTTCTGGTAAGCTCCTTTCTTTGCTTCTATACTATTTTCATGTCAGGAACCAAAAGAGGAGCTTTCCAGGAAACTTGAAAATTACAGAATGGTCCAGGAGCAAGACATGCCGAGGTTCACCTCCAGAGACCTCCTTCTCCACCTCCTACTTCCCACCACTTGCCAATAATATTGCTGTCAAATCATGAGTCCATCAATGACTTAATACAGACTACTTCACATCCCTCATGACACAATTGCATTAAAAATCCCATCAGTTGGTGACCAAGCCTTTAACATATGAGCCTTTGGGGGACATTTCAGATGTGAGCCACAACAGTTGGAAACAGTTTGAAACAAAGTTAAATGTTGTGTTTGAGACCCTTTCTTTCTGAATGGCATAAAGGACATTAGCCATGTTGTTCATTCAGTCCTCCACCAAGCTGGAGACTTGAAGGGATTTGTTTCTACATTGATAGTACCTTGAGGGAACCATGGTGAGCATAAAAGAGAAAATATTAGTGTAGCTAATGAAGGCAAAATCAGAAAAACTCTCAAATGTGGAGTCTCTTAAACTGCTGTTAAATATTTTTCTGTATCCTTTAATTTTTTAAAAAGAATTATGTGTGTGTGTGTGTGTGTGTGTGTGTGTGTGTGTGTGTGTAGACAACTTCTGGGAGTTGGTTTTCTCCTTCCATGATGTGTGTCTTTGGGCTTAAAGATGTCAGGCTTGGTAGCAAGTACTTACCTTCTAGGCCACCATGGCAGCCTTCAGATATCATTTTTTAAGTGGACTATAAGTGTGGATAAACAGGAAGAAAATGAAATTCCTTTTTAAAAATGCACTACATGGACTGGGGAGATGTCTCAGCCTCAGCAGTTAAAGTGCTTGCCATGTGAGCAAGGATGTTAGTTAGGGTCCCCCTAGGGCCCCACATAAATGTTGAGTGGGTGTAGCGGGTGTGGAGACATGCAATTCCAGCATGGAGAAGTGGAAAAGAGGGAGTCCTGGAACAAACTGGCTATCACAAAGACTAATCACCGGGTTTCAGTGGGAGACCCTGCCTCAAAAAGAATAAGGTGGAGGCTGGAGAGATGCATCATGGCTAGAAGCACTTGTTGCTCCTGCAGAGGACCTGGGTTCAGCTCACAGCATCCATACAGTGGTTTATAATAATCTTTTAAAATTTTATTTATTTTTCTTCTCTTGTATAATACAGCTGACCCACTTCTCCTCCCTCCATTCCTCATGGCTCCACTCTCCCCTCTACCCCAGGTCTTACCCACCCTCTCTCCCCAGACAAGAGCAGTCCTCCCAGGGTTACTGCTCAAACAGGACATAACAAGATGGAACAAGTCTGGGCAGTAATCCCTGAATCAAAGGTGGACCAGGCAACCCAGCAGGAGGAAAGTGTCCCAAGGACTAACAAAAGGTCAGAGATAACCCCCCAACTCCAGTCTATAGGAGCTCTACAAGAACAACAAGCCAGACAACCATAAGACTTATCTAGGGGACTCTGTAGGTTTCAAGTCTGCTGCTTCAGGCTCTGTGAGCCCTCAACGGTGCTGGTCAGTTGATTCTGTGGGGCTTGTTCTCCTGGTGTCCTTGATCCCTCTGGTCCCTTCAATTCCTCTTCCCCCTCTTCTGTGGGGTTTCCTCAGTTATGAAGGATGTTTGGCCCTGGATCTCTGCATCCCATCAACTGCTGAAGAAGTCTCTCTGATAAAGAATGGGCTAAGCACTGATCTATGAGTAGAACAGAGTATCATTAGAAATCATCTTATTGCTATCCAGTGTCTAGTTTCTGGCCTCCCCTACAGTAGCAGGCATGGGTTCCCTCTATTGGCATGGGGATTTGCCCTTCCATTGTCCCAGGTGATCCTATGGGGAGGATAGGTATTGTGGCTGAGATGGCATCCCACTGGAAGCCCTGCCTGGTTATAGTAGATGGCCTGTGCAGGCTCCCCATTCCCCATTGCTACAGGTTCTCGCAGGGTCTCCTTCATAGATTCCAGTGAGTTTCCACTGCCCTGGGTCTCTTGATGTCCCCTAAATGTCCTCCAATTCTTGTCATCTCTCCATATAGTCTTCCTTTCATCCCTTCCCCACTCCAACCTGGTCTCTTCTCCTCCCATTTCCATCCTCCCCCAGCCCATCGTCTGTTCTGCTTTCCCTTTACCAGGGAGATCCCTGTGTACCCACTGGAGTCCTCCTTGTTGCACAGCCTCTCTGGGTCTGTGGATTACAGTCCCTTTGTCCTTTGCTTAGCAGTCAGTATCCATATATTAGTGAATACATACCATGTTTGTCTCTCTGGTAGTGGGTTGCTTCATTCAGGATGATGTTTTTCTAGTTTCATCCATTTGCCTGAAAAATTCATGAAGTATTTTTTTTTTGTAGCTGAGAAATACTCCATTGTGTAAATGTACATTTTTTTAATCTATTCTGTTGAGAGGCATGTAGGTTGTTTCCAATTTCTGGCTATTACAAATAAAGCTTCTATGAACATAGTTGAGCAAGTATCCTTGTGGTAGGATGGAATGCTCTTTGGATATATGCCCAGTAGTGGTATAGCTGAGTCTTGAGTCAATTTCAAGTTCCTGAGGAATTGTCATATTGATTTCCATAGTGGCGGTACATATTTGCACTTACACCATCAATGAAGGAGCATTAGCCTTGCTTCACATCCTTGCTAGTAAAAGCTGTCATTTGTGTAAGGAAAATACTCAGTTTTCTGTAGAAAAACAAAAAAGCCAGGTTAGCTAAAATAATCCTGAAAAAAAACCAACTTCCAGATGTATCATCATCATCCCTGATCTCAAGCTGTACTACAGAGGTATAATAATAAAAACTGCATGGTATTGGCATAGAAATAGACATGCTAATCAATGGAACCAAATCAAAGATCCAGACATAAATCCACATATTTGTTCTTTGATAAAGAAGCCAGAAATATACAATGAAAAACAGAAAACATCTTTAACAAATGGTGTTGGTCTAATTGGATGTCTGTATGTAGAAGAATGCAAATAGATCAATATTTATCTCCCCACACAAAACCCAAGTCAAAATTGATTAAAGAGCCTAACATAAAACCAGATACACTGAACCTGATAGAAGAGAAAGTGAGGAATAGCTTTGAGAGCATTGGCACCGGAGACAACCCCCTAAACAGACCACTGATATTTCAGGAACTAAGATCAATATTAATGAATGGGACCTCATGAAACTAAAAAGTTTCTAATAAGGCAAAGGATACTGTCAGTAAGACAAAACAGCAGTCTACAGAGTGGGGAAAGATTTTCATCAACTCCACTTCCAATAAAAGGCTAATATCCAAAATATGTAAAGAACTAGACATCAACAAAGCAAATAATCCAATTTAAAAAATGGAATACAGATCTAAACAAAGAATTATCAAAACAGTAATCTCAAATGGCTCAGAAACACTTAAAGAAATGCTCAACATCCTTAGCCAACCGAGAAATGCAAATCAAAACTACTCTGAGATACTATCTTACACCAGTCAGAATGGCTAAGATCAATATAATAATCTTTAACTCCAATTCCAGGAGCTCTGATGCTTTCTTATGACCTTTTAAGGCACCAGCTACACATATGTTCCACATACATACCTTCAGGAAAAACACACATACACATAAAATAAATAAAATTTTAAAAACGTGAATACGGTAGAAGAGTGATCTATTGAGAATTTCAACCCTCCATGTGTAGATGCATGCATATATACATATGCATATACATGCATATATACTACATGCACATGTAGACATACAAATAGATGTGCACATATATCCATACAAGCACATAAACCACATACCCATGCACATGAAAGAATAAAAAAAAAGCTAGACTACAATTCATTTATATGTCTGAAACAGTCTTTTTATGTAATCTAAATGTAGTGTGTTTATCTCAGGTCTGTGATACCTCTGCTTAGTTTTATACCCTGTTGTGTGATAAAATACCTTGACAATAGCAACTTTGGGGAGAAAGGTTTATTTTAGCTCAGAATTCCATATTATACTCTATCATAGCAGGAAATCAGGGCAGCAGGAACTTAAGCAGCTTGTCACATCGCACCCACAATCAGGAGCAGGGACACGCTTGAGCTCAGCTCACTTTCTCCTTTTTTCTATAGTTTGAGATACAAACCCAGAAATTGGTGCCACCCATGTTCAGGCTGAGTCTTACAAACTAGTTAAGGCAATGCAGACAGTCCTTCATACTCACCCACAGGCCAACCTGATCCAGACAACCCCTCACTAATACTATCTTCCCAGGTGATCTTTGGTTGTGTCAGCTTGACAAAACTGACCATCACACCTTCCCTTTACTTCAGCATCAAAACAATGTTATCACTTTAGGGACAGATTTGTAATTGTCCCCGTTGTGTATGCCACTCAATCTGCACAAATGAGAGCGAGCATTTTTTAATTTGTTCTTTGCTCATGTTCTGTTCTATACGAGACACTGTCATGATTACTCAACAAATCTACCAAGTGAGCCACATCTGTTGGTTTGGGGTGGGCACAGCTGGAACTTCCTTAGCTTCTGTACTGAACTTTTTACGTGGGTGTAATTTTTAGTTGCCTATTCTGTCTGTATTTATGCAAATCACAGTGTTATTTATAAGCGAGTAAATAATCATTTTAAAGGCAACATCTGCACTTCTGTCTGAACGTCAGACACCTGCAAAGTCAGTTCACTTTGAATGGAAGACCACGTACTACTTGGATCAGACCCATAGCTTGAAATAAATTCCAATCACTTGCATGTCTCTTAATCTCAACTTTAATTGGAGAATTTCATTTATTCGTGATAAATCCTAGATATACTGTTTATTGCAAAAACATTTTTAAGCCTTCCAAGTTAAAAAAAAAATCTAAAGAAGTGAGAAGTAAGGAGAGAATTACACAAAATTTAATTCTACACTCCCAAGTCACACGACAGCTACACGTGCCTGTGACTGTCATTTACCCTTAGTTTGTCTTTATTTACCTGTGAAGTGACAGCACTCCTTCACAAGGATATTCTGGGGATAAAGTGGGAACTGCACACAAGCACCATAACAGCTGCCCCCGTTAAGAATGCAGTGACTAGTGGTTCTCTCCCCACTTAATTTTTCTCTGATCCTTTCGAAAGCCTAACTGTCTTTCCTCTAGTCCCCTTCCCCCTAAAATGAGTGGAAGTGGTTGCAGGAGGAATCTAGAGGCAGCAAAAGCAAATCTGGGGAGATCCTAATCCATGCCCTAGAACATGAGAACTAATTATTATTTTTCTCATAATGGTTTACTTTGGAAAACATTAAAAATTAAAAAAGAAAGAAACACACTAGGGTAGAAGTTATGCATCAATAGTTGAATACTTTAGAAGAATAAAAAGGGCACTATGGAGGAGTATTACTTAAACCATTTTTTAATTTTTTTTATTAAATTTAACATTTCTCTCTTGTATAATAATACATCCTGAGACCATCCTCTCCTCCCTCCACTCCTAGCTCCTCCCATCTCCCCTTTCCCCAGAACCCCCACTTCCCCTCAGAACAGACCAGGGTTACCACTTGAACAGGGCATATCAAGAGGGGACAAGGCCTGGCTCTAGCCCAGACATTAAGACTGGATGAGGCATCTCAGCAGGAGGAAAAGTGACCCAAGGACAGGTAAAAGGGTCAAAGAACCCCCCACTCCGACTTTTAGGAGTTCTACAAGAACACCAATCCAGATAACAATGTATATGAGGTATATGTAGGGAACCCTGCAGGTTCCAAGTCTTCCACTTCAGTCTCTGAGAGCCCCTAAGAATCCTGGTCAGTTGACTCTATGGGGCTTGTTCTCCTAGTGCCCCCAAGCCCTCTGGTCCTCACAATCCTTCCTCCACCTCTTCATCTGGGTTCTCTGAGCTCTGCCTGGTGTTTGGCCCTGGATCTCTGTGTCTGCTCCCCCTCAGCTGCTGAAGGAAGCCTCTCTGATGAGAATCGGGTTAGGCATCAGTCTACGAGCAGAGCAGAATATCATTAAGATATTCTGATATTAGGATATTCTGAATATCATTAGGATATTCTGGGCTATCCAGTCTCTGGTTTCTGGCCAGCTCTGCAGTGTCAGGCATGGGCTTCCTCCCTTGGTGTGGGGTTCTTCCCTTTCATTGCCTCAACATATCCTGCAGGCAGAATAGGATATAGGGTGAAGGTTTTGTGGTTGGGTTGGTGTCCATGTCCCACCACTAGAAGTCTTGAAAAACTACAATATCTCATCATGTATCTGAAAAATGTCTGATTTTAACATATTAGGAACCATATATATTTTGCACTATCTCCAGCACTAATATTTCTGCCTATTATGCACGTCCACTACATATATATATATATATATATATATATATATATATATATATATATATATACGAAAAAAGACCAAGAAAGTGTGATAAGTTAAAAGTTATCTTTGTTCATATCTGTGCTATTTAATGAGCCTGGTTTTATTTTATCTGTTTCCTGTATTCACTTTTTGAATAGCTACCAGCCAATTACAGCAAAATCATTAGTGCTTGTTTTCCTAACCATCCTATTGATCATTCTCCTAGCAGCTGCGCTCCTACATCCATTCCATTTATTAATTTGCTTCTCTGTAGTCAATGTTGCCCTCTCTTCATTAGGGATGACATTTGTGGACTTGAAAGCAAAAGAGCTGGGTTTTCATCTCTTTTTTATCTCTAATTAGCCCTATAACTCTAGAGAAATCATTTCTTGAGCCCCTAATCTCCTGATTCCCTATTTGATGGGCCTTTGGATCCACATAGCTATGGCTCTCCTAAAGAAATGCTGGACCAAAAATCAAGAGAGTTGAAGTCCAGCTTTGTATTGTCCTTGACCAATTTAGTCAGCCTTATTGGTACTTCAGTTTCTTTCATTGTAAACTAGTGGGTTTAATAAGTTCATAGACCTTATTATAGAAAATAGCAATGATAGTATGGCTATATGCTGCTAAATGGTTCACAGAATCACAATAAATATTGCCTGTGACTGTCCTTTTGGTAAAAACAGGAGAGTCCAAATATTTGCAGGGCAGCAGCTTCTATCCCAATATCTTTACTTTCAATATAATAGGAAAGGAGGTGCAGTGGGAGAGAGCTGTTGTGTTTGGTGGTTACTGAGGTCCAGGAATCAGACATCTTCCAGCCAAAGAGACGTTCTCAGGTAATGGGACCATAAAACCCAGGATCTCTAGTTTCAGCTGGACGACTATAAGGATAGAGCAGGATAATTACGGCATTTGGCTTAGGAGATCTGATATTCTTAGTTCACTGACATCTATGGAGTGAATTAGAACATAATGTGTGGGGGGTGGGTAGAATTGTCTGAGTCATTTGAGAAATGGAGTCAGGGCTCACTTACTCAACTGCTAGGAGACAAAAGGCATTTTATGGAATTTATGGGCAAATCATCTTTTCTGGAAAGAAAAACTCAAGAGTGCAATGTTGAGCTTTCAAATGCGCACTCAATATTTCTTTATTTGTTCAATTTCAGGGCTTTGACACACTCTAACCCCATTTCTCTTTCATGTATGGGAAAACTGGGTATAAAGAAGTTAAGTGAAATTTACATGGCTAAGTGGGAAAATAGGTCCTCAAAGACAGAAGGGGAACAGATTCCAGGCCTTCTTATTTCATTTAATTTTCCAATGTTCTTCACCAACTCTGAGAAACATTATATTGAGGTAAACACATGCTTAATGTGTGTTAGAAGATGGGTGACACTCTAGAAAGTGACATGGTAAAAGATGAGACAAAATTTAAGACATCCAAATATTAATTGGTTAATTTCTCTGCAGCAAGCTTATACTGAAGTCATCTATCTCAGGGGGATTTTGGAGTATGCTTTACTCCCTAGGGTAGGATACCCTCTGCCACAGAGTAAAGAGCTGCAGAGACGCTAGTTCCCATTACATAGGACAGTGCTGGGTAGTGATAGGGTAGACTCCTCACCTCCTTTTCTTTTTTCATTGTACTAAGAAGGTTATCTGTCCTGTGGTATTGGAAAGAGCTACACACTTCTCTAGGCTGAAGATAAACATTTTGTAAGATGGATTCCCACACTTAACCACAGGAATTCTGTGTCAGACAATTTAGAAAAAACATCTGCTTTTTAATCTTAGAGACATGCACTCTTTGGATTTGATATGCTTTATCTTGATCATATGACCAATATGGGAATGAAAATTAAGTTATCTTTAGTTCAGTGAATAAAGATGGGGAGGAGAGAGAGGAGATGAAAAAAGGAGAGGGGAACTTGGAGATCAGGAGGCCAAAATAGGTCAAGAAAGAGAGTAACCAAAGTGGCTGGAATTATATACAGAAGGGCAGCCTAGCCCCCTGGGCTGAAGAGTTAGGATATTGGGTGGAGTATGAAAGCCTGGAGGACCCTGTAACAGGTAGGGGCAGAGGAATGCTGGGAGAACCCAGCAGTCAGGTCCACTTTGATATGTTAAATAAGTATCTCAGGCAGCAGTTTGTGACTTTGAGACCTAATAACTTCAATTTGGTTGGAAGACAGTTTGTACAGCAATGTTTACACCTACTCTTCCATTGGTAGACAGGCTAACTCATGGTCATTCTTAAGAGAGTTCCTCATAGAATAGCCTCTGTGTGTGTGTGTGTGTGTGTGTGTGTGTGTGTGTGTGTGTGTCCTGCATTTGATCTGCTGTTATGTAGTTATGATATAATTTTAAGCTAATGTTATTTTCACTGCCATAGTTGGCTTCAGTTGCCAACTTGACATACTTGAGAAGAGGCACCCTCAATTGAGGAACTGCCTCCATTACATCGGCCTGGGGCTATCTACAGGGATTTTTTTTTATTGCTACTTGACATGGAAGGACCCAGCCCACTGTGGATGGTGCTGTCATTAGGCAGGTGGGCCAGACAAAGAAGGATGAAAGTCATTAAACAGTATTTAATGCTCCATGGTCTCTGCTTCATTGCTTGCTTTGAACTCCTGCCCTGGTTTCCCTTGATTATAGCCTGTAACCTGTAAGCCAAAATAACCCTTTCTTCCTCAAAGTGCTTTTGATGATGATGTTTAGCACAGTAACAGAAAAGCAAACTAGAATAGAGGTCATAGCTAGAGGCTGTTCTTGAGCAAGAATCTACAACCCTAAAACTCTTTTATTGGTCTCTCAAATACTGCATTATCATCCACCTGTTCAAATCACTCCAGAGCTGGGTGTCAGAGAATCAGAGAACCCCTGTGCCCTGAAGCCTGTTGAAATTACTCAAACCATACAATCCTTAGCCTGCTCACTCTGCCTCACCTTTTTCTTGGCACAAATGACAGTCACCTGCAGTTCCCTGCTCTGCCACTTCCCTTGAGTGATCTGTGATGTTCTGTGTTCTCTCCAAGAATCCAACAGGGGTCATAAAATTGAATAGCTGTTTCTGGGTTCTCCCTCTTGATCTACATTTGGCTCCACAACCTGTAACCTGAGGTCATATGGATCAGGTACAAGTTCATACATGTCTTAAGCTTTCCTTGGAAGTTATGCTTCTTTAGAGCAACTCTAGCACAAGACAAATAAGAAAAAAAAAATTTAAAAAAAGATTTGATGCCATAGCAAACAAATTTACTCTGCTTGACAGATGCTCAGGAGCAGGGAAGCAATACAATATACATTAAAAAAAAAGACTCTTGTATATTAGAATCCACTGGACATTTTTCTAATTGCATTTTTATTTAGTCACTTCTAGTATTTTGAGTTTAATATTTTGTGGCATTATTTAAGTCCCATAAGCTTATTCAACAACAGCTACATTTTTGAAAAAGTTGCACCAAAATACATAACACCTAAACTTGCAAAGTTCCAGGTTAATTCCAAGCCACTGAAGCTCCTGTGTTTCTCAACCTGGAACCCATGGTTCAGAGGTGGAACTTGCTTTAGAGAAGTTATGAGTTCATTCCATCCCCAATGTTCATTCAGCCCTTTGAGATTTCAATTATAATCTGATGCAGAATTGATCATACATAAATGTAAATATTTTCACAGGATCTGTGAAATTTCTCTAAACCTAGAAGTGAAGCATAGTTGAGGAAATTAAAAGGAAGAAAGGAAAGAGAGGCAAAGAGGGAGGAGAATTCCTGTTTGTTGCAGCATATTTAAAATGAAGATAAATAGATGATAAATAAGGAAGTCTACCTGTCTGTAAGAAGCTTGAATATACACAATTAGCATTTCATTGCATGCATATTCATATGTAAAATAAGATTAAGAATGAGAATATTCTTTGATTAATTTATTTCATTGCATTTCCCTTTCCCCAGCGATTTCCCAAGAGATTTGGCTTTGTTCTCCCCTTTCTGTTGCTTAGATACATAGTGAGTACTGTGTGATGTCTTGAACAAATTTTAAAAGGGCTAATAATGTCAATAAACAAACTACCAATCCATACTTCAAAGTATAGTTAGGAAAAGTTATCCTTCAAAGAAATCACACTCCCCTTCAAACTTACCTAATATAATCTGCCATTAAGAGCTCCTGTGAGTGAAGAGCTTTTGAATTTATTCAAGACTAATCTTATCACTGTAGAATTATACACACCTGATGAACAATTCATCAATAATTAATCTATAAAAAGATTCCCAGTTGATGGATTTAAACAGAATTTTTCACTCTAATTAATTCACTGTAGAAATGGGTATTTCCTACTGTCATTATGTAGTCTTGAATATGCATGAAAGGATCCTGATGAAAATTACATGACTTGCTTAGATGGCTTAACAATACTGAATGGTGGTAATTGGGCTAAATTTGCTATGCCTGGATTCATTCAATGAAGTCTTTCCTGTGCATGTAAAATAAGACTCAGTTTCCAAAGCCCTTGTTCACTCTGGTGATAGCTCAGACCTCATGCATCTTGCTTTAAATACTGGATCATATTTGCAAGAGCAAACAGTTGATTTATTAACAGATACAGAATATTTTATTTTAAAAACTATAAATATTTTAAATTAAATTTACCTGTATTAGTTAAGGTTCTCTAGAGAAAGAGAACTGATAAAATATCTATCTATCTATCTATCTATCTATCTATCTATCTATCTATCTATCTATCTATCTATTCTATATGTATATTTGTATAAATAGAGAGAGATAGAGGAGAGGGAAGAGAGAGAGGGAGAGAGAGCAGGGGAATTTACAAGAGTGGCTTTCAGGCTGTCTGGATAGTGCAACAGTGGCTGTCTACCAATGGAAAGACCAAGAATACAGTGTGTTCATTCCATGAGGCTGGATGTCTCATCTGGTCTTCAGTACAAGTCAGAATCCTGAAGAAGTAGGCTCTAATGCCAGTGAAGAAATGAACTTACCCGTGAGGGAAAGCAGGCAAAGAGCAAGCACTCCCTTAGTTCATGTCACATATGTAAGATGTCACCAAAAGATGTAGCCCAGATTAAAGGTGGATCTTCCCCTCTAAAAAGATCCAGACTAAGGTTGAGTCTTCTAACAGCAAATGACTTAATTAAGAAAAATCCCTCAGAAGTTTACTCAGCCACTTGTGTTTTACATAAATCCAGAGGCAGTCAAGTTGAAAACCAAGAATAGCCATCACAGTACCAAATAATATATTTAATGTATATACAATGTAATGAGTATAATACAGTATATACTGAATATGTATATACATATATATGAATAAGTAATCAGTGGATTTAATTATGGGCTTTTCTACTTTACCTTTCTTTGTGACAAGTAAGACATTCTGCTCAGTGGGTGCTGCCTTAGGCCTCTCATGTTAGAACCAGATGTGGGTATGGCCGAACAAGATCTGTGAGAAGCTTGCTCTCCTTGCTTCTCAACTTTGGCTTGGGTCACAGTTTCTGTTTCCTGTCTTTGTTTCCACTCCCCCTTACACACTCACCATTTTACAGTTCCTGTCATACTTGTAGAATGATGCCTACAAATGTGATTTGGTATGAATCAGTTGTCTAAGGTGCCTACTCCTGACACAAACTACTTAATATAGGGCAACAGAGTTGCAGAATACCAACAGGCCTTTTAGGGCATGCCCTGAACAGTAGTGGGAAACTCTGGGGAAAGGGGTAACCCAAATGCTCAACCTAGGTTGACTTCAGAGAAGCAGCAATTTCCAACCTCCCAGGAATCAGCTGCAGCAATCATTCTATGTGAGGAACCAAAACCCCAACTTCTATAAGGATGGTAGCTGTGCAGCAGACACTAGAGATGGGTGTTATGACAAATAGCAGATATTTGCATTCCATCTAAATCTTGAAGTCTCCAGGGAAGAAACTAGTTGGGTTTGTCTACCTTGGACCATCATATCGTTCTTTTTCTGGTGCAGAGGATCAAATCCTTGAGCATTTAAGGCAAGTTCTCTATCACTGACCTTAATTCCCAGCTCTTGGCTCTTTGAGCCAGGGTTTTGCTCTGTAGCTCAGGCTGGCTCAAGTTGGCTATACTCAGTATGTAGCCCAAGTTGTCTTTCAAATCATGATCATCTTTTTCAGGCATGTCCAACCTACTGCCCACAAACCACATATTCCTCAGGGTAGTAATGAGTACAGGCCAACACAAAATCATAAACTCACTTAAAATTTTATGAAGTGTTTGTTTATTGGTCTCACACTTTCTCTTTCTGTCTCTGTTTCTGTCTGTCTGTCTGTCTGTCTCTGTGTGTGTGTGTGTGTGTGTGTGTGTGTGTGTGTGTGTGTTCACTAGATTGCAAGGTTCTCATGAGTGAGCTTTATGGACAACAATGCTATCTCCAATTGTTGAAGGGATAGATAAAGTTAAAGCTACACCTGTGCATAAGCATTCTATCTATTGATCTTGTTAAATATTGGAAATAAAATATTTTGATTTCTCCATCAGAAAAATTAAAGGCCTATACAGTAGTGATAGCACAAAATTTAGACCAAGAGAAGTTAGTTTCTATTTTTCAGATAATTTTAGAATTGTGACTTAAGTATGACATGGTCCCCTGAAGGTTCATGGGTTTGAATGCTTGACCCACAGTTGTGGTCACTCTTTTGTGTGGTGGCAGAATCTTTGGGAAGTCAGACCTAGTTTTAGAAACTAGATTACTAATGATGTGCTTTGAAATTCATAACTTGTTCTTTGTCCCTTCTTCTTCCTCTGCTTTCTGTCCACCGTGAGGTGAAGTGAAGAACCTCATCCTTGACATGATTCTAACACCATGATGTTCTGCTTTAGTGCATGGAACCAAGAAACCAAGGAATAGATTCTCTGGACTCAGGAGTCTTCCTTCACGTTGGCCTCTCAGGTATTTTGGTCAGAGTTATACAACAGTAACAAATGGAGTCTAGGTGTTTCCAACAGAAACATCATGGATGCTAGGTAAAACCATGACCTAGGTCAAGAATCTCTTCTGCTTCATAGTTTTCTTATAGATTACTAAAGCCCAAGCCAGACCACTGCACTGCAGATTGAGCTTAATAGCAGCTCTTGGGTTATCATGGAGAGGAAGGTTGATGGCTGCTAGTAAGCCAGAGTAATTGATATCAAACATTAAAGACTAAAGGTGTGGTTCATGGCACTCTGTGTATGAAGCTGGCTGTGCTGTATGCTGAGGCAGAGAGCTGGCAGCAGAGTTAGGGAACCAAGAAACACAGGTTTTTAAGTATGCTTCAGTTGATTCTATACTAGGAACCTGGGGAATAAAAGTATACTCATCAGTTTAGGGATGGTTCAGAAAAAGCTACTGTATAAAATGCATAGACAGAATACATATGATTGTAGAGTAACACAGAGGAAACCTATATCATATTAGACAAAATATGAACATGTCAGATTTTTTTCTCCCAGATGTTTACCTAATTGAGAATGCTGTCAAGGCAAACCTCAGTATTAGTTGTATCAGTAAGTAATTATCATCTATTTGTAAATGGTGATGTTAACTATGATATTCAAACATAAATTAAAAAGCTGGCAATTCAGTTAACCAAAACACAGCCAATTGTAACTCATTCTGTTTAAATTATAGTCATTAACAAAGAAGCTGGATACAACAGGAAGCATTGAATGAATTTTGGCTCTTGACTTCATCACTTTGTGATACTGTATTTTTTGTTCATGAAGTACAATAAATTATCTTCAAGTACAAAATAAGTGTTCTCTGTCCAGTTAGTCTTAGATTGACAACTTTCCTTGCTAGTTTCATGTCAGTTTGATACAAACTAAAGTCATCTGAGAGGTGGGAAAGCCCAGTTGAGAAAATGCTTCCATAAGATCCAGCTGTAGGCAGGGAAACCTATAGGACGTTATTCAATGTGTGATTGATGGGGGAAAGCGTGGCCCATTGTATGTGGGAATATCCCTGAGCTGGCAGTCATGAGTTGTATAGGAAAGCAGGCTGACTGCTCTTTTCTAAAGGAGAGAAATGGAGGAGGAGTGGATCTAGGAAGAAGGGGGTACTAGGAGGAGTGGAGGGGGGAAACTGTGGTCAGGATGTATTGTGTGAGAGAAGAATAAACAACAGCAACAACAATAATAACAACAATAATAAAGCAAGCGGGCTGAGCAAGGCATAAGGAGCATGCTAGTATCAGTGCTCTTCCATAGACTCTGTCTGTATCAGCTCCTGCCTCCAGGTTCCTGTGCTGTTTGAGTTCCTGCCCTGACTTCCTTGAATGATAGACTGTGCTGGGGGAGCATAAGCAAAATAAACCATTTCCTGCACATGTTGCTTTTGGTTATTGTGTTTTATTACAGCGATAGTCACCTTAACTAAGACAACACCACCCAGTAAGAGAGAATAAAATCTTTAACATCTTTACATTCAAATATCCAAGCTCCATTAGGTGTGTAAGTACTAAGACTGTTCCCCTCTAATGGGACTTTTAATTGGTATTTCACAAGTCTTTATTAAGTACAATACAGAGAGTACAAAATGTAAAACATTTCAGAGTCCAATAAATTTGCTTATTCAATATAGATAGCTGGTCCAAGACATCTTGTCTTAAAGGAACACTGTTTCACCACTCACTGAGTAGCAAGGGGACTTATCTGAAGCTCAGCTTGGTTACTGTACACATCATTTATTCTATAGGAGGAAGGAGTTGGGCTTCATTCAACAGTCAATGCTTCATTCACCACTTTTCCTTTCCTAGAGCTCAAGTGCAAATTCTGGTTCCACTCTCCCTTCAGTCGCTACTCTCTGCCTTATTTGCTGTTCATTGACATAGAAATTAGTTTTGTTCATGACTGTCCACATT
Source organism: Cricetomys ansorgei (assembly GCA_026225945.1). Lineage (NCBI taxonomy): Eukaryota > Metazoa > Chordata > Mammalia > Rodentia > Nesomyidae > Cricetomys > Cricetomys ansorgei. The sequence goes on from JAMJFZ010000239.1 coordinate 19,489,230, forward strand.
GTAATGGGTACAGTGTATCTTTGTCTTACTGATGCCACATACAACATTTGCAGCATGCCGATTGAAGCCTGCCATATGCGAGGCATATTTTCAGGGACTGTAGATATAACTGAGAAGAATTACAAAGTCCTTGTTCACAAGGGATTTGCCCATCCTTGGGATAGATAAATAACATATAGTAGACTGTAGTAGTACACTGACTGTGGTGTCTCAGCAAGGAGACAAGGAGCTATATTCATAGCTGCAAACCCTGCCAGACCTCAGCAGAGGGAACCACCATCCTGGTCAGTGCCAGACTCCCTAGTGGAACCCTGAGAGTCTGTGCCCACGTGTTTTTTATTGATTCGGAACTCCTTAGGCTTTCTACTGATACCACGTGCAGATCATTACCAATCAAAGTTCTCCACATAAATCCAACAGCTGCAGACAATACAAAATGCCAAAAGCCTAGGCAGCCCCTCACCCAACAGTTCATAAAACAATTTCAAACATAACTAAAATAAACATAAATAAAAAGAAATACAGAAGATGTCTTTCTAAGAAGGTGATAATTTAGCATAAACTTGGCTAAAATTAGAGGGCATATCATGTATGTATAGGTGTATTGGAGGAAGGGAATCCAAGGTGGTAGGAACAGAAAGAGTTATAGCCCTAAAACAGGAGTTCGCTTTACTGGAGAGTGGTAGACAAGAACTGCATCAGATGGGTCCTGTTATCACTGATAAGAAACTGAGATCTGATTTTAATATAAAGGGAATCATGGGACTGTTGGGGCCATATATGTGCTTTTATGTGGCTCAGGCTAGCCTTGAACTCACCACGTTGCTGAGGATGATCCTGAATCTGTGCTTCTCCTCCGGCCTTCATCGGCTAAGTACTGGGATTATAGGGTAGATAGCACCTTGTTCAGGTTAGACAGTGCTAGGGATGGAACCAGAGTTTTGTGCAAGCTAGGCAAGAATTATGTCAACTGAAATACATTCATAGCCTTTTATTTACATTTTATTACTTTGCTTAGGAGCCTCATGTAATATTATTGTAGGTCTGATTTGATGAACAACAGTTATTTCCTGACAGACATTTTTTAAGTTTATCCTTTACTCCACTTAATCCTTACAGTAACCCTAATTGTTAGATAGCATTGTCTCTAACAGATGGGGAAATGGAAATGAAGTGTCTTAATTAACTTTGCTGTTTTAATAGCCAAGTTTGCTGGTTCAAGCTCAGGACTGTTTGGTTCTGACACCTGTGCTCATTGCTCCATGATGATGTTTTCTTTCTCTGTAAGGAGTCTGACACAGCCTGAGAAATGAAATCCCAGGAGGCATTTTTAAAAGTAAACAGTGGTTGGACATTGATTTTTGGAATTGAAGGCAAACCAATTGAGAACATTCTAGTTTCTCAAAGCTTGGGTCTTCTACCTTTGAATGGTTTGTTTCAAGAACATTGTGTAAAAAAATAAATGTTTATCTTGTTTTATGGATCTCTATCATAGCTGAAGAATTCAGATTTAATAAATGTAGAATACAAATGTCTTGAGAACTTTTCACATTGGTTAATTCCCCAATGCAGTCCACAGTTGTCATATATTTCTCTTTACAATATAAACATTAAATGTTTTCTGAAAGCATTTTATTTTTATTTTTTATCAAAATACCATATGTATAAGAATATGGTAAGGCTCCCTGAAAACAGCTGTCTTCTCACCAGCTCACCACAGCTCCATTCCTCATTTCTGAAATGTGAGTCTGTCCAATTCTTCCAGAATTGAATTTTCTATGGCTTCTATCTTTATATTTCCAAATAATGTGTTTTCCTGGTTACTTCTCCCAGTTTTGCAATAATCTCTTGTCTTGTCTTTTTTGTATTTCTCTGTTCTTGTCTACTTCAAGAATTTCCAAGTGAGCTTGAAACTTATATGAGATCCTGGATATGCTTTTCAAAGCCCTCCAATGGCTTCCTACTTATTTCACATAAAAGCCAAAGCCCTATGAAAGAGCCTTTAGGTTCTAAATGGAGCTCTGCCTTGACCAAGCCTGACCTTCTAATCTCATATCAATTTTTGTAACTCATTGGTCTTCTCAGCCACAATGAATTCCAGGAGACTTTTCCAGGTTGTTACATTAACTTCTTTTTCTGCTACATAATAAAACAGAAGCTTTAAAATACATATACATACATGAATGATATCTAAATGGAATCACCAAGTAACAAGGGACACAAAGCCCCAACTAGACATTTCTCACAACCAAATGCAACCTCCAGTGCCAGGAATGGGTTATATCTTATTGAGTTGTTGACTGAAGGGCCCCCATGGAAACCACAAACAATCTAGGCTATTGACAAGGCTGTTGGTTGCTCTCCACAAACTTAATGTAAGGCCATATTGCTGAAAACAACACCTATATAATTCATTGAACACAGAGAAGTTGAGCTGGTGTCTACCTAGAGCCTTGACTCCTACTGATGAGTGTTCACAGTACTGGGAGGTATTCTGACTCTGCATGCTAACAGAGGAGAAAGGTGAACACTAACCCAGCTACAAACCCTGTGATTTACAGTGGTAACTGCACAAAAGTTATGGGAATAACCAGCCACTATCTGACTAGATTTGAGACACCCTCCATAGTTCTAGGTTTAAGTTTGAAGATTGGATTGTATGAAGACTGAAGCCTTCTAGGTAAAGGATAGAATCTTTAAGATTAGATTGTACAGAGGCTAGAGACGTCCAGGTCTAGATTTAAGATTAGAGTTTATGGAGGCTGAAACCCTCTAGTACTGGAATTTGAATTAGCAAAGAATAAATTGTCCTCTGCCATGAACCCATGAGAATAATTAAATTAATCAATGCTCACATCAATGCCTACAGGAAGAGGAGGCAAAATAGTGTAAGAGCAAGTGGGAATGGAAGACAGCAAAAATCTAGATACAATAGGGCTGAAGCACATATTAACTCACAGATACTGTGTCAGCATGCATAAGGCCTGCAGAGGTCTGGGCCAGATGGAGTCCCAGCCCTAGCCAAGAAGACATCTCTAATTGACAACTACTCACCAAGAAAGAAAAAATTTTCTCCATGTTTCACTGGATATACAAACCACACCTTAAGGGCAGGCTACATGCCCAGAAGAAAACAGTCAACAAAAAACTAAATCAATAGTATTTTTGGAGGTTTTTGTGTTATAATTCTTTGGTATTTTTTTCTTTTGACTTACAAATCATTTACTTGTATATTAGGGTTTCTAGTTTTGTGTTTTCATGGGATATCTCTGTGCGCAATTGTGTAATGTCTCTAAATCAATGTTTTTCTTCTTTCTATCCGTTTGTTTGTTTATTTAATCCTATTCTTGTTTGTTTGGTTTTATCTTATCTTGTTTTTTAGATGCCTGTTTGTTTTCTAATGAGAGCAAGAAAGGATATAGATTTGGGTAGGTGGGCAGGTGGAGAAGATCTCAGAGGAGTTGGGGAAGGGGAAACCATAAACAGAATTTGTTGTGTGAAAAAAATTTAATTTTCAATAAAAAAGTTTGTTTCCTGGAAGATTATCTCTTCATTTACCCTATAACTCCATCTTTTATATCCTTCAAGTCTCATTGCAAATACAAATACATTTCTTGAATAAATTATACCTCCTTCCCTTGGATCACTTTTCTCCCTTACCTTCTTTAATTATTTTCTGGGTGACTTGATAAACTTTTTGATATTTATTTACTGTTTGTATCCACACATTCTACTAAGCACCACAGGGCAATATGTGGATCAGTTTTATTCTCTGTTCTATTCCCAGTACATAAAACAATGCTTGGTACATAGAAGTGCTAATATTTGTTGGATGAATGAATTGTTCAAAGTTGATCTGTGTAACAGTCTACAATGAGCTTATTTTCTTATGTAATTGTGTGCCTTTGCATTCCTACTGCTTTTTTTATTAGATTGTTTGTTCTGTATATTTAATCAGCCAAATCTAAATTAGGCTGATGTAATAAGAACTAGTCAAACCATTGCAAGATTGTTTTGTGCTCTCATCTTCTCTGTGTCAGGGTGGAAACTCATCTCCTCTGGTATCCTCTGACTAAGGCCCAGGATGAATGAGAAATCTTTGACTGGGACCTACTGACCTTAGGAAAGAGAAAAGAATGAACTGGAAAATCCTGTGATGGCTCCTAAGGTCTCTTGTACTTTGACTGCACTACTTTTGCGTTCATTCTATTGGAAAAAACAGACTGCACAGCATTCCTTATGGCAGTGATTCAAAAACTACATTTTCTTCCAGAGTGTTTTGTGGGCAATGCTATGTGGGCAAATGGTACTTTATTGTATAAGGAAGGTAGTCAAGCAAGTTCCGGGGCAAGCCAGTAAGCAGGATTCCTCCATAGTGTCTGATTCAGTTCCTTCTTTCAGGCTCATGACTTGAGCTCCTGGCTTCCTGCCCTGGCTTCCCTTGTGTGGGCACTGATGGGAAAGAATTAGCCTAATAAACCCTTTCCTCCCCAAGCTGCTTGAGGCCACAGTGTCTTATCACACCAGAAAGCAAACTGAGACACAAAGAAAGGATAAAGTAGTCACAGCAAATAATTTTTAAACAAACGCTGCTGCCTAGACTATTATAATTACTTCTTTCCCAGACTTGTTTGTAGAATAACGCCACACCTTTCAGGGTAACAAACGTATTTGCTGACACTGTTTCAGAGGCATCACTCTTGGTTTGTCCTCTTCCCATGAAAGAGGGCTGTAAGCCCCCCTAAGATTCCCCAATACTTTGTAGTCATGGAAGGCCGTTTCTTTCTCATTTCCTGCATTTTATTCTGGCTTCTAGTCTTTCTCTTTGATGTAGTCTCCTTTAGCCTTCGAAAGACACAGGAAACAGTCCTTCCTGGCAATTAACATTTAGGGAGTTTTATTTGGTTAATATCCTTATCTTGACATCTGACTGATCACACTTATAGATTGCTTGTGCTTTTCCCTATCAGTAAGAATTATAATTTCTAGATTGGAAAGCATTTCACGCTGTTTCACTTACTTCTGGCGTCCATTCTGATACTATCACTCCACAAGCCTGTAAGAGTCTTTCTTTATCAAGGTTTTTTTTTTTTTTTTTAAAAGAACATCCTTGTATTTCTCTACATAAAATATTTATATAGAGACATGGAGAGATGATCGAGTTCTCAGGTAGGAGGAGGCTCAGTGTAGCGAGCGCCGAGTTTCCGCAGCTTTGGAGCACTGTGGGAGTGAAGGTGAGTACAAGACCCTTGGAAGACTGCAGATATGTTGTTAGCTTCCTGTAGCTGCACAGTGGGCGATTCTCACGAGTGATCCCCAACGGGCACAGTCCACATCTGACACTGTCCACGAGCCTCTCCGCAGTTGATGCTCACACGTAACGGGGTTTGCTTGTCTTCTGCGTTCTGAAGCTCTTACAAGTACTTCTTATCAGTAAAAGAAAATTTAAAATAACTGACATCCTAAAGGAAAAAAAGCAGAGAAAATGTAGTTCTCAGCTTTTATGCCTACAGTGCAGGAATAAACTCAGGGAAGCGGGACGTCTGGTTCTGTGCAGGCACACATGCACGGTGAAGGTCTTCACTCTGCTTACAAGTGGACGCCTCCACTCTTGAAAAGGAAGTGATAAATTTCACTTTTCTTTCCTTGGTTATCTCCTCCTGGACATTGTATCCATCTAATGTTGAGATTATTGACATGTTTTTATTTTGTTTTAAACATACTCTCCTCTTTGCACTACTTTTAAATTATATTTTATTTTCTATGATTTCTATTGAATCTCTTGAGTTTTTACTCTTGCTGAATGTTCATATGTTTTGTGATATATTTAACTTCTTCCTATAGGGCGTATGTTATATGCATGTTAAAATGCAAATCATTATCTATCATGTACGGAATTTATGTTTGCAAGATGAGCATAAATTTGACAATATAAAGACATTGTTAAATACGTGTTTAGTTATATATTATATAAATCATCTGTAGTTAATTTTCAAAGGACATTTTATGGTTTTAGATATTCTTTTTTTCTTTTCCAAAAAAATAAAAACGAACCCTTTTTTCTAAAAGGAGGCTGCAAAGAGGCTTTTTGTGTTGCCCATCCTTTTAAAATGTGGAATAGTGTTGGAAGCACAGAATGGGAACTTGTAACTAAGGTCAACAGTGACATCAGACTGAGGCAAAGTATCCTGTTAGGCATTTTACTTTGCCTAAACACCTGAAAATAATTAATGTTCATAGATAGACTTTCTTTTAAATCATATTCACTTATTGTTTCATAGCACAATATTTATTTTTATTTCTTTTTTTTTTTTTTTAGAAACGAAGGATTTTACTATATTGCCCATGCTTGTCCTGAACTCTCAGGGTCAATGATCCTGCTGCCTCAGTTTCCGTAGTGTTTAGACATGAGTGGCTATGACTGGTAACACAATATTTATGTCTCTGTGAGTGTGTGAGTGTGTGTGTGTGTGTGTGTGTGTGTGTGTGCATAAGTTCAAATGTATGTTCATATGTGTACTTATGCATAAAAAGGTCAAAGGTTGTCTGGTGTCTTTCCCGATGCTCCGTGTTGTGTTTAGAGTCTCTCACTGAGCTTCCACTTGCTGACCTTGCTACACTAGTTCGCCAGTGGGGCTTGAGGGATTTTCCCCATCTTTACCTCTGTACTGCTGGGATTACAGATGCAAAACACGATTTCCAGCCCTTTTGCTCGGGGGCTAGGGATTGAACTTGGGTTCTTATGCTTGCATGGCAAGCGCTGTACCAACTAAGGTAATTCTCCAGTCCCCAACACAATATTTTTATACATATTTAATAATACTACAGCTTTTAAAAAAAGATTTGTTTTATTTCCACGAATTATCCATGTCTGCCTTTTAGGTTCTATTCTTACCTAAAAAGTATTTCTACATTTCTTTTTTTTAAGAACCTGGCAGTATGCTCTAGGCACTGGATGCCCTCTGCCCTTTATGGGCACTCAAATACATATGGTGCACATACACTCATGTATGTACATGCCTACATGTAAATTCCTGGTAATATGTTGAATGCAACCATGTGACCACAGTCAGGCTAAGAGTAGGGAGCGATGGGACATACCACTTTCAGGCCTGAGAATTAAAGCCTCGTTCTAGTCGCTCCAGAGAGTTTTATCTCAATTCCTGACATGGTGTTCAGTTAGAAAGGATGGCTACCTCACCCACCTAGGCAGTCAGATAACTAGGGGTAACACCACAGAAACTTCCTGGCAGTCTATGGTCTGCACACAGAAGGAAGTGAAAAAACAATTGCTATTTTCTATCCAAAAACCACGCTGAGAGTAAAGAGCTTTGACTCTCCCAGAAAAGCACGGAGTGTGGATTGAAAGGTTTCAGAATATCATGCTGACTGCTGTCTTTCCTTTGATGACAATTGCTCACATTTTCTAGATAATACCCCAATACTGCCTTCTGCAAGTTTTATTTCAAAAGCCCCATGTTGATTTGTTAGTGCGTGTTACTAAGGAAGAAGCCCATAACCCCAATACTCAGGTGAGATGCACCCCATTCCCTGAACATATTGCAGCCATGGAAACAGGAATTAGATGTACGTTTGTTTTATTTCATGCACCTAATCTACAGCCTGATTTCTCTTCGGAAAGCTACTTTTGCCATCACCATTACCAAAAATGTCTATCGGGGAGAACAAGAAGCACTCCCATTATCCATCATCCTTCTCTTTACAAAAGCAAATGGCTAGGGTAAATGTAATCAGTGAAAACAGATGACTGTCTGCCTTGAGTAAGGATAATGACAAGAACTGAAATGATGGATGCGGAGCAGTGGCTGTCTGTTATCATCCTAAAGCCAACAGTATCAGCACCGTCGAGGATCTTGTTAGAAGTCAAAGTTCATTCCCAGGCTTAGCATTTAAAACTACAGAGGTAGAAAACAGCGACCTGATTCAACAAGCCCTTCAGTTTGGTCATTCTGATACATACTAGAGTTTTAGATATGTTCTACAATGACAAGTTGACATGCATGAGAATAACAGGTCATCGGATAGATATATTCAGTTCATTTGGAATACTATCTGGCTGGATCCTGATACCAGCCTGAATGGAACTCGAGGATATAGCTGTCTCCAGCTGTTCATAAAGCCAGGATGATGTCTAAACAAAAGGGAATAGACTTCTTTTTATTTTTACTGCTGTAAAGTAAGTAACTGTTGTAAGACTGCTCATTGCTGCATATTCATCTTATTCTACTTATTTTGTAGCCCAGAAAAACCTGGCGAGATCCTTCATAACTGAAGTAACTATAGACATGAGACAAAGTCAAAGCAAAACAACAGAGCTAATAGGATTGTATTTTGTGTTATGAGAATCAGTAACTTGTTATACTACAGTGCCTTATAATTTAATTTATTCTCTTGGAGAACAATTGGCACATCATTCTGAAAGTACTTTAAATGAAGTATAGAGACCGATTGCTCATATTTTAGTGGCTGTTTTTAGAGCGAAATGTTGATGATAAAAAGCTAGACATTTACTGGAAAGCAATCTGAACTGCATGTCATGCCAGCTTTACTTAGGTTAAGATAGATTCACAAATATATTTCATTTTCAAACAAATATAGAAAAAAGATATGATGAATAAGCTTGTAAAATGTCTGTAGTTAGTCATTATTAGCATGTGTGTGTATAAGCTTCACCTTTCATAATCATTGCTTAATGCCATCAGATCGTATGCCACCATATACAAAAGCCATGACTTACTTCTTGTGATAGTTAATCTTAATTGCCAACTTGAGGAATCTAGAATCACATTAGAGATATGTGGGTAATAGTTCCTATGGGGGAATTATTTTGATTAGGCTAATTGAGGTGGGGAGACTTGCCTATTGAGGGTGGTGCCATTCCCTAGGATGGGATCCTGGATGTAATAAAAAGGAGAAAGTGAGCTGAGCACAAACATTCTTCGTTCTCTGCCTCCTGACTGCCCATTAATGCCAGGAAACAATCACATCCAGCTCCGCCTTCCTGACTTTGCATCAGGAGACTTTGCACCTGGAGACAGTGAACTACAATCAGCTCCTTCTCCTTTGAATTGCTTTTGTCTGGGTATTTTATCCCAGAAGCAGGAGAAGTATCTACAATGCTTATACACTAATAATTTGGTGGAGAAGTAGAACTATTTAATTTTTCATTCATTCATTCCTTTCTTTCTTTCTTGTTTATTTGCTATTGCACAGAACCCTTTGATGAACATCTCTGTATTTTTGTGTCAAATGCTCTGGGGATACTTACTATTATCTTTGCTTTGATGGTAAGTTTTACACATCTTGTAGATAATCCCCTGATATTACCTCCATTGAGTTTTGTTTAAAACATTTTCCGCCCTGTTCACATGGTATCCCTGGGAGGCCTGTTCTTTACTAAGGTGAGCAGAGGGAGATAGATCAGGGTCATAGGGAAAGTAGGGGGTAAGCAAGGGGATTGGAGGGAGAGGAGGTTGCAGTCTGTATGTATTGGAGGAGAGAAGAAATACATACCTACACACACACACACACACACACACACACACACACACGAATTACTGGCAACCATCAGAGACTAGAAAATTCACGCAAAGATTCTCCAAAGCACCCAAAAGACCATGAGCCTGCTGCTGACACCAATTTTGGACTTAGCCTTTAGACCTGTGTGAATAAATTCTGGTTGTTTTTAAGCCCCCCCAAAAAACCAAAAACCTAACACTTTCAAAGCCCTTCAAAATGTTTTTATATATATATATATATATATTCTCAAAACTAATATTACCAGGCTTAAGACCAAGACTAGTCTAACACATCTAGCTGGTTGGCTGTGTTAATTCATAACTCAGCAGCTGTTACTACAAGGTTTTTCCCTCATTCACCTTCTCCAACTATGTTTTTGCCTCATTTTTAACCACAAGAAAAATATTCTACTTATAGCATGGTTATGTTCATATGAATGTTTTAGAAAGGATATGAGGATAAGCACACATTCAAATAATTATTTTCCATTCATATTTGATTTTCTAAGAACTCTTTCTGTACTCTTTGTCCGTTTGTTTATTCACAGCTGAGTGGTTTCTTATTGGTTTTGGGAACTGCTTTTCAAGCATTTTTCTCCATTAAGATATTGAGATTTGGATCTATATTAAATAGCACTAATACAAAATGAGAAAAGTCAAGTATAAATCTAGGAAGAATTCAATACAGGGCCTTGCTTGTGGCACACATCTTTCCCAGAGTGCTCATCGGTTTGCCCTCCTTGTTTACTGTGCTCAAATCAATACATGTCTGCTCCTGTGAAGTCTCCCTCTCCACTTCTGCTAGAAATCTTGTCTAGACTTATCCTATTGCCTTTCCAGCATCTTAGGTCTATCACCTGTACCCCTCTAGTGTAATCCATTGTTTGCTATTAGTATCAGCCCTGAGTAGGGCCTTGGAATGAACATCAAGAATTTCAGTTTGTGCCTGCAACTTACGGAAGTCTGTGCCACTGAAGAAAAGCCCTCCACTTCCTGGTTTATATGCTCTCAGATAGGGGTGGGGCCCCATGTTCCATTCATGACTGACATGAACTCTCCCTCCATTCTGTGAAGATATGCTAATAAATCAATCTTACAAGTGTCTCTGTAGGTAATCATATCTGTTCTGCTATTAAGCTAGCAATACCCATGTCATGGCTAGGAGACAGAGTTTTGAACATCCTGAATCCTGAATAAATTTATTTACAGGTCTCCTGGTCTACGGGATAGCCAAGGTATGGCTTATTGTTTCTTCCTTCCAAATATATCTCCAAGCTCTTTTTTCCCCTCTACTTAACAAAAGTTGTTTTCCCCATTTTTCATCTTTTCAGTTCCCCCAGTGTTTCCTCTAGACTTCTTCTAAGAAGGCTTCTGCTGCTTCCTGTCAGAGTGAGATCAAAAGTCTTTTCAGGTCTCTAGAGATTAGGGATAAGAGATAAGGGGGGAGCAGAGGAAGAGAGGTGATGAAGGGAGACCGAGGATGAGAGCAGGTAGTATTTAATGGAGCAGATAGTTAAAGAATTAACATTCTTTACATGGAGAGGATGCTGATGGCCCTTCCTTCAGATTCTTGCCATGATTGGTTTCGATTCACTTCTTCATCTGCTCACCTGACTCTTAGCTCAGTTTCTAACTCCTAGTCAATGTATCATTACTTTTATTTCCTGGTTCTTGTAAACCAAAAAGTAAGATTATATTTACCTAAAATAATGTTTCCCAGAACCATTAGACCCTTTATTTTTAAATCTCTTATTATACTTAGTCTTTGTGTTTTATAACTTACTGAACTATGTATCTTCTCTTTTCTACTAGATTACATAAAGACAACATTCTTTATCTTATGTGCCCTTAAGTAAATCTTTAAGCACCCGGCGTACTTGGAGACTTTATAATCACAAAGCAGGGCTTCTAAACAGACCCCAGCACTGTTGAAATTTGGGCCAAAATGAAGTACAATTAAAGAAGGGTCTGGAATAATATATCATTTAAATTGTCTTGGGTTTACCTATAAAAGCTTTCCTCTATAAAATTATGAGCCAGCTCAATTCCTAAAAGTCTGTAATTTAATAATTCTAATCAAGCATCACTTAAAAAGAATAGTATAAATGATAAATAAAAATAAGTCACTTACATTTATTAAGTGGCAGCAGTTTTCTTGTCTCTGAATTTTATTTACAACAAGCCAAAGTACGGTATGTGAGACATAGCCACTCGATAGGCTGCGTTATTATCACACCTTGTGTTGGATTATTCTTCCGTAATCCTTCCTTCCCAGTAATTTTACATAATCAGATTACTAATTCATTGGTAGGCTTAATGTATTTTAATGGCCTCCAGTAAAATATAACGTGCACATAATGCATAATTACAAGTAAGATTAAGAATTCCAGTACTATTTCTAGACTTCTGTCACCCAAGTTTACAAGCACTTCTTTCACAAAAATAATAATACATTTTAACTGCAATTAACCTTGACAAGTAAATCTGGCCTATTTTGTTTCCTGAATGACAAGGGAATTGTAATATTTGACAGCTTTTCTCACTGACACAGTTAGCTTAAATTCTGTTGAATTTGTTAATACTACCTGGAAATAAAATAAAATAAAATGTTTCCTTTATTTGCATGCAGAGGAACAGTGGTGCAAGAGGGTTTCACAAAGGCACAAGCAACTAATATTTCAGATTCACATGGATGTTAGCTCAGTGCCAGAGGCTCACAGTGCAGCAGACTCACCCCACCCTAGCAGTCGCCTTTGCCAGCCCTGCCTGAGCCATCCTGCTCACTTTCAGCCTTCCAGACTTTCTCTTCAAATTCTCTGTGTTGTCTTTCCCAGGTAAAGCTTTAAATTCATTTCCAATCCCACAGTCCTTTGCTCTCACCCTTTGCTCCCTGGTTATACATGGTGACAATCACATTCAGAAAACAACCCTTCCTCTCAGAACCAGTTGTAAATTCAATGCAGAAAACACAAGTATTTATACTTCTGTGTAAGGAAAATTTGCAATCCCCTCCCCCATTTTATTGGATTCATTGAGTTGAACTTGGTTTAAGAAGAGTAACGAGTCATGCTCTTTTGGAGGATGACGGGGGTTTATTGTTAACTAGAAAAGCTCTTTTATTTTGGGAAACTTATGGGCATCTGATTCTTGATTCTACCAACATTAAGGCAAAACTGTAAGGAACATGGAATCCAAAGCTCAAGCCTCCCTGGAGACCCCTAGAGTCACCAGTGTGTCAGTGTTTTATAGTTGGTATAGACTGGACTGCTTATGGTGGTTGGAAGAGCAGAATGCCCTGCCCTTGTGGAATCCCCTGCTTCGCACTCTCCTGCCTCAGTGCTCTCCAGTCGTCAATTCTCCTGTCTCTGATCTTCTGACCTTTAACTCTGCAAGCAGATCTTGGTGGTTCAATTTTGAAACAGAGTGTATGATAAGATCCTGAATGATGGCTGATTCTGGGAACTTGCAGAAGGGTTGTCATTCTGACCCCCAGAGTTGGTCTGTGTTCTCTTTCTTTTGCTCCATTGTGCCCCTAGTCTTTGAATAAAAAAGCCATAATGCCCCATGGGGTATGCAGAGTTCTTTTTGAACTATGCAAAGTAGGGGAAGTGTTTCAGAATCAGTGAGATGGAGATCTCACTGCTCTTCCCATTTGCAATGTTTTCCTGGTGATTTTTAAGACTCAAAAGCAAAAGGGAGCCTATTAAAAATAGCCGCTCACATTTTAATACCTGCTTTGAACCTAAACTTTCGAATTGAAGTCTAGAATTTCATAAATTTCAATTTAGTCTCTTAAATCATGTGTTTTACAGACATACTCCTTAGCCAGCTTCAATACTTTTCTCTTCTGTTCTGAAATTTCTTTCCTCTAAAGCAACTAATCTCTACAGTTTAAAGACGTGCAGTGTGGGTGGCATTAGGAAATAATTCTATTTTTGATATACATATTTTTACCTTATAGGAGTTAATTTGTTTTAGGTGTGGCATGATGTCTGACAGGCTGTGAGTCTGTGTGTTAATGCCTGGTTAGAGGTAAAGAACTGAATGTGCGGAAGTCAAAAGTCAACCAGATGTGTCCTTTTGAAAATGAGGGAACAAAAAGGAACTTAGGAGTTTCTTGTGGTGTTTTGGACTCGGTATTCAGATGTAATCACTTTAGTGTCGATCTCAAATCTCAGAAAGCCAGCTTCAGTTCCCAGAGTATGATTATATACTTTATGGGCCTGGTTCATGTATGCATTATGTAGTGGGGTATTGCAAGCCTGTGTGTTTGCAGGTGTGTGGGTGCATGCGTGCTTGTGTGCATGTGCACATGGAGGCTAGAGGTCTACCTCAGAGTTTTTTTTTTTTCCCTCAGTCACTCTTCATTTTGTTTTTTGAGACTAGGTCTTCACTAGAATGTGGGGCTCACTAACTCAGCTCGAGTTGGCCCGGAAGCAAGCCATAGACATTCTCCTGTCCTGACACACCCCTACCCCCAGCACTGGGATTGCAGGTCTTGCATGATCAGTTTTGCATGTGGGTGCTCACTATTGAACCCAGGTCCTTGTGCACTTTACTGAATGAACTATGTCCCCAGCACTACATGAATATATTTAAAATTTTCATGAGTTACTTTATAGGTATCCAAGGTAGAAATTTTTGCAGCTCAAGGTAAGAAAGGCTTTTTTACAAGAAGCAGCAAAGAACATTGTCAGTTCTGATCATATATACTATAGCTTGGAAATATCTGAATTGTTCCATTAATATTTTCCTTTCCTTTTGTCTCATATTTAATTCATGCAATTTAAGTTATAAGTGGAATTCTTAAAATTACTTTAATATTGGGTCTGGGAGCATTATATTAATTATATATATAATTATGGGAGCATAATATTGCATCTCAAAGTGATTTTAGGAATTGGGCAGGTATTGATAAGTTTATCAGGAGATCTACAGGTACTCCTTCTTTTAGCCAGAATAGCAGGACGCTCTCTCTCTCTCTCTCTCCCTCCCTTTCTCTCCCCCCCTCTTTCTTCTCTCTCTGACAGAGAAAGATTAAGAGAATGAATATTTACACAGATAGGTAGATGTTTTCTCTCTGTGACTTTCATCATTGTTGTAATGAAAAAGATCAAAGCAATCTGGGGAAGAAAGGGTTTATTTGGCTTATGACTCCATGTCATTGTGCATTATCAAAGGAAGTCAGGACAGGAACTCAAACAGGACAAGAGCATGAATGCAGGAGCCGATGTAGAGGCCATAGAGAGGTGCTGATTACTGGCTTGTTGCTCAGGTATTGCTCAGCCTGCTTTCTTATAGAACCCAGGTCCACCAGCCTAGGGTTGGCACCACCCAAAATGGGCTGGGCCTCTCCTACCGATCACTAAGCTAGAAAATGCCTTACAGGCTTGCCTACAGCCTGAGCTTATGAAGGCTTTTTTCTCAATTGAGGTTTCCTCCTTTCAGATGGCTCTAGCTTGTGTCCAGTTGACATAAAATGAGCCCCCTTCAACTTTGCGACCTCATAAATATTTCAAAAGCATTATTTTGGATTGAAAATTTGTATCACTCAAAAATTCCCAAGTAAAAATCCCAACACTCAATGTGATAATATTTAGAAGTGGGGACATTGAAAAGTAACAAGGTTTTGTGTAGAATAGTAAGTGTGATTACTGCCCAACGTAGAAAAGAGACAAGATACTTGTTCTATCTCTCCCTCTCAATCCCTCCCTCCCTTCTTCAAGGGCACAACCTTCTGAAAAATCTGTCAATGACCACTCACCAGGAACTGGGGCTTTCAGATTGTAGATACCTACCTTAGACTTCTCAGCTGAAGAACTATGAAAAGTAAGTATTTAGTGCCACTCATTCCAGGGAATTTGTGACAGCAACCTAAAATAAGACAGTTTTCAGAATAATTATAATGTGTGAATAGAATCATGTTCTCAAATGACTGATCTTTGCTCTTTAAAAATTGAATATTTAACATCTAACATACAAATTATTTTTTTAATTTAACTTAATATTTAAATCTCAATCTCTCTCTTCTCTCTCTCTCTCTCTTCTCTCTCTCTGTGTGTGTGTGTGTGTGTGTGTGTGTGAGAGAGAGAGAGAGAGAGAGAGAGAGAGAGAGAGAGAGAAATGTGGGTGTGTGACTGCATTGTCCTCAGAGGCCAGAAGAGGGTGACAGATCCCTTGGAGCTTGGGTTACAGGAGGTTGTGAGCCACCTGATATGGGTGCCAAGAAATAAATTTGGGTCCTTGCAAAAGCAGTAGCATTTAACCACAGAGCTATCTGTCCAGTTCCCATATTAATTCCTGAGGAACTGAGAGAAAAAGAAGACGTACACTCTTGATTTTGCACAGCATGACACCAAAGGTAACATGCCTCTCTAAACTTGACCTTTGTTACAAAGGGATCTCTGAGTATACCCTAAGACAGGGGATGACTATCTATCTATCTATCTATCTATCTATCTATCTATCTATCTACCTATCATCTTTCTATCACCTATCACCTATGATCACCTATGATCCATGTATTTACATGTCAAATAATAAACAATATTAATATTATATACATTAAATATATATTATATATATATCCTAAAAGTGGTTTATGCATCAAAAAATAAAAGTGCTTTTAATAATTCTAGAAATTATCAGTTATTTCAGGGGTAAACAGCAATAACTGAAAGAAAAAGTATTTATATTTCTATTGTGGAATGTGTGACTACTACTGAATATAAAAATAAAAATCATTTGTCACAGGACTGGAGAGGAAAAGTAAAGAGACAACACAAATACCGAGAGATCTGACAAGTGTGTACAGTGAACATACTGACCCGTAGCTGAGGACAGTCTGAGGACACCTGCCAGCATGCGATAGCAGTAGGTCTCCATGCTTTCAATAGCAATGAGAAGAGAGAAAGGGAACATGGCAGGTGGTAAGAGATACATTAAAGATTCTAACATAGACGGGAACCATGGATGTCAAACAGAAATACTCGGGGCCGGTGAGATAGCTCAGCAGGTAAAAATGCTTGCTGACCAGCTTCCAGATCTGAGTTTGATCCCTGGGTAGAGGGAGAAACACTCCTGCACATTGGTCTCTGACGTCTACAAGTATGCCCTGGCCCACTCATTGCACACATGCACATAGCAGAATGAATAAGTATTCTAAAAATTGCTGGAGTGGTTAAACAAGTAATAGAGTGCATGTAAAATGTGCTCAGTGGTGGATATAGACTGCAATGCTGAAAATTGCTGCCACCTCCTGGGATTGATTTTGCAACTGCATGTTGCCATGGTCGCTTTTATTCTATGGAACAGACACAGTAACTAGAGTGAGGAAAAATCAAGGCCGATTTTGCTGTGCTTGCAGACTGCCAGACATTAGAGAAAATGTGGGTCCTTTCTGTGATCAGATAATAAACGTCAGCTATTTTCCACTAGAGCCTAACAGGAACACAGTAAACACCTCACTACCTATATAGGGAAGAAAACAGAACATACTCAGAAAGGATTTTTTTAAGATAGGACTTAACTAAAAAAGAAGTTGGAAAAGTAATATAAGTATTAAAATATTTACATAAACATTATTGGTAAAATGCTTGAAATTAGGTTGCAAATAGATTTAAAACTGAATAGTTGCGAAAAATTTTTCGGAAAATTTTGATGTACTTGGTAGTTTCATGAAACTTCTTGGAAAATGAAAATTATAATAAACTATTTGCATTTAAGTATTAATTAAAAATCGTCTCCTCTATTGAGTTATGCAATTTACATTTCCTCCAAAAAGTTTTTCTGAGGACTCTGATTCTTCAGTAATGATACACAAAAGCATACATTCCTTTCTGTGCAGCTGGAGGACTCACATGTGGAAGTGAATAATCAGAAATAAACCTGGAATGATTTTTCCAAGAAAACTTAAGTGTCTATTCAGAGAAAGGCTGGGACCTTGCCAATAGACTATGGGGGGGGGGAGGTGGTAGTGGTAGGCACTCAAATGTATGTGCATGTCCCTTAGTGGAAATAAATCCTGCAGGCTTCTACTTGAACGTTTGCTGATTAAGTATCCCTACTGAATATCCAAACATGTTCTCATACACACAAAACCAACTTGCCTAGTGGAGATGGGTCCATATGTGTCATTTGCCTTTATCCTTCCCCTTCACCCAGCCTCATGTTCATAAGCACAGACTCATAACTTGCCACCTTTTCTGTTTTTTTCAGAGACATACTCCCTAGAAAAGTAAAGTCACATGTTTTGTTTGTACTTTCTTGTTTTAAAAGAGAGAGAAATGTTAAATAGGATGGTAGGCATGATATCCTCCTGATTGTCAGTTTACACCTGACAGATCAGCCAAGTTCATCTCTGGGCCCATTCTGTGATGTTGTCTTCACAGAGGATTAACTACAGAGGAAGACTTGCTCTGAAGGTGAGCAGTATCTTTACATTGACTTGGATCCAGATGGCATTAAAGGGGGAAAAGGAGAAGGGAAACATAACATTTTATATTGTTCACGTGCAAAAGTTTTATTTTTAAATTATATGCCAATAAATCTTTAAAAATAAAAACATTATGCTGAGGATTTGTACCTCTGATCTTAGCACTGGGAGTAAGTCATAAAAGGCACCACTTTCTGCATGCTAGGATACCTGTAAAATGTGGTCAAGGCACTGAAAAGAAAGATGTGTTTACATCAAGGACATCACATTGAGGAAACCAATGGCCTTCAGCACCAGGACAATTGGGGGACTGGAGGGACAAGGACTCCATTGTCTGGAGAGCAGCGAATTTTCTTGAGGTATTTGTAATTGACTGTGAATCATCCCTGCTCTGACATGACCTACGAAAAGAGGAGATTCTTGGAAAATACATGCCACTGATGCCTGGGCCCCTAGATGTGATATAAAGGAAAAGGACAACAGTAATGACTAAGCCTGTGTTGTGACCAAATACCTGAGAACAACAAACTAAGAGAGAAAGAATTTATTCTGGGTCACAATTGCATAGGATTCGGTGTATTGGCTGGTTCCATTCCTTTGGGCTGGTGATGTGGCTGAAGAAAATGGTGGGATGGGTATTTGAATGAAGAGGCTGTACATCTCACTGTGGACCAGAAGCCAAACAAATCAGCTCACACCATGGTAGCAGGAAGCAGGGAGAGGTAATACAGAAGGGCTCACAGCAAAATATAGCCCATAAGGATGCATTCCCACTGACCTATTCCACACAACTAGACCTTTCCTTCTACATTCTGCAACGCCCCAATGATGCCAGCCTCTCAGTAATCCATCAAGGGATTAATTTGTCTATTAGGTAGACATTCATTGTCTAATTACCTTTGAAAATGACCTCTCAGGCATACCCAGAGGTGTCTTTTAGCAATGTACTAGGTATCTCCAAATTCAATCAAGTTGGTAATCAAGATTAACCCCATGTGTCTGTCAGGGTGCTACAGATGAAACAGATACTTTTGACAGGTATGCTAGAGCTTATAGTTGCTGAGTTTGAACTCCAGGCTGAGGAACTGGGTGCACATTACTTCTGTAGCTGGGCAGGAACAGAGGCCTCAGCTGCCACTGACACTGGCAGTGGAAACAGAAAGGAACAAGTGAATGTAAACCGGAACTTGGTGGTCTGGATTTTGAGAGGTGAGTTTAATCTTCAGTTCTGAAACTGTTGTTGGTATGAAATCTCAACAGGAAAATAAGAATTCATGTCTGGTACTATTAAATGGGTCAAAAGTCCATGACCGAATACTCATTAGGGTCTAGGGTAGAATCTGACACTATTATTCTGCCAAATGGAAATAGTAATAACTGCCCTCTAAGTTTGTATCTTTACACTCATAGTCATGCATGTAATCTCTCAACTCTCATCAGAGGAGCTTCTTTTTGTATTATATATTGATTGATATAGAGAGACAAAACTCTCGCAGAGAGTAAGAGACTGTGGAGTTCTCAGTGCTAAGTGGAACAGCTAGATCATACTGCTATCCTTCAAGGTTCAGGGTGTCATTGCAGAATGGTAGGCAGAAAAACCACACAGGCCAGAGATAGTGGAAATCTATAGTGGAATTTTATTTAGTGGACATGACAGGTTCATCTCATGCATAAGACCTGTACAAGACCAAGTGAGCCAAAGTCCTAGCATGGATGCGGGAGGGATTCAGGAAGTCCCACCTCTGGCTGAGAAGATATTGATAACGGATGATTGCTAGGGGCATTTAGTTCACTTCAAGGATGAAGCAACTGAGAAGCTACCCAAGCTCCAGTGGATGGCCACACCCATACACATACAGGCAACAGTAAAACTCAGCGAGTTTAGAAAAAAAAATCAAGAAAGGAATAAGTATTATGGTATTGCAATACATTTAGCAGAATTAGCCTCAAAACATCATTTCAACAGCAATCTAGAAAACACAAGAGATAGACCTAATTTTACTATGGCCCAGAGAAGTGAAGAATATTCATTTGTTTTCATTGTGTTTGTGTACAGCACACTATGGGAGTTATTACCAGAGGACAATCATTACAGGTCAAATGAGTTTCTTGCCCCAGGTTTTTCCTGTCTTCACAGAGGCCAATGACCAGCTGTTACTTGCTTGCAAAGGAAGCATGTGGTACATAGAATGAGCTGCAGGAATACTGCATGAAGTAGTGTTGGTGGGAAAGGAGGCATTTAGAATCTGAAAACATAGGTCTTGGTTGCATCTTTACAACTAGGTCATTGGGTGACTTTGAGTGACACTGGATGATTGGTACTCGACATATTTAATGACCAGGAGATTTCAGCCTAATCAGAACAAGTGCTGGCTTTCATGTTACAATAGTGAAAACAGAATTGGGTCTTCTGATGAGCCTGGAAAGGGCTGGGTTTCTCTGTCTCAGCAGTACTGATACTTTGGACTGGATAGTTTTTTGGTGAAGGTTGTTCTGGGCATAAATGGGATGGTTAGCAGCATGTCACACTCCCTATCCTTAGCCTCTAGCTACTGCATGCTAGTATTACAGTCCGTCCCTCTCAATACACACACAAAAAGAGCTATGGCTACCAATATTTGTAGATATTTTCAAGTACTCCCTAGCAGAGGTGACAAATTCCTCAAGTTAAAATATCACTGATTTACTTTAACTAGGTGTATTTGGTCAATGATTTATTTCACTGACTATCTGTTCTCCTTCCTCTGCATCTTCATTCTCTTAAATCTGAGTACCTTTTTAGTAACTGCAACATAGGTTATAACCTTCTTTCAAAAACACAGTGAATTGGCATAGTTGCTTAGTTGCATAGTTCTACAAAGAGGTAACTTAGATATTTCTGTAAGGCTTATGCTCAATTTTTTAATAATAAGTTTCAGTGACTAAGATTTTATATAAATTTCTATTTACCAGTAGAAGGGAGTAGAAGACTTAGTTCTCACAAAATTAAAATGTTGTCCAAACTTACTTGATATCACAGGCAGGACATCATTTTGAAATTTAAAAAAATTTACTCTTTTCCATTTAGAAAACAAGTAATTTAAACTTACATTACCATATAACTGAGTCTCTGCTGTGTTTGGTTTTGCTATCAATTTACAACTGTTGAATTGTAAAACTCAATTTAAAACATCTGAAAATTTTCTATTCAATTTTCTATTATCGTGATTGTTATCATCACAGTCACTAACATCATCATTTCTGCTAGGGATTGAATTAAAGCGTTGCATATGATAAGCATGTGCTCTTCAACTGGGTTACCCTGGTAACCTCCCTTTGAACTTATTTTAATAGTTAGGGAGGGCACGGAAGAGTGAGTAGTTTTTGAACTAGCAACCCCAGTAGTGGCTACCATATAAGCCTGTCCATTGTTCTATGATACGAGTAATTTATGGGCTTCCATGTAATCAACAAGTAACACATTCATTCAACAAATACGTATCACCTGAACACAATACTAAGCATGCTCAGGACAGAGCAGTGAAAAAGCTGTTGCTTTCTACTGAGTTGAAAGAGGAAAAAGAAAAAAAAAGTCAAACATAAATTACATCAGCAAAATGAAGCGAGGTTGGGGGGTAGTAACGGTGGTAGGCAGAGTATTGCTGTTTTTCAAGGTACTAAAGACAAAACTCTTTAAATGTTGACATTGGATAGAATCTTGAAGGCTTCGAATCACCCCTTTTCAATGAAAGAGCTTTCCTGCTGGAGAAGCATCACATATTTTGAAGGAAAGCATTTTCCTGGCAATCTGAAAAAAAAGTCAAGGAGGCTGGCATAACAAAGGTGGGGCCAAAGAGAGAAAGTTGCCATGACAATCAACTGTCACTACAGATCCATCCCTAAGACTGCTGAGGAGCCCGCCCTTCTTTAATACTTACGTTTAAAGTATTCTTTTCTTGCCTGTGTGGAGGGGAAATGTTTGCAAGCATATATGTGCATATGAGGGATATGTGTGTGTGCATGTGTGTGTGTGTGTGTGTGTGTGTGTGTGTGTGTGTGTGTGTGTCTGTGAGGGATATATGCATGTGTGTATATGAGAGATGTGTGTGTATGATGTATATGTGTGTGTGTGTGTATGTGTATGTGTGTGTGTGTATGATGGATATATGTGTGTGTCTCTGAGGGATATATGCATGTGTGTGTATGAGAGATGTGTGTGTATGATGTATATGTGTGTGTGTGTATGTGTATGTGTGTGTGTGTATGATGGATACATGTGTGTGTCTGTGAGGGATATATGCATGTGTATGTATGAGAGATGTGTGTGTATGATGTATATGTGTGTGTGTGTGTTTATGTATAAGGGATATATGCATGTGGGTGTATGAGAGATGTGTGTGGATGTGGGTGTGTATCTGATGGATGTGTGTGTGTGTGTGATATGAACGTACAAGTATATGGGAGTATTCTTCCACAAATTCACTTCTGAAGGCCGAAGCAGGGCATCATGTGTCTTCCTCTATCGTTTACCTTTATTTTTTGAGACTGTGAATATTGAATCAGTAGCTTGTTTTGATGGGACTGCCTGGCCAGGAGGCCTCAGGGATCTGCCTGTCCCTTCCCCCTGAACAATGGTTACGAATGAGTGCCACTTTACACATCATCTACATGGCTGCACATTTCACCATCTTTCCAGCCCTGTTTTAAGTATTCTGTTAAATTGTATGCTTTGGAACTTAATGTAAATACAGTGCATCGATTTACATGTATACATAGTGCATATAGACTTTAATATAAATATTCTAATATAAAAGATATTTATGTATTTCTATGAAGCAATTCTGTGGTGAGTCTGGCTGCTTCGAATGCAGGCCATAATCCATATTTTAATATTTAAATGGGAATTTTAATCTAAGGTATAATATGAGCTAATTAATAATCCCTTGAAAACTTAAATTTAGAAAAGAATGACACATGTCATAATCATTTACTTGAGTTTTTCTCTAAAGCTTTTCCCTTTCCTTTGTAGAGCTTTTCATAACAAAGAATTGTTATTTTAGCCAGATATATGCTTCAGAAAAGCTACGTCTAGCAAATTTTGGTTCATGAATTGCAGCATTTCCTTGAGTTTCTTCCAACCTTACACATCTATGATTCTGTTAGGATTCTGCTGGTTAGAACACAAGGTCAATGAGAACAATACTATAGATGTAACACTCTCTAGACATAATCGCAGACTGCCTCCATCCATTATTTAGGATTCAGAGAAAGCTGTTTTAAAAGCTGTTCATTGGAATGCTGCATGCTGTCACAATTAAAAAATTACAAAGATTGTACTGTTCCCATTTCCTTACCAGTATTCTTGCTCTTCTAAAACAAACCCTTATAAACATTTAAATGTATCCCACACAATTGAATACTAACATTCCAAAAGCGTATAAGAAGTGGCATAGCAATGCTGAACAAGGCAGCTGTAGTGTTCATTAACTCACTATTTCAGGTATTTTACACTGCGTATAGAACACGCTCTGTTAGGCCACCAGCACTTAGGTGGCCCCTTCAGAACTATGCGATTAGTCCTCTTTACTTTCTACCAGGACTGGTCTTCCTCGTATGCTTCAGCGTGCCCTAGAACTTACTGTGGCCTTGACTAGACATTTTGCTCTGCCTGTTTACTCTCACAGTGAGTGTGATTCCACTACCTGTAGTGTGCTCTTAAAGTAAGCAGTTCACTGAAGTAGATGTTAATGAAATGTTACGTAAGCTTAATGAAAGTGAAAATAAATGTTGCATAAGTAATTTAATTGTAAGCCTGTGAACTTGCCGCGGCGCGTAGTTTGGCCACATGTCATGACCAGCCCAAAGCTGCTGGAGTCACTCTATTTTTTTGGTTGTGAGCCTAACCTTTAATGGCTGAGCCATCCCTTTAGTCTGCTGAGGTCACTAAATGGCTAAGTTGAAAAGTGTTCCTTTGAACGAGGTGTTCTTTTGGAAAAGCAAGGAGGTCTGTAACATGAATGAGTTAGGTGGCTTGCTTTATATGTTGACGTACAAGGCAAGCAAAAAGGTCAAGTAGAATGATATCAGAATTTCATGGAGTGGGCCTTTAAAGGTTAATACTTTATCTACTGAGGTTTTAGGCTTTTGCTCATTCTCAAAAGAAAAAGAATAGGGAGCCTGATAAAACTCCCCAGAATTTAAGATGGAAGAAAGAGAAGTATGAAGGGCCAAGGCTAGTGGAGAATCTTCTGCATGGATATTGTGAGAATTCAAGAGGTTGCTTTTCTGAGGTTAGGGATGGATGCTCTTATTCTAATGAATTGAAGGAGAATCGGTTTTAGAGCTTACTATAAAGGCAAGCTTGATTTTTTTTGTATTATGTTGGAAATCAAAAATATGTTGTTGATTTGAAAAGCTTAAGAAGTTCTTAAGTTTAGTTCTAGCCTTAAGTGCATGTTGCTGATACCAAGGTACTGCTGTAGCAAAGGCTACAGTTTCTTATGTGTAAATTGTAATAAACATAAAAATAGTAGAAAAAGTGTTTAAAATCTATGGAGCACCCAAATGTAAGTCCTAGAAAACACGGAGATGAAATTCCTTCCTAAAGTGAATTTTACAAAATGAAATGCACAGTTGATCTTATCAGAGCCAAGTATTCAGTATGTGAAGTTTATTTTCAAATTCAGTCTTTTCTTAGTGTCATGTTTTTCCTCTGTACTTATGTCTGTGTATCTTGTCTAATATACAGTTCTTGCTAATTGTAGCTTGAGAATAAGGGCATTCGAAGTACATCAGATAAGATGGACCTTCAAGACTTGCTCACAAACTCTTAAGGCTATCCAGTGCGAACTGGAAACAATGGGCATGTGATTTACAATGACTACAGCAAACAATGCTACTTGATGCCATGTTTAGAAGTACTATTGCTTTAGGCTTGGGTATATTGTGGGAGTCTCTGTGTCTGTGTGTGTGTGTGTGTAATTATTCATGGCTTTATGAATATACACATATTTGAAATGTATGGTATGATTTTCTTTTCAAATAAAGCATATACTAGCTAAGTGACTACCATATAAAAACATCAGAAGGAAAGATATGACATTGATTTTAAAGAATTTATAACGTTTGTCAAGTTTCTGAAAATGGTAATGCTGTTCATGAATGTAAACATACATCCCTCAATTTAATAAATGTTGCATACCTGGCAAGTGGCAGGAAACACTAGGCAATATACCAGAGGGAGTTAAGTGTAAATACCATTTATTCATTGACCTTAAGATGTTCAGTCTGCTGAGACAGAAAAGCATATCAAAACCCACAGTGCAAGAGCTTCTAATTCAAAGAAAGGAGTAACTAGAATTCTACAAAGGGGAGAAGGCCAATTGTGCATATGGAATTGACTTAAAAAATGGTAGATAGGACTTATAAAGATTATGAATAGTCAAACCTACTTGGCCCTGCCATCAATCAAATCATTTCAAGAAGGCATTATGACCACTTCTAATTAAGTAAATGATTTAAACCACAGCTCAAGACCATGATATATAGAGAGAGAAGACCATCATGGAAGATGTTTAATTCTCAGATACATTCTGACACTATCTGAAGAAGTGTGCACATCAGCTAGTGTAGTTAGAACAAAATACATGAAGAATGCACAATCTAAGTCAGTGACACTTATTAAAAACATTGCACTAACTGGGAGGGAAGAGGTTACTTACAGGAGGAACTGTCAAGAAAATCAAAGGATGCACAAATGCTCAGCTTTTCTGTGATGCTCTTGTCTGTGCTGTTGTGTTCTTGTATGCATGCTCAGGACAGAGCCCAGGGCCTCACACTTGTTACGTAAGTACTCTGCCACTGAGCTGCACCCACAATTCTCCCTTCTCGTCTGATGTAAATGCCTGTTGGAAGTCACCTCCTCTGTGAAGTCTTTCTGGAAGCCCTTGATATGCCCAACACTCACACCCATACAGGACCCTTCTAATTTCTAGTCTGACTCTGCTCTGCACACTCACAGAGTCTTGTGTATCCTGTTGTATGATAATTGGTGAGATAGTATTCCTCCTGCCTGACCAAATACTCCCTGAGGGAAAGGAACCTGGCTTACTCATCTTTATATTTCCACAGTGCCTGGCACATTGGAGACACATTTAGGACACATTTATCCTATGTGAGCTGATAGAACTCTATGAATACAGGGGAATGAGTTTAGAGTGATACATCAGGTTGAGTTTGATAGAGGACTTAAAAACACAAACATTGAGAGTTCAACTTTACTATAGATGATCAATTTGTTTATCTTTCAAAGATGGAAAGTAGTCTCAAAATTTATTTGTAAATACACCCCAGTTGTCACTGCTCTTTGATCAAAATGTATGAAAACTAAAAAGATAAAATTATATCTAGCATGCTTCCTATTCTACACATATCATGGCGAAAACATAGCTATTTCTCTTGGATTTGCTTCCCAGTTAAGTATTTGTGACTTTCATAAATTCATGACAGGATTATAGTAAACACCAGTGTTTCCCAGGTCTTCACATAAGGAAGCAGCCTTCTCTGTTCAAAGTAAGTGAGAGGAAGTTATCTTTGAACTCACAATATCTAACAAGGTATCCAACACAGAGTAAGTGATCAAGGAATATTTATTGGTAGTGTGAAGAACTAGAAAAAAAGCCATATAATTCCTAAATAAGAAAAATTTTAAAAAAGCATAAAATAAATCCAGCATATGGTGCTATTTAGAAAACATTGTGAAGTTTTTTCATGGTGAGCTTAAAAAAAAATACTGTACCATTAAAATAGATTTTTAAAGCTCTTCAAAACATAACTAACATGTTTATTTCCGAAAACAAAACTGCAAACATCTGGCAGCAGGAGCCAAGCTCTTGCCCTTGGAAACGATTCCTTATTTTAAGATTTATCCTCTGGTGTTGCCATGACTACTGGCCATGAAGCGAAACTGCTGTGTAATATGTTCTATCCCCCATAGTGATTGTATCTGAAACCAGCAGTAAATTTCTAGTAATTAGAGGAGACAGCCTCAAAGGTAGACTTGACAAAGTCTTCAAACACTGTGTTAAAATCTTCTCCTGGGGTTTGGGCTACTGGTTGTTGATTTAAATGGCTCATTAGTATGGACAGGATAATTAAATAAAGAGCTGGATATCTGGCTCAGGAGAAATCCTTTTGCCACATTTGAAAGTGTCAACTTATGTCAAAAAGGGAAGAGAGAAAAAAATCCAATTCAACAGCAATTGGGTGGATAGCAGATAAAGCTGGGTACGTGGTAGATAAATGCTGATTCTCTGAAAGTGTCAAAACCAGAGATTTTTCATATTAATTCTGAATAGAGGATGACATGTAGTGTTCGCCAAAGCATGCAGCTGGATATGTTTATTCCTACAACACCTGATAATGTATTCTTTCATTACAGCTAAGGTGATTTGCACTATTTTTACATAACATAACAAAGCTTGGTCAGTCATGTAGGAGAAAATTCACCTTGCTTTGATTGCATATGGTCTCTATTAACTGCATTCTTCCTAGAGGCAGATAGATGGCTACCTTTTCCTAGTGTAATTCAGACTGACTACAAGGGAGATGCTGCTGAGATTGTGGCTAAGGCCTGCTCTGTATTGGCAGAACCCTTTCTTCTTCTTCTTCTTCTTCTTCTTCTTCTTCTTCTTCTTCTTCTTCTTCTTCTTCTTCTTCTTCTTCTTCTTCTTCTTCTTCTTCTTCTTCTCCTCCTCCTCCTCTTCTTCTTCTTCTTCTCCTTCTCCTCCTCCTCCTCCTCCTCCTCCTCCTCCTCCTCCTCCTCCTCCTCCTCCTCCTCCTCCTTCTTCTTCTCCTCCTCCTCCTTCTCTTTCTCCTTCTCCTCTTTCTACTTCTCCTTATCTTTCTCCTCCTTCTCCTCCTCCTCCTCCTGCTGCTCCTCTCCTCCTCCTCCTCCTGCTGCTCCTCCTCCTCCTTCTTCTTTTTAATTCAGAACTAAAAACCACGCATTTTCCAAGGGTAGTTGTGTTTTCTGCTTCCAGAAATATAGTTGATAGTAGCTGTTAAGGACAATCATTTTAGCTGAACCACTCCCTTGAGTTAGGTGATGGATATGCAGCAGTGACCAAAAGAGAAGTACTCTCATTGCCTTAACCCCTGTGGTGCATGCCAGGAATGGATGGGAAACAGAGCACAAAGGGAAAGAGATGGAGAAGAGAAAATGGTACTATGTTGGACTTTGTCTCTTAAACTTGAAATTTCAATTTGGTATTCTGACACTAAAAAAAAGTAAATAGAACTATATCTATAACTAATATATAATAAATAGAGATAGAATGAATATATATATAATATATATGCATGAAGAATTATATATAATATATAATTCTTCACGCATATGTGTGAAGAATTATTCTTTGGGCTCATACTTCTGTCTACAGTGAATGCTTACTGAATGCTTATTACTCATAACTTTGAGAGAAAGAGAGAGAGACAGAGAAAACAACAGAGACAGAGAGACATAGATAGAGAGAGAAAACTGTCTCTCTTCATATATTGCAGTTGTTCTGGGAAAGGGCCATTCTGCACTGTCAGGGAAAGAGTACCTAGGTATAATTTCATTCTGGGCCACAGTCTAAAACAGATCTATACTGGGCTACACACAGGATTTCTGGATGTCTGTGGAAACTCTGGAATGGATTTGTTAACTGACATGCTCCCTAGCTAAAGTGTACTGTGGAGTCTGCCCCAGCTCAAACTCATTTTGAACCGGTCCTTGTTGTTTGCATAGGAACTGTGTTCAGTATGGGCCGAAAGACCACACTCATAAGACCATGTGCCAGAGTCCATTAGGCCAGCTCGTCCCAATTCACATCATTGAAAACCATAAACGGGAAGAGATAGCACTGTATTGTATCTAGATAGTTGTTTTCTATACAAGAAAAAGTCAATAATCTTTCTGCTAGCTTTTCAAGGACAAAGTCACATGACACCCTCTGATAATGACTCTGTTTAATGTATCAGCCGTTTACTACAATTACCTGATGTTTTTGTATAAGAACATGAACTTAGCTTATATCACCCAAAGGTACACCTGGAGCTTTTTCTTAGCAGAAATGCTCTTACTGTCCCCATGTTTCACACAATGGCTTGTCATTTGCATACCGATAATCAGAATCCTCATTCTGTTGACCTGGTTTCTTTAAGCAGGCTGGCCCCTGAACCTAGTTTTCATACGGCATGCCCTTGCTTCATATTTATGCTGAGCTCCGTGAGAGCATAAGCCCTAGAAAAGGTTGAGACACAGTAGGGATGGCAACGATACGGTTACAACGGTCGGTGAAGGGCTTCCGCTGAAGACGAAACTACAGGGCAAGCCATGGAAGCATTCAAAAATATAAAAGGCGAGTTAATGAAAAAATCACATTGCCTTTTGAGATAAGAAAGCTGAGACTGCTGATGTGAAAATGCCTCCGCCCCACGAACGTAGCTAGCAGTTCCTTCTCCTCATGAGAACTCTTAAGTTGGTGCTTCATGATTGATTGGCAAGGCTGAAATCATGAGAAAACATCCTCCTTCCACCTTCCCCCAAATCAAAGCCAGCCATTTCAGATAGGCACATTAATGACATTGAAAATATTGAATTGGGGTAGACAGTAAATGGCTTAACAGAGAGAAAGGGCATAATATGAGCTTTCCCTGGAAAATGTATTTCATTATCAAACATATTCAAGGTGTGTGTGTGTGTGTGTGTGTGTGTGTGTGTCTATAGCCATAAATAATTCGAGTACAAATTACTTTAGGTAAATGGCCTTTATTGAACAAATTAGACATTAGTGCTCCAGAGTAACTATGGAAAACAAATGACTGTAATCACCATGACAATAGGACTTAATTGGCTGAGTTACAGACAGAATAATATAAAACAGACAGAGCCCTGTGCTTCTGAGCCAGGTTCTCCTGTTATGCCAGGGTAACAGATTGGGCATTGAGGAAGAGACTTTATTTATCCCAGAACCCAGGCATCATTATTTCATTTATGATATAAGGATAGATTGCTATTACTTAAGATGGATAATTATTGATCACTCTTTTCCTTTTGTAACACTTTCCATGTTATCTGAATTGCTACTTTGGAAAGCATAACAAAATCTTCCTGAATATAACTCCTGTAAAATTGTCCCTCTCCCCAAGAGCAGTCGAGAGGAATATCAAAATTCAGTATTTGCTAAATTTGGCCAAAAGGGACTTCCTTCTGTCTTTGGGATACAAGGATGAAATGACACATGTGCAATGTAAACTCACAACAGTAAGAGGGAAGGGATGCATAATAATCTAATTTCTATGTTTCACCTGCCCAAAGTTGAAAATTGGATCATTGTTGCTGAATGCAATCACATATCTTTTCCAACTCATCTTTTGAATAACTCTTACTTCATCTTGTTTTAAGTTGACATGCACTTGGATGTATTTGCATAGCACAATATGGAATTTTGATTCACGTCTATATTGAGTAGCAATCAGCTCACCGTAATTAGCAGATGCATCATCCTAAACTCGTTTTTGGTCATCTCTATGATGAACACACTCAAATTAATATAGAAATATAAGCTTAGCTTACAACCTTCAGTGGGCCCTTTGACAACTTTTCTTAGAATTTCTTAGACTCTTCAAACTCTTTTAAGTATTTTCAGATATAAAATGCATTATTGACAAATTTTTTGGCCTGTGGAGTCACAAACACCAGAACATATTCCTCTTATCTAGCCATATATAACACCACCTATTGGCTGTACTTTCTCTCAAAATTTTCTCCT
Organism: Cricetomys ansorgei; assembly: GCA_026225945.1. Lineage (NCBI taxonomy): Eukaryota > Metazoa > Chordata > Mammalia > Rodentia > Nesomyidae > Cricetomys > Cricetomys ansorgei. Next base: position 19,519,997 of record JAMJFZ010000239.1, read on the forward strand.
CCACATAAGGACTTCTAAAAGAGCCCCCTCTGCTGCCTAACTCTAGACACAATGTGAGCAGCTTCCCCAGGCTCTGCCACCATGACTTTTCCTGCTACCATGGACTGTACCTCTGCTGTGCCCACGTAACCCAGGCCGAACCAGAATTCTCTAGGAAGCTGAGGATTATCTTGAACTCAGTATTCTCTTACCTTCATTGCCTAAGTGCTGGCATTATTGGGGTGTGCCGCCATTCTTGGCATTCTTTTCAATTTATATGCTTCAAATATTTCTAAAAATCTACAAATAAGACCACTACAGATACTTGCACTTTAAATAGAATTCTGGATAAAGTACACAAAGTATAAATAATTGAATATTTATATTGCAATTCACACACATCACTGGATAATTTATGGGATTTTTCAGATGTGAAATGTCATTATTAAGACATTTTTAAAGAAAAGTAATTGAAAGAACACATAGGAAGATTTTTTTCTAGGAATACCCACTGCTATGCAATCGACTTTAGAAATGTGGAGACTTTCTAAGACTTGATACCTTGCCATTTTCCCTATAATTATTGTTATTTCCTCTACTAGCTCCTTCTGTCCCTGCATGCATACCTTTCCAGAACTTTCTCTATAATTCTAGGGGTGCCTCCTTAAATGTATTGTTGAATCACATCCCTGCATATAAGTCTTGAAAGGCTAGTTGCTACAGTGCAACTAGCCAAAATCTGCAGCCTGATCCACAAGACTCTGTGTTCTGGATTTTATCAATATGACAAAAACGTAGACATACCTGAGAAGAGAGATATTAATCGAGATGATGTTCTATTACATTGAATTGTAAGCAAATTAATGGGGGTATTATTTTTATTAATGATGGAGGTAGGAGGGTCAAGCTCACTCTGAGTGGTGCCATCTCTGAGCATGTGGTTCTTGGTAGTATAAAAAAGCAAGCTGAGCAAGCTTTGAGAAAAAGTCAGTAAGCATAATTCTTCCATGGCTTCTGTATCAGTTCCTGCCTCCATGTTCCTGCTTTGAATTTCTTCCCTGACTTCCCTCAGTTATGGAATGTGACCTGAAATATAAAAATATAAAATATAAAACCTTTTCCTCCCTAAGTTGCTTTTTGTCATGGTGTCTTAACACAGCAATAGAAGCCCAAACTAAGCTTCTGTGTGTTTGGCAACATGCTCAGTTCTTGGGTCCCATCTCAACACCATCAGCTTCCTCTTGTTGCTGAAGCTTTTTTTGAAATTACTTCTTTTTACCAAATCTTCTAGACTTCCTCTTCTCATTGCCTTTGCAAAATGTTTCTTCCACTCTTGAATCACCAGCCCTTCTGTATCTGCCTACTTAGCTCCTATTCACTGTTCAATCAGTTCCCCAGATGGGCTCTGACGTTCCCTTGACATTTCTTTAAGATCCTCTTACCAAGCTCGATTATAATTATTCAGCCTTTCTGTTATATAAAATATGATTTCCTAGAGCAGAGAATGGATCTTGTCCATTTTTATGAATAACTCATCATATTTCCATTAGTGGCAAGACTGACTACTACTCAGATGTGTAGGTATTAGAGTCTAAGTGCCTGGGTTCCACTACTACTCAGATGCATAGGTATTAGAGCCTAAGTGCCTGGGTTCCTGTTCTTAGTTTGATAGCCCAGTGAAAGTTAATTAGCTTTTCTGTGTTTCATTGAATTTGTAGAGTTAAAGTGCTCAGAGCATGTGTGACACCTAAATGAGATTTAGTTGTCATTCTAGAGTTGATTGTTGACCAGTGATTGACTCATAGTTTTTGATTCATAAGATATTATTGCAAATATCAGAGGCAGTGGTTTATCATGACTGGAAGTATGTCAGAGAGAGTGGGCGGAGGGCAGACAGAGAGACAGAGATAGACTATCTAGTGAGATATGAGTCCCTGGGTTCAATCTCCAGCAAAAAGGAGAAAGATACACAATAATTTTCAATTATTCCATTTTATTATCTTGCTTTCCACCCTTTATTGTTAATAATTGTACCATTTGTTCAGTAAGCATTTATTTTCTATTCTGATGGAACTGAGAACTACGTTGAAAATATCCACTTCATCTTGTAAAGGGCTTTGAAAGAAATGCACCTGTCATAAAAATGATAGAATCGGGGCAAAGCTCATTCTCTCTAGAGTGCTCATGATAATAGCCTCCAGTTAAGGTTAAAGTGGGAGCTCTCTGGGGTCTTCCCCAAAAGGAAGAAAATGATTGCAACTTCTCTTATTTTTTTCTTTTCATTTCCAACTTGTGTGAGCTTTTAAACTTCTTTCAGCACCTCACCTAACTATTATGCAATCAAGACCAAAAGCAATTTCTTAAAGAAAGAAAATGAAGTAAACCCGCTGCACCACTAGTTATTTCACAAAACTGTGTCTGAAAGGCAATCCTCATAAAAGGACCGACCAAGAGAACAGATTCAGAATAGCAAGGGATCATGTAGAAAGTACTGTCAAATTAACAGTTGTTCAAAAAAGAAAAGAAAAAAAAAACCTACCCACAAGCATTATCAAACCATCAAACGCCACTCTGCACTTTTTCATGTTTCCCCGAAGCAAATCTATTTCCATTGCTTTCCATAATGTTGTCCTCATATTTTCTTTGCTTTATCATCAATTTTTCACCATGTCCCCAGGGAAGTAGGTCCTGGCAACATCGAGGATGAGTGATTTGAATTCTCTGTGGACTGTGAGGATGTTAAGTCTTCTGCACGGTGTGAACCCAGGGCAAGTACATCAACCTCCACGTGTGTCTTCTGGTTCATCTCTTCCGGCTCCACTACATTTCCTACTTGTATTCCTTTGACGCTGTGGCAATAATATAGATTCTCAGTTACTTCTCTCCCTCCATTTCTCTTTATCTATCTATCTATCTATCTATCTATCTATCTATCTATCTATCTATCTATCTATCTCATTGTCTTAGAGTTTCTATTGTGCTAAAACACCATGACCAAAGCAATTTGAGAAGGAAAGAGATTTTTTCATCTTATACCACTCAGATCACAGTCCAACTGTGGGAAGTTGGGAAGAAACTCAAGGCAGGAACCGCGAGGCAGGCACTGACACAGAGGCCATAGAGGAGCACTGCTTATTGGTTTATTTCTCACGGTTTGTTCAGTCTTCTTTCTTATAGATCCCAGGATCACCAGCCCAGGGATGGCACTGCTCAGTTATCTGAACCTCACCACCTCAATCATTAATCAAAACAACATCCTACAGACTTACCACCAGCCATTCTAATGGAAGCTATTAAGATTCCCTCTTCCCAGAGTTGTCTAGGTTTGTGTCAAGTTAACAAAATCCAACCAGCACAATGGTTACCAAGGTTTAGCATAGCCTAGGCTGGCCCTAGACACAGGTAAAGTAGCTGGTGATACGTAGAGTTTGTGTGCAGGCACTAAGGGTTCCACTTGGTCTGCTGCATTTAAAGAAGGTCTGGCATCCTGGTTGTGCTGAATGCAGAACCGTTTGTGAATAGCAAGGATTGTGCTTGTAGCTGCATATCCAAAGTCAAAGGCAGTGCAGCCTGGCCCCTTGAATGCACCTCAGTGACTTCAGATTAGCTAATCCCTCTCTGAACCTATATCTGTTTACAAAGATAAATGTCTCAGAAGAAGCTAATGAATTAAACTCTAAAGGAGTCCATTGTACATAGTTGGTGTTCAAACTTATATCCATTATTTTTGGAGAGGAGAAGCAAAAGGAAGAGGACCCCTTTCAAACAGGCTAATGTTTGCTATGATTTTAGGAACAGAGCAAGAGTCCCTCAAGTTCAGTTACTGGATTTGAAAGGTAAAAGATGGAGAAAACCATGACTCTTCAGTTCTTCTCTTTTCTTACTTTTGTTTATCTGATCCAAGTATAAATGGGAAGGATCAAAAGTGCCATTTTGGATAATAATCCTGATTCTGCAGAGGTAATTACTGTTGTCTGGAGAGTGAACAAACCTCTACTAGTAAACTGAATCACACAGAAAAAGGTGTCACCCAAGATGCTTGCATGTCAGTAAATCCTAACCTGAAGACAGAGAGCCCCCAGAGTCAAAGTCCATGTATACAATAGAAAGAGACATGCTTAGAGAGTTCTCTCCTTTGTGGAGGGGTAAAGAAGAGGCCCTAGAGAATGTGTTGACACATTTTGCAACTGGCACAAATGCAACTGGCACAAATACCAGTGGAAAGCCCCAAACAACGTCGCTTGTCATTCAGCAATGTTTTGTTGCTGATAATCCAGGAGAAGAGCTCAGAAAGTAGAGGAAACGTTGAACTAAGCACCTGTGTGCTTAGTAAACCCATAGGCTAACGAGAAGCCAACAATAAATGAGTAAGAAAAAATGTTACAACCTAACAAGTGCGTGAGCAGAATAATTTTCATGTGTAGATGCTCTTGGTCCTTCACACTGTAGTTCCTGGGGTTCCCATTGACTTTTTCTCGGGGTAGAACTGTGAGAGTTTCCATATCTGTTGTTGGTTTTGTCTCTCAGTGATTTTGCCTCATGTTCCACTTGGAAACACATGGGGAGCTAGGGTTCCAGAAAGTGATTCTCAGTCAAAAAGGGACACAGCTGGAAGATTAATGTTCAGCCTTCCATGGTTTAGAGGAAGAATTTGGAGAGAAATTCTGCATGACTCCTCAGAGAACCGCCCTAGGAAGAATAAAGACCATTACCGCAGAGGTAAGCATTTTGGCTTGCTGTGCCTGTGCACAGGCTCTGCCCCCTCACTACTATTTTGTGAAATCACTTGTAAAGTCCTCCAGACCTCATCTTAAGCTCTGATTTGGGATAATCCAAGACCTTTGGAAGAGAACAAAATTCTGTGTAAGGACAAAAATGTGTGAAGGATGAATAGGTGCCTGTGTCAGGCTCTGCATGTGCAGCCCCTGAAGAATTAGAAGGGATGAGTGAGTGAGAAAGGAAAAGCAGCCCATAGGCCTGGAGAGCAAATCAAGAGGACAGGAGTAGCTGCAAGGACATTGGAGGGGGAAGCAGGATGGGAATCTTGCTGAGATGTTGTGAGAAAGCGGGGCTGAGTCATCTTGTTGTCATCCTGCTAGAAGATGTAATCAAAGATTTGGACAGATAAACATTTGGATTAATTTTATTTTTATTTCTGCCAAAGAGCTTCATGAGTTTATTAAGTCAGAAGTTGTTGCTGCAGATGGGTGTTTGGGTATATTGAGGACAAAGCCTGTTTCTTGCCAGAGGACCTTTGCTGACTTGCCATAATGAACCACTGTGAAATGGCATCTTAGTGACTGTTATATTGCTATGGAAAGACCCCATGACTAAAGCAACTCATAAAATAAAACATTTAATTTGGGGATTGATTATAGTTTTAGAGGATTAGCCCATGATTATCATGGCAAGAAATAGGCAGGCATGGCCCTGGAGAGGTAGCTGAGTGTTTAACATCCTGATCTCTGATCTTTAGGCAGCAGTGAAAGAGAGGAGAGAGGAAAGAGGAGAGGGGGAAGGGGAAAGGAGAAAGTAGAGAGAGACAGAGCGAGAGAGAAAGAGAGAGAGAGACAGAGAGAGAAGTGAGAGAGAGAGAGAGAGAGAGAGAGAGAGAGAGAGAGAGAGAGAGAGACTAGGCCTGGTGTGTACTGTTGAAACATCACAGCCCAACCTCAGTGACACACCCACTCCAACAAGGCTTTACCTCCTAATCCTTCCCAAATAGTTCTACTGTCTTGGGACCAAGTATTCAAGCATATGAGCCTTTGGGAGCATTCTCATTCAAATCTCCTTCTCAGGCTTTGGTTTCAATCTCAGTTCTACCAGCTACAGTTTCATAGATGGCCTCAAACAGGTTATTTTTTCTTCATCATCTAAAAGAAATAATGGCTAGACATACTAGACAGAATTCTTTGGAGAAACTGGAACAACAGAATGTGTATAGACATTGCCAAAGGGATTTACTGGATAGGCTCACTGGGTAGGGGCCCAGGAAATCCAACAGAATAGCTGGGTACATGCACCTGGAGTGACAATGGACTTAGTTCCCAATCCAGGAATCAGGGTGTCTCATCAGGCTCAAACCTATGATGAAAGCCTGGAAGATTCCAGAGAGTCCACAGTGGAAAGCCAAAGGAACTAGAGACCAGTATCGGCAATGATAGACGTAAGTACTCAGAAAGAAGAGGGCTTGTCTGCAATTACAGGCTGACTACCTTTTCCTTGTGTGGCTCACACCCGAGAAGCTGCTGCCTATGCTCAGAGTGGGTCTTTCCCACACATCGGTGTTCACATGTCATTCCTCTCTAGAAAATCCTCTGCAAACATTCAAGTGTATTTCACTCTCTTAGACATCTCAGTGCAGTCAAGTTGGTAACCAAGACCAATATGTACCACACACTTAACTTATTATTTGATCCTTAGTAATAGCTCAATAGATGGTAAATTTAAGCAGTGAAAAAGAACTTTGGTTCTAGTCAAACAGATAAATCCACTTATGCTCTTAAAGTTATGGGGTTCTGAACATACAGCATTGACTCTTTGGAACTACCAAAGGGTAGAAGAAGCTGAGCACTTCATGTGGCAGTCTAACTTACTGGTTTTTTGAATTTAGACTTTGTCTCCAATATGCAGCCTTGAGTACAGCTGTTCAGCTTTCTGATGGGGAACAAACACTAAAACTTGGCAAAGTTCTCATTAATCAAGTACTGTCAGTGTTTGGGTTTAGTGGAAGCCTCCCTGGTACTGTGTAGTCTGGTCAGACTGTTCACTTCCAGGATGTCCTTGTGTGTTCTCAGAGGTACCTCCTAAAGAATGAGCTTCTCTATAACCCAAATAACCAACACACATTGGTTAAAAACCCATTCAGGTCTCTAATCAAAACCCTTTAATTCTTATTTCCCAAACTGCTAACATACTCTCCAGTTTATATTGTCTATGTACTGAGCACTTTGTTATTTTTATGACTAGGAAGCAGTCAGTGTGGTGAACAGAGCTTCTTGAAATGGAAATTATCCAAATGAGAAAGAGAAGCAAAATGACAAGGGTAATCAATTCTGCTGTCTTATGAGTTTCTTGAAAAGCCATCATTCATCTGTCACATATTTGAAGCATTGTGTAAGCAAGCACATTGATTGAGGAAGTGACTGTTAGAAAGGCTTTATTTTCATGAGTCATACATAAAGAAACCTTGGAACATTATTAGAAAATATTCAACAACTGGTGCCCTTTACAAAAGAAATATCCATAGACATCATGTGTGGATTTTGAATAAGATGCAAGATTAAAAATGAACATTCAAATATTAGTTATTAATCCTATGCTTCCATATGGTGCTTACAGTTTGTCTCCATTGTGTACACTCCAAAGCATTTGATTTCAAATCATACAAAGACTGGATCCTTAACTCTTAGGTTCGCTTAGCAATCTTACCTATCCAGACCTACAGGTAACAGTAAACATAATATGGGTATGTTCAAAACTTTGAACTATTAAGTTCTGGTCCAGCTGTTAGATTTCTTTTTCTTTTTTTGTTAAAAAGAAGAATACAAATTCCAATACAATCAATAATTGCTATTAGAAGCAGATTCATGAATCATCTTTTTTTTTCAGAGTCAATTTAGTAAACTATAGTTGGTTACTGAAACTATATCATGAAATGCTGAGCCACAAACCCAATTAGGCTTTTGCATAGCTTTTATCTTAGCATTTCTTTTCTTGTTTCCAGATATAGTACATGTCTACCATGCAGGCAGCAAACGGAAGCAATCTTGGCTTTAGCTCTCTAACTAAGGCTTTTACACTAAGACATTAGAAACAGTGTGTGCCTATATTTACTGAATGCTACACTAAACTAAGCTCTCAAATGAATACCAGTATGTGAGTTAATTAGGCAGATACTATCTCTTAGCCTCTGCATTAACTCCTTCACCTTTATAACCTGCTTCTTTTTGGCTAGCAAAACTCTGGGCTTGTTTTACATGGCTTATAGTGACTTCCTTGTCTAATGCACAATTGCAGCAACAAAGAAGCTGTTTCCTATGGCATGGATTTTGTCCTAATTTCTGTACAGTGTTTGTTACAGAATGGCCACTAAGTCAATGTTCATTCAATTGAAAAGAGAGTAGACTCTGTCCAAGCCCAGGGGGTAATTAGTGTCTGTTGCTCAGCAGCCAATTGTGGTATATGTCCCAGTTACAAATGAGATGGAAGAGGTTAGGGCCTGTTCTCTAGAGCAGCCAAATTGCAGTGGCATATATAGAAAAACGGGAGACAGTAAGCTGATGAACAATGTCTGTCTAGATAGTAATGTTCTTGCTTAGTTAGTGTTATTGGTAACTGCCAAATACCTTATTCTCCTTTATTATTCCTCCAATTCTTCCTGCTCCTGCTTCCTGTTTGACAAGTTCACCTTTCATTTTCCATTCTCATGGGCAACCACACTGGCTTCTACTCACACTACTTCATGTGTGGACCACTGAAGTATCTTCTTCGTATAATGTTAATCTGTCTCCAGCATCAGCATCTCTAAAACCTCACAACAGTAGGAAAAACAATGAGATACATTTCAGTTGAATACTGTCTTGTGTGACTCTGCATCGTCACCTGTAGAGGGATCACTGTCTGATGCCAGCTCTTCCTTGTTTGCACTGGAGGCCTGCTTTTCTCAAGGCCTAGAGTTATGAACAACTTCACGTTCTTGCCTTCAACACACTAGCTTCACTTCACTAAATCAACTAGTTGGCAAATGCTTGTCCAAATTGATGAGTCACTGGGGATAAGCACCATTTCCTTGGCGCACTATCCTTTGATTACAAGGGAAATTTAAAACCAAGTGTTCTTCCCCTTCTGATGACAAGTTACATGGGTGCCACAAAAGCTTTCAGGGAGTTGCTGAGCTGATGAAACAGGAAACCATACTGATCCTTTGGCACTAAATCAAGGGATCACTAGGGAACCCAACTTAAGGTTACTATGAAGTATATTAGCCTTCTATTTGCCTCCTAAAGAAAAAGCCTTAAATTAATTCTTCTAAGTGTTCCTCTCTTCAAAGAGACACGGTGTCACTTGATAGTAGTAGCTGGTGTCTTTGTGAGATTCTTTGACTCTAGAGAAGTGAATTGATGTGCAGTCAGCAATGTTTTCATTGGGGTATCATAACATTTCATTTTTCCAATATCAAAAAGGAGAATGGTCACAGATGCTACACTCTGTTTTAATTGATGTATAGCATGTCCCAGAGCATCATTAATTGATTAAATGGAACCATGGTGCCTGTACAACCCAAGATTTACTAAAATTTTGATCTAAGCACTCACTACTTTTGCACACATACCCAGTGTGTCTATCATTTATAGTATTTGCAACTGGACACTTACTACATGCTTAAAATATCATTCTAAGATGACATGCTGGAATAGAAGAAATACCAAGGTTTTGAGTTATACAGTCACATGATACTAGAACAGACCATCAATCTCATAAGATACAGGAATCATCAAAACTACAAATGAAATATTCCATATCAAAACACCCAGCCTAAAAATTATAGATGCCATTAGAACCTTAATTTAGTTAAAAAGAAGCAAAAGAACATTTTACTCAGCAATTGAATTTCAAAACCTTTATAAGCACTAAAAAAGCAATAGGCACATCATTGCCTGGAAGCAATCACCACTCTAAATTCTGAAATTATGCTAACTGGGCATGTTTTCAGTTGTGCATTGAGTGTTTGTAACCCACTGAGTGGAAAAAAACTGACATTTACATACAAAAAGACTTGCCAAGGCAATCCATTTAAATGATCAAGAAAATCAGGCTCGATTCTTTGACTGAATATATTATAAGGTATTATATCAAGGACTATTGTGTTTATTTGATTGATTATAGATATTTTCTTTTTCTAAACTGGGTGAATATGTAAGAAAATATAACTTAGAATTGAGTACAATTGAGATCACTGATGAAATGTTACACAGCTTTGAAATGATATCCAATACTTGATAGTTGAAGTTTCAAAGTGCTTCTCTTCCTCTCTGTCATCAAAGCCCAATGAAACAGCTTAGAGGAACTTGTCTTCCCTTGGCAATATGATGCAGCACTTGGTCAATGTTCCATATATGAGAAACTGACCTCAGCAATTGAACATCAAAATACATATATCCAAGAGTTTGATAGTCACTTTGAGAGTCTTGGGAGCCTCAGTGTCACACCCTGTTAACTTTGGGGTCAATTCCAACTGTCTTTTCTATCAATACTACCATCTACCATTGAAAGGCTTGTTTCAATTTCCACTGTGGTATCCAAGCCAGTTTCTCTCAAGAGCGTTGTTCATATTAAAGGTACATTTCAAGCTTCAATTAGACTTTCTTTTCTATAGAGGGTTGTTCAAATTCTATTTGAGCAATTAAACTTTAACAATTTGAGGACTCACTATATGGCTAATGTGTCTGGTCTATTGGGTATATTCTCAGGGAGGATCATTCATGTTAATCTTTTCTTCTTTAAAAACTGTGAGCCTAATTTTGGAAGTAGGAGCAGGAGAATGATGATTTTAAGGCCAACCTGGGTTATGTAACAAGGCCATTCCTAAAAGCAAGTGAAAAAATAAAAAAGCTAACATCCAAATTGAGAATATAGTAAATATTCTCATATGTCAAGAAGCAGAGTGATTTATGGTATACTATAATCCTCTCCTTATTTCCATCTCGGGACTTCATCCTAAAGTGGCCAATAACCTTCTTAATCTCCAAGGAGATCCTGTCTAGAAATGAGTCTTAAAGTGGGCTGCCACGTAGGACGTTTCTCCCTTTCCTTGTATGGGTTGACCTACCAGCTTACTTCTAACTAATAGAACCTCACAAAAGTAAGATTAAGTTTCAAGAAATTGGTATCTCTCTCCTCCCCCAAATCCCATAGCTCTAAGGAAACCAGCAACAGTAGAGTAAGCTGCCCTATGGAAGGAGTCCATTTGGCAAAGAGTGAAAGGAAACCTCTAGTCAACAGCTTGCAAAAGACTAGATTCCTTGAGGAATCAGGCAAGGGAACTCACAAATGGGTCCTGTCTAGGAGCACTTACTTCACAGTAGGCCAATACCCCTCCTACAGAATGCAGCAGGCCCTACAAAGACTCAAGTTCCTAACTTAGAGGTACTAAGTGGTATTTTTTTTCTTTCAAATCACTGAATTTCGAGGAGATACTGAGTGACACACAAGTTCTAGTCTTTCTTGGTTACAAGTGTAAAAAGTGTCCTGCTTTTGGAAAGAATTCATAAACAAAACAAAACAAAAAACAGGATCTGTTTAGATTATGAAGCATGAGCATGTGTCTGAAGAAATTTTGAGGTAGGCTAAGATTTATCACATGACTAATCCAGTTGGATAAAAGGAAAGGGCAAAGCTAGTGACTTCAGAATAAAACAGCAGATTAGAAGCTTTGTGAGTTCATGAAAAAGATAAAAAAAACAAGTCTTATATCTGAAATAAAAACAATTAAAGAGAGCAGAACAATGCCTAGATGGTGTCTTCATACCCCTGACCAAATAATAATAATAATAGTAATAATAACAACAACAATAATAATAAAGTCAAACTTCTGATGTCTAGACACACAACACCAAGATGGAGTCACCATGGGGAAGGGAAGTGCTGTCACAGAAGCTAGATAACTCCTTGTAGGGTAAAAAGTGTAAACTCATTTCCAGGTTTTAAAAACCCACCAATCCCTGAATTCAAAAACCCACCAATTTCTGAGCTCTCAATCCCACCAATCCCCATCCAGGAAATCCCCACCTGGAAAACTCTACCCCCAAGGAACCCCATATAAGAACTACAGACTCAGTTCTTTGTTGCTTCTTACTTGAGCAGAGACAGCCACCCTTGTGTATTTTTCCAATAAATCTCTTGTGAGAGGTTTGTTGTTCGGCATGACTTTGTGGTATTCCTTGGCTCCCCACTGCCAGATTTCTTTTCCATCTGAGCTGTAACACTCAGGGATACCCCCTTCAACTAGAGCTGGAACACTTCTGGACACTCTTCCCCTCAGATCTCTAACACTTACATTCCTGAATGAGGGATGGTGGGACACAGCAATCTGTAGAGACTGAAACAGAAGTATGGCTTCTGTGGTTAGGAAAGTTTTCACCATAGAAGGCAACTCCCTTCGCTCCATGGCCTGAGCAGGCTGCCAGGGATTGGGGCAAGTGGACTGTCCTGTGTCCTTAGTACAGTATCCTGAGGGCAGGTTAGAGGTGAACAGGCCTTCATGTCTTCAGAACCTCAGACACAGAAAGCCCAGCATGTGAAGAGAATGATCCCCAAACACAGATGAACTTGTGATAGATATGCAGGCAGGAGTCACAAACCATGGAATTCTGGCATAAAGTGAGCTTTGGTTACAGTAATCCTCATGTGAAAGGATTCACTGCCTTAGCTGGTTTTTGAGTTAGAGATCAACAGCTTCTTCTCCAGCTATGGGTATGGATACAATGGGCAATTCAAAGAGTGGAAGAAATAATGTCATCCCAGTGATGAAGTACTGACTGAGAGCATAATGTCTTCGGCTTGATGTTATTGTTTACTTTACTTTTTATGTCTTCATTTATATTGCATATCCTTTTGTGCTTTAACTGCTTGGCTGAGGTACTGAAACATAAGTCTCTCTGGAAAAGGCTTCCATGCCTGCCCTGTCTTTCCTTTTGCTACATGCTACCCTATACAATCTTCTCTACTACTTCTCATAGGTCAAGGCTAAGTTTTGCCTTTTCAAGAATATAATAGAATACCTGTGAGATAAAAACAGAAGGGGGACTTTTGTCAGGAAAATGGGCAAAAAAATTTGGGGAAGAAGATGAACAAAAATAAGGTATATATAAAAACACCATGATGAAACACATTATTATGCATACAAATTTAAATCAACTAATACAATCTTAAAGCTAGCAGCAACACATATTTGACAGAAGAGAGCATCAAGCAAACATGCTTCAGAAACAAGTACAAAATAAACTAATAAATGAATTCATATTTAAATCAGAAATGAGATCAGAACACTGCTAAGATCAGAACCAAACTACCAAGCAGGGACCAAAGCCCTGTGAAAATGGTCTGAGTCACTCTTACACCTCAGGAACTGTCCCGCATGATATGCCAAGTGCTGATCGGTACATCGGGTTTCAGGGAGCTGGTAATGCAAACCTGGAGCTGAAGATTCCAAGCCGAGGATTTCAGGTTAAGATTCAACTGAGCACTGAGGCAAACCCGGAGCAGAAAGATCTTAACACTGGAAGTACAGAGATCCTCACCCAGAATGAAGCCTAGCCTGTGATTTTACGATGGGAGACTCTAATACATAACGTAAAATAACAGACACAGCCCCACTGATGAGAAATGCAGACTCATTGTCTTCTAAATGAGGCTGTGGACCAGAACATTGGCTTTCCTCAAAAAGCTTGTGATACAAAAATGTACAACTAATGATCAAAGTCTATCCAAGCCAAGAAGGTGAGTTCTAACCAAAACCTAGGATCATAGAGCCCAGAATTATAGGGATTAAGACAATGAAATCACCAGAAGTAAACTTTAAAATAACCGTGATCATAAATTCAAGATGAATGAGAATTCCAGGAAATAACTAAAAACTACCTGTAGCAGTATACTACTGTGGCAGCTCACCAAGGTTCACAAGGAGCCATTCTCATAGGTGCAATCCCTGCCAGACCTTAGCAGAGGGGAACACTATCATGGCAAATGCCACACTGGACAGCAGAACCCCAAGTGCCTCATCTCAGGGTTTTTTATCGATACCTAAGCTCCTCAGGTGTTCTATTGATACCACCTGCAGATCATGAGGAATCAGCATCTTTTACATAAAGCCAACACCTTCAGATAATACAAACCTAGATGGCCCTTCACCCAACAATGTACAGAACAAGCATTTTAAACACAACTAAAAATAAACTTCTACAACAACTACCAGAGAATCCAATAGGCAGTTGTCAAACTGAAGACTATGACCTAAAGAAAATGTCCAGTTTAAAGTAAAAGATTTAGATAGAAAATAAAAAGGAACAGAAACATCAATAGGCAAATAGAACAAAAAATTGTCTGGCAAGCATGAAATTTGAATACAAGTAGGAAAAGAGAAGACGATAGAGAAAAATTGATAAAAATTAAAACATTCTCTTGAATACTTCAAAAATTCATAAATGAGCCAGATAGAGAGAGCATGTTTGCAGCACATTGATGTAGCCCAGGACCACAACCAGAACAGAGGACTGAGAGATGAAAACAAAAATACAGGTGACCCAGTTCTTCAGAGAAGAAACTTGAACAGTGTTTGGGCAGAAGAGGCCAGCAAGCACAAGAAACGGTGCTCAGCAAACTCTGTCATGAAGAGATGCAAACAGAAGCCATAACTACTAACCAACACACCTTACCACAATGGGAAAAACAACAGCCATGGTGTTTCACAGTGTTGGGACCTGTTCGCAGAGCTTTCTCTTTGCTGCTTCCTTCTCTATCTCTTAAGATTCAGGTGCCCACTAGAGCCTCTCTCTCTGATTATGTGCCTGTAATTATGAGGACACAAACTCTCATTTTTCTAGTATTCCTGGCTTCTGAGTAACTTTGGGAAGGGAGCTTGCCAGAAATACTAGCCATAAAAATCCAAAAGCTATACATGTTACTTTAATCAACAGAAACTTTGATGATTGTTGTCTTCAGATCCATTGGGCTGCAGCTTTTACCTAGGAGAAGTTAAGCTGTGCAGAGTCCATACTACATTCTGAAAGACTTGGCAAATACAAGAGCCCAATGTGTAGGATCCACATGCCTGCCCTTGGGTGAGTGGGGGATACATATTAAAGGTTATGTCTTAAGACAAGGAGTATGGTTGCTGAAAGGTGAGAGCTGGTCTCCTTCCAACATATTGGCTTGCTAATAAACCTCTTCCACCATTGCTCTGACTCCTGATTCACTGACTCCATTAGGTGGCATGAACCACATCTGGTGCACTTACAGCATTACACACTGCTGAGATCGCAGGAGTGCCAAGATGCACAGATGGTGCTTGTGAGAAGGAGCATGAGACAGCCACACTGGGAAACCATTAGGAGGCAAAGCACACTCTGTGCAAAAAGTAGCGCTTTAGCTTCTCACAGGCTTGGTGTTAAACTTAAGAAGTGAATTATCCCCGAGAGAGTTAATAGTTCTGGAGGGGTGTAACAGAGACACCATGTAGTCTGCTTCAGGTGACATTGAAAGAAGCAAGTGTGTTTTCTTTGGAAACAGCCTTTGTGCACTTTGCAATGTTCCGTTTAGCCTAATCCAGCTCCATACCTTTGTGGCAGAATTTGGTACGAATAAGTCTCCACATAAACTGAAACCTATCATGAATTATACCCTTGTAACCACGCTCAGGAACTCATGCAAATCATTGCAGTAAAATTCAGGCAATCCCACACAGAAAGGTGTCCAAATAGTGTTAAGCCACACTAAAGTGGATGAGCTCTGTAGTCGTTTATTGTTTCCTTCTGATATAAAGACAATGTTCCATACTGTAGAGAGGCATTCTGACCTGTATTTGGTCTGAAAGACTGCCTAGTATTAAAGACTTTTCAAGTAAAACTTCTTACATTGTACTGACTTTAGTATTTTTTTCCTTTTTCAAAAATGTCTGTATTTATTTTTGATTATTTTATATATGAGTGTTTTGTTTGAATTTTATGTATATGCACCATGTGCCTAGACTCTAAGAAGGTCAAAGAGGGCTTTGGATCCCATAGAACTGGAGTTACAGACAGTTGGGAGCTCTCACATGCTTGCTGGGAATTGATCCCAGATCCTTTGCAGGAGTGTCAGCTGATCTTAACTGCTGAGCCAATTCTCCAGCCCTCAGATTTTATTTTCAGTAATAGTATGTATGTTATCATCCACTAACATTTTAGAGTCACAAAAACACTAGAAAATGGATAAGTATCCTTCTAAGAAATAGCCAGGTAGAACATACACTGGATAAAAGAACACCGATAATACCCATGTAAAAGTACGTAATAACTCAAAATAAACAGCTATAGGCAACGACTAAGCTTATAAATCCTAATGATCACTTTTTAAAATACTATAGAAATACATTACTTTAACGGAGAGTCAAAATTTACTCTTTGGTAGAAACTACAACTTCACTAAAAGAACCTGGCAGGAAAGACAACAAAAATATAAAGCAGTTAATAAACATATGGTGCTCATCACATTTTGCTGAAAGGAGTGTAAAGAGAAACCTTCACTGACTGCACTGGCAGCAACAGGATTGGCAAAGCCCAGGCTGGCACTCAGCACTCCCGCCCACTATCCCGTGACTTTAATACTTGATCCCTCACTCCATTTTGAAGATCTCAGGGTAAGAAGCCACGGGTAGTATGAATATATTTGTCACAAATTTACTTAAATAAAGAAAGGCAGGCTATTGAAAAACAACTTCAGGGTTGAGAACAACCTAAACAACCATGCCTTGATCCATTTGGATTGCCACAGGAAACCTCCATAGTATGGTTGCTTTATAAACAGACTATTTCTCAGGGTTGTGGAGACCAGAAAGTTGGGGATCAGAGCCTGCTTGTAGATTGCACAGGCTAACTTCTCACTGAGTCCTCAAAAGCAGAAACAGGTAAGCCGAATCTTAAAGTATTTATAAACACACTAACTCGCTCACGATGATCCCACAGTTTTCATCTCACCTAACTCGAATTAACTCTTAAAGGGCCGATCTAGCACTATCAGGCTGGAAATGGAATTTAGTTTTTCATATAAATATATATGCAAACAAAATACTACTTAGCTGCTGAAAGGCTGTCTCAACCCTGATGTAATCCAAACACTGTTTATGTGACAATAACAACTATCTTAACTGTTTCAGCTATTTGTACTGAGTGATCCTTGAAATGTCCATATTAGAATAGTGAATGAGCACATAATGAAATGATCACCCTGGCCAGTAACTATCCAAGATGGTGACAGAGTCAGTGTAACTGAATGCAGTAGGTTTGGGTCTTGGTGAAGGCAAATCACAAAATAAACAAGCAACAAATAATAACAAAAAAGTTTTCTTTTTTCTTTCCTTTTTTCCTTTCTCTCTCTCTCTCTCTCTCTCTCTCTCTCTCTCTCTCTCTCTCTCTCTCTCTCTCTCTCTTTCTTTCTCTTTTGCCTGAAACTGATAAGGAGAGTACAGATGTTATTTCCAAAGTAATAACTCCTGTTGTACGGAAAGGACCAGATTTTATATTTGAGGAACTCATACATACTCATTTAGAAAAGAACTTGAGGGGTGCTCACATGCCTGAGCACACTCAGTCAAGGAGTACATGCATTTGCATGCTCACTTTAAGGACGTAGTACAGAAAGGAAAGGTTGTGAACACATTTTGGGATATGCTTAGCCCTAAGTAATGAAGTACATGGCAAAAAATTAAAATGACAGGAAGGCTTTTGGGTATAGCTCAACATTTTTTACTCCTAAAGTTCTTTTCCATATGAGTATTATAGTTCCTCAAATAAAATCTCCTTCTTTCTATGTATCTCAAGGAGATAGTCTGCCACTGTGTCTTCTCTCCTCCCTTGGCTGTGTATCTGTTGGGTGGTCGTTCATTAAAGGTATCACACAGTGTTAATGGCTACCATGTTATAGTTTGGCTCTTAACATGTCTTCAAAGGCCCATGTGTTGAAGGCTTGATTACCAGTGTAGCCACAATGGGAGATGATGGGACTTTAAAAAGATGAAGGCTCATGGGAGGTCTTAAATGAAAATATGTCCTCCCTTCTTTCTCTTTTGTATATAAAGTGAGAGGGCTTTGCTCTGTCATGAAACCCCACTATGATAGAGCTCTCATCTCAGTATGAAGGATCCTCACCAACGTCACAAAGCTAATGAGACTAACTGATTATGAAATGAAAATTATAAAACTGTGATCCCAAGTCAACAAAAAGTTGGATATCTATGGTATTTTGGTATAGTGACGGAAAATTGGTCAAGACGCAGCACTAATTTATCTGTATCCATCCCATCTCTCAAATGCTACCTATTTCAGCACTATTAAGACAAATGATTTTCATCTAAGCTGTACACTTTTCATGCAAGGCATCTAACTTTAAAATGAAAGATTTTTTTCAAAAGAAGTTCAAAATAAAAACAACATCCAAGAATAAACAGATGGTGGAAAAGAGAGGGTGAATAGGTGTGCTGACCACTATAGATATGTGTGTGTGTGTGTGTGTGTGTGTGTGTGTGTGTGTGTGTGTGCGCGCGCGCGTGGTGTCCTCATATATCCTCATGGAAACCAACTACTTTGTAAAGTTATTAAAAGCTTAATTTTTAAAAAAGGATTTTGAACAGTTTGAACTCTCCCTGCATAGGTGTATAATATTTTTCTCAGAAACTACTAGCTATTAAACAAAAATCTTGTTGCCAAGCTAGTGCCCTAAGAGTTATCAGTCTCACAGGCTCTATAGGCTCCCAAAATAGGCTATTGCCATTGCATTTGATTGCCTACCATAACTAGATGATAAGGCACTATTGCTGAAGACATTTGTCTGATTGATGTTTTCACACACACACACACACACACACACACACACACACACACACACACACACACACACATCTACTCATCCAAGAAAGAGAAGTGACAACAGACCAAAGTATGATTACCATCAAAGTCCAACTTAATGAACCAGTGACTTTTATTGGGGTTATATAGGAATATGGCTAAGGAGTCACCTTCAAGAGCAGAAATGATTCAAAGACAGTTGCATCAACAAAGTCAACACCAGCATGCATGACAACTCACAAAAGCACACACTACACAGCCTGGAGGCAGCAAAACAGACTAGAAAATGTCCTGTCTGGGTGGATCAGTTTGCATGAACCTCTTCCAGACAGCTCACTGATCTTTGTTTCTTCTAGGTAGTTTGCCTGTTCTCTGCTTCTTCCAGGTGACTGGTCTTATATGAAAGATAGCCTTACTGGTTGTTATTATTAATGTATTCTAGGGGAAGGAGAGGTCTAGTGAATCTTGTTAGTTTCAGGGACTTCCTGCAGTCATTTTGAGTTATTTCCTTTCTCAAAAACCTTCCCTTTAGGATGGTGTATTACACTGCCCCTTAGAACCTTGTTGTTTCATCTCCTCATAAACACCTGGTCCTAAGAAATTCCTTCCAAGGTGGAACATTTTAACCTCACAGGAAACTGCTGATCAGCAACACTATGCACTGTGGTTGCAATGCAAAGAAAAGGCAATCCTGAAACTGACCAGGAAACTCTTTACCTGCCAGCTAGCTTTCATATTGTCAGAATGTGTCATATAGACAACTGGGGAATAAAAGATATCAATGATCATACCCAGTGCTATATGCTATAATACCTACCTGTCACGCTAGGTGATCCCATTGTTGCAGTAGCAGCATGGCAGTCAAATACTTTCTGCTTGGATTTGAGGCTAGTTCACAGAAGGAATTCCATACCTGGTACTGTAAACTTGGTCAAATGCCCATTGATGACTTCATGAATCTTAAGGGAAACTTTCAACTGTTGTTTTTTGAAATAGTCATGCTGTCAAACTACCTTCCAAGTATTTGTGGTTGTATGCCTAGGTTTGTGTTGCTCTCACTTTTGATCAGAGAAGCTTCTTTTTACAGTGACAATGGTTAATAGAGACATGAAACTGGACAAAATGCTGAGGATAGTGACTATGAGTTACTTAGCTCTACAAGGAACATTTGTATCAAAGCTCTCTTATTACCACCAAGGCTTTAGGAACAAAGTGGGACATAGGACTGAAAGAATACAAGAGACGGAGGGTGAAGGTAGCTGTGAAATGCTGTCTTCTGGACATGAAGTGACCATTGTACATACGAACTCTCAGTGACTGTGATTAACTGCATATGCTCTGCACAACACCAAGCCACCAATAGTCCAGCATGAATAGGCAAGGGGTCCATGATGTTTTACTCCTAGCTGAGGAACTATTTGTAGGTGATAGCTTAGGTGGGAGGAAGACTCACTTTCTTTGAGGACATGGCCGAGGTTACCTACACTCCCATGTGGCCTCACTCCCATGTGCACAAAGACAGTACTAACTAGACTCAGTGAGAATTTTTTAAGAGGATATGACATTAGCAAAGAGATGTGTTGGATGAGAATTGGATGTGGAATAAGGGTAGATATGATTAAAAAATACATGGTATACATGTATGGAATTCTCAGAGAATAAATAAAAATATTATATTTAAAAATACTAATCAGATTAATAAGTATAAGGATTAATCTAAAATTAGCCCAAAGCAAACACAAGGATGACCTTTTAACTGGTGCCCAGATGCAGCCATGAAGACAAATGTGGAGGTTAACCTCTTAGGATAAACAAACTCTTCTTTATCTTGATTTCCTGAAATGTAATTGATTGTCTGCCAGTAGAGATGGCATATGATATTCTAACTCAGATCCTAATTTTCTTGAAAGACAAAAGAAATGCATCATGTGAAGATAAGATACATGTAACAAAAACTTCAAAGCCTTCAATGTTTCAAGTAGAAAGATAAAACTATTGTACAGCAGCTGAAACAATAGAGTAGAGATAATTTATGCTAAGTTGTAGCCAATTGTCTGAACAGATCTGAGAATATACAACCTACTGTTTTAAATCCCAGTCTCAAAGAAAACTAATGATTAAAACAATGATAAAATGATAATTAAGCAAATGAAGGAAAAAAAGAGTGGTCTAAAGTTTTATTTAATGTGACTATTTAATGTATGTTCCCATTAAGTTTCTGTTTAAATGAGTTTATAGTTAGAGCTGTCAATAGCAAAGATGGGAGCAATACTCTGTCATTGGCATTAAACAAAAGCTTGATATTCCTGACTTATGGAATGAGTGTGAATCACTAGCAAGCAAGCAATTGTAAAGGAAAACAAGCATATGACATTTTCATCATTTAATGAAGAAATGCATTGTTGTAAATCATAAAGCATTAATTTCTAAATACAAGTGTCAGCTTCAACAAAATGAAATTAAAATTAGTACTTAGTAAATTGAGAAAGTTTCTTTCTTGTAAAAGCTGATATTATTTTGGAAGGAGAACATTAATGTGCATACTTTGACATTATGATGGTGGTAAGTATGGCATAATCTTTTTGGAAAGTAGCCTGATAATGTTCCTGAAAGAAATAGAAAGTGCATGTGTATGCATATAACCCAGAATTGAACCTTCAGAAATTCATCCTTAGAATGAATCCTTACAGGATTTTCATAAATTTGATAAGTAGGAGCCATTGAAATCCCTAGCAACAGAAACTTGAAGAGATTTCAGGTAAATATATAAAAAATGCAATTTCCAGTAGATTCATAGAGGCAAGATAAAAACCAAGTATGACAGATGTCAGCGGATGAGCTACTGGTGACAGTTTTGCCAGGTGACTATGCATGGGCTTTGAAGATTCAAGTGGAGCAGGGAAGTGTTTGGTTGGAACATGAAATGTCCCTAGTAGGTTCAGGTATCCCTAACTGATGATGATATTTTGGAAGGTCCTGAAATTTTAGGAGGGTCCTGGTTAGAGGAAAGAAACCACTGTCATGTTTGAAGGCTATATCTGGTCACCTGTCCTGACCTCGGTATCTACTTTCTGTAAATTAAGGGATGAACAGCCCCCTCCTTCCCACACTCCTATTGTGATGAGTTCATACTCAACACAGACTCACAATCAACAGAAGCAAGGATTATAGACTGTAATCTTTGAAACCACTGTCAGCACAAGTCTCTCCTCCAGTAGGCTATTATTGCCCATATTTTGTCATAGCAACAAAAAAGTGTAACTAATATAAACAACTCCTTCTCCTAGACCCTACCTAGCACAGTGCAAGGACAGGATTTTGTTTTTAAAGTATTTTAGCAAATCAAGGATGTAGAATGGGGTTATTCCATCAAACCAGAATTTCCTTTGAAACTGAATGATACATAATAAAATTCTTATAAACGAAGTCCTATGTTCAAAGAATAGATTGTGGTAGAAAGCAGATACAATTTCTGGAGACTAAAATTAATCCATGTACTGTGAAACAATATAAGAGACAAAATAAACGTCTCCATCTGAAACCTGAAACAGTGTTAGGATTCTGTAACCACAGCCAGCCAGTAAATATTTACTAATGGTGAACTCTTTTCCAGGCTGCATGCCAAGTACAGGGGTACAGAGTCAGTGAGTAGTAGTTCACAATCCGTTTCCACACGGTCATAGGAGTTAGAAGATACGTGGGAAGTGACAGTTCATCTAATCCAGACTAATTTGTCCAATGCTGATGTCCCCAGTTCTACCTGGAGTCAACCCCGTGTGCAACCATCAACTCTCCTCTATGAGCAAAGCAGGAGGAGTCTAATCCCTTATAGCAAACAGCCTCAAACTATATAGTATGTCAAACACAGTATCAGTTTCAGGGGTGAATTTTTAAATTCTTCAATAGGAAAAATGAATTCATTTAAATATCAAGAGTGGGGAGCTGTTTTACCCAGGAGGTTATTGTATGTCACTGAAAAGCATGGAATGGTTTTATTGCACCAAAGACAAGGTTTCTGATTGCTTTACAACAAACTCTAGGAAACATCTTTTTCAAATATCAAAGGTAGAGAACTAAGAGTTAAGTATGCAAAACCTATTTAAATATCTTCATGTCTCCAGTCTCCTGCAATGTGGAAAATCTGGAAATAAAAGATGAGCTGTTGTAAATACAAGCATCCATAAGGGATTTCTCCCATATTTAAACAAAATGTGTTAAGTAGACAACTTTCTTCACTTTGACTATAAAGTTTTTTTCTCTCTGAGAACAGGCAGAAGAAAAGGATGAACATCCATCTCTTCCCAGAACCCCCTTCTTTCTTTAAAGACTGAATAAAGCAGTGGGCTATTGCCATGAGTTTCATTCCTTCAACCTGAAACTCACCATCAATGTTCTTGCAATGATATTTGGTGCGTGTATTTTTAGGTAATTCACTAGTCTCCATTTGGTATTAAACTAGGTCCCACTACAGCTTCAATCACATGCTTAGATGATGGTGATGCATTTTCTTTGCTCTCTAACTCTCAATAACACAGTTCAGAGATTTTTCCATAAACTCAGAGGGCACTAATTCTCACAACAGAATAAATGTTTTAAAAACCAAGTTTGGCCATATTTTGTGCAAGAACTGTTGACTAACACACATTCTCCACACAGCCCAAGAGCATCTTCAGAGTCATGCATTTCTTCCTACAAACTGCACATGCAGCTTGGAGAGATAAGGAGATATTCTCCTCTTGGTCCTTCATGTAATAAAGAATATACAGATGGAGTACTTGATAAGAAGCAACAGGAGTTTATTTCCTGACAGTTCCGGGGGATAGGCAGTTGAAGGGTTAGCATCTACGAGGCATTTTTTGCTATGTCGTAACATAGAGAAGGCCACCATGTGCGTGAAGAAGAGATCACCAAGCTCACTTTTACAGCAACGCATTCTCTCCACAGCTCACGCACCACTGAGATCCTTACCTAACTACACTCACGTTGTTTAAATGTATTGACATGTTTTACAAAAGAGAGAACCTTTATGCCTGGGATGCCAGCTGGGTGAAGACAGAGGTCACATTTTAATGCTGCCCCCAGTTGCCACCCACTCTGATGCCCACTCCTCTAACCCCTGACTATCACGCCACCTATCACTGCCTGCTCTCTAAGATGGCCCCACCGCTCACCCATTCTCCTACACATTGTCATATTCACTTCCAGTGATCCTTCTCCCCACTCTGTATGCTCACTGCCTGTTCTCCTATCCATTCCACCACTGCCCACTTCCGTACCTACCCAGTCTTCACCGTCACTTCTTTCTCCTGTGTATTCCCAATAAACATTCTCCTACTCATCCATGCTGCCATCACTCCCCACCATCGTTACCCCATTTTCCTACTCACGCCATTGACCACTCTCACACTTTATTATCCACTGTCACCCACCACTACCCACTCTCACACACACCCGCATCCTTCTACCCACTGCCCATCACACCCACTTCCCATTCTTTCTCTCATGTTTCACCATCACTGTCCACTCTTCTACCTTCTCCCCCATCATGATACACATCACAAAGTCATATCACCCAACAACTGGGTGCAGTGGCAAATCCAGACACTGGGGACTGAGGCAGGAGGGTCAGGAGTTTGAGAGCAGTCTGGAATACACAGGAAATTTAAGACCATCCTCAGCTACACGGTGAGACTGTGTATCAAGCAAACAGAGCCATGCATGGCGGTGTATGCCTGTGATCAGGAGGCTGAAGTGGGGTGATGGAGTTTGAGGTTCCTGTTTTAAAACAAAATGAAATGTGAAAAGAAAATCAAATGCCAAAAATGAATATCCTAGTGCAGATTTTGAGAGTTGAAAGTATATATGGAAATTTTTTCCAGAGAATTGTAGTGAGTATTCAGGACTCAGAAAGCAATGTTCTGAAGTCTAAAACTCTGAACAGTCCTCAAATCCTGAAACCCTGTGGTTACCTTTTCCAACTTGCTGAGAGTCTTTGATACTTGACCTGATCTCACCCTGGCCATGGGTGGTCTGTGGTCTCGGCTTCATCATACATAGAAATGCCTCCTTGGAACATGGGTTAATTAGCAAAATGCTTCAAGAAATAGTGTCCCCTCAAACCATATGGCAACTTCTTCCATTTTCTTGCTCTTTTCTCCTGAAGTGCTCTCACTGCTCTTTCAGAAACGTTTCAGTGATAAACCCTGGAGCCAAACAGGTCTGAGAGGCATCTGGCTCCCACACAAGTTCTGCGTCTACAGCTATGTCTATGTCTATGCTCGCCCACGTCTACATCCACATCTCTATCTAGATGCATGCATATCTATCTATCTATATCTATCTATACATGCATATACAGATAGATATTATACATATATTATATATAATGTATTATATTATATATATATATACACATATATACACATATATATACATAAAATCTTCTTCAGGATGATCAGCCTCTCAATGACTTTGTTTCCTCACTTGTCAGCAGGATGAAAGAAGAAGTGAGGAAAATCTCATGCAAATATTTCAAAAAGGAAGCAATTTTATAAAACACCAGGCAAGGAATTCCATACACTAAACACTCCATAAACATCAACATTTTTGCACTTGCCATTTTTTTTTAATCACCCACAACTACAGACATACACGCATTAACATTTGTGGTCCTGTTCATCATTACTCTCTCTTATCCTCTCCCACTCCTGTTGGCTTCCTTCTTCAAACCCCCTCCCAAGTCCCGTGACATTTTAAAGCAGCCACACCATATCCAGAAGGCAGTATTTCACAGAGCACCCCTCCTTCCTCTTGCTCTTACCATGGTATAGAGCCTTCTTCCGTTTTCCTTGGGACTTGAACCTGGTGATAGAGATGTCTTCTCTATGACTGACTACTCAACAGTCACTTATGCCTGGCACTTTGACCAACTGGGAGACTGTATTCACCAACGCCCTCTGAAAAAGGAGCTTCTCCAATCCAAACAGATAACAGCACTGTTCATTGTTCTACAATAATAAATACTAATATTTACAGACAATTTGGCTGCATGTCTGCCCAGCAAATTATAGGCAGAAACTTCTCCCCTAATGGATGAGATCTTCTTAGCCCTAGGATTTTGGTCAGGTATATAGTACCAAGCATGTATTCTCTCCCAAAGAGTGAGCTTCAGATCTAATCAGGAAGCAGTTAGGCATCCCCCAAATATTTTCACAATTCCACCAGTGTGCACTTCTTGCTGGCAGGCTGGAATTACAGCTCTCAGAGTCAACAGTTGGTGAAGACTATTGATGAAATTCTGTCTGGTTAATAGGATGAAGGGCTCTGAAAGTGCTGTCAAGAGATCGAGAAAACAATGTTAACTAGGCCAGTGAAGAAAGGTCTAAGGGAAGTGTCTGTGTCAGTAGAATCATCATGCCAAAATTCCAGATAGAGGAAGGATAGGGAGCATTCCTTTAGGGATAGAAAGGAGGCCATTATAATAGAAACAGGGCTCAGAAGGAAGGCAAGGTACTGAGGAAAATGGAGAGACACAAAGACTTAAGGTAAGGGTTCTCTATCTTGTTATGATTGACACGGTACCAGGTGAACCTCTGTGATATATGGAGCTACTCAAGCCTCTATTCACTAGGTGCAGTGCTTTTAGTGTCTTCTCTCCTTCAGCTGCGATGATAAAAGTACAGTACAGATGTTGCTAGATGTCCCCTGAAGAAGGTGAAGGACAACTGAGTTTCTCTTGGTTAACAACAGTGGATTAGATCATGTAGAGCCTTCTGGACCTTAGTGAGATTTGGATCCCCAAATCCTGTATGGAAAGCAGTGGGATGCCCCTGAAGAATGAAGGATGATGACGATCTGACATATTTATGGTACGTGAGTCTGGTGGCTTGAATGTGACGTGTTCACTTGTTTGAAAGTTTGTTTCTTACATGTCTGGGAAGGTTGTGGAATCCTTATGAATTGACATCTCAGCTGAGGCAATGGGTCACTGAGGGCTGATGAGGCTTTATGGCCTGGCTCTACTTCCAATTAATTCTGTGCTTCTTGAGTGTGGATGGAAGCTTCTTGCTTCTGACACCATGGTTTCCCTGTCATGATAGACTGTGTCCTTTTGGAACTACAAACCAAAATAAGCTTTTTATCTCTTAAGTTGCTTTTGCCAGGGTGTTTTTGTCCCATGAGGTTTTACCCACACCTTTTATTGAAAATGAATTATTTTCTTATGCAATCTATCCTGATTACAGTTTCCCTTCCCTCTACTCCTTCCAGCTCCTCCATACCTCCTCTCCCATGCATATCCACTCACTTCCTGTCTTTCATTAGAAAAGAACAAGCTTTTATGAGATAACAACAAAACATAATAGAATAAAATATAATAAGATAAAACAAACAAACAAACCCATCACATCAATTGGACAAAGCAAACTAACAGGAAAAAAAGAGCCAAAGATAAGGCCTAAGAATCAGGGATCCACTCCTTCACATACTCAGGAATCCCATTAAAACACTAAACTGGAAACCATAATACATGCTAAGAGGACCTTGTGCAGACTCATATCGTCCCTGTGCTTGCTGCTTCCGTCTCTGTGAGTTCATATGAGCTTTGCTCAGTTGATTTACAGGGCCTCGTTCTCCTGGTATCCTCAATCCCCTCTGGCTCTTACACTTTCTCTGTTTTCTCTTCCACAGGGCTCCGAAGGGAGAGATTTAATGCAGACATCTTATTTAGGACTGAGTCTTCTAAGGTCTCTCTCTGTCTGTCTCTCTGCCTGTGTCTGTGTCTGTCTGTCTGTCTGTCTGTCTGTCTGTCTGTCTCTCTCTCATGTCTGGTTGTATGTCTCTGTATTTGTTCCCATCTGTTGCAGAGAAAATTTCTCTGATGATGATTCAAATAGGTATTGGTCTTTGAGTAAAGCAGAAAGTCATTAGGAGTCATTTTATTGTTACTTTTTTCAAATCAGTAGTATTTGGTTTTACCCTAAGTCTCTGGGCTGTCTAGTTCTTGGTCATCCAAGCCGTATCAGGTACAGGATGCATCTTGTGAAGTGGGCCTTAAGTCAAATTAGACATTGGTTGTTACTCCCACAAGCTTTGTGCCACCATTGTGCTAGCATATTTTGCAGGCAAGATAGCATCGGTTAAAGGTTTTGTGACTGGGTTGGTGTTTGTGTTTCTTTTTTGGTAGTCTGCAGAATACCTTCCCATACCAAAGACATTAGAACATAAGGGTATAGGTTTTGTGTAGGCATTAGCTCAACCTCTCCATGTTTAATGAGTTGTGTTGTTACTGTCTTCAGCAATGGCACTTTGTCAGTTTTTGGAGAGCAACTTACTGTCTTGGCAACAGCCTGGACTGTTTGGCCATTTCCATGGGATCCCCTTGGCCAATAACTTAATTGGATATAATCCAGTCAGGGTACTGCAAGTTTCATTTGGTGACAAGAGATGTCCAGTTGGGACCCCATCTCCTTCATTATTTGGAGACTTCACTAGGATCACCTTCAGATATTTGAAGAAGTGTCCATTGCATTATGTTTCATATTCCCCATCTGATGCCTCTTTCTACATTCTCTCCATCATCCCCATCTCCCCTCCCCTCTCCCCACCTGAAATTTCCATTCAGATTCCCCCTTCCCTCAGTCAACCCATAAAATATATTCTATTTCTGCCTCCCAGGGAGAACCCTGTGTCCCCCTAGTCTTACTTCTATACCTAACCTCTCTGGCTCTACAGATTGTAGAATAGTTATCATTTATTTAATGGGTAATATCCACATATAAGTGAATACATACCATGCCATATTTATCTGTCTGGATCTGGGTTATATCAACTCAGGATGATTTTTTTTTCAAGTTCCATGCATTTGCCTGCAATTTTCACTAAGTTGTCTTTTAAGAGCTGAGTAATACTCCATTGTGTAGGTGTACCACATTTTCTTTATCCACTCTTCTGTTGAGGGGCATCTAGTTTGTTTCTAATTTTTACCTATTATGAACAGAGCAGCAATGAACATGGTTGAGTAAGTGTCCTTGTGGTAGGACACTTGCCAGGGTGGTTTTTATTTTTCCATAGCAACAAGAAAGTAACTAAGACAATTTAAAAAGAAGCCTCTTCTTTCTTCTGTTAAATAATACTTCTACCTCCTTACTTGAATTCCCTCCAGTTAAGCCAAGACACAGATTCTGTGTGTGATTCTTGTCATCTACTGTTAAATCCCATGCTAAATCTACTGCTAAATCATATAGCTACCAGTTATCTTCACAGTTCCCAAACCGGTTTTCAGCATATTGTTCTGTTACTATTGCAGAGCTGTATACATGAATCCTGCAGGGTTCATTACCAACTTGTATGTTCAGTAAACCACAACTTGCATAAATACATTCTAGAGGAATCAAGTGTATATCTTGGCTGCTATTCTGGAACAAAAAGATTTGGAGTGTTTTAAGGTCATTCATTTTTCTTTGTTAAACAAAGGAGAAAAACATCAACTATTGTGGTCTTCCATTTATTCCATCTTTTTTACTCTAAAATTCTAAAGGTGGCCTTATTTTTAATATCCAGATTTAGCACTTGGTAAACCAAAAATGAAAAAGCATATAGTGTCTGGCCAAGGGAAAGCTGGACTTGATTCCAGACTAGACATTTAAATAAAGCATCCTTGGCAGATACATTTTTCTATAGTTAGAAAAGATATCAAGGTAAGAGTCTTGGCTTCCAGTGATAAGAAGATACTAATTAGCTGAATTTAAATATGCAAAACTTCAGAGGACTAACGTTTAGTGATTCTAAAACCTTAGAACCTACAAGGAAAGAGAGGAGTGGGAGAGGAAAGAGGAGCCAAAGCTACTGAGGGGAGGACGGGCAAGAAGGAATCCCAGAACCCAACAGTGAAGTGAGTAAGGTATAGTAGTGAGTAGGGAGGGATAGCACCATTGTCTTGTGTGCCTCCTTCCATGAAACCGGTGGCAGGTGATGGAGTCTTCTGGCAGACAATTAAGCAACTCCTCGATGGACGTGCTTCAAAGGAAGAAACTAAGAGTAGACATAGTACCTGACATAGGGATTGCTAAATTAAGAATCTCCAATACAGTATCTGAGTACAGCTGATATAAAAGCATCCCAGTGATCACCTGTCCTAGTTTTCCTGGAGAGCAAGCTTCCTGCTTTTCTCAGTGCAGTGCTGTTTCTGCAGTGCAGAAAATCAGACCTAACCCACATGTAGTGCCACCCATTACCCGGAAAACATCCAGAACATTGAGGCAGACATAGTTTGTGCTGAAACTTAAGAAAGAGGAAGAGGAGGATATGAGAAGAAAAGAAGAAGAAAGATGAAAAGAAGAGAAAGAAGGGGAAATAGAAGAAAAAGGGGAAAGAAAGAAAGCAAGAAAGAAGGAACGAAAGAAGGAAAGAAGGAAGTAAGGAAAGTCATGAAAGGAGGAGGAAGAAAGAAGGATGGATGGATGGATGGATGGATGGATGGAGACAGGGACGGAGGGCAGGAGGGACTGAGGGAGGGAGAGAAAGAAGAAAGAAACTCTTAGGAAATGAGCCTAAGCATGTGGATTCAGTGTTGCATGGGCCATAGCAGTACAGAATGTGAGCTCTTTTGAGGGCATTTGCAAAGAAAATTTATGTGAAATTTCCCTACAGAAACTTGCCATGAACTCAAACTCCTAGAGCAGAAATGGTAGAGAGACAAAATTAATGATCCATGTTTAAAATTTATACAAGATGTGGAAGATTGCTTGGTGGGTAAAGATGTTTACTCCCAGGCCCGATGACTTGAGTTTGACCTGAGAGTCCACATGGAATAAGGAAATAATTTACTTCACAGGTTTCCTTTGACTTTCCCACAAGTGCAGCACCCCCCACTCCATAAGTGAATAAATATAGAACTGAAAAAGTAAACTGACACAGATAATTAAAATGGCAATTTTATGTACAAAATACCAAATTAGGAAAACTGTTATTGTGTTTGCAAAAGTATAAATAGATTGAAAGAAGGGACAACGTCCTGTGTACCACTAGTCTCCAGTGTTTTGTACACAGTGTCAGGCAAACGGTTTCCTTGAAAATGGTAATGAAATGTGCCTTGGTCCATTATTATTTCCCATGCTCTGATAAATTGGCCATTTCTTTCATTGCACTCCAACACACTAGGTCAAGTGTGAAGTAAAAATGCCAAAAATCCCATCGAGACCCCACATACAAATGGGGAGGCAGGTATGTATGCCTACAAAACACACTGTTATATTTAGGGTAATTAGACAGTGGGGTTGTTGGGAGGAGATTTGAGCTAATAACATTGTACCTCATTTCTCCCTCATCTCTTATTAGCATGGGTCTCAGAGCCTGTTTTCCCAGGTTGAAGCAGAAAGATATTTCTGCATCTGCTCTCAAGATGTCAAGATATACGTGTCCAATAGGAAAATTAATTAAATACATGAAGTAGTAGCAAATGTGGGATAGTATATGATTATGATTTGAATGAGATGGCCCCTATAAGTGCATATATTTGAATGGTTAATGTTCTGTAGAAAGTGAAACTTTTTGAGAAGGGTTAGGAGGAATGGCCTTGTTGGATTAGGTGTGGCCTTGTTGGAGAAAGTATGTTATTAAGAGTGGGCTTTGAGGTTTCAAAAGTCCACACCAGGTGAACACTCTTTCTCTTCTCCTCCTCTTCCTCCTCCTTCTCTCTCTCTCTCTGCCTGCTGCCTGTGGATCAGGTTGTAAAGCTCTCAGCTACACCTCTAGCACCATGCCTTCCCGCTTGCTTCCCACCATTATGAAAATAGACTAACCCTGTAAAACTATAAGCAAGCCCCACATTAAATGCTATCTTTTATAGCTTTGGTCGTGGTGTCTCTTCACAGCAATAGAACAGTAACTAAGACAGTAATTTCCTCCAATGGCTATTTAGAACAGGAGATCATTTAGAGGTAGCGGGATTGGGATAGAGTGTCAAACGATGGTTGTGATTAATTTTCTAGTTGTGAGAATAAACCAAAGTGATGAAAAAGAAGGAAGCACCGAAGAGTGGATAGTGGTTAAACTGGCTAAAAAGAGCTGAGGCTTCATTATTACTACGACATGACAATAGTTACTTAGTCCTCACAAGAGCCTTCTATGGAAAGTACTTATGCTGATTTGGTTTAGAAATAAGGAGAGATGTATGGATGTTTATACTCTCTTAGTCAGAACTCAAAATGTAAAATCCAGTCTCAGAGCCGATGTTGTCATGTAGCACTCCACTGAGTATCCTTACGTGCCCAAGCCATCCTGTGTGATGGGAAATTGACAAGAATCACTTCCAGGGAAATCATGGGAAGACTCAGAATCTAGGCACAGGCAGGTAGACACAAGTATTATAAAAATAATTCCCCAGCTTCAGGAAAATGCCATCCTGCTGTATAGATCAGAACAAGGAAATTTAAGTGTCTAATATAGAACTTCAGCATCTCTTCACTCTTCATGCTTCAGTGTCCGCTGTATACTTCAAAGATGAGAAATGCATATATGTCAAGAAAAACATGTAGTGACTTCAGGGTACATAAGTAGTACAAAGTGACTACAAAGTGTCATCATTCATGTCAACTACTCCTTCTCAATTCAACTCTAATCTATGCAGGAAACCAAAGCTGAGATTTATCACTGGCCATGTATCTCAATCAAAATACTTATCTATTTCCTGTTCACTGAAACATTACAAAAGCATGTGCTGCATAATTCATTACTTTTATCAGAAAAAAATATTTAAAAAACATTGCCAAAGTCATAGAGTGTTAATATGTTTTTCAATATCATGAGTGGAAAATGCCATGAAGTCTAGAATAATGTATACAGTTTATCTCATTGATTTTAACTGACTGAAGATCCCAAACATCATGAAATTACTTATTTGACCTATTTTTATCCAATAAAGATAAAAGTTATTTGGGGACACAAATAATGCTAAATAGCTGTGACATTTCAGACTAAACTGGAACCTCATTAATTAAAACAAAGTCAGTAAACACCTCACATTTCTTTATTAAATCAATCATAACAGCATGTTAATTCCATTGTTATTTAATGAATAGTAAAGCCTTACAGAATTATAACTCTTTTTTTTCTTATAACTATACTTTCTGGGCATAATACTTCCAACAGTTTGAAAATAATACTTTGCTTGTCATTTTTTCATATCTGTGATTCTAACACAGATTAAAAGTACATCTGCTGACTGGTGACATCAATTTGACTGCCAAGTTTATGAGTAAAAGTTCCTTTTCTGTCCTTTCCTCACTGTTATGTTCATTCTGTCCACTACATTTTGTTGTTACCACATAAAATGTTCTTTTTTAAAGATTCATTTATTTTATATATATGGGTATCTTCTCTGCATGTATATATGCGAGCCACATGTGTGCCTGATGCTGGTGGATGCCTGAAGAGGACATTGGATCCTACAGAACTGGAGGTAAGAATGGTACTGACACTCTATGTTTGTACCAGGATCTAAACTCAGTTTTCAAGAGTAGTAAATGCTCCTAACTTCTGGGCCATCTCTCCAGGCCGACATGAAATGTTCTTGAAACATATCATCGAAAAAGTGTTACTCGTTGCTTGAAATCATCATCATTGCTGGGGAAACCACACTCTGTGCAGTGGGTGAGGAGTATAGAGATGCCCTGTGTTATTGGCAGCATGCCATTCCCACGTAGACACTCTACTTCAACACATGCTTGTCTGCTCCCACATGCAGGCCAGAAAATGTTTTTCTTAGGATGGAAAATACAGTCTGGCTCACCCTTATCATCAGGCAATCCTAGGCATTATTAGACAAAGAATAGCACCACACCTGTCATTGTAGGTCACTGTAGGTAGTTCTTCCCCACATCTGTGCAGAAATAAGAAAGGATTTGTGAATAACTAAGCCCTTTCTCTCTTAGGATGTAGTAACACTGAAAAGGCTTCAATGAAGGGAAAATGACCTTTAAATGCACACACTTCTGACATTTGGCTAACAATGGGGTTCATGATTTAAATGTGGCCATGAATGAGTATTGGGTTTAAAAAAGTTTTACTTTAATAGACTTTAATGAATGCAAAGATATTCAAGACTATTAAAAGAATGAATCCCAATGAGGGAAATTAGAATAAATTAAAATATCGCTCAACAATGTAATTAACCTTTTGAAATTGCAAAGGAAATCAGGTAATACCATATTGTGTTCATGTTACCTTAATGAGACTACTATACACATAGAAATGATATTCAAATTATATTATCACTAACATTTTCTGGGATAAGTTCTAACATATGTTTTTGCCATTCAGCAGTAACATTTACTACTTAGAAATTGAGAAACTCAAAATAATCTCATTACTAATAATCTAGTGTATACAAACCAAGGTGTCTTGGTTTTATCTGCACATGTGTTTATTTATTTTGAAAGGAAAAATTATTCAAATGCAGTTTGAAATCTTTAATGGTGCAAAGATAAATAAAATATATATTAGAGCATGTAGGTAAGTAATGTTTTGGTACATACGCTGAACACAGCCATGCCACCAATGTGAGGAATGCAGACAAATGTCCCTTGGAAGTACTCCTGTCTAAGATTCAAGCAATAGACCTTTTTTCCTTATTTGGATCAGGGGAGATAATTAAACAGAATTCTAGTTCAATTGTTGTTGCTGTTGTTGTTTTACAACAGCCTGTTAGAAGCAACACATTGTATCTCACAGGTATTACAACCAATAGAAGCATTCTATGGTATCCCAAAAACTAAAAAGCAAAGAAATTATGAAAATTACCTACAACATCCATTATAATTTTGAGTAAAATGCTGGATACACTTAATTCTCAATGTGAAAACATACTATCATTTTTTTCCCAAAGGAGGGAAAATGACAATAAGCAGCTCTTCCTCTGAAGCAGACATGGACATGTTTCCTGCTATTTGTGGCTGTTGGTGCTATGCTGAGGGAGGTTACGCCCTGAGGTACAGAGATGTTACATCAGCTGTACAAAGACCATGTGAATAAATGGCAGAGCACGAAACAATTTCAGGACTCTAGCTGTAAACTTCCTGTTCTGTGTACTGCCTTGTGCTGCCTTCAGCTCATCCATCTCTTTCCACCTCTGATCTTGGTTAACCTAAGGTAGATATAGAGAGTACTGAATGATTTATAAAAAGACTTCTTTGTTGGGGATGATTTTCATGCTGTCTTAGCAAGATTTTGAATATCGTGTGTCTAATGGCATTCTGACCAAGGATGCAAAAAAAAAAAAAGAAAAGAAAAGAAAAAAGAAAAAGAAAAAAAGTACATCTTCCAAAAGAGATGATCCCTTTTGCAGAAGCCTGACATAATCGTGCCCAGCTCTGGCTCTCCTGTTTCTCTAACCACCTCTTCCATTTCTGTCCCTATTTTTTTTTTATTTTGGTTTCTAGATATATAATTATGCATTTCTCTGGAACCAAAAACTGAGTCTATGTTATCAAAAGGAAGGCAGATACACTATAAGATCTCAAATTAAGTAGAAGAAATTGTCTGACCTAGTAAATAAGGCCATTACTTTATCTGTTTGTTAAATTTAACATACATGGATAAAATGAAGAGTAATTCAGTCAAATGGTTAAATTTTTGTGCTACATTATTATTATGCTAATAGGGATACAATTAAAGAAGCTCCGACATTTGGAATATTAATTTTGCTTAAAAGGGTCAAGAGAGGCTTCAGATACACATTAACTGAGCTTCAGTATAGAGAACCCTACCAGAAGCACAGGTGAGGGAGGCAGAGCCAAGAATTAGGATGTTGGGAGTAAAAGCACAGAGAAATACTAATATGCAAAAAGAAAGATTTGAAAATATTGCATTGTTTCCTATGAGTAGAGGACACATGAATTTAGGGTAAGAATAATTATCTGAAAAAAAGTTTACTTCTCGTGAGTAGCCAAAGGATAACTAAGAATTGAAACATGAGTAGAAATGCTTCCTTGAAAAGGAAACAAGTAGATTTTTACCTATTTTTCGTGACATTGAATATACATATGTGAGGCATTGGTTATTTCTCCTCGTGAGTATCTGAGATATGCAGAGCACAAACCCTTTTCTCCCCAGTTCCCAGCCTTTTCTAGAGCAACCAGCACGTTCTCAAGAGTCCCTCTAGACATTGTTTTCTTAGGCAGAAGCAGGTGTCAGTGATGGTCAGAATGCATACTGTATGTCCCACGGTGTTCAGAGCCAGCTACCTACTCATATCGAACAGCTCTACCACACTTCTTCCTGAGTCCGGAGCAGCCTTCTATGTTTGAAGCTAAACACCTTTGTGTTAACAGAACAGCGTAAGAGAGAGATATGCGAAGATTTGAATGTAAATTCTGACTCAACCACTTGGGCATGTTGCTTATTTGCAGCTGAGTTCTCATTTGTAAAATAGTTATAATAATATTTATCGTGCAGGGTTCTTGTGAGAAGTAATCATGATAATAAATGGAAACAATAGATTCCTCATCAAGTGCTACCTTCACTGCAGAGACATAATTTTGTTTCCTTCACCGTAGAAAACATTCTTTTCTATCAAGGGAGAGTAGACAACAGAGAGAAGAAAGTTTAGCATATTAAACATGCTAATTACAACTGGGAATGAGCATATTTTCTATACTTTCTTGAGATTTCCTCAAAACAAATGACAGTGTGCCCTAGTCTTTGCTAATTAGTCATTTGCTATTGAGAACCAGAGTGTTGTTATATAATAACATGAAATAGCCAATTGGTTATTTGGAAGTGAAGAGATTCATACTTTACTAAAGCTGGCAGAAAGCTCATCATTTTTCATTTCCTCTGAGAAACATTTTCATGTTCTTTGATTATGAAGCAGAATATTTCTAACATTAAATCCTTTTATACATGTTGAGTTACTTAAATACTGCTACCATCAAGTCTCTTTGGTAGAAACTGAAATCTGTTTCTCTACTTCCAATTAGCAACAGTGAATTACCTGAAGATTGTCAGCTAACGTGTTACTAGTACACAAAGGTCATAGCTCCATTCTTCCACTTCCTACTGAAATATGCAATTCTATGCAAGAGAGTGCACCTTCAGTGTGCATCAGTTATTGGTTGCTGAAGGCATTGTAAAGACCGGGCTTCTTTGGGAACCAACCAAGTGTTCTTGAGACTGTGCAATGGTTACTTTCTTTTCTTGTTTCATCTTTATTATACTGAGAATCTTTTGGTGGGTGGCACAAAAACTAGAAAGGATTATTGCATGTAGAAGGCAGGTAAAGAAAACAGTGTGAAAAAAATACCATCTGTGATATTTAATGTCTGCACTGTTTTCTGGGAATGCTACACCATTTAGGATTCATTTGTGGGCTGAACAGGAGTGGACCATGGTGAGAAGACTGATCCAGAATATTTCATTGTTTTAGTCATTGTTCTTCTGCTGTGAAAAGACACCATGACCACAGCAACCTATAAGGGAAAGCATTTAATTATGGCTTACAGTTTCAGAGGTTTAGTCTGTTTCTTCATGGTGGGGAACATGGCAGACACAGCACTGGAGATGCAGCCAAGAGTTCTACATCCAGATCCACATCAGGCAGAGACAGATACTAGGCCAACCTTGAGTTCTTGAAATCTCAAAGCCCACCCCCAGTGACACATTTTCTCCAATAAGACCAGCCCTCTTAATCCCTCTCAAGTAGCATCACTCCCTAATGGCCAAGCATCCAAATACATGAGCCTATAGGAAACATTCTTATTCAAATGGTTACATTCCAGTCCCTGGTCCCTATAGGCTTGTCACCATATCATAACACAAAAATACATGCAGTCTAACTTCACAAATCCCTACAGTCTGTAACAGTTTCAACACTGATTAACAGTTCAAAGTCTTTGATATTCATGGCACTCTCTTAACTATAACCCCCTGTAAAATCAAAATTAAAGGTAGAACATATACTCCCAACATACAAAGGCACAAAATATACATTGCCATTCCAAAAAGGAGGAAAGAAAACAGTGAGAAAATACTAGACCAAAGCAAGACTGAAAACCAGCTGGACTAACTCCAAATTCTGCATCTCCGTCTCGAATGTCAAAGTACTCTTCAGATCTCCAACTCTTTCAGTTTTGTTGACTACAACACACTTTTGTCTCCAGAAACAAAACTGGTGCCAGACCTCCCTACAGTTCTTTATAAATTTCTTCTAAGCACAATGTCTAAATTCTCCTCAAAATGTAAAAAAAAAAAAAGTTACAAAAGAGAATATGAAATCTATCAATACTTCAATTTTGAATTAGATTCTAAATTTTTTTACTTTTAAATTATTGCTCATCTGATGAGACAAAAAATTTTCTGTACATTAATTTGCATTTCCCCAAGTAGTACTGAGACTAACTACAAAACATCAAAAATACAGAGGAGATCTGTAAGGATCCTTGCCTTTCCTACTGATTGGTCAATTTCTCAAACCTTAATGTTTTAACCCTCTTTTGAATGTTTTCTTATTGGGTAAGAATCAGTACTTATTTTTTTCCAGACCTTATAATTACACTGTGACCAAGGAAACATAAAAGAAGGCGTTTATTTGTTTGAGCTTATTTGTTTGAGAAGGTTAGAATCCATGACTACCAAGACAGGCATACAAGCATGACCCTGGAGCATTTACTTTGAGCTTATATCTTGATCCACAAACAGGCAGAGAGAACTTACTAGAATTGATGTTGGCTTTTGAAATCTCAATGCCTGTACCCCAATGACATACCTCCTCCAACAAGGTCACACCTCCTAATGTTTCCCAAACAGTTCCACCACTAGCTACCAAATTTAAATATACGAGCCTCCAGGAGCTATTCTCATTCAAACCACCACCATTACTTCATAATTAAGCAATGTTGGATTGTATTTTAGACAACAATGCCAATATTTGTTAGAGTCAGTATAAAATTTTTAAGAGTACGCAAATATTTTCTTTTCAGTACCCCTAATGTTCTTTCTGCTTTGAGAAAGTCCCTAGCCAGCACCAAACAAGGAGAAAAAGTCACTGGAATGAAGAGCTATTTGATATAATTTAAAAAAACATACATATTTTTATTAAAGTTATTATGCCCCTCTTTTCATGCTGGCTCTTCAGAGGCACCACCATGAAGTGCTTCTGATAGCTTGTTCTTGTTGCCTAAGAGTAAAGAATTCATCTGCGAGGCTCTTTCTTCCTAAGTCACTTTATCAATAATTTGTACTGTGAGGAGGTCATGAAAAACCAGAACACTAAAAGCAAAGGATGTGCTGGGTTAGAAAGCAAGGTTAGGAAATAGCATTCATCATAAGGTCAGACAAGCCCAAGGTATGAAAACAGACCGAGGCTCTATCCCAGGTTGCTGCGGAAACGGGGTGGTGAAACATGAATCAAAGGCAAATAAATCCTGTAAGCTGCAGTGTGTCATATAGTGTTTGGTCCTATTTTCTGCTCAATAATTTATTCCTTCCTTGTATAAGGGCAAATATGTCTAAGCCACTTATTCCCCAACCCCCGTCCCCATCTGACTTCTTTCGGTTTTTGTATGTGCTTGGCTTTGCATAATCCTGGACAACTTTGTTATTGTCATTCTTAATGTTCTCTTGGTTCAAAGTCTGGCCCAAGTGGTCCCCATTACTCTGTATCATCATGACCTCAGGTATTATTAGGGCTGCTGAGATCCACCGACTCTGCCCTCAGCTAGTGTGTGTGACCCTGTACAACACAGTACCAGAGGTAAATATTCGATCTTTGCAGCAATACGTATGGGCATTTAGAATTGCCATTTGGTGGAAGGAAATCCTTAATTGCTTTTAATGACATGGATATTTACTTAATCTGTCAATTAATTCCTTAAGTGACTTGTGTGTTGCTCTGGCCAGTCTTTCTTAAATGAAGAATGACCCTCAGGTACAGTCTTGTAGTCTTGATATCTGAAAAGCTTCATTGTACAAGGATGTGATATTCAAACACACTACTTGACAAAGTATATAATAAAATACTTCTGAGATAGAGCCAGCAAAACTCAACTTGAAGATTCTTGTCTTTGTTACAATTCCTTTAAAATTATTTTAAAATTTCATGAAATATTTTTTGATCATATTCTTTCCTGTCTCCCAAATCCTTCTAGGTCTTCCCCAACTCCATTCTCATACTGCTTCATATTATATCTCTCTCTTAAAAATAATTAAATAAGCAGAACAAAGAGCAAAAAGATACATAGTGTCCTATTTCTGCTGGTTAACTATTCCCGAGCATGAGGCCTGCTCTGGAATGTGGTTAATATAACCCATATCACTCCACTGAAGAAGTCTACTTTCCCTCTCCTAGCAGCTATCAATTACAAATAGCTTCTGGGATAAGGGTGGTACTTTGTACCTACTCCCCCTTCTCCATATTGTCCAGTCTCTGTGAGTTCAAATGTGCATCAGCCCTGCTATGTCTGAAAAATGCTATTTTCTTGGACTTATTCACAATCTCTGGCCCTCATTTAGAGCGGAGTGCTTCAAAGTCTCTAACCCTTTGCATATTGTTCAGCTGTGAGTCTCTGTGCTAATTCCCATCTACAGCAAGAAGAAGCCTCTAGGGTAAGAGTTGAGTGATGCTCTGATCTATGAGTATAACAGTACATAACTGAAAGTTCTTTTTTGCTATGTTTCTTTAACAGAACAGTAGCTTTTCCCCTACAACCCCTGAGCTATGTAGTCTCAGACTCTTAGCCAGCCAGCTAGTAAAGAGTTTCTATTGGCTTAAACTCAAGATCAAGCAGTCCCTGGTGAATACCCCACAACAGAACAACTGAGGACTTGGGACATCTTTCTCAAGATGATAATAGAAATACTGCCAATACATTCATTATATGATAAATAAAACATGATACACTTAATAAAGTTGAATGTATAGCTTAGTTTGACATACAGTTAATGGAGATCCATAATTGACAGAAATAGAGATAAAAGAGAAAATAAACATAATGAATTAATGAGCAGTCAGATGTTGCATTAGCTCTGAAACTAGTGGGTAAGATCTAGACACTTTAGTCTGTAATTGATGAAAGTTTGGCTGAGGTCGTGGGTACAACAATGGCCTCTGTGAACACTGACTAGGAAAAGTGGTTATTCATTTTATTCCTATCTAAGAATGGGAGAGAAACTCATGAAAAATTGATGCTCTAGCCTATGAGTCACGAGATTTGAATCCCATTTTTTATTATTTATTTAATTCTAGAATTCCCAAGCCAAAAATCTAACAAAATATCATGGAGTAACTGGAAGAAAAAAAATTACCCAGGAGTAATACCAGCATAATTCAAAGCAAAGATTTCCCAACGTGAAAAAGGAGCCACAATGAACATAAGATCACAGTCAAAACTTAGAAAAGACTTGAACAACAATCAATCATGAATACAAAATCAGAAGATGAGACAAATATGAGACTAAACACACAATCACTTAAAGCAATAGAATACCTGCAACAGAGACGTCTTGAAAACAAATTGTAAATGACTGATGAGTTACAAAGAAAGAATAAAACATAAACGAACTATACCAAGCTTTAAATGAACTCCTTTAGCTAATGTAGAAGATCCAGCGATGTTTTAAACAACATATTGATTATAGCTACACAGAAGTAAGTAAACTGAGAGGTGGTTCAGAAGAAATTCCCTCAATATAGTTCAGAAAAATGACAAAGTGAAACACCCTTGAAATATTATGTGAAGCTAGTCAGGTTGATAAGGTTAAGTCATAACAGCACAAAGTACTGCTAAAGGCATAGTAGGATAGGTACACTGAGCTCTGTGCAGACACTTCTGAAAGAAGACTGAAGAGATGAAGAAGAACTTGCCTTTGAAAATTGAAAAAAGTCGGAATTTATATCACAGTTGATCTATAAAGACAGAACGATATTTGCAGGTAAATAGCCACATGTTCTTCAGATTTGATGAAACTCACAAATCATAATTCACAAAGCACAAAATGTCCTTAAGCATATGGAAATCTGAATCAAGTGATTGCTCTCCTTAGAAGAGCTTTAAAAGACTCCAAGAAAATAAAGTTTTAAGACAAATAAATAAGCAGCAAATTACTCACTCAGAAGAAATTATAATGAGAAAAGGCTTTTCAACAATAACAAAAGGAGCAAGAACACATTATGATAATATCTATACAGTATTAAGAAAAAATAAATAACAGTGTAAGGCTCTCAGTCCAGCTAAATCACCATGGAAAAGTAGGAAAGGAATGAAGCTTTTCCAGAAAACATACTGTCAGAGTTTGGTACCCAATAATGTGTCTGAGAACCTATGAGGCTAAACGGAGAAGGAGCAAAAGAGGATTCAAGGGAGTGATGAAAGATACAACAACAAATAATCCTTCCCAGGACCAATCTATATGAGAACTGGCCACATACAAGAAAAGCATTTCTTAATATGAAAGCATGGCTATAATTAAGATGGAATCATAATATTGAACGTAAATTGTAATATGGTAGGACTAGTGTGACCAAACTTAAAAATATTAGAGAATTACAGACCAGTTTCCCTTATGACCATAGTTGCAAAAATTCTCAATAAAATACTTGGAAATCAAGTCCAAGAACACATCAAAAAGATTACCCACCATAATCCAGTTGTCTTCATCCCAGAGATGCAGGGGTGGTTCAATAAATGTAAAATGATAAATATAACTCACCCTATTTTGTTTAAACAGAAAGACAAAATCCACATGATCATCTCATTAGATGGGGAACATGCCTTTGACATAATCCAACACTCCTTTATGATAAAAGTCCTGGAGAGATTAGGGAGACAAGGCACATACCCAAAAATA
Source organism: Cricetomys ansorgei (assembly GCA_026225945.1). Taxonomy (NCBI): domain Eukaryota; kingdom Metazoa; phylum Chordata; class Mammalia; order Rodentia; family Nesomyidae; genus Cricetomys; species Cricetomys ansorgei. The sequence continues at coordinate 19,562,413 of JAMJFZ010000239.1, forward strand.
ATAAAGGCAGTTTACAGCAAGCCCATAATCAACATCAACTTAAATATTGAAAAACTCAAAGCAACCCCACTAATCAGGAATAACATAAGGTTGTCCACTCTCTTTATACTTGTTTAAAATAATACTTGAAGTCTTAGATTGAGCAATATGACAACTGGGGGATATTTTTAGTGACCCTAAAATTTCTGCTGAGGAAACTCCTACAGCTGATAAGCACATCCAGCAAAGTAGCTGGATACAAAATTAACTCACAAAAATCAGTAGCCCTCCTATATACAAATGACAAACAAACTGAGAAAAAAATCAGGGAAACAACACCTTTCACAGCTACCTTAAAAATATAAAATACCTTGGGGTTACTCTAGCCATGTAATAACTTGTGTGATAAAAACTTTAAGACATTGAAGAAAGAAACTAAAGAAGATACCAGAATATGGATAGCTCTCCCAGCTCATGGATCAGTAGGACTAATATAGTAAAGATGATCATTCTACCAAAAGCAATCTATAGATTCAATGCAATCACCATCAAAATTCCATCCCAATTCTTCACCGATGGTAGTAGAACAATTTTCAGCTTCATATAGAAACATACACATGCAAAACAAACAAACAAACAAAAAACCCAGGAGAGCTAAAAGAATTCTGAATAATAGAAGAACTGCTGAAGTTATCATGACCCCAATTTCAAATTATACTCCAAATCTTTAGTAATACAAACAGCCTGGTATTACCACAAAAACAGACATATTGATTAATACAACCTAATTTAAATCTTAGACATAAATCCACACACCTACGAACACCTGATTTTTTTATAAAGAAGCCAGAAATGCACACTGGAAAAAAAGACAGAATCTTCAATAGACTGAGGCAGCATGCACAGAGCCTGCACAGGAGTGCCCAGTTGTGTTCCTAGAGCTAAAGAAGTGGACACAGCCTTCAGAAGCAACTGCAATCCATAACCACTTGCAAATGAAAAATTAATTTTCTCCAAGAAAAACAAACTATCCTTTTTTATTTGATAATGAACCCTTCTTTCATAGAATGCATCCCAACCACAGTTTCCCCTCCCTTCACCGCTCCCAGCTCCCCAACTATACCTCCCCTCTCCTGCAGATCCACTCCCCTACCTTTTCCTTTCAGAAAGGAGCAGGGATCCAAGAGATATCAGCCAAACGTATTTGTTTTTGTTTTATCTTATATTTTAGCTTATTATTATCCCTTTGATGTCTGTTTGTTTTCTAATTGTAGATAGAAAAGAGGTGGGCCCATATGGGAGGGGAGACAGGGAGGAGGTATAGATTGAGAGGAAACCATAATCAAAATATATTGTATGAAAAAAAACTATTTTCAATTAACAAAAAAATAATAGGAGTTATGTCCGTTGTATTGGCTTTTAAGTCATATATCCTATTAAATGTTTAGAGATAAGCCCTAAAAATAAATAAATAAAAATAGATATTATGTCATCAAAATTAATAGAGGATAAAAAGAAATAACAGGAACCTGTTCTGTCAGATAGAATTTAATAAAGAATGATGAAAGACACAAAAACTAATGGTAAATAAAAACTCTAGACCAATGTGGTAATATAAATTCAAATGTATACATAAGCCCTACTTAACGTAAATGTATTTAAAAGAGAAGTGACAGAGTTTCTCATATTTTAAAGGTGACAATTTTTTTGTATTTACTTATTCTCCTGTGTGTGTGTGTGTGTGTGTGTGTGTGTGTGTGTGTTGTAGGACAACTTATCAGAATTGGTTCTCTCCTATGGGTTCCAAGGGTTGAAATCAAGTTGTCAAATGACCTGTCATGAAAATACATATGATCTATGAGAAATGTCTCCCCATGTTGACATCTGACTCAAAACACTGCTCATTACAGCCTTCACTTATATTTTCTGCAGAAGAGGATAATCTCTGAATTATCTGTGATGACAAGAGTCACGTCAATCACACTCCTTGGATATCTGCTAGGAGGCATATAGATAGGGCCTGAATTTCCAAGGTGATCTTGAGTACTATACATCCTCATCCTCAGAGGCATGGCTACTTCCTAATCTAAACTAAATTTAGATTTGATGAGTTTCTCTACAAGTAAGTCTCCAGCAAGCAGATTCATCACAAAAGCAACAAGCACTTTGCATTTGAAATTCACAAATATAAATGGTCTTGGTTCACTGTCTTTATCTTTTGGAATTTCACCTTTGTTACTGGCCTAGCCAGATGAAGCAGCTCAAAGAAGATTTTCTCCATTCCCTTCAATTCAAGGTTGCTATAAAGAGAGTGCATTCAGCCTCGGTGCCCACTTTCCCCATCTTCATGTGTCCCTCCCCTCTCATGCCTATGCCAACTCGAAGTAGAACTTTACAAAATATTTTTATTAATTCCTTGATAATTTCACAATGTATTTTAATTACATTCACTCCAACATCCCCCCATCCCTTAACTCCTCTCAGATCCATCCCTATCTTCCTAATCTCCAACATTATGTCATCTTTTAAAAATGGTTTTTACTAGATAACCAATCAATTTCTACTGTCCATGTACCTCTTATGAGGGGCCATCACTGGGGCATGGTCAAACTACCAGAAACCACATCCTTGAAGAAAAGTGACTCTCCATCCTCCAGAAGCTATCAACTGTCCTCAGCTCCTCAGTTAGGGATGGGGGCTCATAAGTCCTTCCCCACTCTATGCTAGAATGTCGACTGGCTTAATCTTGCACAGGTCTTCTGCAGGCAACCATAGCTGTCTGAGTTCATGAGTGTAATGGTCCTGTCCAGAAGATACTATTTTAGATTGGTCCTCCCCAGTCTCTGGATCTTACATTTTTCCATGAACTCTTTCGTTATGGTCCTTGGGGCTTGGGGAGGTGATGTGATCTAGATGTCCTAGTTGTGGGTAAGTACTCCGCAGTCACGTGTTCTCTGCACTTTGACTGGGTGTGAGTTTCTGCATTAGCTATAGTCCACTACATAGAGAAACATCCCTGAGGATGTCTGAGAGATGCTCTAATCTATAGGTAGAGAGATACAAATTCAGAAGGCAATTTGATACCATGTTCATTTATTGAAACACTAGTAGTAGGTTCATTCCAGGGCCTGTGAATTCCCCAAGCATGGTTTCTTAGCCAGATTTGCAGTACCAGGCATGTGTTTCTTCCTGTAGAGTGGGCCTTAAACAGAATGCACTTATGCTGTTTTTGAAGAATTGGCAACACAAAAATAGCTCTAGCAGAAGAAGTAATTTATCAACAAAGTGTTCCTTCTTTTTTGGGGATCCCAAGCCAACCATGGCTGGCTTTGGGTTTTACAGTGTAGACATCTTTCTTTCAAGTGAACCTCCTGATGTTTTCTCACAGAGCCAGGTTCACCCCATAGGTCAACAGCCGAGCTGCTAATATTACACCCTCTGATTACCTGCTGCATTTCTAATTCAGATGGTAAGATTAAAAACTCATTTTATCTTAAATAGATACTCTAAAAGGAACCTCATTTGAGAAAGCTGAGTTCAGGTGACAATATTTAAAATTACCAACGTGCCCTAAAAAGCATTTCCTGGTCTAGAACCTTGTCAAATGCTCTATACTGTTACTAAAAATACAGCCCTCTGTATATCATCTCAAAAATCTGGAAAGGATGCTTGAGAAGTAGCAACCCACCCATTGTGCCTAATAAAGTATAGACTTCCAGTGCTGGCTCTTTGCACTTCTTGATTTTCAGCCCTCACCTCATGTAATCAATCCCCGAGTATTAAAAACATTACCTCCTAAATAGTTTGTTTGTCTCCATCTATAATACATTTTCACTTCTTGTCTTGAAATATTAATTTAGTGGTTCATTTTTCCAATGTGTTTTTATCTATAATGGGCCAATCACTGTACTTGGCATTAGGAAATGTGAATTAATCAAACCTAGATTTTTTTTCCATTAAATAGTTCATACAGAGATTATTAAAATAAGATACCTGAAATAGAGTTGCATGAGGTGCCATGGAAAGAATTTAAAAGCTAAAAAGGATCATAAAAGGAGGTGATAGATAAGCTAAGCCAAGGAAAAAACGTCATTACTAGCAAAATCAATAGTTTTGATTAGTTTACTAAAGTAGTCAATTCCGTGTCCAATTTTTTGGTTTAACAGTGCATTACAGTTATATAGGATGATAAGTACATCAGACCTCTTTAACCCCCAATATCTTTTGGGAAAAATGCGTGGTATGTAAACTATTTTAATTTGATGCATACTGCTGCAGTATCTATGAATGGCAGGGACTGGAAGATATGGCTAGAACCATAGCAGGTACAATCTTGAAAAGCAGGATTATCAGCTTGGACATAACTCAAGAGTACTGGAGGACATAGCTGGCCTTAAAGCTGGGGGCTGACTTGTTCTTGTTATTTGCCTTATGGTTTTCTTGTATATCTAAGTAGACACCAGTCATTATTCCACCCCTTTTTCCTGATTCTCTAGTATTTTGGTTATTCCTGTAGAATCTTTTACCCTTTTGAGTTTGGTAGTATATCCTGAGTGATGTCAGCAAATTCTTTAAGGTCTGGTGTTCTTCCTAATCATATAACTCTCCAATTAAGCTTGCAAATTCTTTACTACTAAGTCTCCTTAACATCTAGGTAAGACCATTATCCCAGTCCCACGGGAGAAACAAGGCTGGATTAAGGTCTTGTTACCAAAGGTTTGGGCCATCAAGTCCCCAGCAGCAAATAGTTATGTAAAACCTAGTTTAGTTTGCTGTAGTAGTTTATTCATAAGTTCATCTATTTATGGAAAATTATTTACTGAAAAAAAAGGTAGAATCAGGAAACAGAAGTAATGTGTGATTCCTGTCCTTAAATACCTTCAGTTGAGGGGGTCAAAGATACAAAATAATAGAAGATATGATCCATGCTCATGGTTTATAAAGGCAAGGTGCTGTCACTGGGAGAAATAATCAATTCTGCTTGAGCAGGTTAGGTCGCAAAAGAGCCAAGAATCTAATCTGACTTATGAGGTTTGGAAACTGGGCAATAAGTAGCAGTGACCTGCAGTATATGAACTGCATTTATCACCGTGTCCTAGAGAGTCGTTACTTTTCCATGTTACAAAGCAATCTGTAGGTGCCTCTTTCAGAGTGGGATATGAAAATAATTTTACACTGCCTTCATATGCCCTGCTATATGAGAGGTCCGAAGTCCTGAGACAGTCTTCGGAAGCTAGTTTGCAGAGGGAGAATGTTTCCTAAGAAATGAACAAATACACAAGTGTGACAGTTACTGTGCATCAGAGACAGAGAGAGGAAGGGAAAGGAGGAGCTTCAGCCATCTATTTATTCATTCAGTTACCGTTTACTGAGCCATCCTTCAGGTAAGCACTGGGTGCTATCTTAACATTTTGAGAATTACAAAAATCATTTACTGACATTGGTCTCAAAATCACCCTCCTGTCAGCAGGCTCCAATGTAGCCTCTTGGAAATGACTTCCTGTTCCAAGACAATGCGAGCACACTGAAAAGAGGACCTGACCTAAAAGAAGGGAGAAAACAATTGAAATAGTCCTTATTGTCTTGTTTGTTTGGCTTATAGAGTCGGGGGACCTGCTCACCCTGCAAATCACATTCTTTGTCCACAGCTAAAGACAGAGTGGATAAAAAAGCAGGATTTCATGAGAATGAGGGACTCATATAAGAAGAGAGTGGGAAGGGATGGCACATGGAACCCCAGGGCTGTGGATGCTGTGACTGAGGGCACTACAAATCCAAGCGATCCTGTTCTTCCTGTGGCTTGCTGTGTGCAGCAGAGAGTTGCCATTTTCTTAATGCATTTGCTTTGTAGATATATCCCCCCACTATAATACACGTCCCACCTCAGGTATACGGTGCTTGATAGACAAAGGCCCTGCAATTCCAGGACCCTTTGTGCTATTGTAATTAACCTTCCAACAGAGCATGTGAGGTTCTTTTAAGATTTCATTTATTATTTTATACATATAGGTTGTTTGCCTGGATGTATTCATTCTAAATGTATGGGTTGTTAGCCTGAGTGTATGTATATGGACCACATCGTGCAGTGCCTGCAGAGTCCAAAAGAGGAAATCAGATCCCCTGGAACTGGAGTTATAGAAGGTAGTGAGCTGCCTGTGGGTGCTGAGAACCAAACCTGGGTCCTTTACAAGAGAAGCCAGTGCTCTTAACCACAGAGCAATCTCCCCATATTTTAAAGAAATAGCCATATGGTTAAAGGGTGAGTTACTGGGCAACTTTTATATCTTACCTGATGACAAGAGCCATGCTTTTGACAGATTTTATCCTATTTTGATGATGTTAACATTGTCAAGAACAACATAAGTTAACATTAATGTCATAATATTTGCTAGAAACTGCATTAGCCATTTTAAATATTTTACCTATGTGATGATTCATATTTGTTGTTGACCTGAAGGGATGTAGAATCACCTAGGAGACAAACCTTCACTTGAGTTTCCGACAGAGTATCCAGAAAGGGAGAGTTTCCAGATTTTAACTTAGGTGAGTAGACCAACCCAGAGTGACATCAGCACTAATGGGGTAGGGCCTCAGAATAAATTAAAAAGGAGGAAGAAGATTGAGCACCAGCATTCTTCTGTCTTTGCTTCCCGACTGCAGACACAGTGTGACCAGCTACCTCATGATCTTGCTGTATAATTTTCATGGTAGCCATGGTGGACTGTATCCTTTCTTTGAGTTGCTTTCGACACGTATTTTATCCCAACAACAAACCTAAATAACGCAAGTAACTAACATAATCTACTTTCCTATTTGAACTCCATGTAATAGGATCCATTTTCCAAAGTGAGGGCACCAGAAAATTCCTAGAAAAACATAACAAGTTAAAGATAGTAATACTTTGTAAACCATGGTGAATTTCCAGGTTGAGAAGTAGGTAAATAAAATGATTAAACTTTCCAAAAATTAATGGTTGACAGACAATGAAAATCGCTATTCTTCAACCCATTATAAAAACAAGTCAAAACAATAGGTAGCAATGAGGCTATTTTTAGAAAACACCACAGTATTGTGACATTGGATGTATTCTCAGATTCAGTAAAGCAGGAAGGCATGTTCAATATATTTTCAGAATTGTATTGAGTTAATTTGATATTATGTCTCAAAAGCTGCTAAAAATTCATATTCCTCTACCTCAATGAATCAAATCTTTGAAATATATGCCCTAAAATACTAAGGATACAGACAAAAATTTTGAAAATATTATGCGATCGTAAACAGTGAAAACAACCTTAAAACTAATGACTCAAGTGCTTTGAAGTATATTCAAATAATGGAATACTTAGTATGCACATATTAATTGTTAGAATTATGAGTCCTCTAGCTCTAACTTTCATTCTTTAAAGACAGTTGGTTTGTTTTTAAGGATAGTTCTCATTTCTTTATGAACTTTAGGATCAGCTTGTCAACTTCTATAAAAGTACCAGCTTGTATTGTGACAAGATTTGTGTTGAAACTATAAAACAAAATGAAGAACACTGCTGTCTCCACACTACTGTCTAATGCTGCAAATCACGGATCTATCTATGAATTTTCATTCATTTAGATGCTTATATTTCCCCATGATGCTGTGTTTTATTAATACATAAACGTTGCAATTCTTTCATCAAGTTATGCAAAATACCTCATTCTTTTAGAGGCTATTAGAAATATAATCCTTTTCTTAATTTTCAGTTTGGGATTTTTAACTGCTAGCATTTGGAATTGCAGTTGAATTTTGTAGATTAATTCTATTTTCTGCAACATTTCTGTACTTATTAGTTCTAAAATCTTTCAGTGGAGTCCTTAAGCCATAAATTCTACTACAACAGTCCTAAACTTGATGATTTTCCTTCTTCTTGCTTCATCCTCATGGCGAGAAACTCCACTTAGAATGGAGTGAGATCAGCACTTTTTGTCTTTGCTCTATCTGTGGAGAAAATATTACTCACAGCTATAAAACTAGTTTTTGGTGTTGTTATGGGGGTTGATCTTCATTGTCAAGTTGACTAGATTTAGTAGAATCACTATGGAAACACATCTCTGGCTGTGTTTATGGGGTATACCCAGAAAGGTTTAACTGAAGACAGATAACCCACCGTGAAAGTGGGTGGCGCCGCTCTATGTGCCGGGGCTCTGGCACGAATTCAAGGAGAATGGAAGGCTATTCCAGAATTCATCTCTCTGCTTCAGGAATGTGGGCACAATATGGCCAGCTGCCTCACATTTTCAATGCCAACCATTCCCAGCCATGGACTACACCTTCAAAGTCTGCACAGTACTAAGCCTCTTTCCCATAAGCTGCTTCTTGTGGGGTATTCGATCACACCAACAAGAAAAGTGACCGATACAGATGCCTTTGATGAGCTGAGAAATGTTCTTCCTGTCCTTAGATTGCTGGATCTTCATGAGAGAATATACTTTAGATTCAAGGGCAGGGGAAGCCTTTAAATGGTTTTTTCTTCTTTTTTTTTGTTAACTGTAGTTTCTTTTTTAATTAAAAAAAAAACCTAGCAAATAGTATTTATGAATTCACTTTTATGTAACACCTTTAGATAGTATATTTGTGGATATAACGTTAACACATGCATTATTCCAAATATCTTTTTTAACAAATATAAGAGTATTAAAATCCATTCCTAAAACAATACTCCGGGGTACCCTAGTGATATTGAATATGGGCTCTTTGGATCTCCCATTTATCCTCCCCTCCCGCTGAAATGCCCTTTGACCAGCGTCTCCCAAGTCTCTCTATTAACCAGTCCCTGGTTGCTGACATTTTATTCTATGTATTTATATATCAGGGTTTTTAAAGTTCCACATATGATCAACTTAAACAACGGGGACTGCAGGGAGCAGCAGCAGTGCAGCTCTCTAAGGCCTCCTTCTTCTACAGCTGGTGAAGGAATCAGTGGGAAGTCACTCTGCCCATGTCTGGACCTCACAGCAAGCTCTCTGCTCTTCTTTTCTCTCTATTGATGTGATTCACCTGTTCCTCTCAAGAACGTAAGTGGATAAAATACTTTTAATAATCTATTTCTAAGATTCCCTTCAAAGAATTTATTAATATAAATTAGAATTAGGATTTTTTTAAGTTTATTTATTTAATATGTTTGAGTGTTTTACCTGGACATATGTATGTGAACAACAAGCATGTCTGTGTCCCAAATGTCAGATAAAAACATTGGATCTTCTGGAACTGAGGTTACAATGGCGATGAGCCACCCAGTAAATGCTGTGAATCATGTCCAGGACCTCTATCAGATCAAGTTCTCTAAACTTCTGAGCCATCTCTCCAGTCCCAAATTCGGATTTCTGACTTAACAACAGTGATATGTTGAAAGACAGGTGAAGAGACAGCACCCCATTACAAAGCAGGCAGTAGGGGCTTCGTGACTGTGAACTGTTGGGTGCAGATAGAGGCTGTAACCTCTGTTATATCCCTAATGTGTGCTGTGGCTAGAGGTTTTCCTGGAAGGAAAACACCCATTAATAAATCCATCTTAGCTTAAACACAATAAAGAACCAAGACCAACAGATCTAACAAACAGGTTACCATCATCAAATTGGCACTGTTGTGAAACAACAACAAAAAGATTTATTTCTTCAATTAATAGTCATTGAGGCGTTCCATGTATGAAATACTGTAGCTTACCTTTGTTCACCTGTAATTTACTTATCCACTTGATAACAATGTAGGATTCTAGTGTGAGCTTTAAATGAAAAATAACTGGCCCTTTAAGGATCAAATACTATACAAATATTTCATTGTTGGCTGCCATGTTTATAATACTAAAATAAGCATATCAAAGTTAAATCTTTCCTAGAGGAAATGGAATTGCCAAGGAGGTTTCTTATCACTACAACTCTTCATAGAATAATTCCAATAATTCCCCCAGGACAGCGAGGGATCTAACTTATACCACGAGTGGTCCTTGTTTGGACACTCTGTTCTTTCTTTATTTGCATTGCCTCTTCCATGTGGCTGTGCCCATCACTGGGAATTACAATACCAGATCTTAGTTGAGAAAAATTCAACAGCTTTGAAACCTGCATCTCAAATCGTACTCTTATGGCTTCTTCATTAACCACAGCTACTGTAGCTGTGCTGCCATGTAGAAAATGTTTGCTGTGTCGTCATTGGAAGGAAGAAAAGTTGAGCAAAGAGAGGGCATATTCATGCTCCCAATGCATTTATAAAGTCAGTTTATCTAATCTGAGGTAGTGATATTGGGAACATTTGATATCTGGAGATCACAAAAGGGGAACAATAGTAAATTTAATGGGCAAACATTCCTGACTAATCATAGCTGTCTAGTGACTAATGAAGCAGTCATATAATGATCAAGGTCATTTGTAAAGCCCTTTATTCCTGAGATTGTTGTGCATATGAGAGACTCAAATCTGGTTGGGTCCGTTCAGCTAGTACTAACTACTAAAATGTGTTCCTGAAGAAAATTACTTCACAGAAGCATACAAGCAAAGCCTATCTGCGTGGCCAGGAAGGACCTAGAAGAATCTAACTTAGTCCTAATGAAAACCAGGCACGAGGCCAATTCCTTTTATATTTGGTTTTCATGAGAATCTGTCTGTGGGGGAGCTCTGAGTGTTTTTAGTGCAATAACAAGCTTGTGTTCTCTGAGCCAATTAGTATGTAATTAGGTGTTGGCTAATGAGGAGGAGGGAAAAGGTGGAGCTGGCAGAGGGAGCTAGCGTGGGTGTGACTCTTGTGTATGCAGGTGGTGGAACAGCACATGTTGAGAGCTAAACTGAATTTCTAAAAGCCTGTAATTTGTTATGCTCCATTAGCTGGAGTAGACTTTCAGCATTCTTTCCGCATCTCTATGAGATGCGCTTCTGTTCCTCTGGGTCGCATGTGGTCAGCACATGTATGTTAACATTTTTCGTTGATCATTTTTGAAGACCTTACCATTCAAAGCTCTCGCACTTCTTAAGAATTGAGCTACCTATATGAAGACAGAAGAAAGCAATTAACTCATTTATTCTTCCATTCAACATGCATTTCTTTATATTTTAGTCAGTGCACTACACAATGAATCCTGCCTTCATGGAGTTTGCATTCTAGTGAGGAGAAATGGAACATAACGACAAAGTAGGAACCTGAGCAGGTTGTGATTAAATAAATAATAAGAGTTGGGGCCATCAGTCTCCGAAGTACTGAGCGATGTGGGTAAGCTTTGAAAAGGTAGTTGAGGTACACTTTACTGAGAATGTAAGATCTATGTGCAAAGTTTTGAAGGAGTTGTGGAAAGAAAAGTTTGAGGGACAGGAGGGGGAAATTGACATGAAAATAGTGGATCCAGATGAATGAAGTGTCAGTGAAACGTCTGAGAAGAAAAAGAATCGCATCACTCTTTGTTCCTTTCATGCTTGGAATTCTGGTGTTACAGAGGTAAAAGTGACCCTGGTGTCTGTGAGGCAGGCACAAGCTACTGTGCTCTGTTTACAAAAAAAAGGTAGAGTAAAGACAAGGAGATAGAAGGCCTCTGTGAATGAAAAGACATCGTGATTCAAATTACGAGGTAAGCCAAATAGCTTTCTTTCAGGCAGAAAATAAATACATACTTTATCCCTGTGAGAGCTTCACAAAGATGCAGTACACACTGGTGTGGACAGTCCTGCAAAGTAATCCTACCCTGTTTCTCCTCTTAATTCATGCGGTCTCTTTAGATCTTCATAGTTGGAAAGCTAGTTTCGGGGGTTGCATTTTTACTGCTGTCTAGAGAAATGTGAAAGTCTCTATTAGAATGTAAAATATTTAAATGCAAGATGCACTTTATTGATAATCTTTGGTATAAAGAAGAAGTTCCAGTTGATAAGAATGGATGTATTCTTCTCCCCCAGGTAAGCAAGGTGATGATTTGATTTTCATATTAAGTTAACTTTTGAAGTTTTAAAGTTGTTTACAGCTCTAAAATTCAGGAAGACTTCAATGAGCAAATTCCGATATTATGGTATTCTCTTTCAACAATGATGCCTTTCCTCCCCTCTTATCAAGAGCCTTATGATACTTCAGCAGCAGGAAATGGAGCACATTCGAAGCCGTCTGTTTGTAGGTTCCCTGTATTGTATCATTTCTCTGATACTCATGCATCATCAAGGAAAACACATTCCCAGGGAATGCGCTTTTGATGTGCTGTGCATACTTTAGGTATTCATACCAAAGTTGGTGGAAGTGGATTGGACACCAGTGAAGAGTGTTTGCATTTTTTAAACTTATTCAACACTGTACCCATTAATGTAGGGAATTGCATGTGAGAAAATGGCCTAACTGGCATCATAGATCCTATAATTATAATCATGTATAGCTCTACTTAAAAGTAGTTCCTTTCAGTAACCTCACTGACTTGCTTCTTAAGACTTACCTACTCTGAACCAAGTGTCCCATCTAACTTGGCTCTTGCCTAAGTTTCTGCCAATGCATTGACTTCCTTCAGTCATCACAGATGTGTGCATTTCCTTTTTGAGTAGAGGGATGAGTCTCCTTTTCAACAGACTAACTCAGTAAGTCATTCTCCCCATTGCCTTGCCCCTGACAAAAGATATGCCAACCCTAATAAACAGAGCAGAATCTGGACCCTTTTTTCCTTTTGTAGCATGTTATTATTAGCCTTTGTGTGTAGGTATAATGAGTTAGTCTTTTCTTGTCATTATGACAAAATGGAAATGACTTAAGTGAGAAGAAGATTATCTTGGCTCACAGTTCAGAGAGAGCAGTATATTACAGTAGGGAACACACAGTGGTTGAAGGGTCTGATCACATCTTTCTAGATCAGGAAACAATGTACTGGCTTGAAGTAGACCAGTTTATAAACCTCAAAGGTCTGCTTCCAGGGATCTGTCTCTGAAAGCCATGTCTCTTGCTTCAAAGGATCCACAGCCTTTATAAACAGCACTACTAGCTGGAGACCAAGTATTCACACACAGGAGCTTGTGAGAGACATTTGAAATTCCAACCATAACAGAAGGTGACCTTCCTGATTGAAGAGCCTTGGGGCAAACATTTCTAATCTTTCTCCAGTAATGGGTATGGATTTGTTCTGGCATGCTCATGTCATTCTGGGTGAAGCTCAGGAAGGATTTGGCCTTCATGGAGCACATGACCCTGTAATTGTTAACATTGCGAATGAATCTGTTGTATTAGTGGTTAGAGAAGTCTTTAGTATCCAAGTCAATGCTAACCCTTATAAAACTGAACAGATCCTGCTAAGAACCAGACAAAAAGTCTTTCCTGAGATCTATATTCAGCAAGATAGCTTTTATTTAAAAGGAAGCTTTAAGTATTATTTATTCAAGATGATGATGAAAATAGTAGATTATCTAGGATCTTAATCCATTTTAGCACATAGATATAATATTTAATCGTTACACTAAACTGTCTCATCTACTAATTTACTAACATCATATACATTTTTTTAATGATGCTAGATATCACAATTAGGGCCTTGTACATATTTAGTAAGTGCTCTATCATTAAGCCACATCCTTGGTCTGATACATAAATTTTAGCCCATTGGATAGACTCCAGTATAGCCCTATAAAACCAGAAATGATCTGACACTTCTACATAGGGACTGCAAGGTAGGGGTTTTGTGGTCAAGTCTAGGGAGAGTCCTATCTTTGAATAAGAGAACCCTCAAGGCATGGGGTCACTTTCCCTTCTAAGTGTCAGCCACAGAATCTTAGCCAGTGTTTGGCTGATTGTCTTAGCATTTAAAATGTTTTCTGTAAGATGTGAATTGTTAGGAAACTTTTTACAAAAGAGTTGTATGATAGATGCTCTGCTTCAGTAAACTGCCAGTGGGGTCCTCCTTAGAAGCCCGGTGCTTCTTCAGGAAAGTTGATTGAAAGAGTTCCTTAAATCCTGCTCTGGCACACAATTAAAGAATGCAATTGCTACGTCAAGGATAAGCTCATGGAACTTGAACAATTGGAAGGATAGATGGCTTTACAGAGAGTCGATGAGTAAGAATATATTTCACTTTGAGATGCTATTGCAATTTAGGAGAAAAAGAATTTTTGCTAATAAAAAATTAGTTAGTATATATTACACATAATGCATTCTAAATAAAAAATAAGGAAGGAAGCAGAATTATTATAAAATTGTATTATTTCTCCAGCTTTAAAGGATTGAAATTGTTATCAAGAAGAAATGAAACTTTATAGATTTCAGAGGTAAAATTTTTCAGGGAGTATAAATGTAAGATATAGGTTATTTTTAGGTTCAAAAAGAAAAGCAAAGTTTCCATAAAATATATTTTTATTTCTGTGGTAGTTGTTTGTTTGATTTTACTTTGAGCAGGATCTACAAAACATTTTCAAATAAATTATAATATGTCATAACAAAAGGAAAATATGTAAGAGAAGGGAGAAAAGAAAAAGAGAGGAGAGAGAAGGACTCCTTATCTAACGTAAAAATGCTTCCTGGTTTTGTTTCCTTGGAACAATTTTGTATTAATCACTTTTTTTTGCTGCTATAAAATATCATGACCAAGGAAACACATTGAAGAGTGTATTTTGTTTTAGAGTTCAGAGGTTGAGAGTTCGCAGTTATAGGAACAGCACAGCAGCAAGTACCAGGTAGCAGGCGTGGCAGCAGGAGCAGGCAGATGAGAGTCCATGTCTTGAACAGTAAGTATATGCAGAGCGACCAAGGTAGAAGTAGCATGAGGCTCTTAATCTCGAAGCCCACCCCCAGCGACGTACTTCCGGCAGCAAAGCTGTGCCTCTTAAACCTCCCTAAACAGGACCACCAACTGGAGGCCAAGTGTTCAAATGTCCAAGACTCTGCCGGACATTTTGCATTCAGACTGCCACAGATTCTTTCCAAGCACACAACTTCACTCAAGCGGTCAAAGAAAAGCCGCTCCGCAAGCACCCCCAAGTCTTTGTGCTTTTATTGTTATTATTGCCTAAAAAGTTTCTGCTATTTCAACTTTTAATTAGTTCCTACCTTATTTCTCTGCTTCTTAAACTGTGGGTCACAATCGCACATGGCTCTTGTAACTAAATGGAGTGGGATTTTGTAACAGTATGATGTTTCTGAACATGAAATGATTGAAACTTGGTTCAAAATCAATATGTGTGATGTGTTTCTGGTAGCATTTGTTCATGTTGCATTACATGACCACTACTGCTTTGACTCTGAACAAGCAACGTGTGCATTTTGCACTGTGCCTGGCCTCAAACCATACAAGCCAATGAAAACTGCCTAAAACACCTAAAACACCAGAGGGAAGACTATGGTTGCAAGTGCAGTGCTTTAACTCACATATGGTCTTCTCTTACAGGTTTGGTTGTAGAAAACAAGGACCTTTAATATTTTCCTAACATCATTTCTCAGTATTTAAGTATCAAAGTTGCATGTCTCTGGATTATAAAAAAAGAATCTATTTTCAATAAAAGAAAAAAAATAAGTTAAGAAGGAAAGATAGATAGGAGGGAAGGAAGGAAAGAAGAAAGAAAGAAAGAAAGAAAGAAAGAAAGAAAGAAAGAAAGAAAGAAAGAAAGAAAGAAAGAAAGAAAGAAAATTTTTTCAAATAAAAGTGAATCTATCTGGATATTTCCATTGATAGAGAGATTGACCAAAGATACTGGGGAAAGAGGGAGTGTTTTGGAGTTCAGCAAATTTATTTTTTTTTTTTAAAAAAGAAGAAGAACCAACTCTCTGTGCACACAGAGCATGTAAATGTGTCCCAAGCAGTGCAGGAGAGCTCTAGTTAGCATTTGAGCTCCCCTTAGGGGCAGGTAGATACACAACTACTCAGCCCTTGAACAAGCTACAGTGTCTCCCTGTTAGAGGCTTGCAGGAACAAGACTACTTACTCAGACGTAGAGTCAGGCTGCAGAGCCTCACGGCAGACCTGCGCACGTCATTTCTTCCCCAGCCTTCTCATCATGGCTGTGTACCCAGGTATACAAGGCTATATGAGGCCGCTTGTGGTCAATACACTCTCAGCACATTGGTGTGCATCCCTGTGCACCCCAGCAATGCTCTAAAGAGAGAAAAAACAAACTTGATGATTTCTGAAAACAATTGCAACACTGTCATCAATTCTGAACCTGCTGAGCTTTTAAAATCCCAGACAAAAGAATGAATGAATCAGAAATGATGGATGCCTGTAAAGCTTTCTGGCTCAAGAGAAACCTAAGAAGCTGAGTTGATTGAACCTGAAGAAGCGGGATGACGCAGCGCTTGTTTAGAATGGCAGAGCTGATGCGTGCTCTGTGTTTGGGTCCACGTGGTAAGGGTGAAAGGGTCGGAACAGGATGAAAATGGACTTCCTTGGTTCTGTAAAATGCTCATTCTATGCAGGAACATGATGTTTCTTGACAGTCAATGCCCTTTCAGTCTCAGTACATGAAATTTGTCCCCAGAGTACATCCTATTCACTAAGTTCATAGAGCTCAGGATTTGAATAATATATTAATCCTAAAGTGTCCCTTCGGCTTACCACCTTAAGCCTTCACGTTTCTGGTTTCTGGTGACTTTTAGTTTAGTTCATTTGTTGTTAAAATCCTGGCAGGAATATTTTCTCAGCTAAAAAAGTATGTTCTTTTTTATTTAAAAAAAAAAAAAAGCAGAAAACTTTATGGCCCTAAGTAATCTTCTTTTTCTCCTGTAATTAACTAGAACAATGTATAAACACTAAAAACCTCACTGAAAACATGTGAGTGAGGGGTGTGTGCAGAGTATGCTGAGAACATGCTTAGCATGCCCTTGGCCTCAGGTGCAATGCCAATACCCAGAATAAAATAATAATTCTGACTGTCCCATAGCTCACAATCGGGATGCCTTAGTGATTCCTAATTTACTTACCATCATAGCATTGCATTTTAAGTCATTTCACAGATGTTTAGTTTTATTAGGAATAAAGCACATGGAAACAACATTCCAAGATTTTGATAAAATGAATTCCTTTTCTTCTTCACGTGTAGGTTACGTGATGCTGGTTCTTAGGGATGTTTCATAGGACCCTGAATGTATGCCGTCACAAATTCCAAGCCAGGACACAAGCTTCCTTACCGTTCTCTTCAAAGTGTGCGAGCTCCCCTGCGTGCCACTTCCCTTGTTCTTTAAATATCTCTCTTTCTCACTTACTGCCATGTATTCAAGGATCATGCCCCAGATTTTCCCTGGCTAGCTCTTTCTGGAAATGTGAATTTCATTTTGTTTATTTCCTTCATGGCTGTTTGCAGTCTTCACTAATTGAGTGTACCCCACTCCCACGAGCAGCCTAGCTCTAGGGCGATGCCCACCTACCGCCTACTCTAAGGTGCCCAAGTAAGCAGGAAGTGACCCGCACTGCCCTGCAGACATTTACAGACACCACAGCTCACAGATGAGCTGCGTTCCTTCTGTCTCGTTCCTTTCACACTAAACCCCCCTATTCCCATCTTGATTTGCTCTAACCTAGTTTAAACGACCCACTTATTTCTACATTGTAAATGAGAACATTGTTGACTAGCAGTTAACAGTCCACTTGGAGCAAACCTGGCTTTATGAATGTTTTCAATATGTGCTGGCGCTTTTGCACAACACCTACATCTCCCTCCTGAGGTTTGCACACTGTAACCTCTGAAGATACATACAGGGCTCATGCTTCAGCCTTCTTCAGATCTTCCATAGTGAAGCACATGACCTCATAATCATAAAGCTTCATTTCTGGGATTAAAAGTGAATTTTTATTTGATTCAGTGCTAACTCAGCCCAAATTGCCATAGATATGGGAAGATTGTCATGTGTGTGTGTGTGTGTATGTGTGTGTGTGTGTGTGTGTGTGCGTGCACGTGCACATTTGTGCTGTATTACTATATATATTATATTATTTTTATATCTTATATTATATATTGCATATTTTAGTATATTATATATAAGATACACACACACACATAAATATCTTCTTAGCTTGTTCTGAGTAAATGTACATTTGATGTAATTCAATTTCTGTTATAAACCAATATTTTATTTTTTAATAGCAAATCATAGTACAGGAGAAGTCTAATTTAAATAGGTCAACACAAAATGAAATTCCATCTTATTTTCAAAATACTTAAATATTGGGCCAAATATGACGATTCCTTAGGCTTTGCAGGTATGCCCATTGTGAAAGAAGACAGGAGGATTGGCTTGGAAACATATGACTTCCTATATACTTTTGGCAAAAATACTTCCTTAGAACTGAGGCTATAGCTCAGTTGTTGAGTACATTTCCTTACAATGCATGAGGCCTTAGTTCAATCACCAGTCCTGCCAGAAAAAGAAAAATAGAATTTAATGGTAGAGTCATAGTTCATATCAGTCAGAAAAATCTTCTAAGCATGTGAAACTAGTCTCTGTAGCCTATGTGAAAGTCTATGCCCGTGAGCTTAAAAGATCTTGAAGAGATCAGGGAGTAGACTACCTATTATGGTCTCTTCTTACTATCTGCTCCCATTCCCGGGTGAATAAGCTGATACTAGCAGAGCACTCTGTTTTTTCTGCCCCCTCCCCATGTGGACCCTCTGAGCCACCTCTCCTAGCCCATCCCCATTCCTAAGTGTCAGATCCCAATATCTAGAAACACATTGTATCTGGAACCCCCAGTGGTCACACTTACCAGAATCCCAGAAGAATTTTCCAACAGGCAACACACAGTCACTATACTCTCCAAAGAACCAGAGAGGGCAACAGAAGCCAAGGAACAAAGACAAGACCAGGTATCAGCACCTAGAATTACAATCTTCCCAAAACCCAGATGCCTAGACACCAGCATAAAACACAAACAATAAGGGACAAGACAATATGTCTCCACTGGAGCCCAGCAATCCTACCACAGTAGGCTCTGAGTATGCCAACATAGCTGAAGCCCAAGAAGACCTTAAAATGAATATGAATGAATGACAGAAATTAATAAATCCCTTTAAAAAAATCTATGAAGACAAAAACAAAGTGAAAGGAAGTAAATAAAACAGTTCAAGACCTGAACTAGACTCTGTAAGAAAATTCATACTGACAGAAATATAGAAATGAAAAATTTAGCAACTCAAACAGGCACCTCAGAGGCAAGCTTCACCAATGGAATACAAGAAATGTAAAAGTATCTCAAGCATTGAAAACATAATAGAATAAATGAATACCTTGGTCAAAAAAAATGTTAAATCTAAAAATCTCCTGGCACAAAACAGGCAAGAAATCTGGGACACTGTGAAAAGAACAAACCTAAGAATAATTGGAATAAAGGAAGAAGAGTTCAATCTCAAAGGCCCAGAAAATATTTTCAACAAAATCATAGAATAAAATTGCCCTAAAGAAGGAGATGTCTATCAAGTTACAAGAAGCATATAGATTCCCAAATGAGTGGACCAGAAAAGAAAGTCCACTAGTACCACAATGATCAAAACATGGAATGTATAAAGCAAAGAAACAATATTAAACACCAAGGGAAAAAACTAAGTAACATATACAGGCAGACCTATTCGAATGATTGTAGTCATAGATGCTGGTTTGGGTTCAAAGGCTTTTTATTCTTTGGTTAATTAAATCACTGGTCCTTAGTCCTGGAGCCTTTGAGTGTTTAGACCTCCATACAATATAGAATATTTAAGCCTCTGAGACTTACTGCTGACTGAGCCACTCTGACTAGCTTATTCTGAACTCAGAGCTGTACCGAATTAATCTAACTCTTACGATTCACCTCAACTACCTGTTCTGGCTCCTCTCCAAGCTGGCTGGTTTCTTCTAAGCTAGCTGTTTCTGACCAAACTCTTCTGACTCTGTGAGACTCTAGCTAATTCTCTGACTGTCTCAGACTGAATTGCTCTGCTTGGTTTCAAACTGACTCACTCTTTCCACCTGATACGGACTTCTCCCCATCTGCCTGTGTCTCTGCCTTAGACCCCTTAGACTCCTCAGACTGCTTCTTACTGCTTGCTTCATACTGACTGCCTTTGTCTCTTATCCTTTGTGTGCTTATGTCTCAGTCAGCCTCTGTGTCTTATCCCCTGTATGTCTCTCCTGACTCTCTGAGCTGAGATCCTGCTTTTCTGTCATGAAAGTTGGGTATGACCTCACTCTGACTCATTGCTAACTCTCCCTCTGATATGTCTCTTTACCTGCCCTTCACTCTGACTCATCTCAGATATCACTTCTTGTCTGACACTGATGCCTTCTGAGCTCTACTTCCTGTTTCTAGCTCTCTGTCTCTCAGATGCTGGGATTAAAGGCATGCCTTCTGAGTTCTGGGATTAAAGGTGTGTACTAGCATTATTTCTACCCTAGAGCAGCCATGCTACCAGATTAAAAGATTAAATATTCCTCTACAAATAACAATTCACTTCTGAATGGAGACTCTAAGAGCAAAAAAGTCCTGGGCAGGTGTCCTACAAATGCTAGGAGACCAGAAATGCTATCATAGGATATTATATCCAGAAAAATTTTCAATCATAATAGAAAATAACATAGTCCATAAAAAGATCAAACTTAAACAATATCTGTGTAAAAATCTAGCCCTGCACATAATACTAGAAGGAAAACTACAACCTAAAGAAATTAACCACACCCAAGAAAACACAAGGAATAAATAATCTCAGACCAGCAAATAGCAGGCAACACACAACACACACACACACACACACACACACACACACACACACACAAGCACACACGCACACAGAAACAACAAAATTAAAAGAATCAAAAACAATCATCACTGATATCTGTCAACATAAAACTTCTCGATTCCCCAATAAAAAGCCACAAACTAACAATATGGATGCAAAAACAGGATCCATTCTTCTGTTGCATTAAAAAAATATACCTTAACATCAAGGACAGACATCACTTCATGGTAAAAGTGTGTAGAAAGATATTCCAAACAAATGGACCTAAGAAATAAGCTGGGGTAGTCATTCCAATATCTGACAAAACATATTTCAACCAAAAATAATCAGAAGAAATGGGGGAGGACACTATTTACTCACCAAAGGAAAAATTCATCAAGAAAACATTGCAATTTTTAACATCTATGCACCAAACACAAGAGTATTCAAATTAGTAAAAAGAAACACTCCATACTTTCACACACTGAAAATGTGAGACTTTAATACTCCATTCTCGCCAATAGACATGTTATTTAAACAAAAACTAAACAGAAATGCTAGAGTTAATTGACATTATAAACCAAATGGACCTAACAGATATTTACAGACTATTTCACTGAAATGAAAAATAAAAAGAATACACCTTCTTCTCAGTGCCTCATGGAACTTCCTCTAAAATTGAAAACATAGCCAGGTGGTGGTGGTACACACCTGCCTTTAATCCCAGCACTCAAGAGGCAGAGGCCAGCCTGGTCTATAAAGCTAGTTCCAGGGTAGCCAGGGCTACACAAAGAAACTTGTCTCAAAAAACCCAAACCAAAATAAAAATAAAATTGAAAACATACTCAGACACAAACCAAGTCTCAGCAGATACAAGAAAGTTGAAATAATGCCTTATGTTCTATCTGGCAACCATTTATTAAAGTTGGATATCAACAACAGAAACAATAGAAAGCTTCAAAATTCATATAAACTGAACAACTCAAAACTGAATGAAAAAATGGGTCAAGACAGAAACAAACAAACAAACAAAAAAGAAATTAAAGACTCTCTAGAATTGAATGAAAATGAACACATAACATGTACAAACTTATGGGACACAATTAAAGGGCTTCTAAGAGGGAGGTTTATAGCTTTAAGTGCCTATATTAACTAAAAATGGAGATATCTCAAACTAGTAACTTAACACTTAGTAACTTAACACTTGAAAGCCCCAGAACAAAAAGAAAAGAATCACAGCAGAAAGGAATAGACCACAAAAAATAACCAAATCCAGGACTTAAATCAATAAAATGCAAACAAACAAATATACAAAAACCATACAAAGAATCAATAAATTAAAGAGTTGTTTCTCTAAAAAAATCAATCAATTGACAAATCCTTATTTGAATTAACTAAAAGGCAGAGAGGAACTATCCAAATGAACAAAATTAGAAATGAACAGGAGGACATAACAACAGATACCAAGAAAATACAGGGAATCATAAGGACATACATTGAACCCTATACTCCACAAAATTGAAAATCTAAAAGAAATGGATAATTTTCTTGATACATTCCACATACCAAGGTTAAATCAAGATTAGATAAGCAATTTAAACAGACCTGTAAACCTTAATGAAATAGTTGTCATTAAAAGTCTACCAAGCCAAAAAAAAAAAAATCACATACATCCCAGGGCCAGAGGTTTTAGTGCAAAGTTTTACCAGACTTTCAAAGAGCAGTTAATGTCTGTACTAAAATTATTCTAAAAAATAGAAATAGAAGGACCATTGCCTAATTAATTTTATGAGGCCACAGTTACCCCAATACTCAAACCTCCTAATTATCCAATAAAGAAAGAATAATAGACCAATTTCCCTTATGAATAGATGCTGAAATTCTCAATAAAACACTTACAAATGAATCCAAGAACACATGACTAAGTAGGCTTCATCCCAAAGATATAAGAATGGTTCAACATATATAA